>OZ022394.1:16135320-16769230 GCA_963989295.1 Ametastegia equiseti
TCCCGTAGCACACTTCGCTAATGAATATACCATAGGCTGGTTTGTCTAGTTGTGTTAAATCCTTGATAAATTCCAGTTTCTCCCCTTCAATTGAAATAAATTCAGAACAACTTGTTCTCCGATTAGAAATAATTCACATCGATTTGAATTCATTTTAGGCAACTCGCAGCTTTATTTTTATCAATTGCTATTACCTCTGATGGTACAGATGTTCATTTCAACTCATCCCCGTAATTCAATCAGGATAATTAAACATGATATACGTTTATTTAAATCGATTAATGGTTATCCATTGACACGTCAATTTCAATTAGTTAGTTCCTACTCCGAGCTGTGAGCTGATTGATTCGTTTTATCTACAATCGTCAATGATATCTTCAGACTGCGTACTCCAGCTTTCGATTTTACCAATTTCAAGATCATTGATAATAATTATACATAGGTCTAGATCTGTAAGTCAAAATTATTTCATTTTGTTCATCTTTTTTTGAGAGTCGTTGTAGGGAAATTCTTTAAAATGTTAAGAGAACGGGACTTCCATTATTTATCAGAATTGATTTTCGATAATTACTTGATTTTTTTGTTGTACAGGATTTCATTCCAATTGCAAAATCACTCTATGCCTGATAAATTCCTTATGTCAATGTCAAGGGTACATGGTACTTCGGGGACTCTCGTTCTTCTCAACAAGAAGAAGTTTCAGAGCTGAGAGAGAGTGATAAAAAAAAAAAAACTTGACTTTGTCAAGATCGATTTTACGGAGGCAAGTTTTCACGGATCTCGAGCTAAAAATTCACTTGGCGAAGCCACGACACATGATTTTTTTGCTCACGATATTCATGGCTATTTACTGATCCGCTGTTTTATTGCTATAACTTTTATTCGAAAAACTGCAAGTAAGGTTCGCTGCGTAAAATAATGAAGATATAGTAGTAAGCAGATGGTAAACCCTCACAAAAAGTCAATCAGAAGCTCGAAAAGACATAAATTTGATGGTCATAGACAATTTGAAGCCTATAGACAATCAAATCGGACTAATGATGTGTGTGAACTGATGCAGCAAGTGTATTGGAACAAGATGATGAGGTACGTCTACACATGTGAAGTGAACTTTGGCGAGAAAGTAAATTGTTTACAGTTCCAACTGGTCCTATAACGCTTCGTTTTCCTTATTCATTTATTTTAATTTTTTTTTTCCATTTGGATTACGAGAGTTTGTGCATGCGAATGCCAAGGATTTTTCTAGTCGTTATTGTACAGACATATGGCATTACTATTCTGAAAACGTCTTAAGTGCTATGATGTGTTATTTCCGCTTCCTAAAGACCAAAGATTGTATAACATTTTTCATTGACTTCGTCCAGGACCAAATGGACCAAAAATACATCCAGGACGTTGAAATTAGAAACTTATCCACTAAAGCCAAAGATAATTCGTATGGCCAGCAATAGACATATCAAAGATCGACTTTAAAATATTATGTTCGACTGCGCCTATACAGTTCGATTTCTAATTATTCTGCAGATCCGAACTTTCTACATTGAAAGTATTATTTCGGGTGCCTACGACCTTATGGCATCATTGACGCCATGTCAGTCTAGCTGAAGAATAAACATTCGATAAATCATCAGCGCATGGTCGCGGGACTTTTTTCAAGGATATTCGCAGATTGGCGATGTTGACACAGAAAAATCAATGAAATCCTTTTTGTTTTTTCGAAGTGCCCAGACTTGATTATTTTGATTCAACTATCAACCCTGATCTTCACGCTTGTTTGCCAAGAACATAATACGCCTTGATGTGGTGTAATTGATTTGATGTTGTGTAAAAAACAGAATACTCTCTCAAAATATCATCAGATTTGATGGTGCGACGTATATTCTACCTTCCACAATTCCACAAGAGTGAATTTGATCGAATACGTATAGTATTTGCTGAAATTATACTTATAAGGCCTGGTCGAAATTCCAAATTCCGAAAACTCCAAACAGTCAAAATTCCGAATTGAATAACAGCGGAGCTTCAAAATTTCGGAACCTAAAGATCCAGAAGGCCAAAACTCCGAAACTCGAAGTTCGAGCGTATCGCGTCGTTCATATAATGCTTTGAAGTTGCAGCTTTGCCATATAAGTTTTCGGAATTTGAGACTCCCTGAGTTTAGGACTTTTCGATCATTGACCTATCCGCATTCCGATCTCTCGGAATTTTGAACTTCTGAACTCCACCGGTTCCTGAAACTTGAAATCGTCTCAAATTAATTTGGAATTTAGACCTACCGGTTTTTTTTGTTTTTTTTTTTACAATGTGGAACTTAGATCCGGCCTCTTTACTTGTGGCCAGGTCGAAATTTCAAAATATTAATTACGGCCATTTCATGGGTCGACTATGAGAGTATGATTATTCAAAAAATATGTATATGAATACCTGCAATCAAAAGAATTCATCTCAGAATCTAGCACATGGTACTGATTTCTAAAACTCGAGATTTTCGCAGTGCTCATCATCATCATAGTAAAACCTCAAATATTACTGTACAGTTATTTGTATATTTATAGCAGTGGAATCGACACTCCATAATTTCTTTAATTTCTTAGTATAATACTCAACAAACCAACCGCTGAAATACTTCCCTTCGATTTAATACCGCATTTAACGCTCTGAAGCAAGGTCTTCAAATTATGGATAATCGCAAAAGACAAAACAATTTGTATGATATTTAACTCTTCCTCCAGTGCGACTTATCTAGCAGTAAGGATTACTTGCACATTGATAAAAATAAGAAAGGAAAAGTACAATATAGTGGTGTGCGATTATAGATTTTTTGAGTTTAACTTGAATGAGAAACGAATAAATTCAGACTGCACTTGAATATTGAGATATTTTGATGATACCCTATCTTGCACCGTCCTTTCATAAGATGCATAATTTTCCTAACCGCGCACTTTTCGCGTAGGCCTATATAACGATGCAGAAAAGATTCCTATCGCTTCTCATAAAGAAATGGGTGTTTTTTTTAGCTATATAGTCGATCTGAAAGAAAAGATAGTATGGCGCAAAGTATAGGGGCGCTCATCAAAATTGCTACGAATATGACACAATATTTATAGCGGCACAAGTATCTCGTGATTGGAAAAAATCAAAGACAGTATAAAAGCGATCTAATTCCGTGCCGGAGTTCATTTCACATCATTGTGATCGTCTCGCAGTTCAAAACCTTTGCTGAACGAATTAAGCCACACTTTTAATCCAATTCGACTTTTTTTTCCGATTGCAATTCCATTAAGATTCTATTGATTCTACTGCATATTGAAGAATAAAATTTCTGGCCAAGAAACGGAAACGGAATGTTCATTCTTTTGTAATATTGACCATATATCGTCTACGACTATTCGTTTCATTTAATTTTCTGTACTTTATTTAACAGCATATCTCCCAAAGAAACTGAACTTTATCAAACGATCAAATTAGACGGGCCGGATTGAATAAAATTGGCTTTCTGAAAACCCAAAATCATATAATATAATAGACGGTGAAAACAGGTCCAATGCATTGTGATTACAAACTCACAGTAAGTCGACTGAAGCCAGAGGTTCGTATGTCCGACAGATATGACCTTTCATTGGTTTATCCGAATTTGTTGAATATGATAATGTCTTTTGGTCATTATGTCTGCCAATCAATTATGCGTTATACACAACGATGAATTGATTTTAAATAATTTTGCAGAATATATTTACTGACTTTGACATTGTGATTTCTAGCGCTAATCACGATCTTATGATCTATCGACGTGATATTATTCTAGCAAAAAAACAAAAACAAATAAAAAAACATTAGATAAATCATCGGCCATAGCCGGAGGCCTTTTTTGCAAGGATATGCGCAGATTGGCGAGGTTGACACGTGGTCTAACGATGGGAGGCGAAAACATGATGTACGCACTTCGCAGAGGTATAAATGCAGCAGTTCTGCCCCATGTTAGATACAAGTGTCTCGTATTCTTGACTGGGAAACATCTCGAGTTCAATATGTACAAGACAATCGCCATATTGGTTGTCTGCGTCCTGCTGGGAACTGCAGCGCAACAAGCTGATGGCAAAGGAGCGAGTACACCGCAACCAAATCCACCTGGTAAGTCTCAAAGTTTTGAATCCTGAATTTTGAAATCATTGGCTTGCAATAGATTTGGAGGAAAAATCAAAATTCTGTGTTTTTTAGCTGCTGGTCAGAATGTTCCGGGATCATCAAACCCACCTGTTAATGTGGAAAATAGATATTTCGGCACACCGGCTATCTTCCGGTAACTTGTTCCTGAAATCGGACGTTATCAATGTCTGCTGTCTATACCGATACCAAAATGCCGAATATCCCATTACATTTGATCTGGATTAATCACCTCAATAGTCCAGAGGGTTCTTCAAGAAATTTCAAAAACTGGTAACTCGGTCTTCATTGACGGAACGCTATTTCGAAAATCGGTTATCAATTTACGATACGAAACACACTACCAGTGACCAAGTGATCCGGAAACGTGATCACATGTATTATCGTGATTTTGTAAACTAATAAAATCCTTTCTGGTTCAGCCAACTGTCTAGACTTGATGATTTTGCCTCGACTGTTATCCCTGTTCCTCACTTATTCGATGATTTACAACGTAACCCTGGGAGTATCTGATCATTTACAACGTGGGTTGAAGAAGTCTGTCGAAATATTTAGCGATTTTTTGGGTTTTCCATGAACAAATGATCATCTGTCACACAAATACGTAATACCTGCAATGAAACTGATCCATGTGAGCACATAGCATGGGTACTGATCATTTCGAAAACTCAAGATTTTTTGTAGTACTCAGAAGCCTCTTATGTCACCTCACATGTATGATGTTCCTTCTTTCGTGTAGTATTTTTCGATACTACAAAGATAAACCGTTCGGGTGATACACTCAAATTTGATTTGATACGCAAACATGTTGAGACAACGTCCTAAAATCATGAAAAACCAAAAAAAAAGTTCGTTTTTGCGATATTTAACTATTCTTTCAGTGGGACTTATCCAGCATAGTGAGGAAACTAACAGTGCAATACCGTTACATGGAGATATTTCAGTCTTTTCGAGTCAAGAATGAAAAATCAAGGAATAAATTCAGAGTTTATTTCAAGTGTTGAGATATTTTGATGTTGGTTTATCTCGCCAGGTTTTTCTCTGCAATGCATCGATTTCTGAATACCGCACTTTTCGAGTGTAAAACGATGCCGTATGTATTCACATGCTTACATCGTGCTTGTGGAAAGCTGGATTTCTAATTAACCTGATTACGCTCTGATTGTCTATAGGTACCTATCGAGTACAAGCACGACGGTGTAAAGTTTTTATAGCCAAATCGGCTCCTCCGTGCCCGGGTGTTCCCACGACGTAATCCGATTCTGGTCTACTTAAAGGGGTAAGATCGTTATTCTTCGTCTAAACTTTGCTTGTAGTACTAGCAGTAACTAGTCGTTAAACATTCTTTACGATGATTCTCGGAACATCTTCATTGGTTCGCAATATTTTCGAAGCCATACGGAGTTTTTTTTTTGTTTTTTTTTTTTTATCGAAGACCCATCCACCGTCATCAGTCCTGTTGTTACTTGATCCGATATCCAAAATCCCTGCATGCGTCTCGATGATGCCTGCAGAATATTAATCCTTGAAATTGTTACTATTGTAATACTGACAATGAGATGAAGGATGTTGTACCACTGAATCTAAAGAAGTGCTACAGTTGATTTTCATCGACTCCATTGTTGTGCGTCGTAGAGTGTCGATATGGGTCACTATTTCGACTATTATTAACTGGCGATTTCAAGAATTGCGCGAGCCATGATATTTTTCATTCCGTAATTCCTCATTCAGTCGGAGTTCAGCTCGCGAATCATTACGTCGTAATTGGTGGCGATGAACTGGACCTTTTTAGTTCGTGACGTCGGCACAAACAGCGACACCCCTGCGCTGGATGTCGCCACGATCAATAGAGATCCCATCAAACAGAGTTCATCCAATCGATGACTCGATTTTATTGGCTATTCAATCTTCAACACATAATGGCGGAGAGGTACGGATATTTGGATATAAATTAGAATCCTAAATATCTGATGGAAGACCATTTTTATCACAGTAAACAGTGTTTCGTAAAGGTCATTGTAAATTAACGCATTTTCACGAAGTTCCTATGATAAATTTATAAGCATGTAACTTGCATTATCTCTTCGACCTCCGTCCGAACGTATAAAGTCAACATAACCTCAAATATATCGTAGCGCTACCATCGACGGCGTCATGTGAAGTCACCGCGATCAACTTCAGAGACGTTAAATAATGATATGGTAATTACTTTTTGGCAGATATTTTTGACGAAACAAAATATCAAAAATAAACAAATTCAGTTGAGAAAGAGCTTGTAGTTTATTTATTCGTCATTATCGTTGACTAAAGATATCATCATCAACGATACCAGTACTATCTTACCTTTGTTTGAAACTTCTCGCAATTTCACTTCGGCACAGAATTGTGACCAAAATGGAGGTAATAGACTAAACTCGGTAGTTTTAAAGAAACTCTAACCGCGAAAAGTCTGCAAGCGCTCTGATCGTGCTGTGGCGACGATAGGAACTAAAAAGGTCTAGTCATCGTCACCAATTACGACGTTAAGGTTAGAGTTCCTAGAATACAGAGTTGAGTCAATCGCCGCCATTCTGTACCGAAGTAAAATTGCGGGAAGTTTGAAACTGATGTAAGGAAGTAATATAACGTTGATAATTGTGAATAACTGGATTACGAGCTCTTTCATGACTGAATTTTTCATTTCGGCTATTTTGTTTTTGGAAATTCCTCAGAACATCGAACACGGTTTCACTAACGACGTTGTTGGTGGCATTGCGATATTTGAGGTTATGTTAACGAGATACTTTAGGATCAAGGTCGAAAAGATAATGCGGGTTAAAGACTCTTGATATTTTCATAAAAACTTCGTGAAAAAGCATTATTTCACGATAACCTGTATAAAACACTCTCGACCATGATGAAAATGATCGTTGATTAGATATTGAGGATGTTTATATTCAAATATTCGCCTGTCTCCGCCATTACGTGCCGAAGTTGAAGAGCCAATCAAAAGGAATCATCGATTGACTCAACTCTGTATTCTAGGAACTCTAGTTAAGGTTCGCGAGCTGAGCGCCGTCTCGCGGGCAATGATGGAATTAAAAATATTATCGCTGCGCGCAATTCTCGAAATCGCTGAGGTTTGAGTCCTGACAAATTGCAACTTTATCGTTGCCTGAATTATTAATAATAAATAATCTTCGATATTGGAGTTAAATTCTGGAGATTTTTCACAGCACCAACATGCTCCTGCAGAGTTAATTCCGGCTAAAAA
Organism: Ametastegia equiseti; assembly: GCA_963989295.1. Classification (NCBI taxonomy): domain Eukaryota; kingdom Metazoa; phylum Arthropoda; class Insecta; order Hymenoptera; family Tenthredinidae; genus Ametastegia; species Ametastegia equiseti. Next base: position 16,142,738 of record OZ022394.1, read on the forward strand.
CCAAAACATAAAAATCCGAATTTCCCATTTTCCAGTAGCGTCAACGTTCAAATATCACATTTCTGGCTACACAGACCGGATATTGTCATACACTCGATAACTATCACTGGGATTTTCGGATCCTATTTTGCGGCTTTTTCATTCAACTGCTGTTGCGCTGCTCTTCAGTCACGTATGTTACGTATATGAAGCGGGTGTTGTGCAAAAGCGTCTGACCCAAAAATGCTCACATCACTGAACCGTGGGTTGCTTTAGTTCCATATTTCGAATGGAGTTGGTTTGCCAGTCTTCGCCCCATGGCCATTCTATTCGAAATATATAGGTACGGGTTGGTGTTTACCGCTTTTGCCCATAACGGAACATAGCAGAGATCCCTGGAGAAGAGTATATTGTCCGAATGCACTCGACGCCCCGCGAATCGCATTGTCGAGCGTCCGTTTTGCTCCGGAATATACGGCGCGTGGTGATTTTATGCACAATCCCGTCTGCGATTTTATGTAGCTTTTTCACCTTTTCGTTGCAATATTCAAGCCCGTTATCGGGGCTGGAGATTCTTATTGGTCCGGCGAACTTATTTTTCCACCGTATTTGCATAGTGCGAAATAATTCACTTCTGCCAAAGGGCATTTCATGAAGCCAAATCCTTGAACCTCTGACTCCAACCGTTTGAAATTCACTCGATTATTTTATACGCCCACAAAGTACCCGTTCCATTTAACATTCATGATTTTTTTCAGATTTTCAACTCTTTTCCTTCTTCTATTAGAAATTTTTCAAAAACTATGTCCTTCAATACTTGAATGATATCGACAAGAATTACGATTAGATCATTTTCTTCATATTGAAAGGAACTTTCGCATAAAAATGTTGAGAAAATCATCAAATCGTGAAATAATTATTTTTTTCATGTGTACAGGAGTGTTAAAAAATTTTACGAGAAAATTCGTTGGTAAACTGTCACCAATTTTGGATACTTTTTTCCCAGTCAGATCGCTCAGTCCATGTCAGTCGATTATTTTCTACCCCACAGCTCTAAAGTACCCTGTCCATTTAACATTCATGATTTTTTCAGATTTCTAACTCCTTCCCCTATTCGATTAGAAATTTTTCAAAAACTTTATCCTCCAACACTTGAATGATATTGGCAAAAATTACGATTAGATCATTTTCTTCATATCGAAACGAACTTTCGCACAAAAATTTTGAGAAAATCATCAAATTGTGAAATAATTTTTTTTCTTCATGTGTACGAGAGTGTTTGAAATTTTTTTGAGAAAACTCGTCGGAAAACTGTGGCCAATTTTGGATACTTTGGGCCGAGGTTGATCGCTCAGTCCATAATCCGTTGTGACAATTGAGTATTGGTTGTTTTTCTTTTTTTTTTTTTTTTTTCCATTTGATTGGAACTGAACTTTGAACTGAACTTTGGAGCATGTACTTGTGTAGAATTACGGATGTTTCAAGGTGGATACGCTATATTGTAGTCGCAGGTTGAACATGTGTCCAATGGCTGACAACTCGAACTAATAGTCATTCTGCACAAGTAGTACAAGTGAAACAAACTCGTTGAACAAGATTTAAATAAACCCAATACACGAACGAGCCAATCGGTGGAATCAATGCAAAATACTTCTGTATAGTTTCCGTACTGTAATCAATGCAGCAGTAGAATAATAAACAATCGTATACAAAATATGCACGATCGTCCAGAAGTATATTAGTGATATACTATAACAGTATGGAAAATTATGAGACGAGGTACATACAATTTTGCTTACTCAATGATTGAAATCATTCTAAGATTATTCCTTAATATTCGCAGTTTAAGATACAGTAAAAAAATTTCAATTCTTTCTGTTTCTCCTACTAAACTGACATTTGATGAACCTTCGAACTATAATGCTTTTCATTTCTCATGAAATTTGTATTTTGACGAAAATTTACCGACAGAAACGATCAGCGTAAAAATGTACGTGAGCTTTTTCATTCAAAATCAAAAGTATTCAAAAAAATTCAGATCTCGAGACCGGCAAACGATGAAAATTTGTGGAAATACTAAACTCCCCTTATAACTCAGTGAATATAAAACACAAATATGGTGACGAAATGTCTATCTTGGGTACAGCTGAGTAATGAGTATTTTCATGAAAGGACCCATATTTACACAAATATCATGTACACCATGCGACCAGCTGGAATTCAAATATGAATGCCCTAGGAAATTCGAATGCTCGCACAGCGTGAAAAAGGTTGTGGACATTTTTTTAAAAACTGTTGACAAATTGAAAAAAATGTATAAAGAGAAATGAAAAAAAAAATCTAGTAGAAATAATGTCGACCATAGGGTATGTATTCCTATAATTTGAGCGATGAAATTGAAAATTACCGAATGTTGATGTGCTGCACCCGTGTTTGTGCTCCGGTGGAAAAAATAATATTGAAAAAATAAACAACTTGCAATTTACCTTTCCCAATCAGTGCGAGTCGAATAATTCCACGTCCCGGACAGAATTTACTCGAGGGATTTCGATATGCTCTGATCAAAAAATTCTGGCATTACTAATCAGCTTGATGGCAACCGTTGTTAATTCCAGCGCATAAGCGTATAATTAGACTCAAGCCAATTAAAAAAATGTCCGATATCAAATTTCGAGGGTTTTTTAACAATCTGTGACCTCCATAAGAATCGGGGTCCAAAGGACATCCGCACAGACCTTCATACAAGTTTAAAAAGCCTTTCAAAGGATTGAAACCCCCGAATTTCCGATCGCCATTTTATCGAACCGTTTCGTTCGATCAGTTTTTCAACCGGTTTTATTACCTACTGAATGGCCCATAAACTTCTTACGACTATGGATATAATCGAGGACGAGAAGATGAAAATGAATAAGAAAAAGAAAAAAAAAACATACGCCCCTATAGAAATCCATTCACGTTTGTTGACAAAGCTGTTGAGATATTTTCTCGCTAATAAAGTGTACAGGATTATAAGGCAGTAAACTTGCTTGATTAATTTCCGAAAACGTAATAAAGTCGATTGACAGTTTATTCCCGGAACAGTCGTCAATACTTTGCCATTTAACAATTATTGAAAGCGGGTATTTTCGGAGGACTGACGTATCGCAATAAATTTTCAAAATTATGTATTCAGTTTCATGACAAAAGGTTGTAGAGTTTTGAGACATCATCAAAGTGATAGTTAGACAATTGGAATTTGCCAATAATTTTTAGGTCCCCAACAGTTTAAAAAACAACCCTTCTTCGGATGAATACAAAAACCTCTAATACTTTTTGCTGTTTTTGCTGTAAATTGGAAAATGGGCTCTGAGACTTTGTATAGGTTACGAAATATTGCGAATTGCGAATGATCCAGATTCTGAATGTTAGTTGATTGTATTTCAAAAGGCTAGTAAACTAGCTTGATGGTAGATAAAAATTCCGAAGAAAATTTGGGGGGGAAGTCAGTCCTCTGAAAATTGGCCGATCAGAAGGTGTCTGTCTAATCCCCTTAAATCCGGTAAGCCCAAGGAATTACTGATAATTAGCTAATTCAAATGATCGTCAGGTCCCGATTAATTACCGATCGTTAAAACGTGCCTGCAAGTTGGTATGAGTGAGGAGCAATTTGGTACTGATCAAGATTTCTCAGATCAGATATATTCAGTATTTTAGAAAAGGTATATCGTTGAAGAAAAGATTGCAGCGAGATTAGAACGATTTATATCGCTCCTCAACGTCTTTTGGCAACGGACTTGTAGCTATCACACAGACATCGTGCCAGACGCATTTAAGCTCGATGCTTTTGTGTACATCAGAATACCACAGCGAATTCAGATCCTGCTCTCATAGGGAAAAAGCGAAAAAGATATGTGTACTAAATCTGAAGATAAAGAACCAAATTACAATCCACCACAAAAAAAATGTTGGACTAGATCGTCTCACAATCAGCAGCATTGAATCGCGTGTCATTGTGTGGAAATGGTTTCATTCCAGGTTTAAGAAACGAACGCCATTATCGTCTGACGATCGTTATTTCATTTTCAGCTTCGAATGTGGCCTCGTTACTGCATTCTGTTTTTTTCGTTACGTTGCTTGAAGGACATCGATGAATTAGATGAATACGAAAATCACCATGCTAAGGGATGATCGCTCGAGGGTTTTCAAAGACCTGTATTTTACTTTGACCCTAAAAGTATCAGAAGGGGAAATTTCCTCGACTTTTTAGGGTCAAAGTGGAAGGTAATATTGCATTGAAATAGAATCTACATCACAACCTTCAATTCCACCTACTAGTTAAGGAGTTCAAAGTTCAAAGTAAAGACAAATTCCAGCCCAGGATCACAAATTCGAAATTACACCGATTCCTCGTGTCTCAGCTTTCTCCAAAGTCTTTGAATCGGAACTCCATGCTCTCACGGTTCGGCCATTCTGCATTTCCATTTCTCCATAAACGAACAGGTGAATTTCGCAAATCTTCCAAGTTCGAAGAACACAAAACTAGTGCATCGATCTATTAAAAAAAAAACAGTCATTTTTATGTTGGAGCGAATCCTATCCATAAACATCAAGATCATCCAAATCCGGTGATTCGTTTTTAAGATATCATCGGACATAAGATTAATCACACGAAAAACTTGCTGCTTTTATGTTTCAAAACTATCCGGACGTGAATAAGCTCAAGTTATGACCTTGAACTACAAGGTCAAAGTCGGACTTACTTCAAAAAAAAACATTTTTGGAGGTCATATTCTGGTTCCCCGTTGCAAAAACAAATAGATGATTTTCTTTATTTCACACTGGAGATTACGTATCTCTGCTTAAAATGGTAAGAAAGCATTCTATTTTTTCAATGAGTCTGACTTTGACCTTGTAATCCAAGATCAGGAATTGAGTTTATTCGCTCCGAGATAGTTTTCCTGAATTCTGCATCTCTCCAGCTTCAGAATGCACTTTGTGCAATTTTTCTACGTTGCTTCAATCAGAAGATATTTATTTTTGATACTGATTTTTCCAGTTTTTCCCGATAGTGGGCCATCAGCGATAAGGTAGGAGATCTCTATACTGTTACCTCTGTTACTGCTATAACCTTGGGCAATTAATTCTGACCAGTGAAAGTGGTTGCAGATTTTTGGGGCGATGAAATCCACCTTACATACCACCCACGATGCACCATCATCATTATCTAGTCTAGTCAGTCTCTAGCCGAGAATCGGAAAATGGAAACAAATCGAAGTCAAAATGTGAGCCATGGAAAATAAAAAAGTGTGGTTGTGAAGTAGATTTGATTCCTAAGCCATGTGAACCTTGGAGCAACCCAAGGATTTGTCAACAGTCTCGTGTCTGGGGCAACGGCTTAGCCCTGGTGTCCCGAGTAAGTCAAGAAGACGGCGTTGTTAGTCAACCTCTGTAGACACCCCTGACGAAAACCTTCCGTCAATGCGTTTGTTCCATGGTATCAACATGGTAACTGATGAAGGTAGTCCGTTTTCGATACGATAAAATCGTCGTACTGATAAATTTTGAGACACCCACGTTCGATTGAATCGAAAAATCGTCGACTTTTTTAGGAATCCTGAAAATGAGCCACATCGGAGAAGTTGTTTTCAGAAGATGAACAATAATGGAGTAGGATTTCGAAAGAAGATACGAGAGATATAAAACGGAGTAAAATTAACAGGCAATCCTGGAAAAATAAAGAGGATATCAGTAGAAAACGGTAAGATGAGATTAGCTGGATATCCAAATGCGAAACTAGAGCCAAGACTAAGGGCGAAGCTGAGGGCGAGAGAAAGTACTAAATTAGGATAAAAGTGTTCCTAATTAAAGGCAGAGGAGTAGGTATCCCGTGAGCAAGTTTGGTGAAACTTGAGGAGAAGGTGCCTACTGCAGGGTACTAGGTAAACAAAATTCAAGGCTCAAGGCTAATGATTAACTTGGCGAAATTTAACTTTGAATAGAAGCCTTATACTGTCTTCTATCCCCGCCTACCCTATAATCCCACACTCCTTACGGAGAGGGTTTCCTTATTAATTTTGATTAGAAGTTTCGAGTCACGTTATTCCCATGAGAATTATCTCAAGTCTTTATAGTCAAGTGAGTATCCCAGTTAGCAACATATCATCGCCATGTTGAGAATTCACTCGAATTGATTATGGAATCATTCGAACAATCAGTAACTCTGAAGATCAAACTTCTATGCGTTTATGTACATTTTTAATCTACTAGTACTTTGAGCTACCATTTGACTTGACGAGTTCTATTGTGTTACTTTCAATTCTGACTTCTTAAGTCTTGAGTCTTAAGTCATTCTTCTCAACATACTGCACATCAGTATACAGTTTCGTTCGTGTTAATACCAATTCTGACTGCTCATGTTCAAGTCTTACGTCTTCAATCCGAACTTTGATGTGTCAAGTCTTCAGTTTTGTTACCCAACTTCAATATCTGGCGTCTTAGATGTTAAGCCTTAATTCATTTCTTATGTCTTTTTTCTCATCCTTTATGTCTTGATTTCTAAGTCTTATGCATCATCACTTATGTTTTTCCTATTTCCCATTATCGTTCATGTATTATTTGGCCGTGAATCCTACGCCTTATGATTTTCCTAATTTCCTTACGTCTTGTGTCTTACGTCTAACGGCTCCCGTCTTATTTATCTATCGAACTTTTCACAGTGTAATCCAATTTTCTCACATTTCATCGAATTATTTAGGTTTTTAGACGTAACACGATGTGAAGATTTATGTGTAAGAATCATATGAAAATTCAAGTCCGTGGAACTGAAACTGCTGAGGGCAGGAAAATCTACTGACGTCTTTTTCTCAAATGGCAGAATTCGTAGAGATATGAAATTTGGCAGATCCACTATAAAAGCTCGAAGTTTGAAAAACAATATCTAATTGTTTCAGAACCTGGATCTTTCTCGTACAAATGGATGAGTAAAAGAATGAAAAGTGCTTTCATGTATCCAGTTTTGATCTTATACCCCTTCATACATCTGGTGAAATTACCCATATACGATATTAAATCTAGGATATATCGTTGGAACTATTTTGTAATTTACTATCATATAATATCGCCATGATATACCCATCCGGGTGGGGCGGGGGAAATAAGAGAAGATGTTATCCGCGCTTTTCTCTACCTTGGATTTCGAGCCCGAGCCACTTGAGTTATGGTCTTCAGGAAATATAAAGGATACAGGATACAGAAACGTTACGGGCTGTTACGCCCTGAAAGGTTTTTCTGACTAAAACAAACCTTCGCGTTATCCTGTCTCTATTATACAATGATAATCAGCGACTTGCAATACTTCCGCTATTGCCACTTGAAGCTGGAGGGTGCAGCGTCGTTACAGGAGCTCCAAAAATTGAAATCTTGTGTATAAATTTTATTCTTTGAATAAATCCCGACATGAATGATATCAAATTCGGTTTTAATTACTCAAAATTACATGCTTTGCTGCCTGTATTTGAAGAGAAGAACATTCAGCCCAATTGGTTCATTTTCACACCATCTAAAGTCCCTCTAGTCAAACGATTGCTTTGAAATCCAAAAGCTCAAGAGAATCCTGAAATGAATGAATTTAGAATTTCGGAAAATTTCAAGAATTCGATGGCTACGTAGCAAAAGCAGCTATCTCAGAAGCCTCTTGAATAACCGACAATCTCAAGTTTTGCTCGAGAAAACGGCTATCATACGAGCGACTCTGAAATCGCTCTGTAGTTGCATGGCAAGTCAATAGCGCTACAGAGCGGTTTCGGAGTGACTCGTGAGATAACCGGTTCTTCACGCAAAATCCGAGATGGCCGCTTTTTCGGGCGAAACTTGAGATAGCCGCGATTTTCTACGCAGCGGTTGAATTGTACAAATTTGCAAAAAAGACGATTTCTTATCTCTTTTCTTTCGTTTCACGTATCTAGAGATTTGGTAAAATCCTACAGCACAACAGAGGGATTGGTAAGACAATGAGTTTGGGATTTTTGTGGCCTCGGTCGGAGCGAAACGTTTTTTTCATAAATTGATTTACAAATGAGATTCAAAAATTGAAGTAAATTGCAAGTCATTGAAAATTATCATGTTCACTCCCGTTGATTTTTGCGTGTAAGCAATTCGGAAGGCCAAACATTTTTCATGATCGAATGCGTGTGATGAAAGTTCACCCCAAAGACGAAACATACCAATAAGGGACCGGAGATGGTTTGAAAGATGGGAAAAATGAGATTGAAATTGGAAAAAAAAAAAATTGGATAAAATCAGAGAGCGATTAAGAACTCCTATTTTCTATGACATGTACTGATATTTGAACAGTGTGTGGTTATAGAAACTGTGTAGCACAATCTAGGACCTCTTGTTCGAGTGTGGACTGAGGCTACCGCTCGCTTTATGACAGAAGTTATTAAGAGGTCTGCCAACAATTTCACGGCCCATTGTAGCCCGACAGTTTGAGAAAATACCCCAAGTACTTGGCCAGTAAATCTAAGAGAAAATAACCTACCAAGTGATGCATTATTTTCCTGGATCCTAACCTGCAGGATAAGCTTGTCCGTCTGGTAACCCCTGTAACAACTTTCGCATTAATTTCTAAATTTTCAATGTAAGAGATTGGAAATTCGACTTTCACGGATTTTAATAAAGAGAGAAACACATGAACCATCAGAATTCTAAATTCTAAAATTCGAATCGCAGTTTCTCTTATCCACTCACGGTAAGAAATCGGATCGAATCATTTTTTTTTTTCTATCGATTTTCAAACCTCAAATCACTATAACTCATTAGTTACGCTCAGCACCGTAACGTTCCATCATTTTTCAAATATCTGTATCACTCTTTTTAGTCACTTTTCGTTGAAAATCAGACTTTCAGAATCAATAATCAGAAAAAATCAATTTTTCAACATTTGAATAGTGTTGTACCCTCTTCACATTGGATCTCTTCAACAAGTGTAGCTGAAAATTTTGTCATCTACCTGATTATCTGTCTTTTTTTTAACTTCCCGTTTCTCTGATTTCAGAGAAAATAGGAAGTTATTGTGATCACCCCGAAAATCGAAAGTTGAGTTTTCACTGGATCTCCACGATTTAAGGTCCAGAGAATCACCTCCAATCATTTTTAAATGGACGTCTGTGTGTGTGTATGTATGTATGTGTGTGTGTATGTATGTATGTATGTACGTGGTCAAATTTTTGGTCGACGATATCTCGAGAACGCGTGGTCGGATTTTGATGAACTTGGTCTCAAACGACGCGGCTTTTCTCAACTTAGAACTGATTAGATTTTGGATTTGATCGGTCGAGTGGTTTTCGAGTTATTTGAAATCAAAATTTTGAAGAAAAAAATTTCAATTGCCTATATCTCGAGAACCGATCAACGGATTTCGATCATCTTGGTCTTCATCGATAGCATTTGCTCCATCTTGAAAATGACTAAATTCTGAAATACATCAAGGCAGTATTTTTTTTTTTCAAATCAAATTTTTTTTTTTTTTTTAACAAAATTTTTTATTCTTTCATCTCGAATTGAGTTGGAAAACGGGAAGTTCGAAGGCTGGCTTATAGTCAGCCAAACCCGCTTGTTTTGCTATGTTTTCTGTTTTTTTTTTTTTTTTTTTTTTTTTCCCCTCTGAGTTTCTTTTTGGTTCCGCTTTTGGATATCCGAAAGAGGAAAGCAATGTACAGTATAATTGGTGATTAATAATTACAGTACACCCTCTGGTGCGAAAACTCTGATGGCGGAGGAAACGAGATTAAATATGTATATGTTTAAACATGAATATGTTTAATGAAGAATCCCCAAAGACTTGGAGAAAAAACCAATTTTTTATGCTCTCATAACACACCACCTACGCTAAAAATAAGAAAAAACAAATGATTAAAAAACGAAGGATTTCTGTAGACAGAGTAAAGAGAGAAAAAGGGAATCTGCGCCAGATATTCGCACCGTTTTTCATACAGCTTGAAAACTTTCGAAAATATTACCGGAACGATTTTCCCAGTTTACAGACTCATCAATTTTGATAAATTGAAGTGCAATTCCACAACCACTTCACTCGATAAATGTTTAATCGGGTTTTTCTAATCTCACCGATTTCTCCACGAAGATGCTTTTATAGAAGTTTTGTTGTTCCTGCAACGATTACTGATTGAATTTCCAATATTTTCTACAGCTTTTTGTGAGATTTCAGCAATAACTCAGCTATTTTACTTGCCTTCGCACAATCCCCCTCAAATTTTCTTCATTCTTCAGTGATTGCTCAAAGATTTCCTGTAATTCGCTTAACTTTCCAGTTATACCGTCTTGGAATTTCAACACTTTCGCTTTGATCTCTGACGAATACAACAAATTTGCCGTATAGCTATTTTCGGATTTTGACCGAATTCGCTAGAATCTGGCTAAGATTTATTAGATTTTATGACTTTTCACCGGATTTTCCAAATTGTCAACATATCATTTGCGTTGGGTATACCTACGATCTACAGTAAATTGCGGAGTTATCTTAAATGCATTTAGTTAAATCGCCTAAGTTTCCACTGAATTCATACAAGACCAAACAATTCACGTTGACTCCACCGAACTTTAGTAATTGTTCCATCTATTATATTACACTAAATGTACAATCTAATGTAATGTGCATAAATACCACCAGCGACTAATATAGCATATTAGTGCACAATGTTCAAATTCTTGCTGTTAAATTCAATTGCCAGTTTTGAAAAGACTCGGAACAATTTTTTCTCAAACTTTTGAGGTACATGTTCGTCTCTCCGAAATCAATCAGCTGAGTATTCTGAAAAAACGGCTAGACAAAAGAATCTGAAACTTTACAGGATTAGTGTAGCTTGCGCTCTTAGAAAAAAAGAATTTTTTACGTCCGATCAGGATCGAGCAATCAGGTCAAATTTTGAAATTATACGAATACGAAGTGACGCAGTGATCTGGAAAATAACTAGATAGGAAAATCTGAAATTTTTTAGAGCTTTACAGACTGTCTTCCGACGAAAAATTTGTCGTCCAAATTAAACGGCGAACAAACGAAAACAAAAACCGGAAGAAAAGTTACCAGAGGCCCAGGGTAACCCAGTTGGTCACATTTTTTCTGTTGCGGTCCAATCGAATATATTTTGGCAATTAATAAAAATTGTGCATTAATTGTAATTCGCAATTGTAATTTTGTTTTTGTTTGAAATCGGAGCTGCAAAATACTTGTACTTGAAATTTGTCAAATTCCTTCAATTTTGAACATGATTTATTATCCCTGAAAATCCAATTCGTTCGACGAAACAGACGGATGGACATCAGTAAATGCTTAAAGTCCATAGCACGTAGATCAGAATATTTTTCGATCTGCAACAATGAGTAGGTAAAAGGGAGCTTTTTCATTAAGGAGAAATAATTCTTCACGGCCCTGCACAGCATCGAGCACTGTATTCCCACCGATAATTTTTCCTCGTCAATACAACAAACCACGTGGAACGTAATCACGTATGTATATGTCAGTGTATATTTCGGATCGTGCTGTCACTGAATTCCAATAATTAAAATTGCAATGATGTATTGCTACGCGGAGATTCAGTATTCTCGTATATTCTGACAGATACTTAAAGCTTTCTCCCTCGCAAATGCAGAAAAAAAATAAAAAAAACCCTTTTGTGAATTTCGATTGTTGAAAAGCATCTCGGGACGCAGAACGATTGGGAATGGTGCAATCCGCATGTCTACAAATCGCCTCATAGATGAGATTGAGGGATTTTTCATCGGGAGATAAATATCCCCGTATAGCAGCTCGCCGGTCCAGAGTTGACAGATAAGCAGCCATTAGAAGATTACCGGCATGTGAAAAACCACCCGGCGTTTTATCTGACGAGAGACGAGGGAAAAGGGGAAAAGGAAAAAGGGAAAACGGGAAACGAGAAACGAGAAACGAGAAAGAAAAAAAAAACAGGGTGAGGAAAAAGGTGACACGTCTAAGTGATACAAATGATACGAAAAATTCTTCACGTGCGAGTGACGCTAATTTCAGCGCGTGCAATTAAACTGCTTTGTGAATATCAGAGAATTAAAGAAAAAAAAAAGACAAAAGCAAAGGGAAAGTGAGAAGGGAAATTCCAGCAGTGAAATAGATGAGAATTATTTTCTATTCAGTTTTTATACGTAGACGGAAAATCCTTGACGACGAAGTCCTCGGATCATCGGATTCGAAAGGGATTTCGTTAATTCTACGAAATTGTCCAACCGTTTTTATCTTACTTCACGAGATTCCTGCTGTGTTCCCTTTCTCGAAGATGAGATTTAAATCCTGATCCACGATTATCCAGGTCCAGGATTCTCCGCAGCTATACGCTTCAACAAAGCCAGACTTTCTCTATTCGTCCACTTCTCTTCCTTTGTCAACTTTCTCCATTTTTCAATACCATATGTATTGCTATTCTAGAATAGATAGCACAAAAGAACATTGGAACCATATTTTTGCCTTTGTGCTTTGATACTCTAGAAATAAAGAAAGAATTTATAGAAATTACAATACGACACATATGCAGAACTGTTTTGCAACATCTTCTTGATCAAAACGCTGTATATTATGTCCTAACGACAATTAAATCGATTCAAAATTACGAAATAATTCTGAAAAATTCAATCCGAACCCCAAATTTCAGTCAAATCGAATGAAGAATGTAAAATAATCCATACAGCATTGCAATGTCCCAGCAATATCGCTGCAAATATTGCTGCAATGTCATTTCGAAATATGCACAATGTTTCTGTAGCTAATGTTCAACAATATTGCTGTAGCATTGCTGTGTTGTTTCAACAACCTCGCTAAGCCCATTTGGATTGCATTGCATTTTCAATATTGGTGCAACATTGCAGGAAAATAGCAGCAACATTACAATGCAACATAACCAGACCGAAATATTGTAATATTACAGCAAGATAACAGTAGAAATATTGCAAATGCAATGTAATGAACTGTAATATTGCAATATTGCAAAAATGTTGGCGCAATACTACTTGCTGTATGGGAATTGTCGAAAAAGTATTTCGACAGCAAAAAACAAACATTTCAGAAAAATTTAATTGATTTCCAAGCTTATTAAATTGTCCTGGAAAGTGACCAATCTTCTGGGAGCCATTCGAAACCGAACGTGCAAAATGTCGAAAGCTAAAAAATGTGATTTTCGGTGCAATTTTATCCAAAATCTACATGAACGTTTTTTATGGAATGAAAAACTGTCTAAATCGAAGTATGAATTAGCTGGTATATTTTTCATTCATGACTACGGTTACTAAAAAATTAACAACATTTTTACAGCTGAATTACTGTAAAGCAAAACCCAACGCCGCTCGCTTATAATGATGTTAATGAAATTCTGGGTTTGTCTCGACGAAATTAGTTGTCCAAGAATCATTGCAGACCGTGATACCAGCAAGGGGGAGTAGCTGATTTAAAAGGGAAATAGTCTGGGGATGCTGCTTTGGTCGTACGAAAATTATTTCAGTAGTATATAAGTACATACATAGGTATACCAAAGGGCAAAGGCTATTTCGAACGTTTAACTAGATGGCAAAACTTTTCCCAAATACCGAACAGCTTTGATGTGCGCAATGCCAACAAGAGAGAGAAAGAGAGAAAAAGAGGGTTGTGGAATTTACCAAAAGTAAACCCGCACCCGTTTAAATAAAAAGGGGCGGGAAAACCCGTCCAGCGGTAATTTACGCGAGGGTATTTTTTTTTTTTTTTCTTTCTGTAAAAAAAAGGAGAAAACAGAAAGCATAAAAAAAAGGGACGAATAAAAAAATGCCCCTTCACAGTTTACATATTTACTTTATGACTGTTCCTACTGTACTTTATTACAAGTTTCAACGCGGCGGTGGCTCTCGCTGATAAAACAATATACTATATCGGAAAATATCCACCCTACCGAATAATCCGACTATACATACGCGTATTCATTTGATGAATGGTATTCAAAAAAGTATTCCGATTCAAACTGAACTTTTCTCAGCTTATCCCTTCAACTTTCCACTCTTGAAAACGGGAAATTATTGTAATGAACCTAAAATTTCTGAATTCGAGTAGTCGCGAAATTCTCACGTTTCGAGGTCCACAAAATCGTTTTCCATGGTTTTGAATTGAACGTCTGGAGAGGTTTGATCGATTGCATATCCATCGCGATATCTCCAAAACAAATGAATGGATTTTCATGATTTCTGGCTCAATCGATGCTGTTTTTCACAACCTAGGACCAGATAAATTTTGGAATCGATCGAAGTACTAGTTTCTAATTGTAAGTAATTCTAAAAACAACATTTTGAAACAAAAATTTCGTTCCATGATATCTTGAGAACGGATCAATGGATTTTCACGATCTTGGTTGTGTTTGGTACGATTTTCCCCAACTAATAACTTCGTTTTCCAGATGCGAACTCAAAACGTATAAGACGTAGAAGAAACCAATCACCGGAAATCCATCCCCTTAAATGTCAGAACTGTTCGGACGTGCGGAAGTAGGTACGCAAACAACGAAACCGTCCGGAAAAGGGCTTTGATTGCACGTGACGCACCCCTCGGGTCCTGTTCTAGCCCCTCTCTGCGAGCTGAACCCGGCCCAGCCCTCTTCTGGTTACGAAAAAGAAAAAAGACAGAAAGAAAGAAAGAAAGAAAAAAAAAAAAACAGCAGAAAATCTCGCCAGATTTTTTGCGATTTAGTGGCTACCGCGGCTTTCCCTAAGCGGTAGTAACGCTGAAACGTAGTAGACACGTGCGTATGACATTTACATCGACAAATTAATTGGAGTACGTATACGAATGAAAGTGTCGCAACAGGTGAAACGAATGAGAAAAATTAATGAAAAGAGGAGACGCAGGACTTTCTTCAATGAATACTTCGGCATTAGAGCAAACGAAATATGAGATTAAAGCTTTTCACCCCTGACAGCTTAGACGCACTTATAGTTTTGATTTATTAAAGGACTTGAACCATTCCAGAGTTTTTCGAATATTAGACTAATTCAGGTTAAGAAATCCAGGGAAAGTTTGACTGGAAAAGTTCTGTGCGTATATAACTGCTAGAAGGAAAAATAAAAATCATATAAAAATAAGAAGAAATGGAAAACAAAACCATGCCATAACGTCTCGTTAGATGCCTCCCCACCACCACAAGAAAAAAAAACGCGTAAATTGAAGCTGAATTTTGCTGCATAAGGTTACGTTAAGTTTAGGAATACGAAACAGCAAGCTTCACATGCCGAGATTCGAAAAAAAAGTTTTTTTCTCGGTTTAAATTTGGAAGAAAAAAATTCGTCTCCAGAAAGTTTTATTAAAGAATAACTCACCGGCTCACGATTAGTAAAGCCACACTGAGGCGGATTTTCTTTAACAATGTATTAAAGCGGATAGCTGTATCGCGTTTTCGTCCCAATGGCCAGAACGTAAAATTTTTATACTTCGTAATTTGTCATGGGTCACCAAGTCTTCTAATTTACAGATTTCGTAAGAATCGATTGTACAAATACTGCAGTAAAGTTTAGAACACCAGACGCCACTAACTTGACTCAAAAAAACATTCTAATTACTAGTTTCATGACAGTAAAGTGTCTCAAGGAATGTTTCTAATCAACCAATTCTATAACAAAAGTTTACTAATAGTTCAATAGTTCAGGAAATGAGCTTGAGCTGTGAAAAGTTTATTTATCGGGAATAGTCTCTGAAAGTTGATGAGAATTATTCCAGTTATTGGCACCTCCGAATTCATAAAATTGAATAAAAATTGGAGCAAATTATTATCTGAGGCACAACAGCACAAAGATTAAACCCGGAAAGCCGGAATTCAGAAACTAAACGTATCCCCGCCTGAACACGATCTGCATCGTTCACGAATAGCTGTGTGTTACATGGGAGATGGTGACAGCGGTGGGATAGGTACAGGCACGGATACACCCACAACAAAGGGGGCGAAACATAGGCCAGGAGATTCAGTATTCCAGGGTAAATTCCAAGACTAGAGAATGTCCCAGTTATTTTCGAAGCGATTTAACCGAAATTTCAACCGAGATAAGTTCAACCCGAACGAAAATCGCCGTGTGGAACTTGACGCCGTTGTTCGTACGCCGCAAACGCAGTCTTAACTGCCTAGTAACGGGTAACGGAGAGATATATTCGCGGTGAAATTCAACCTCACCTCGAACAACCGCGTCACAAATGGCAGCCACTTCGAACGAACAGCGTAGGTATATTCTCGAACTAAACCCTTCACCAAAGAAGCGCACATCCCTGAATATTTCCAAGCAAAATATGTGCTCAATTCGCAACCGTTACTATCCAATTTCAATGGAATATTACTCTGCATGTCAGAAGCTAACAGTTCAATAAAAATCTCATGTATAATTTCGGTGATCGGACATTTCCTGGAGTATTTTCTCAATACTCTAAAATTGTCCAGAAATTTTGACCAGCCAATGAATCACCGACAAACTTTTCGTACAAGGTTAATTTTCTTGCTTCGCCGTGTGACACGCCCTTAACCCTTCCGGGGCGGAGGATCCAGTGGAGTAACTTTTACAAGGAGACATTGCTTGGGGGTTTTTCGGGTCGCTGATTACGAAGCTATCCCCAAAATTGCTAGTCCAAAATAGTGACTTCAAGGTCAGGAGCAATATCAAAAACAACCTTGAGATATTTATTTATGAAAATTTGCTCACAAAGGTTTTGAGTCACCAAATGAACATAATTCTGACCTCGAAATTGCAACGCTCATGATATGCTGAATCAAAAGTATGCGAATCAGGCGTCATTTTGAAGATAGACTAGAATTCTTTGAATCCTTGTTTGCCATTCATGTTTGCATCAGAAATTACAGATTTGAAGTCAATCGATGTTCTTTCATGAAAATGGAGGAGAAAACACACTAGAAAGTTACAAGCCTGTCACAGTGATCCTTTCAAACTGAGTTATGAAATTTTAGCGACTGCAAGAGATTGTGATCTAAATTGACCATAATTCTTGCAAAATGGATATTCAATATAGTGTACATACATAGATTCTTCCGAATCGATGAAGAATTTAGTGCCTCCATGATGAATTGCTGTATGGCAGTTCTCAGTATTTTTTATTTTTCACCCTCATGCAACTAGTTCAGACTCTTCATCGTTTTGTACTTCATTTTTCAAATGAAAATGACTCAAATTAATGACCACCAATGACATGTTTTTGAATCGAATTATGTGTGCAATAAAGGCTTAGTTTCGAAATGCTAGGCCATTATTATCAGTCCATGTAATGGGTCCTAAGAGGCCAATACTACAACTATAACAACAAATAGTCTTGATTGCAAATAAATCGGTAAAGGCGAAACACGGCAGGTCCTGGCAAGGCAAAGCAAAGCAAGGTAAGGTAAGGTAAGGTCGAAGCCGTTTTACAGCCTAACCGCAGATTAATTATACACCCAGGGAGGAAGGAGAGCACCTGAATTTTGGGAGTCTCGAGGTGGCTGTTGAATTTCAAGAGCAAATAGTCTGAGGCTCTGGTTTCCGAGATTCGAAGCGTGAGAAGTTAATTACCGGTCTCAAGCCAACATGGACGAATCGATTAGAACTTTATGAGAGAACTAAGGATAGGCTATGGCGAGACTAGGAACCATCATAAGAAAACCGACCTAATATCGCCAAAAGCCTCAAATCCAGGTGCACAAATCGACGAGAAATACAGAATCAGAGAAGAAATGTTTTTCTTTGATTTGAAAAGATTGTTGTCGGAAAAGGATGTGGCGTGAGAAAAGAACCGCGGGATTCACTCTTCTGAGTGGCAGATATAACAAGCAGTGAGAAATTTCTACGGAGATACAAAATAATACAATAAAACGGAACAGACGCGAAGAGGGAAAAGTGTTTATTATACTAAGCTGGGTGTCAGTTCCCTACGTAGAAAAAAGGGCGGCATAAAGAAGAAACAAAATATAATAATAACAATAATAACGATACATTATTAGGATTGTTATACCTATATAGAAAGGGTCCAAAAGGTACATAGCAGTAAAGGAAAACATGAACTGAACCGGAAAGACCCTATGGTAAACTAAAGATAAATGCAGGTCAAAGGCAGAAATTCTCCACCCTTTCTTTCCTGACATTTTAATTAAATTTTCAGCACATGAAAGCACTTGACAACCCGGCATTTCATGTACCCATAACTTACCCTCATAATATAATGGGGGCACGAGGTCAAAACCGAGACTCGCAATTCGATGATGGCACTTTACTCATTACAGCACACGCGTCGTTTCATGTAAATGAATAAATATCTGCCATGCAGGTTTGGTTATATGATATAAATTTGCGAAATCGATCCAAACCGCAATTTTCATATCAAGAAATTCAGTTCCGATCACGAAGGGTCTTTCCAATTTTGAATTCATCACTAATTTATCAACGCGATTATGTGGACGACAAGAAATGACAGATAGTCTTATTTCCCTGAAAAATCCTATCCCGTCACCGACAGTTATTTAAAACCCACACAAAGTCGTGGATTTGTCAGCTCCTCATGGTCTGACACGACGTAAAAAATATGCTTCGCTTTTTTCAGGGTTCAAATAAATCCCCGACACCAAACAACCTCGAGATAAAAAGAGAGAGAGAAAAATTAATAAATACAAAACATGGAATACAATGTAAAAAAGTTAAAAACAGGGATAGATTTCACTACCTGAATAAAAACACGTTCTAAATCGAAAAATAAAAAAAAATGAAAAGGAAAAATCTCTTTTCACAAAAGTAAATTTTTCTCATCCAAAATCTTAAGTTACAAGTATATGTGACAGTCTCTAGCCAGGAACTCATAGTCTGGGACTAAACAAGGCACGAACACGATCCTCCGCGGTTCACCACAGCATTTAACCCGGGTTTCCCTCGGCAATCTACATCGGTATACATATATATATATATTTCTATCGATAAACCTCATCGTTCCGTAGATCTAATCAGCGGTTTAATCAGAATCGACTAAAAAGTTTTTCTTCTCATCAATCAAATATTTTTCAATAAACGGCACACAAAAGCTCGTTCATTATTCGAGTTATTAAACGGACTCGATTGTTCACTGGAATCCCTTTGGTACCTACATGATCGGTGCAAATGAAACAAAACAGAGGCAGGGGATAAAGGGCTTAATCAAAAATCTTCCCTTTTACCCTCAATGATGATAACTAAAAAAGTTTTCAACGATCATTGTCCGTTTCCATTGCGCGAAACAGAAGGGGTTTGCAAGCCATTCTCACGATCAGTGCTTGACAGCCTCGGGTGTGTATTGAGCTTTTTTTTTTGCTATATCCTGAGGGTGCGAAGGTTCAGTGTTTTTTTTTTTTGTTTTTTTTTTTTAATCCTATATTACCCGTAAATTTATTTTTTAACAATCAAACAAAACAAATAAAATGTGTGCTTTCGACTCCAAAGGGTTTTCAATAACCTTTTGCTTCACTTCTCCTCATGCCCCCCCTTGATTAATCCCTCGGATTTATTGTGCTTACTCTGAGAACAATCCAGGGTTGGTCTACCTGGCTACCTACCTATCTACATATACCTACGTCCTCGAATTAATCCCTGTGATTTCAATGGAGGGAACTACCTACTTCAGTATGCCTCTAGTCTACATAGATTAGAGAACTACGCGTAGCGCAGTAGGTCTTGGCATAAATATGAGTCAAAGCTTCTCTTGATAAACTTGAGTTCCGTTGAACTAGAGAATTTCTCCACTGCACTGGATCGCAATCCAAGAGGCAGGCGTGCAATGCAGACAACGCGCGTGCAGTTGGCAGCATGAATTTTCCGCACGTGCGGTACGCCGGGGCATTATCGTTTCAACTAAACTTGCCAGCTCGATATATATGTAGTATGAAACTCCACTATGCTTCAAGCTTGATAATAATCAACCTCCAAACTATAATATGCACGGTGAGACAATAGATGTACGTGTGTGAAGCGTATAATTAGCATTCATGTAGATTGACGTGAGCAATTGCGATATAGTGTTAATTATTTTTCTTCGAATATATACTGATATATACTTAAAATATGAAAATTTTATACCATCTCAGAGATATATTACATGCTTATCAATAATGTTCTTGTCGGTATTTATTATGCGGAACATGACGTACAGCAAACGGCACTGACGAAGAAATGAATAATTGGCTTTTTGACGGATCGCTACGTTTTTAGGTCTGGAAAATTATCTCTAATCGTTTATAAATGGTCCTTAATTAACGAACTGATACATCGATCAATTTGAAGGTTAATTCAGTTTTGCCTTTCAGCTAATCATATCGATTAAGGGGGTGTATACACCTTCGAAATTGATTTTTTTCAAATTACTATAGTATGCCTTGAAGAAATAATTTATTGACTTAGATTTTTTACAGCAGGTTACTAATCTCGCCAAGTGTAATTCGGAGTTATTTTTGGTCTTGGAAACTTCGCCTTACAGAGTCGAAGGCTATCGAAGAAAAAGTGGTTGTCTTAGGGTACAAGTCGCATCGTAAATCGAATCCTTTTGAAATTTGGAGGGAATTTTCGACAATGATGTAATTTCATACCAAACTATAATGATATTCAATTAATTCAATTTTCTAATTCCAAATTTGTGGGTTTGAAGAATTTTTTTCTGCCATTTCCAGAAAAAAAGTGTGTCATGTGCTCCCATCGACAGAAGTTGGATTTTATACTCCTAGATATTTTTGGTTTTATCCAAAATTAAACATTGTAGAAAATCCCCTCCAAATTTCAACTCGGTTTCCACGACAACCACTCTGAGGAATACGATGAGGAATAATTTTATTTATTACATCAGGAATTTTTATATTTTTTTTTCCATTTCTTGTTCGGAGCTTTTTTTCATAGTTCTATTCCACCTTCAATTGAAATTGATATAGTATATACCCCCTCGACACCAAGATCATAAAAATCCGTAGATCAGAACTCCAGACATCGTTGAATACAATTCATTTTCAAATTTTGTTTTACTAATAACTCAACAGCTGCTGGACCGATTGATTCAAAAATCTACTCGGTTCTAGATTCAAAAAAACAGCATCGATTGAGCCCAAATTCATAAAAATCCCTTCGTTTATCCCCGAAAAATCGTTGGAGATAAATTTAATCACACGCACACCCAGAGATCATCCCAAAACTTTTGGAAATGATTGTTTGGACTTCAGAACGTGGTGATTTGGTGAAAACTCAACTTTTCATGTTCGAAGTGATGACAAAAACCTACCTAAAGGAAAAGGAAATAATTTCAAAAAT
Organism: Ametastegia equiseti; assembly: GCA_963989295.1. NCBI lineage: Eukaryota > Metazoa > Arthropoda > Insecta > Hymenoptera > Tenthredinidae > Ametastegia > Ametastegia equiseti. The sequence goes on from OZ022394.1 coordinate 16,164,032, forward strand.
TCCATACAAACAAACCACCTGAAACTTTGCGGAAAGATTTGAAGAGCCAAAATACCAAATCACTAAACTGCGGATTTAGCGTTGACAAAAAATGTATAAAATCGAAAAGTGTAAAGCTCGTGACTAAGGAGGAATAGCCAATCTCGAAACTCGATGAATAATGATTAAAATTGAAATCTTCTGGTGATATAACTGGTGAAATGTCCTATATATACGAATGAAGTGTAGATGAAAACGGTGTGGAACGGTTGTGACGAAACTTTCAAGTAGTTAAAAGAACGTTTCAACCACGTTCCTTAAAAGCTGCGGGACCTTGAGGCAACGATTCGACGATGAAAGCTCGCCCTTTCTCTGCCCCTCAAGTCAGTAATAAATTATTGTTAAGTTGCGAATCGGAAGGTTGGAGGACCTCGAAAGAGGGGTGGGTCGGGTGCACTTTGCTGCTACCCGGTTAGTAAGTTAGAGCCATTAGGGTGAGGTGGCCCTCTTCAGTGTCGGATGACTGCGCACGCGAGTCTCCTCTTCACTTCACTTCTCTTCTCTTCTATCCTTTTCTATTCTTCATGCTTTAAACCCTTTTCCGCATACGGATCATCATTGTGCAAATCTCCGGAGCGGCGAAATCACAAGAAATAATTAAAATAAAAGGGAGGGAATCGAAGCTGCACAATTAAGGAAGAAAAAAGTATTTATAATATAATGCCCAAGAGAGCTTGCATTCGTTCTTGTTTAATTTTCATTTTTTTTTTTTTCCCCTTGTTTTTATCACAAGTTTAATTTTATACGAATTCCGAACACATAAATTGCCAGGTTTTCTCTTCCCGCTGGTTCCTAATTCTGAATTAAACAAGTTTTATACTTTATTCTCATTTTCATTCCACGAATGAAATACCCCGAAACATCACCAGCCCTGTGAAATTGGTCCTCGCGCTAATTTCGACGAGAAATAATCAGCGAGAATTATAATCCTCAAAAGAGTCGCATTGCCGCGTGTAAAAATTGCAGAATAATTTCTACCAGACGATAGACACCCGAATTTCCTTACAGCTGATTGTAAAATATTTTCGAGCAGGTACAATTTTTTTTACTTTCTAGAAGATTTTCATCTCCAATTACGTGAGCCTGTACACTCGACGAGGTCGATTTTGTGGGTGGATCCCCAGAACGAGCCGAATCGATGAAACGCGAAAGTACGGAACGGACCGGACCTGAAAGTTACTAGAATCCGTGTTCGTTGATTCGCACCGGAAATGATAAATCCAATCTCAACTTCTTCGCAACTCCATTAGCAGTAGCAACATGATAAGAAAATGCTTCGAAATTGATCTTCAACATTTATAAGGGAATTTTCCAGTCGTAGTATTGATAAAAATGATCAAATTTGAGGTTAGATTCCTGTGGCGGGAAACGGGCAACCAATCGGCGTGCAGTATATGAAGACTCGGATCGACGAAATACTGAAAAGCGGAAGGGAATGGGCGGAAAATTATACTCAAATCCCTGTTCTGCGATTTTCATTCCATAATTTCATCACATTTCTGTTTTCATTTCATGCAACAAAGCAGTGTGTATGTATTTGATTGAAATAATTTCGTTTGTGAAATAATTACACAAATTTTGCGCTTTGATACACACAAGTTTCCTGTGATCAGAGAATTTAAGCTAAATGGCTTTGAATACTCCGGTCCGTTCCGTCATTCCATTCAGTTTTGCTTTTCACGCAAAAAAAGAAAATACCCTAAACGAAATATAAAATTAACCAGAAACCATTTGCGGTTCTGTTCCATCCTTCCGTGTTCCGTCGATTCAGTTCTCGCTTTCCTATGGCGCCAAGATCTGGAGAGATTCGCTAGATTGAGTCACTAGATCCTTAATAAGGTTGTGTAGCGGTTCTGATCAAATCTTCTCACATGTATCTAAAATTCTGTTGGAGATATCTAAGGAGATTCCGAATTCGCTCCTACTCGCTACGCAAGCAACCCGCTTGTCGCATCTAGTGACTTAGTTGGGTCCATTTCTCCGTATCCGAACCTTCCGCAAACCATGAGATCGGAAATACCTGATGCTTGATCTCCATGAGGTAAAATCGAACGGAATGACGGAACGGCATACGAGATAGTATCATGTTTCATTTTTTTAAATAACGGTTTCTTATTGGTAATTATAAGTTGATAAATACATAACTTATGCAATTTGATACACAAATGCGATTTAATCACATAATTCAAGACGAATTGTGCAAAAACAGCTTCAGTCCGTTCCGTTCAAATTTTCTTGTGGGGATTTCGAAAAAATTAATTCACGGAACGGAATTCAAAAGTCACTAGAAGTCGTCTGCATTCCATTCCGCGGTTCCGGTTCTTCATGTGACGGCACGCTCCGATTTGGACAATTTTTGAAACAGCGAATGGGTGCTCTGGACTCTAGCGGTCTCCGCTCACCGGTTGGCTGTTTCCAGAGTTGTCCAAATCGAAGAAAACGGACCAATCAACATCGTCGAGTGTAAAGATCATTTTCCGCATATCATCAATTGATCGGAGTTTAGTAATTCGGTCCCGTATAACGACATCAGATTTTGAGTTATTCCACGATTATACACCGTCTGAAATATACCGAGCCTACATTCTATGATAAATCACCTTTCATTTGGGTTATAATTTGGAAATATATTCAAGTAAATTCGATTACTCTTGAATTCTTTTTTCCTCTTGACTAAGCAAAAAAAAAAAAAAAAGAAAAAAAAATCTATCTCGAAGAGAGAAATAAAAAAAGAAAAAGGGAGATTACTCGAATGAAATGCCTTCATCTATATATGAGGTAGCCGAAATAAGATTGTGGTGGGTTGTCGCAGGCATGTATACCTACCTTTATTGTGTATATAGTGATATTTTACATTGACTAAAAGTAACCAGGGCGCGTTAACGAGATGCGTAAGTTAATTCGATGGGAAAAAATTGCTCGATACCTATATAAACGGCGATTTCAAATCATTACGCGTTCTTTCGTTCTTTCTTTTTTTTTTTTTTTCTTTTTTCTGTCATTTTTTTTCTTTTTTTTTTCAGCTTTCCACCGCGAACAAATTGCTGCGAAGATTCAACGCACCTCCTCCTGTATAACTCACTGGCTGTACCTATATATAGATGTATATACCATATACCTATATAGATATATATAGTTACGCGCTCCGGTTGCCTCGAACGACTTTTCTCGATTGTTCAATCGATTTACGGGTCGTCCGTGGTTCACGGATAACGGCCCCCGCCCGGATAGGCTCCGCAACCCCCGAAGGCACAAAACCCTTTTTAATCTCAAACCCGAGTCTCCGGTTCTCTCGCCTTTCGCCCGTCTAAATCGAATTATATCTTCACCACATTTCAGAGAAATTATTCTTAAATTAAAATAAATTGTGAAAAAATTCAGTCCGCTTTCGATTCCCCTCTTTTGCTTCATTCGATATCCTTTTCACTTATTCTTTTCTTTTTCTCCCTCTTTCTCTCTCGTTTTCGTAATTCTTAAGTAAATTTAGGTATATTATGATCATATCTTCGGAGATTTTTCAACCAAGTTTTGATTATTTCAGTTCAATGTCACGTAGTAACTCAGTGCGTATAATTAGTTCATTCCGCTTCTCAAGAATGTAAGAACCATCGGCCCAGAATTGGCGCCGATACTGAAATGCCTCGGCCGAAGCTGATCGGTGGCCAATGCTGGGCCAACGTTGCGATGATAACAACGTGACACTATAATGGGTCGTTTGTACTTCCCAAGCTTTGGTGCCCAGACTATGCCCAGAGCTGGCCCAATGGCCATGCCAAGTATGAAATTATTTGTTATAATTCGTTAATATATTTAATCATATCACCTATGATACTTTACCCAACTATTCAGATATAGTATAGGTGCAAGTAATGCATGTAATACCTACTAGATTATAGATCATGCAAGTGATCTATTTTAGGAAAACAATATTTTTCAAAAGTAACGAACGTTGTCGGAAGAATTATGAAAACACGTGTTCTTATCATATTCATAGTGATTAATTTGACTAATTGGAATTACACTTGAAGACTATATCCACTAATTCTGTACAAGCTAACCGGATTGATTTTGAGATGGCGCATAGGAATTCTAAGCATATCTAAAAGTTAACATTAGGAGTATACACAATTCTGTTTCGTGATCATGAAAAATTAATTCTTCGAAAAAAACTACAACCATTTCAACCATTTGTTCGAAGACTAGGGTGGTGACTACTTGAAATCATTCAAATTAACCAGGTTTCAAGTAATAATTTATCAGGTCATCGAGTTTGGTTGATCAAGTTACAAAGTGTACATTTTGGGTGTACGTTGTTACGTTGTTACGGTGTAATTTTGTCAGATTTAAAAAAAATGCCTGACCCTCGACCACGGGGTTGAAGTTTCCCATTTGAAATACGCGGGGTTTTCCCGCGTTTGCAGTAATTATTTTACTGTGGGCCTAAATATGTTTGTAAAATCTTGAAATTTTCAGAAATTAATTGACAAGCATGTTGCTACATGGAAAAAATTCCTCAAACCCCTACCCTCAAAATGTTGTGTAACATGAGCATAATAATTAAATCGATGGACTAACACCAAACGGGCGTGAGCGGCAAAAAAAAAAAATTTTTTTTTGCGGATATGCCCAAAACGTTTTATATTGCATGAAAAAGATTTTGCCACTAAAAAAGGAAAAACAAATTTCGGCGCTTACACCCCTATATTATTAGTCCATAGAAATCGTTATTTTTTTTTTTTTAAGAATTGGTTTTCATTTCCTTCCCCGATTTTTAATAAATGTACTGACACTAAACCAATTTTCTAAACGGGTTACAAATTCTTAAGTATTGTCTCCTTTTTTGCGTTTGGATTATTATTTCGATATTCACTTACAATATGTAAAATCAACTATTTTTGTTGTTCGTTTCGTGTGAGTAATCTCATTGCAATCGGTGAACACTGTTCACATTCATAGAAAAGAAGAGAAAAAAAAAATTCTAAAAAAAAAAAAAAATCCAATCATTATGGTCATGGTACACAATATTTTGAGGGTAGGGGTTTTGGGAAATTTTTTGTATGTAGCAACATGCTTGTTAACTAATTTCTGAAAATGTCAAGATTTTACAAACAAATTCAGGCCTACAGTAAAATAATGACTGCAAACGCGGGAAAACCCCGTGTATTTCAAATGGGAAACTTCAACCCCCGTGGTCAAGGGTCAGGCATTTTTTTTGAAATCTGAAAAAATTACAGCGTTACTTTTTACGTATTTCGAACTGATTTAGGGGGCGGAAGAGGTAATATTCATTTTGACCCCAAGTAACGACCACCCTAGTGTACATACCTTATAGAATGCATGTTATTTTTGAAAATATCTGTACAGCTTCGAAATTGTTCAATTCATCGAGCTTGGCCCAGGGCTGGTGACCAAGCTCTATCTAGAACGATTGTGCCAGTCTCGGACCTGGGCTGGCCCGAGCCTTGGCACATGACTGGCACGAAAGTCTCAAGTCTCTAGGCCTCAGTCGCTATTCCTGGGCCATGTCTGGTGAAATCGGAGCATTGGTATGACATACTTGGGTTTCATTACCATTGAAATTCCGTTCACTAAATTTCTCAGGTCTTAGAAATCTGATTATCGTTTATAATTGTACAGTTGACAAGTGAATAACACCTGTAGCGTGTTTCTTAGGGTAACCTGTGCAAGGGCCTTAGGGAACGAAAATTTAAAAGGCTTCTCTCGCTTTTCATCTGAGGAAAGTAAGGGTAGAGATCGTCTGTTCCACTTTCAGACCATAAGTATTTCAGAATCTGAATTTATTCTTATTTAAAATATAAAAGTTTCCTTCTCTGCTGCCCGGTTAGTTTGAAAAACTCGTAATTTCGTTTTGTCCGGAGGGCGAAGCAGTGCAAATGGCACGGTAGAAAAAGCTGGCCCACCCTTTGGGTAGCGATCTCGTTCAAATTTCATATACGAATACATGTGTCTAGATATAAACTGAATTTATATCTCCACGCCTCGCACATATATTTATTTTGTTTTCTAAATTTTATACTCTCGGTATTTTTTTCCTTCGAAAAACAAGACGCCAACCCTTTACAGATTTTGTTCACTGTTTGTGAAATTGTCGAGTTTCCTGTAAGCCTTTGAGCCTCCAGATTTCGAATATCAAATTCCGCGTCAATTCGAGAGTGGCGAACACTCGTCTTCAGCAATGAAGAAGTATCAAGGATCCTCAAGACCTCCGGAAGATGCGTGGAATCCTTTCTGCTACGTTATACGTGTTTTGTAAATAAATAATAACCGCGCGTCAGGCCATAGCCACAGATCTAAATCTTCAAAGGAATACTTCCTTGCGTTTCCAGGTGCGGGTAAAAGTGAATAGTAACGAAGGGAACGTCGTACATACTTGGAATTTGGTAAATTATTCTCTTCTCAAGTTGTGATTCGTTGCGTGATGAGAATAAAATGCAACAATTTCAAATTACAGGACAAAAGGAAAATATACAACAGGTCAATCATCTTCCATAAGGCTATAGCATCAAAAGACAAACTGATTACATCCCTTCCATCAAGGGCTTTGTTTTATTTGATACGTAATTGCCTCTGTAAAGATTTTTCAGACTAAAACACAAATGATAGAACTCTGGTGATTTTTTTTATTCTTCAGGATCTTCAAATCTTGGGATTCAGATTTAGGATGTACCACGAAAATCGCTTATACTGTAACGATAACTCATTTTCCAAACGGTCCATAGAAAGATAGGTCTATTTATTCGGAGATATGAGAATCTTGAATAGCAAAAGGTATAGCTGATCCGGAATCCTTTGAATTTATCCTAGATAAATATGCCAGACCCGACTCTATGCAAAGTTAAGGTTTGAAGTTTGAGATAGAGGATTGGGAAGTTCTTCTGACCTGAAAGAGTTTTTTCCTATATTGTAATAATTTCCCCATACTATGGAACACATTATTTTTATCTTTCTTGTTTGCGGATCAAGGAAGTAAGTTGAATGCAAATTTTCAGCATTTTCATAGTCGTTAGATATGATTCTATCCGATGAATAAACATTCGATAACTAATTATTCATAGACGTGGAACTTTTCGCGATACCATGGGTGCATTAGCTGGTTTGACACGTGATCTGATAATGAGGACAAGAAAGAGATATCATGCATTACGAAGTAGTATAAATGGGAAAAAACTGCACCATGTTAGGCACAAGTGTCTCCTATCCAATTGAGAAACATCCTGAATTCAACATGTACAAGAAACTGGCTATCCTGGTTTTCTGCATTCTATCAGGAGCTGCAGCGCAGCTTTCGGGTCTCGAAGTATTGGGAGTACCGCTTGAAGATCTACCAGGTAAATCCAAATCATATCTTGTCCAAATATCAGTACCATACTGATTTGTATCATCGATTATTGGATACAAGCTTTGGATTTTGTATTTTTCAGGGCTGGGTACACAAGTCACGGGACAATCGAACTCTGATGGAACCACCAGCAATCCAACCGTCCACTGAGTAATGACGATCACTTGTATCATCATGATTTTGAAGATCAATAAAACCCGTGTCGGCCTTGCACACTACTTGACTTGACCATATTTTCTCAATTATCATCCCCATTCGTAACTCTCGTTTCTCCGAAGTAAAATTCCGCAAGTATTTGGTCATCCCAAATCCATACGTGCATCAAAATAGCCTGAGGATTCTACCACATCATGGAATTGTAGAAACATGAAGTGTGGTTTCATGTGGTTCCACCGATCAGGGAAAATTTGTTAGTCGTAGTTGCAGATGTCAGATGTATCAAAATTTTCAGCAAATTTATCAAACATTTCGTATTTTATCATGAAAAGGGGTAGAAATTATCGTGGATTGTCATAAATTATTGTAGATTTTTTGTAGCTTATCATCAAAAGTGGCTGATTTCCGTAGCTTTTCATGAGGAAAGTCGTCATTCTTGTCGTCAATACTGAAAAAAAGTGTAATTGTGATCGAAAAACTTTTTTTACGGCATTGGTATGAAAAAGTGGCTTTTTGGAGGCTGTTTTCAGTCGGTAAAGTGGCACTTTATGCAGCTGATCTCAGAACTGCCATGAAAAGACTTTATAAGGCAGTTTTGATGCGCAGTTCGAAGTGCGCATCTCTAAACTGCCGTATAAAGTCTTTTTATGGCAGTTTTGATCGACGCATGCGCGGTAGTTCTAACCTACAAACTTCTGAATTTTGTGCTTTTTCATACAAATACCGCAAAGAATATGGTATGTCGCATGCTCGTAAACTGCTTTTCGGCTCGGATGATTTTTCAGTATTCGCCGTCGGCTCGCCTTCGGCTCGCCTTTGGCTCATACTGAAAATGTCATCCTCGCCTAAAAACAGTTTGTTTACGAGCATGCCACATAATATACTATATGTGTTCGAACTCAGCTACAATGTCGTGAAATTTGTGAAGTAATTTTGACTGGAATAGTTATCAACGACGATGCAACCCAGTATGAGTCATAGTTTCTGCGATTCGACCATGTGATGTTACCGTATCATACCTGAAGATTATAATTCATACCGAACAAGTTTCAGAACTTCATTTTATTCTGTTGATTTCGGAAAAGGTTCTTAGATAGAATATGTATAATTTATCTTTCAATTCAATGCCCCAATTTCTCTGTAATTGTTCAAAGAAACGAGAAAACACGTTTTGAGAAAATCTCACATCAGTTTTCCTACACGAAAAATACACGGTATCAACAGTCAAAAAACATTCCATCTGGACATTTTTTAGTACCCAGATGTAATTCTAACCAATATCAAATACACTTAATTCTTCAACTGAAATGGCATATGAAGTCGGATCAATTCCAACGACATTTGGTTACATAATATTCCGAATCATTTACAATAATTACACTTCAGGATACGTACAGACGTACAAACTGGTTCATGTAAAACGGAGTTTGATCACGGCTTGAGTTATTATTTGATTCATAAAAAACCGCCATTATAGTTTTTGTATCAACCCGTTGATAATGTAGTTTTGAATAACTCCACTTGAAATATAGAATCACCAAATTACTGAAGTTTCGATTTGAATCAGCTGCAGTAAATTTAGCCCCGATTTGAGACGCTCTTGCACCCAAACTCTAAATTATAGCGCAGAGTTATTCTTCGAACACCAACAGGTGGCGCAAGCAGCTCTTTCTCGCAGGAGAAGTAAGTCAGTGTGCCAAACGGTGGATTATGGGATTCGCCGTGATTCAGAAGTAGTTTTCACGACCATCGTCAACTAGTCTGAACGAATTTTGAAACTGAAATAAAAAATCTTGAATCTTCCCAGCTCGTGGTGATTATGGTGTATTGGAAAATCAATTTACTGGCTTTCCTCAATCATCGCTACGGATATGGCACACCCCATTTTTCATCTATTGTTTAAGCTCACGGACAATTAACAAACGATTTTAAATACTGCAGAAATATTGCTGTATTCTACGATTGTTACTGTTTTGTTTTTTTTTAGAATTGAAGCCAAATTACAATACGGAAAATATAACTCACGAATGATTTTGTTTCAAACTTCAAGTCCTGGAATTTTAATTCTATGTATTGATCGTTGTTGTACAGTTGGAATGAGACTCGTACCTACCTATAGAATTAAATCTGGGGGTAACGTGATGCAGAGATGTTAGGTTAGGATACCAGAAAAAGCTCCCCTTTCTCTGGCTTTTCTTTTTATCGTATAGCAAAGGAAGGGTATAACGTCCGTTCAACATTTCGACCATAAGTATATTTCGCAGTGGAACTGGAAAATCTGAATTTATTCTTATTTAAAATGTAAAAGTTTTCTTCTTTTCTGCCCAGTTAGTTTGAAAAACTCGTAATTCCATTTTGTCCTGAGGGCAAAAGAGTGCAAATGACAAGGTGGAAGGCAGTTCCACCCTTCAGGTGGCGGCCTCGTTTATATTTCATATACATATAAATATGTATATTATATGTATGTGAGATTAATTTATACCTCCACACTTCGCGCATATATACTTATTGTGTTTCCTGAATTACATGTTCTCGGATTTTTTCACTTTGAACATAACGAGAGACGAGCCCTTTCGAATTGCGTTCAGTGTTTGTGAAATAGCCAAATTTCCTGAAAGCTTTCGTACCTCAGAATTCGGAAGCTCAAGTTTTGCGTCAATTCAAGAATCGCAAACACTCGTCTCGAACAATAAAGTATCAACGACGCTCCAGACCTCCGGCAGACACGTGTAGATCTTTGTCTGCTCCCTTATGGATTTTGTGAATAAGTAATTACCACGTTTAGAAAGGACCATACACAGCTCGAAGGCTCGATCTTCAAAGGAATCTTTCGTTTTGTTTGTAGGTGCTGCTGCTGGTGAAGGTGAACAGTGACGAAGAGAGCGTCGTATATATAGGTACAGACTTGGAATTAAGAAAATTATTCTCTCTCCTCAAAGTGTGATTCATTGCGTGACGAGAATGAACTGTGATTAATTACAGGATCAACATAAGATAAGCAATACTTTCAATTACCTGCAAAACTGTAGCCTCAAAAGACAAAATCATTGCACTCCCCTAATTCTCTGAACTTTACTCTTTCAGATCAAGCAATCACTGATGCCCGTTTGCAAGATTTTTTTAATTCTTCATTTTGGAGTTAGAATTTTCATAAAATTACCTGCTGTAGCAATAGCTCGTCCCGAATAATCATAATGCCGGAATCCAGTTTTGTAAGTTTCAAATTCAAAGCTTCATCCGAGCTCTACCATAATTTTCCACACTATGAAATCATTACTGATTCCTTGCTTGCAGATTGCGGAAGTAGGTGTTATTTATTATTAATTTGAATTTATTTTCATAATCGTCGGACAGTCATAGGACTTTTTGGAAGGAATAAGATGCACCTCGTAAAGGTGCTAAAGTGCTACAAAAAAAGTAAAAGAACAAATTGGCCCATCATGGTCCAATGGCCCAATTGGTGTCAAAATCATCGGAACGAATGATGATCGGTTTTCGAAAATTTTCAAACCTACAAAAAATATACCAATTTTGTGAGGATTTGAATAAGCATATAGGAATGAAGAAAAAGACTGACATAATGAAACAATACAGAAGTGGAATTTCGCAATCGAGGGATTGTATAAAAAAAATCGTCAAGAGAATCAAAATTAGTGAGGGAAAATCATTAACGGAGACATTAATCTAAAGATACCTGCAGTAAGTTCACAAGTTTCGATTTCAACCATAACTGCATCAGATCGCAGCCCGGTCTAAGTGATTTTCGACTAAAGTCCTGAATGACACTCCAAAGTTGTCGTTCGGTTGCTAACAGGTAGCGTTACGGAGCTTTTCTCACAGAAGAAGTTAGCCGAGTGAGTATGAAGGTCTATAGGAGAAATTATGGGATTCGAAGCGATTAGAAAGTACTTTTTGTAACACCTGCTTGGAAAGTGTGATTTTCGAGGCCTATGTGGCGTGCGGAAAGTGCCCCATTTCCCCACCAGTGCGGAGAGTACAACTCCTTGCCGCACTAGTGTGGGAAGTACAACTTTCCGCACTGCACCAGTGCGGAAAGTACAATTTTCCGCACTAGTGATTTTTTTGCGTCTGTTTCTCAAACCAAACTTTCCTGCGCAGGGATCACAAAAAATATCGTGTGTTACAAGTACGGATGGCCGATATCTTCTCGCGTGATAGCAGCGCTCGCCTCGTTGCATTTGCCACGAATACTCGTGTGATTACGGCACTCGCCTTTGGCTCGTGTCGCAAGTCCACACTCGTAGTCGTGTTGAATGCAACGCTCGCCTTCGGCTTGCGCTGCTAACTCCACACTCGACGGAAATCGGCCACTTTCCGCACTGGTAACACAATATACTATTTTGTAACACGTGGATGGGAAATTGGACTTCGCGCACCAAATAGTGTACGTACGAGGCGTCCGGTCTCCAATACTTCAGGAACTGCTAGGTAATGTTGGAAAACTGTGAGCTACCTAATGTTTTTTTACGATAGAGTTTTCTGAACTTAACTAGCGCCATCGAACGTGGTAAGTAAGGACTTCGCAATCACGTCTACTGCTATCGTGTTTCAGTGAAGATTCGGACAATCATTGCTTCAAACCTCTTTTTGGAACGTGGTTAATTTATTAGGGGGCCCATTATGCCCGCCCCTGGACCCCGTCGTCATTCACGATATTATTTTCATTTGCTTTTCATTTTCGAGGTTCTAACCTAAACTTCCCATCAGGTTGTACAAAAAAATAGGCTGTGTCTACTTTAGTGTGGGCTGGTGATTCTTGACTCGTGTGAAATTCGGTACTCACCTTCAGCTCGTGTAAGGGAATAAATCGCCGAAATCGGTGCTCGCTGCAGTGCTTTTGGAGCTTAAAAAATACTGGCGACCGAAGCTCGTGTCGTCTCGTGTCGGAAGTGTTAGCCGGCAATTTTGCGCACCTATGGTGAAAGCTCGTGTACCATTAATATATGATTATAAGTGCTGGAGAAATAAATGACAGTCGCGCGAGCCGAGGGTGAAGCATCTGACCCATGGGAAATCTTAAGGCACGCAACGACGCGCCGTTTGCCTTCTCGCCTCTATAACTTACCGCGTTTCAAGTTTGCATACAACCCCCGCAGGCATTCAAACCAACTGCTCATACGTATATACCTACGTATACCTGCAGGACTCTAGTCATTAAAGAGGCATAACTGTTACCTAAACCCCCGCTGCTAACTTCTAAGGGCCTCGTTGTGGGCTGTGGCTTGATATCCGAGCTCCGTGTACCTACTCGCGTACATATACCTACCTACCTACCTTTCCGAAAAATGACATATAAACCTTGCTACGGAGTAATAGACTTCACCTATCTCTTCCGTACTCACCATATTCCGCATGTTTTACTTATACGTCTGCATATGTACAACAGACATATTCCATATACCTAGAGTAAGTGTGGATATTACTGCGAGTTTTTTTTAATTTATTTTTTTTTTTTCAATTTCATCAGAGTTTTATCTTGTTTAATACTTCGTGGTCACAATTCCATAGAATAACTTTCAAGGAGAATGACCATAAGTGGACACTCCGCGGTTTGGATGAAAATTTAGTCATAGGTAGTCCTTGGTGTACTGATCAAAACGCTATATGACATTAGGGCAGTAAGGGCCCTGGGGTGAGGCGAGAAAATAAAGAACCTTCATTTTTATGAGATTTTTTCTTTTTCATTCATTTATTTATTTGTTTATTTTTTAAATCACCCTTCCATCAATGCCTCTTGAATGAGAATTGAAGGTATTCATTTTGATGTTTGAAGAGAATCGATTCTGGAGTAGAAATGAATGCGAATTCATGTGGAAGTTAAAAGTACGAAAAATGCTCTTTTTCGCTAGAAAAATCGTAACTAATACATTTGGTATTTTTTACCCAATAAGTGAGGCCTGGGTGGAATTTACCCCAAGTGACCACGAAGGATTAATTATTATATTTATAGCCTGACAAAAATCAGACAGTTAATTCAATGTTTACAAACCATAATGAATCAACAAAATTACGTGCATCGTGATTATTTAGTTCTTTGTTGATTCTTTGAAATCAAGATGCGCTAATTGTGAGTGAAAATTCCATGGTTGTTTGCCAGTAATGGTCAACAATGGATACCTATACAATATCGGTATCAGGTCTTTTTTTTTTTTTTGGAGTTACTGTAATATCCTTATATTTGGTTACGGTCACTAGAATAATACCGATCCTTCATCGAAAAATTGTTTCTAATCAAAATTTCATATAAATTAAAATTAAAGCGAAAGAATATTAAAATAGTAAAACAGGACTTGACCAAAAATGGACGAAAAGAAGAACGTGGAAGAAAAGGAGCAGAAAAATTAGAGACAGAACACATTGAAATTGAAAAGGAAAGAGAAAAATGGATAAAATGACCCAAAAAAAAACAAAAAAAGTTAAGAAATTCAGGCCAAACAAAAATCAAAAGAAGAATCATTATTTGAAAAAAAGGCACCTAAGATCAAAAACAAAACTGCCGAACTTTGCAGAAGAGAGACTGAACCATCAGAATAATTATAGAGTATAAAAATTTTGCTAATAAATATCAAATAATTATTTCAAATGTGATAATAATTGATAGGTAGGTAGGTACCAATGAAGATCAGATTTTATCGAAGATTCAATTGTTATCATGAACAAAATTATGAATCATACAATATATTTGGTACACAGTAATACTGTCGTTTGATACACAGTAATACTGTTTTATCGTTCTAAACCTCGCAGTAATACCAGCGTCTGTATTATGTTTTCAAATGCGTTTCTTTTTTATTAAACAAATATCATTTGATCTCAGTGTCAATTTTTTTCTAAGTGAAAAAAAAAAGTTAAATATTGATTAGAAAACAAGGAAACTTTAGTAGCGTTGTATAGTTTTTTTTTGTAACACATGCGTTTGTAAGACCTATTAAGCGGGCCTAAAGTGATCTGTTCTTGGCCGGCTTGAAAAAAGCGGGCAATAATATTTCATGATTCCGTTTTCAATTAGATATAATGAATATTATTGCCCGCTCTTTCAATGAGCAAGAAGCAATAAGCAAACTCCACATTTGGTCTAAAAAAAGCCCGCTTTACGCCCTTGGTGCACAATATACTATTTTAAATATGTTCGTCAAGCTGCAGGCCCCGCATTTCAAACCGCAATAATACCCACACTCACCCTTATACATGTTCTCTCAGTCGCGAGATATTTCCTACACTTTTCACTCGCTCCCTCGTATAACTTGGTTAGTGGTTTAACGTTGGCATGTCTTTTCACCACCGACGAATATCTCTAAAAATTTTAACCACCTGTGGTATGTCTTTAAAGTGCTTTTTAACAGCCCGCGGATTCATCGCACAACCGCAGCTTTTCTATCTTCTCAAGTGTGATCTGACAATCGAGCTCGAAGTTAATAGCACTTTCGAGTCTTCGTGTCACTGCAGACGCAGTCAAATCCACTCACTATAAAATCATCCACCTAAAGAATCGGATAAAAGATCACGGTGCAAGTAATAGGACTCATGCCTGGTTAACGTTTAGTACATAGTTACCTACTCTGATGCGTAATTCTTGAAGAACTTCTTTCTGGACGACTTTCGAACTTCGTTAACTGTGATTCAACTTCACATGATACGCTGAAGTAAAAAAGCTTGTACGATAATCATCATGCAACTTGGCTGCATACCGATCACTGCAGAAGACATGCGTCTGAAGTTCCAAACGTTCATTTAAACAAAAGTTCCATAAAAATGTTATATTGTGCTTATTCAACGGCTCAAAATTGAGTAATGAGTGAATTTTGAACTCTACAACTGACCCTCGATTTTCAACTCATCCAAAATCTGTAGCTAGACTTTTAGTAGAATTAAGATGCCACGTGACTATGTTCAAAATTTCGTTATTACCAATTGTCATCACCTCGAAAACGCGATTCGTAGTTTCTTCTAAACTGAACAACCTACCAGAATGAAACTCGGAAGATTAATGCTTTGCTACGGCAGAAAGTGGCCGAGTATTTAACTGTTCGGAAAAAAAGAATAGAATTCCAGTCAGATTCATATTTTTTATGTTAGCTAGGTTAGGTTCAAGCTGACTTGTACCATATCGCGTTAAGATCGTGGTGAAGCCTATAACTTTTTTTTGAATTTCCCTTCAAATGAATGTTCAGAACTTCGAACACATCAAAAGACCACCGAATGCTACAGTAAAAAACTTGGACCATCAATTTTTGAAATCGTCATGCCTTTTCGAATGTTCGTAAATATTTGTCGAAAGTGAATTAACTCGTCAGAATGTTATCAATTCATCTGACAGTCGCGAAAATTTATTGTGGATTTTGTTTTGCTGAATAATTACGAAAAACTGGTAAAAGCAGAATTCGAATGGTCTTTGATCTGACAATGAGTACTCAGAACTGCTTTCACGTTGTTCCAAAGGACTAGCGATGAACATTCACGACGGAATTATGTATATTATGAAAAAGTTCTTTTTGGACACGTACTGAACAGTACTTCTCACAACGTTTGTGAAACGTTCCCAAAGAGAAATGAAAAAAAAAAAAAAAAAGGAACGTTTCAAAGCGTCAGTTAATTAAATGCACAGCCGACAGGTGCGAGAAATTTCTGCCTTTCTAGGGAATACCGGCAACTTTGACTATGTGAAGAAGAAGCTGTCTAGAGAATACGAAGTTCACTTCACAGTGTAACTAGTCAAGTTTAACATTCAACATTCGTATTGTGCTGCTCTTTACACTCTTAGAATTATAGTCAAGCTAGATAACTATAACTGTTTAATTCTTTGAAGATCACGGTTGATTATACCAAGTTGACCTTTTCATATAGGCAAGAATAATTATTTTCTGAACACGATATTGGTGATTATTTTCATCAAATAACAGTCTCCGAATTCTGGAGCCGCTTGAGCTTCATTCTAATCAAGAACATCGTTTCATACCTCCGAAATTCCAAATTCCGGAAATTGTTTCCTACCGACTAGACGACTGAAGCAACTATTTCAACTTACCTTCGCGCGGTTAAATTCGTTGCTTCGATCACTGGGATTTGAATTTCTTTCAACGATTTCGATATGCAAATTTCCATGAATGAGAGAATTTGTTTTATATCTTCCAAAGAACTTGTTTCTCCTGTAAAAAACGCACTAATCGATTATCTAATTAAGGGAATAAATTGGATCAGGAGTTGGTTCGATCGGTTTGAATAATCTTCATCAGAATCTCTTCGAATCTCAAACTTTATACCTCTGATATAACGATAACTTGGTTTCAGGATCCATTCGAAGATATCAGAAGAGCGCAAGAGTCTGGAATACTTAGCCGGATAATAAATCCGGAAATAGTAAGGGGAAGAAAGAAAAAAATAGTAATGCAAGGATTTAATTGTGCTGAAATGGGTGAAGGTAGGTATAAGTGAGGACGAGTTATCGAAGAGACGCAGTTTATCCCAGGCTTCTCGAATCGCAGATGTCTGTCTGACGATGAGTTTCGCCTTGGGGACTATTTTCTCGATTTCTTTACTGCGCGTCAATCACGTTTATACTTGCCGGATGGGAGCTTCGGAACTTTTTTTACGATCCTGCAAACGGTTTGTCCGCAAGGATATACGATATCTGTTCAAGGATCATATAAACTCACGCCTCGATTGCCTGCACTCTTCTTCAGGAAGAAAAAAAATCATTTTATTAACGTCCAATCAACTCTTGACGATAACTTTCCCCGAACTAACGGAAAACTATCATTGGATATAGAGAAAAGTTTTCTTCTTCACGAATAATTTTCTAGATATATCATATCGAAGGAAACTAAAACCCGTCGAATTGTTTGTCACTCGATTCCAGAATTGGCTATTCGAATTCCACAATATACCCCTGATAACTTTTTTTTTCGGATACTGAATAGTGATGAATGGTTGCCATGTGGACGAGTGAATTAGAAGCATTCAATAGCGCGAATTGTCATCAAACCGTAGAAGTGCAATCAAGTGGTAACGACCATCCGATGCCA
The DNA here is from genome assembly GCA_963989295.1 of Ametastegia equiseti. NCBI lineage: Eukaryota > Metazoa > Arthropoda > Insecta > Hymenoptera > Tenthredinidae > Ametastegia > Ametastegia equiseti. The sequence continues at coordinate 16,181,630 of OZ022394.1, forward strand.
ATTTTCGTCATTAGCAATTCGACGTTGGTGTCGGTTCAGATTGAAAGACAAAATGTCATTGTCAAGTGTGCAATTAGTGGCTAGTAGTCACAGCTATAACGCCAAATGTTGATGATTGAAAATTTGTGGGGGAAAAAATGGATTCGATATTCGAGATTGATACTAGGTGGGAATTGTACGAAAGTATTTCTAAATGATCAAAATATTGAGTATGATCATTCAGTCAATCGATCATAATTATTTGTTATTATTTAGACATTGAATCTCTCCTGGAAATATTCACAAGCGCTGAAGTATGAGATACGTCACCGATTTTTGTACGTAAGTATTTTCGTAGGATATTATTGAACATTACTGATAATTGTTATAGCCCGCTGAACTAACCACATAAAGAAGTCAAAAGATTACAAAACAACCATTTTTGAATTTTGGTGTAGGAAACCCAGTTCAAGATTTCAATGTTTCTGAAAATTTTTACGGATTTGATACACGATTTCAGGAATTTCTAATGACGCTGAAAGATTTCAACAATTTCAAACAATGTCCAAATTTTTGAATGATTCCACATGATTTTTTTGTGGTTTTACGCGATAGCACGTAAGATCCCCCACGAGATTCGAAATGATTTCCAAAGACTTCGAATCATTCCATAAGATTTCGTAAGAATAATTCAAACGATGAACAAAGATTAAAAACATTTCAGATGATGTCAGATTATATTTTAAATTATTTCGTGTGATTTTACGGCATGTGACATATATTCACACAATTTGAAATTCTTTGAAAGATTCAAAATGACTATGGATGATTTCACGGAATATCGAAGAGCGTGGAAGATTTGAAATGACAACACGTAATTTCAGGAAATGTCAACCGAATGATTTTGAAAACTTTCAAATGAATTTCAACAGATTTCGAATGATTTGAAATACTTCTAGAACATTTCGAATGATTGCAAATTATTTCAAAATATTTTAGAAACTTTGAGTGATTCCGCGTAATCATGTGATTGATCCACGGGATATTGAAGAAGTTGACAAATTTCAATGTTTTCATATAATTCCAAATGATGTAAAATGACTTCGGATTATTTCGAATAATTTTCGATGATTTCAAAACATTTTCAGTAGGTACCCCCACAAGATGTCAGAGTATTTTAAAGATTCCAAATGATTTCACATGATTCCAAAAAATGCCAAAGGTTCTGCGATGAGGTGTTAACCGAATTTCAAGTTCTAGTGCAAGTTCTCATCTTGTGCTATGTTAAATTCAGGTGTGCAGATTAATTCATCGTAAATCGAATGATATCGATTATATCGTGCATTGTCATTCCCAGGGCTCCACCAATCTCCATAAATCGATCATTTTGCAGTTGGAACTCAGCTGAATCGTCTCACTTGTTCATTTTTCCAAACGTTTCGCACCCCATACACCCACATACATACTATAAGTGCAAAATCACTTTGGCAACATCATTTCAACGGAACCTTCCAATATCATTCCATTATTTCTCTAATGATATATTCATCAACGATGAATCACCAACTGCCACTAACGAATGGATTCATCGTACTGAACACATTTTTACTATTGATAAAAAAAATCGCCATTCAAACTCGCCATAACACGATCTATATATATATATACCGATGCTAATGACGACACTGAATCGTGATTTGTCTTCCTTTGAAAAGTGCCTTGATCGCCATTCTGTCTACGTTCAAAGTAATCAATGGGATTCTTTTAATGGCAATGAACGGCATTTTTTTTCGAAGGGTAGAACCAGGCCTGGAAATAAAAAGAAGTGCCTTTACTTTACCGCAGAATAAATTAACCGAAAAGGGATTCTAGAGAACCTCGTAGTTCCTCCATTACTATAACATATTTCATTTGGTACCCGAGGTATAATAACATCCTTACAATTTTACAGTTGTTAGTCAAGTTCAAAGCTATTTCATAATTTTTCCACCCGTTGTTGTTTTTTAATCATTAGCCAAAGTCTTCAACGAGTATAAGTTATACTAGAATGAGAAATTTTTCTATGTATAGGTACTAAATTTCCTGCATTGTACCGTAATGTAGCGCAAAGTCTCTAACTTAATTAAACCGGCCCAGTACAGTGACTCGGTTTGCTGGCGAGTTGTGAATTGCATGACACCAAGTGAAATTAAATTCATTCTCTCTTTTACAATAACAAGGTTACCTACCGTTTCCCATATATTATTATACACTTTTATACTTTAGTTTTCTCTCGATTTGTTCACGTTGAACTTTATCGTTCAAATCGATAAATCGGCAGCATATATATGGTATATACAAAAAGCACGTTCCAAACAATGTCTGAAGGTTCAGCAGTCTATTTCCACTTTACCTGAAAGCTCTAGTAAACATTTGGAAGGAAATATCAACTGGATGAGACAGGAGACGTATTTTTCTTTGATTCTTTCCGTTGAGAAAAAGAAGAAGCAAAAGAAAAAGAATTTTTTGTTTTCCTAACGGTTTTTCGAATCCAACGTGTTGTATTTTCATAAAATTTCTATGAAACAAAGAGGAAATTATCGGCTCCGATATATCGAGTTGTTTAGTTTGTCCGAGACACAAGTTACAGATAAACTTTTCTTGTCCTACTGCCTAATCAAGTTCCATCGAGTTTAGAACTCGTTCGCATTGTTCCAACTTCAACTTACTCGCCTGAAAGTTCGATTTTCACCTGCGAGTCGCAGGATTCTTCCTTTGTACTTCTTTTCTCTTTCAGGAGCTGGCAAATAACCTGCAGATATTTATCGTGAGCTACTTGTACAGAGGGGAAACTCTCTTATCAATGAATTAATTGAATTGTTTCACTTTAAAGAGGCATTCTGGCTTATGAGATTATTTCGTTACGATAATTCAAAGAAAAACAGATTATTCGACGGAGTTTTTCGGGTCGGTGAACACCAATCCCAAATCGATATTCAAACGTACCAAATTTTTGATGTCAAAACACATAAGTCATAAGCCTTCATTCATTCTGTATTGACTGAACTTTCTACTCATTGTCAAAAAATCCGATTTGTTTTTTTTTTTTTTTTTTCGCTCCAAAAATCTGGGTGGTAATCCAATTTTCATCAAATCTCAGTCGGCCGTATTCAGTTCACCGCGTTGAGTTTTGGAAATTGGAGAAATTTGACCTTATTCGAGCGATCAGTGCAGAATAATCAGCCCTTGGATGAAAGTTTCAAGAAATATGAGTGCGATGATAAATTTAATGCAATTTGATCAGATCTAACTCAGAGTAAATTTCATCGATTGAAAGCAAAACCATAAAAATCCGTTGATTATTAATTGACTCTCCAACATACACACACACCCAGACGTCGATCCACAAATGGTCAGGAATGATTTTTTTTTGGATCTCAAAACGTGGAGACATGGTTGAAATTCAACTTTTCATTTTTGGAGCGATTAATCCAAATCTCTTGAGTCGTGCGAGGGGTTCAGATGACCTCAACCCCAATTTCCAATGAAACAGCAGTTCGCTGGATCAGTAGAAATTGATCGAAACTGTCATATCAAAGTACTTATTTTTCGTGAATTAAGGAAACCCTAACTTAGGATCTTCAAAATAATTCTACTTTTTGGAAGGCCATGAACTGTAGTATTTTTTTTTCTCAAAGTACGGTATCTCAAGAATATCCGAATGAATTTTTAGCCAAAAATATTAAAAATATCAAGAGTTAGGATTTTTTCAGTAAAACAGCTGAATTTTTCTGATTTCGAGTTCTTCGCTTTGAGAATTCTCTACAAAGCTCGGATTCAATTTTGTCTCATACAACAAATTACGACCCATTCTTGAGATACTGAAGTACTTCAAGGAATTTTTACCAGATGAAACTTCCAACAGAATCGGGGTGACAACTTTTCAAAGCTAACTGGGGTCAGAGTGACCCCGTGTAAGTGTATAATGTGGAAGTTTTCATAGGGTTGAGTGACTACAGGGTATTGAATCCAAATTCATGTGTTGTTTTTAAATTGGGAAATTTAGCAAATAAACGTAGAAAAAATTTACGAAAAACAGGAATACCCGGTTTGCAAAATAACGAAATGTCAATATATTCGATCAAAGTTTACTGTATTTTACACACAACTCAAACATCTGTATACAGGGATGTTGATTTTCATGCCAAATTACGCACATATAAATTGACTAAACGATGTAACGGTGGCTAAACCCTCGAGCAAACACCGCAGGAAACACGCGGAAATAGTCAAACGGGGTGAGTGAAGCTCGAAGTTCATCTTGGGGGATGATAAATAATTATCGAGGCCTAATTATGAATAAATCAAAAGTTAAACAGACCCGATTTTCTTTGTACAATATAATATCGTTTGAATAATATGGTAACGAATTTTCAACCAACAACAGAAATTTAAAACAAAAAAAACAGCTAAAATTATTTCGTTGTGAAATTCGTGATATTTTTAGCAATTGCAAATTAAATCGTTGGGTTTTTCATACAACGTGTAATAAATAAAAAGGGTTTCAGGTTTGTTTTAATTTTCTGTGTTACGATGAGGAGCGAAAATCTTGATGATTTCTTGAAAAAAAGATTTCTAATTAGTGATTAGATTGAGAATTTCCCACCGTTTCTTTGACCCGGTTACTTCAAAGCTCCCTTACCTTAACGTTTCTTTTATTCTCGATTCCCAAGAACTTTGGCGAGATTTTATCCACCCGAATCCAGCTATTCAAGAATTTTTAAGTCTCTTCTGCCCAAACCCAGCCTAGCCGGCTCGATCTCGCGAACAGATCTTAGCTGACAAACGATTTTCTTTTACCGCGAATAAAGTAACGGAACTTTGAAGAAAAATTTTTTTTTTTTTTTTTTCCGGAGTAAATCCGACAGTCTGCACGTTTTTCATTTTCCTTTAGAATATCGTGATTTACTTCGTTTCACATATACCTCCGCAATTTTTTTTGTGAAACATTGCGATATACTAGATTATTATTTGAGAGACGTTATTCGCTCTCCATCCGCGAATATATATCGAAACGATCCGGGATTCTCTCTATCGCCTCTAAATACCGACGCAAAACGTTCGGGGATTTTGGGTGAAAAACAGCTGTCAAGGGCTCCTGGGATTAGCTCATAAAAAACGATAAATACTGAAATACGAGTAGATCCTAACCCCCTCTGAATGCAATTTTTTTTTTTTTTTTTTTTGTTTCTCTTTCTCCATATTTATTTTCACCATTTATCATCGGTTATTTCAGCTCTATCAAACCATATCTAGCCATATAGAATTCCAACCCAAAACCCTGAAGAAAAATAAAACAGTCGTTGTGGACTCGGACCACTTCAATTATACATCGATCAGACTATATGTTTCCAGGAGAAATCCATCTGTAAGATAGTTCTGTGTGCATATTTTTCAACTCAAGCATTTCGGAAGTAGGTGCATTTTGTTATTTTTTTTTTCTTTGCTATTTGTGCGATTTAGCATATCGTCAAAATCATACAGTGGACGAGAGAATTGAAAATTAAAAGAAAAAAAAGTCTGGTTTTCTATGAATTATGTTGATGCAGTCGTAACTGCAATTTGATTCACAATTTACCTGAAATTGAAGTCTCGGGCAACAACTCGGGAAAATATGACAGTATTTGTAAAATCTATGAGCTGGATCCATCGAAAATTATTCTGGCTCCTGCGGGTCAATATTGTGAATTATCTTCGAACTGAATACGTCCTTCTCCGGTTTATTTTAGGGGATACGTATTTCGCGATTTGGCTTAGAAAAAATTGCGCTGTTTTGCGCGCGTTTATCCTAATCCTTTACTGCGGATGGAGCTTTCGATTCAATATTTTTTTATCGTAGTCGATCTTGAAACGGGCGCCACTATCAAAGGAATTCCCAGGAGGGTAGGATTTTTCTTCTTTAAAAATTAGAGGATTTTTAGATCTTCCAGTTGATTCTCAAATGACGGAGATCAGTGAATAACTTCATGAATTATTCAGGATACCTGTAACGGTTGAACAATACGAAGAATCTAAATTCAGTTTACTCAAAAAGTGGCGCACATATTTTTTTTTTTATAATTTCTAGTACGCTGTTAAAGTTTTGATGATTTTGTCAGTATGTTAATTACGCTGCATGATTTATGGGATATTATCCAACCTATGGCAAAATTTGCAATTTTCCAATGAAAAGATTTCTGAAGATCTATCACGACATGTTCCAGCGGAAGTTGTACTTCTACTTGAACGATTTTGAATAGCCAAAAATGCGAATGTTAGAATAGCGATGGTTAAAAATATGAAATAGCTCATGTGTTAGAAAAAGGAACTGAAAGACGTACGCAGTAGTCAAAAACTTATTTCATTTGTGGCCATTTCAATATTCGTTTTTCAAGAATTCGAAATATTGGCCATTCTACGTATTAATCTTCAGAAATTTTCACCCTGACCCCAAAATATCCTGAAATGGCAAATCCAGCAGAAAATATCATTCCTAGATTTTCTGTAGGTATTTTCAAACGAGAAGCAATGTAATAGTTCTGGCTGTACCATTTCGTAAAAACTCCATATACCTAATTCGGAAATCGGAGGTGAAAAATTGTCATCTTGTGTGTGACTTCGTAAGCAGTGAAAAAAAGGACGTACAAAATAAGTTCCTATTACTGTTCTGATACAGACACCATTTCCATGAAGTTAGTAGATCCTTGAACAAGGATGTGGCCAAGTATAAATAAAGTCTGCCCGAGGTATGGTAGCTGTAGATAAATTATTTTCGAGCCCATAAACCAATTGTTCAACTTTGATACTCGGTTGGCCTAATATTCAGAAATTCGTAGTTTATCTAACATAAGCTTAGGAAATTCTGCGTGCCTGCGGAAGTTCCGATACATATCATTTGATTAAATTACGTATAGTGTATACCTCACGGCTTATGCACAGCATACTGAACACATCCTCCAGTGAACGAGACGTTTGCATATATATATATATATTCTATGGTATGAATTTGTTAGTCAAAATGACAAAAGCTCAAGTACAAAAGAGGCTCTGGAACTTGTGAGACTGAGACTGAGACTAGGAACTCTAGGTTCTTCCCTTGGTACTCGTAAGTCGTGCAATTTTACGATGGAAGTATAACCAGGATGACTAAGACAAAGAAATTCTTCTTAAAGACAATGACTTCATTCATATCTTGCTGAAGGATCAAATAAGCGGGCTAATTTCCAGCAGGATAGGCGAAGCAGTAGGTAATATAATTTGTCTAATGATTTCCAGGATCTAGAGTCAGCCGTATGGTGCCGAAGAAATTTGTTTCACTTTCATCTGCACGTAGTTTCATACAGTCTGCTTGACACAGCTGCCACACAGGGGCCCTCTTGTTATACTAATTTCTCATTTTATAGTATACAGTTGTATACCTTATACCTTCATGCCAAAGAACCAGCCAGCTGATACTAGTCGTGTTCTATGAAAATGACTCCAAGTTCAACCGAAGTTGTTGGCGTACCAATTAACAATCGCATTCCACCGTGATTACCCGTAATTACGGAATGGTACGATCCTCCATGTGTTCAGAACTTAATTAACAACGGATCGTGCTGGTAATCTGTTATACTGTTTTCATCAAGACTTTTCCATTCACCGTACACCTTCTCGAGGTTTATCATCGTTTCACCATTCTCAAAATCACCTTCCTTTTTCAAATTCGTCAATTTTTTGTCTCTATAGTAGTTTGTATTCTTCAATGAAATTCCGAATCAATAGTCGGGATGTCGAGAGGTAATGCTTGGACTGACAATGATCAATCAAATACACAAGAATTTGAACAAAAATGCTAAAAGTTCTTGATAAATCGATTTTTTTCGACTACTCACGGCGAAAAGTTGTCTCCAATGATTTTTCGAACATTGCACAACCATTCAATGACGCCGTAGAAATTTCAGGTCGTAAAAAAAGAAATTGTACATCTGCCCAGTTGAAATTTCAACTGCAAACATCCAACCCTCCAGGAATTACGATGTACGCGTTTTTTTCAAATGTAGTTCAGAGACAAACAGCTTCAAAGTTTCAAACACTTTTTTTTTCATCAGGACTTCATCTTATATTTTGCTTTGTGTTTCATTTCTACTATGCTATGGTTTTGCCTCTTTAGTCATTTACACGGAATTGGCACTCGACGAGGCCTTTACTCGCTTAGGCGCGCTTTGTAGCTACGTACAGTGGAATAACTTTGATAATATTTTGAATTTCTGTACAATTTTTTTTACAAACTTTTCATGAAAGATGAGGCTTTCAGAATTAATAATGAGGGGAAAAGCGATTTTTTTTCAATTCCAATACTCTCGAACCCCCTTAAGAAATCGGAAATTATCTTCAGAAGAAGTTATCCAATTGAGCGAGATATTTTTCTCAGAAGAGCGAGGCCAATTTATATTTCCAAGGGCTGATTTGCGAAATGAATCGTTAAAAAATTTCAGGGGTAATTTATTCAAGAGAAAACTTTGTAATTTTCTCCCATCGAATTCTGCAGGCGGAGGGGGATTTCACTTTGAAATAAAGAAAATTTCGTCAACGATACAATCTTTGATGTATTCGTTAATTATTATCATCTTTGCATGAGAGAATATAAATATAACGCAAAGTAACAGATTTCATTATCTCTGAATCGTTGCATAATTATATTATCAATTTATCTTATCGGTGCATAAAATCAGAAGATCAACACTCGAGAATTGAGCTGTCTGAGTTTTTAACCACTTTCGATGAAATCTCGAATTACCGGGTTTTTTTTCTCGATATTCATCCCGCGCTTTTGAAAAGCTGAGAAGAAGAGGAAAATTAGAATAATTGGCGTGGAATGAAAGCGACTTGAAGCAAACGATAATACCTGAAACGAAACTGAGCAACGACACCTGAGGAAAAAATAATGACGTGAAAAAGACTGAAGGAAATAAATATTTGGAAAATATATTCTAATGAAATTGAGGAAAGTGAAGATTAGAAGCGATTCCATTTTTACGTGAAAATCTCGTGAGTGGTAAAAAGTAAAAATTGTTTGGAAAACAATACATGAAAATCCACGTATACATCTAGGTGGCAAAATAGAATTGATGAACAGAATCGAACAAATAGACACGCAGGTGTATATGGAAACTCGTGTACATACAGTTTTTGAAGAAGAAAAAATTGGAAAACTTTTATTATCGCAATCGGATAAACTCGACTACCCCTGCAGCCATGCGAATACTGAAACCCCATGCCCAGGTAAATATATTCCCAATGAAACGAACAATGCCTATCTGTATTTCGTAGCGTTGCTCTCGGATATCACATCACAATATTTACGAACCGGTCACGTCAAAATATTCCGATAAATTTCTGTATCTGTATATATCTGTATCTGTATTATACAGCATGCAACGATTTTCTATTTCTCTCTCTTTCTCTCTCTCTCTCTCTCTTTCTGTTCAGTTTATTCTCTATGCTTTTCTACAAACTTTTGACCCTACGATCGTACGCCAGATTAGAAAATTAGAATCGAACCAGAATAAAAACGAAAATTGGCAAAATCCAAGCACTACTCTTGGTATCCATTTATCCGGAAATATACTAAAGTTCTGTTTTGATGGGGAAGAAAAAAAACTGCCTCCACAGATTTTTTGGAGTGAGAATTCATTCCACCAGTTTGAAAAAAATTATTTATCCACTTCTAACAGAATGATATTTCACTCTAATCGGATCGAAAATTGACGCAAAATTAGTGGAAAAGTAATTCATTAAGCATCGAGTGAAAAATTACCACGGTGGGAAATAAATTTCCCTATACAAATATAAACGGGAATTTCATGATTTTCGAAGTAAGTATTCCACTGTTTCAAAACCAGTGCGTGTTTGCCTGAAAGAAAGAAAAAAAAAATAAAAATTCAACAATTAAGTGATATACTCGAAAAAAATGGGGTTTGGAAACCATTTTAGAATCAATGCCATGAAAAAAAACGCCAACCGATTGCAGGTAATACTACGAAGACCACGTTATTAGTTAATGGATAATTAATGATGCAATAAAACTCAAAAAATGGGTAATGTTCACGGAAACTCTTCGAGTTAAGAGATTTTCACTCAAAGTCTCAAGGTGAAATAATTTGAGGATTTTAGTGTCACTGCGCAAATGCAAAACCATAATACCAAGTCCGATTCAACTAATCACTGCACTCACAATCAATGATCATTTTTGAAAGGTATCAAATATTATGACACACAATAAGGCACAGAAATATTATAATTACATTTTATCCATCGAGTATTTATTCGATCACTTTGCGGCGTATTCGTATATCTATATACGTGTAAGTTTCTGGTGTGAGTACAATACATTATACGTTTATATAGTCTACTCTACAGCAATCCATAGGTATATACAATAGCCCGCGAACTCAGAACGCCTCAATAACGAGGAAAACTTTGAAAGGAGTAAAATATGGGTGCCATTTATCTATCGAGAATATATATATATATGTATAGTAAAAAGTAAACTATAAAAATAAGTAGCGACCGTAAACTCGCCTGAATTTCTTGCTGTTTATATTTCGTGGCCCAGATCTGGCCATACTTTGCGTATTTTTCGTACACCTTTACTTGAGTTTACCTACCAAAGGTCCCCAGTTGGTTCTTCAGGTTAAAAAACACTCTCTTTTTCCGCTCAGGTACTCGCATCTACTTTTTTTCCACACAAATTTGATGTTTATGAAACGAGCTTTACGGTTCGACAAAAATTGACTATGGCGTAAAACCTCATGGCAAAAGATGATAAGAACTTGAAATGAATTGTTACCCCCGGATATATATGCGATGCGGGGAACCGTTTACCCAAATCTCTCCAATTATGATCAATTTTCTGTTGGATCCCGTTGGCAACTCCCCCGAGTTTTTTTCTTTTTTTTTTTTCTTTTTCTGTTCAGATATGGAGGAAATTTCTCAAAATTTATTACAGAGGTGAAAAGTGGGAAGAGAAATGATCGAGTTTGCGTCAATTTTGCCTTTTTCTAGTCGATGCAGCTAGTAATATCGTAAATAAACGTCAACGCTAAAGTATAGACGCAGTGTTCGGCTGGCAGGTGCGGCTGATAAGAAAATAGTTCAAACCTCTAGTATACGTGTGTACATACATATATGTATATATGTAAGTCGAGGAGTGGATTTATCACGACACTCAATATTTTCCTATCAAATTGTAAGCCCTTTTATTCCTCAGAAAGACTGTGAATGTAGAGAAAAGTTATAACTTGAAACTATTCGGTTTATAGGAGGTCGTAAAGTAACCCGTCAATCTTGCGAATTGAACTACAGAGTTGTGAAAGTCCAGAGTTCTAACTTCTCTCTAGCGAATTCAAAACAATTGAAGAGATACGCCTTTTTTATTATTTATCGAAATTTTGATTCCAAAACAATCCACAGAAGAAGAAAAATGAAGTAGCCTCTGGCCCTTAAAGAGATTCCGTAAAAATTTCACAAAATGTCACTTCATATAAATGTCTATCTGCAGTGGACGTTAAACTTTGAAATCTAGTAGTATAAGCTCAGAAGCGGGATGAACCCGCAGTGCTTGATCAGCAAAACCGAAGTTGACCTGCAGTTCGGAACGTCAACCCTTATAGTGACTTAAACTCTGTCGAAGGTATCGGGAATTTGATTTTCAGCTTAGAAGATTCTCCGAAGCTTCGAGATAGTTTCTTGGAGCAGAATTTGCTGCCCAAATCCTTTTTCAAAAATGACATTGAATCGCACGTTGCAAAAGACACTCGATCAGGATTCATCGTTGATGAATATCCTGGAATGATCAGACAACCTACTGTTTGAACACTTCTTTGAAAAAATGATGAAAAGAGGATCAATTTACATTGATGTATTGCAAAACCATCGATAAAAATGACAAAGTGAAACGGTTCTGTTCTCCAACTGCAAAAACATCGATTTATGGAGATTGGTAAAGTCCTGCAGAAAGTTATAGGAACGAATGATCATATATACTATTTAACTCTGCAGTGATGAATTAATCCGCACATCTGAATTCCAAATACAACATGATGAATTGGATGTTTAATCTACTGATTCTCGCTTCTTCAGAGTTTCAGACCGTTGTTCAGATTGACATCTATGATAAGTTCGCGAATAAATAATATTTCAAGGACTAATCGATCAAGTATTTCACAATACACTGCTTACAAGTATTCTTGAGCAGCGACCTTAATGATCTTGAACAAATTACCAGTCCAATTTTTTTCTCTACACATTTTCATTGATTAGTATTTGATGCTAATTAAGCCAACCAACGGCAGACTACGCCATTGAATTTCGTCCTTCGAGTCTGCATCGATATCGAAATTGAGTTGCTAATGACAAAACTCGACATTTGCGCTATCGAATGCTTTTCATTTGCTTCAAGATCGAATGGAAACTATTCATTGCGATTCCTTAGAAAATTGTGATACATGTCGTTACATCGAGGGCTAAAGGTCGTCTTCAGTGAAGACACATATAGAATTAATTTGCCAAAATAGAGACTATAGAGGAGAGGAATAGAAGAGTTTGTTTTCTGGTCGACGGATACCGCAGGAATCCTAGAATCGTAGACGGGAACATGTTACCAGAATTTATCCAAAGTGGAAACGGAAGGTTGAATCGAAGCTACTGACGGTTAGTTAGTCCGACTAATTCTAACGGAATTTCAAACTCAGGTTCGATTAAGCTTCAGTTACTAACTCACCCGCTCACTCCATGAGTCGAAAAGCTCTCTACAAACAAACAGAAGCCATATACTCGCTGGATGACATGTTCCTAGGCGAACACATCGAGTTACTAATGTCGTTAGGTCGTAAGAGACATTATACGACCTTTTGGTCTCATTGAAACCAGAAGGTTGTGTCATTTTTTTTTTTCTTTTTTCTATTTTATTCTATGCCTTTTCTATTATATTCTATTCTATGTAACTTTGAAAATTAAATTTGCCAATTGCCCTCGTTCAATTTGTGACGGCCTGTATTCCTTCGAATCTTGGTTATAAATAAGTCGAATCGGACCTAAGGTGTGCCTGAATTAGTGCAGCAACCGTTTTCAAGCGAGATGATTGTAATGATGCAAAATGAACTTTGGTGATGAAACAAATTGATTTTGGACTATGTTTAATTTTTCCAACCGCGATATACTATGCTCGCCTTAAAGCCATAGGCCACGTTTGTGCCGATACTGTTGATTTTCCAATTTCAATTGATTTGCATTCACTTCCATGAAGTCTAAGTCAAATTAAACAAAGAAATGAAGAAAAACAAAACAATTATACGATCTTATAGCATAAGTGAGCCGACATGCATAGTGATACCGAAAAATATGGGAAAAGTGGACTCTTTTCGAAGAGGCGACGCGTTGCGATCCACCCCGTTTGCATCAGTATTTAGGAAAAAACCTTCAGCACAATTTTACGTGAAAATTAAATGACGATATGAAACATGGTAAGAAAGTATCTGAAAGTCTGCATTAGACGACTGAATCGTTGGATTAAATAATAGCTATTCATAGATCATCGACAGGTTAGCAAATAAAGGAAAAAAAAAAAAAAATGTTCGTACTGGTGCAGGGTTTCGATGAAAGATTCACTCTTCGCCCCTCGTATAGCTCCAGGGTTTGGCCCACCACCAAATCCCCGGCATGGCACCTTGGTAAAAACAGAATTATTGCTTCCGATATGATTCCATCCTACCTCATATTTTTGGCGGTCAGCGCTCGAACGATTAAGCCCGAACGTTCCGTTCGCCGCGAACAATGCTTCTCCTGAATCTATGCCTCCGATGATGGGGGGCTAAGGGGACGCGAAAGAAAAAGAAAAAGAGATAGAAAAAAAAAAGTAAAAGTAAAAGTAAAAGGAAAAGAAAAAAATTCGAAGACGAAGGCAGGGGGGGGGGGGGGACGGGGGCCCCAGTGCTGTAAGCTTTTGTAAGTTATCTCTGGGCTTCTGCCCCCGTGAAACCTGCCGCCTCCTGGAGGCTGGAAGGAACGTGAGGTGGAGATTCAAGCGTTTTCTGCGACGTTTTGGCTCTGTTCCAAAAACGGCAGATCATAACAGTTCGATACGCGACGTAACCTGAAAACCTGACCAAAACAGAGGATGATATTCGATATGCGAACGTATATACTTTTTCCACGTATAGGTCGGTATATTATTTGCCCTGAAACGTGCGCGGATCATCTAAAGCATATTATATTTCCCGAGCTACTCTCATATTATAGGCTCTATAATAACCTGTTTGGAAAAAAAAAAGTTCATCGAACGATATCATCCCTGCGATTTTTTCCGAAATTATTTTCATCAAGGTTCGTTCGATGACCTTTCGAACGAAATGTAATTTCTGGAAATTTTTACATGGAAATTAGACTCGGAAAAAAGTATCGTTGAATGGACCAAAATTTAGCTGAATTGACAACAAATTTGGTAGATTTACAGCCAAAAAAATGTGGAGTTGATTTGACAAAAAAATTCTTTCCGCTAATCTTAGTTGAATTAAAACAGCAAAACAGATTGTCGATTGTTGAACAGAATTCTGTTGAATCGACAAAAAAATCACCAATAAATTTATTTTGTTGAGATTCGCCGAACTCGTTTTCTGAGTTTAGACGCGAACTAGTTGACGATTCGGTTGAACTTGATATGGGATGGATATTTTATACGTTTCCGCACAGATTTATTGTCACGCTCAGAAAACAGTGTCTTCTGCGTTTTTATTTCTTTCATTTGGACATTTTCGATTTCGATTGCTAACTCGAAAAACCTACGAAGGCCTATTTTTTAACGAATCGTTCCATCTTCAAAAATGTTCAATCAACTAAAATTTTGCAGGATTGAAATTTCGAATTTCAAAAGCTGTGAAAGGGCGAAATTCCGGATTTTTCCACTACCGACTCACAGTTTTTGGAAAGATTATTTGCCCGAAAGTCTACGTAGCCATTTTGAAAATCTCTGAAGATTCGAAAGTTCCGAAAATTAAAGATCCGAAAGCCCAAAACTAAAAATCTCGGAATTCGTGAGCTGCAACGTCGTTTATTTGACAGCTTTGTCACGAGCTTCCCTTAAATTTGCAGATTTTTAGACTTTCTGAGTTTTAAACTTTCGGATATTTAAGCTGTCTGCATATTTCTACCTTTCGGAATTTGCAAGTTCTAAACTCTAACGTTTCTAGGAACTCTGAATCACGTCTCAAATAAATTCAGAATTTTGACCGTTCGGAACTTTTGGAACTTGGAACTTCAATTCCGCTACTTTGAGTTGTTAAAAACAGAAAAATCTTTGAATTTTTTCAAACATATCGTACCACATAATTAGAGATAGAATTTCTACTCATTGCCACTTGATTTTGACCAAATTTTGGAATGAATCTCTGACTATAAGTTTTTGAAATAAAAGAAGCAATGATTTTCCCATTCAAAAAGATCCGTTGACTCGAGTTAATATCATCAACTGGAATTTGTATTTCTAAATTCGGTTCTTCGGAAAACTGCGGGAAACAACCAGACCAGATTATCAGATTCAAAGTCTGAACAGTCGTAAGTTAGAATAATTTGCATCGATTGGGTCCAAAATCATCAAAATCCACTGAGGCATTTTTAAAATAACGTCAAACGAAAAATTGACCAAAACTTCACCCGCTCATCCATTAAGAAACGATCGTAGGTGATACTGTGTGAATAATCTGATGAAAGCAGAAGTTCGATTTCTGGAGTGATTATAACAACCTTTTTCTCTTTACCGGAAGTTGAAGAGTATCCAAACTTTGAATGAAAAAAAGTGGCTCTTTTGAGTAAAAACGTGCCATATCTAGTTCCCGTATAGAAATGTAAGGAGCGTAGCGAATCGAAGTTCTGAAGCTTGAAAATCGATAATTCTCATATCGAATGAAGTTATCGTTAGTTCGTTGATCATTTTCGGGATCAGAATGTTCACGACCGCGAGGAGTTTTTCGGGCAACAAAAGAGAGGATAAAAGAAAAGCTTGTTGTCAAAAGTTTCAAGGGTAGTTGAAATCTTTGGAAAATATCTGATAGCTGAAGAAGAAGTCGTCTTTCCCTTATACTTATAGTTTCTTTTATTTCTTTTCTTGCTTATTTTCTCTTCTGTTTTTTTTTTTTCTCATTTCTTTCTTCTTCTTCTTTTTTTCTATTGATTCCTTTGTGTCGCTTCTTTGTTTGATTCTTTTCGCCCTTACCTTTCCTCCAACTCCGACATGACACTCGAATCTAGATCTTTCCACAAAACAGGCAAGATTGCTTCAGCTAAGGTGAGAATGTAGCAGCAGATAATGTCGCTGGACCATTTTCCCATAAATCCCATTGCCCATAAAACGTTTTATCAGAAAAAACTGGCATCCCCCTCCCTGCAACCGATTCACCGGCACGTTTCGTCATTTGACACAAAGCTCACAATCAGTTTATATCGATGTTATAGGTAGGTATGTATAGCATAGCAACGGGGTATCGTTTAACCCGCGTAAGAAATACGGGGACAAAAGCTCTGCAAGGCTCCCCCTAAAACCACGTCCGACTTTCAAATTAACGGCTTTATGTTTCTAGAAGATATTTCATCCCCCTAGCTATATACATATATACGAAACACATTCACCAAAGTAGACAATGACTTAACTAAAACATTACCAAAGAACGAGCTTTTTTGCTCCATGATCTTTTTTGTCGTTGATGTTTTCACTGTCCATACTTTTTTTTTTTTTTTTTTTTTTTCATCTGAAGGGAAACATGACTGTGTTTAATTTAGATGAATCTCAACGTTTCAAGACCCATGGAATCGATTGGCTGGAAAATGAAAGCCGATCTTTCCCAGAGTGATGAATGATAATTGAATAAACTCTGACTCTATGATAAAATCGTGAAAATATTACGAAAAAATTGATCCGACGAAAAGTTCCATTGGCAAAGCCTCATTGAACTTTAAGTGATCATGCTGTTTAGAAATTGAGGGGTCAGGTACCGTTAGCAATTCTGAATGTGAAATTTTTGGTACCAGACCCTGTTGAAATCCTCGAAATCCACGACACCCACAGACATTTCTGTTAAAAATGGTCCAGAAATATTCGAACACGTTAGAGTATAATCGAATTACAGTTTCCCTCTCGTTTAGCCTGCGTTCAATTGGGAATGGAGAGTTGGATAGGCACATAGGCGAATAGTCGAGTTTTGACTAATCTCGTTTGAAGCTAGATTCCAGGATTTCCATAACATCGATGTATTGATGAAGATGTTGACTATCCACGAAACTAAATGAAGTCGAATTATCGTCATCGACATCAGCAATATAGCTAAAGACCAATTCCAAGCTAGAGAAAAATCTTGTATTCAAAAAAGGAGAACCTAAGAAATTTAATTTCCCTAGTACAAGCACAGAAATAGGGTATAGGTGTGCAGGTACCCATGCGAAGCAAGAAGATTATATGAGAAAACGAGGTGCTTTGAACATGCTGAAGAACATACACATGAATATGAAATGTAAACATGTAGGAGCAGGTCGAACTTGATCAAAGCATAGAAACGCGAAACAGGGCGGAAGCCATTCTTTGAGTTACTAGTAATAATGGTGACTAGTCTATTAAAAAAATCGGAGAAAAATGACATAGTAATAAATAACAATGCTCACAGCTCTGTCAAAATGAATACCCGATTCACTATTTCTTGAGTCTTTCATTAGGGCGAGTAAAAAAAAAAAAAAAATTAGTAAAAGCTATACGTCGTGATATAAAAACGGTAAAAGGGCTTAGAAATTTTTTTGCAAGATTAAAATACGAGAAATAAAAGTATGCGAATGTATTATGTACGGCAAAAGTTCCGAGGATGTATAAAAAAAATTAACCGCAGAAGCCAATTAACCCCTAGGCTCCTTAGTTATTAAATTAGAAGCTCTTTCGTTAAGTGGAGCAGTTGGACCTTGATCTTCATTTCAAAAATGAAGAAAAGAAAGAAAGAAGAAAAAAAAAAAAAACTTTCTAACTCTGCCTAAGCCAGACATAGCCACTGATTGGCTTTTCAAAATACACCAATAATAATCAAGGATCTTTATAAGGGATGAAAGCGAAACTTGAGGTGATCACAGTTCCGACCAACTTCATTGCCGAGATTATAGCTTTGATGAAATTTTCAATATACCTATACCAAAAAGAAGGGAAAAAACGTGGTGTAGAAGTATCGATAACCGTAAGAAATTGAATACCTCACCTCATTTATGGGGACAGATTTTTGTAATATGATGCGAAAGAGCGACAGGTTCATCATCGATTAAAATTAAAATGATTTAATGAAGAAAGATCTGTCTTTTTCGAATCATAGATCTGTTAGTAATCTAAGTAAATTCGGCAAGGAAGTCTATATAATAATAATACCGGAAACTATTAATACCGCAACATTTAGCATCAATAGAATTACGATTAGTTCGAGAAATGGGACCGTAGATTTCGCCTGACCCTTAACAGACACGCACTACTGAACTAGCAAGTCCATAGACGGCAAGCGCAATCTTATTGTTTCGATAAATTAGTAACCGATAAACCCTAATTGCTTTATTGGTCGAAGACCATTTGCCACAATTTGAGTCGCCTCAGGGTATCCAACATTAATTTACCTCTTTTTATTTTTATTTTTATTTTTATTTTTCGCAACACATGCAAATCCATCCGTCAAACAGTCAACGATGTGATTTGGACTAGATATTCATCTCTTTGGACAATTTTAATCATTCGATTATCAGAAGCAACTACTTTTTTTGGATTGAAAATAATTTCCTGGTAGTTTTGAGACGGAGAATCGATTTGGTAATCAAATTCCTCCAAAAGAAATTGGAGAAAGAACTATTGAGAGAAATGGGATTGGTATGAACTGGATCTATTTTCATGGGAAATGCCAAGACAGAAGGTTGACCGCATGGTGTTAGTCGCATAGTTTGAGAGTCGCCTAGATTCCGTGCTGGGTCAAAGTTTGTTTTATTCATTTGGTTCAATTTTTATTGCCGACGGTGTACATAACTTACCATAATCAAGTCGCAGGCGAAAGAGGAAGCTATATACGTTTCCGGTTGAAAGACCGAAGACTTTGCAGGAGACTACGCAGGACACTTTCTATTATTGTCTCAAGGATATTGCTATCTCGAAGTTTAGCGTTCGTTGAAATTCAATTCGATGTAGCAGACGAAGAGGAATACAAAAAACTAAAAGCTTTCTTCGAAAAATTCTAAATTCTGGCAGATTTTTTTGTAGCTAAAAATTGAACATCTTGTTTGAGCTCAAAGCAAACAGCTTTTGCTAAACGGGATTTAACGTTGCAAACATGGCGTCGAGGCCTATGTGCGTGAGCACCGAGGTTAAGCATCTTACCTTAGCTTCAAACTTCTTCAATTAGCGCGAAAACTTGACGAAAGTCTACCGTTCGTATAGGGCAAGGTATTCAAGTTCCTGAGCAAGTAACTATTAGGTAACTGTATCAACGACCGATGCGATTAGGTATGGTTGCTTCGAATGGATTCAGGCGATGCTTATGGAAGGCGGAAGCTACGTCTTACAAGACTACACCGTTCAGCAAAGGCGATTTCAATCAGCAGCCTAATTCCACGTTTCTAGGGGGTAGATACACCCTTTGATGGGTACAGTGTATATATACCTCGAATTTGTGAAATGTGTTTAATCTTCTTCAGAAAGACCGTACGTTCTGAGCTTCTTGGAATAGTTGTCAGTAGTAGTCATAGTTGATGCTGCTAGTCAGTAGTAGTCAGTAATAGTCATAGTTGATGGTGCTAATCAGTAGTAGTCAGTAGTAGTCATAGTTGAGACTGCTAGTCGGTAGTAGTCAGTAGTAGTCACAGTTGATGCTGCTAGTCAGTAATAGTCAGTAGTAGTCATAGTTGAGACTGCTAGTCAGTAGTATTCAGTAATAGTCATAATTAATGGTGCTAATCATTAGTAATCAATAGTAGTCATAGTTGAGACTGCTAGACAGTAGTATTCAGTAATAGTCATAATTAATGGTGCTAATCATTAGTAATCAATAGTAGTCATAGTTGAGACTGCTAGACAGTAGTATTCAGTAATAGTCATAATTAATGGTGCTAATCAGTAGTAGTCAGTAGTAGTCATAGTTGATGCTGCTAGTCAGTAGTAGTCAGGCACAGTTGATGCTAGTAGTCAGTAGTAGTCATAGTTAATGCTGTTTCTTCGAGCTTATTGAATCTGATTGCACGTTTGAACGATTCATCGACAACTTGTAATGATCAGAAAGCTAAAGAGACCAAGCTTTGACGGAAGGATCTGTTTCAGCATTGGGTTGATCCAATGCCTTCGAGATCCAGTTCATTTAAAAGACTTATGCTATTTTTTTATGATACAGCGAATTTGTGAAAAACAATTAATTGTGGAAAATATGAACAGTTTGTGAAAATTTCGATAGCGAGTTTCACTTGTATTATATGAAAATAACTCGGCGGAGGAATTTCTTAATTTTTGTTCCTATGGAAATATAAGACAAGGGCAGGCTTTTCGAATTAAATTATACCTCATGGAGGAGAATCTGATGATCGGTGCTTGTAAGACTTAACGACAAGCTCCAGAATACAATTAGATAAGCAAAACTACAGAAGACAGACCTATCTTTCGAAACCTTAAGCTGTATAGTATCGATCCCCATAATTTTTCAAAGACTACTATTTACTAGTATTTTGGAACATAATGATCTGAAAATTGGAATTCAGGAGCATTCGTCTCTCAATGTCAAACGCAGTCAGAAGAAAAATTCTTGTCGCATGTATTTGAGACTTTTTGGTGTTTAATGGTCCAGTAGAGAACTCAACTTCATGAAGTGGATGGGGCGGGATTGAAATTCCAAATTCGGAGTTCGCTGACGCAACGTTGTTTATCTGACAGCTTTGTCATGGGCTTCCCTAAGATTAGCGAATTTTTGGACTTTCTGTGTTTTTAACCTTCGGATCTTCGAGCTGTCTGCATTTTGACCTCTCGGAATTTCCAACTTCTGAACTCTAACGATCCTAGAAACTCAGAATCGCCCCTCAAATAAATTCGGAATTTCGACCATTTGGAACTTCTGGAATTCGGAACTTCAATCCCACCCCAAGTGGATGTAAAAGGTCTTGATTTTGCCAGCATAAATTTCGTGAAAAACTATTTCGTGTTCATATTTTGAAATTGAAAAGCTTCCAATGAAATCTGTTTCCATCTTTTTAGGACAGAAGTTGAAATATCAAAAATTTTGATGTTTTGATGTATATTTTTTGTTTGCTTCTTCCATCCCATTACAGCATTAAAGATGAAAGAATCTAAAATCCATCAAATGGTTGTCCGAATCCTGACGGCAAGTGTTTTTCTCATTTATGCAGTGTATTACATTGAGAGGTATCTTTATAAATTCTCACTTTCAACTGATAAGATTTCCGAAAAATTAGTCCATTTGCACAATCCAAACTTGTCTTGGAATGATTTCAAATTGCAGTCAGATCATACTGACAAAATGCAAAAAAAAAAGAGAGGAAAAACAATAGAAAGGACGTGACAAAAATTATATATCAGAGTAAAAATTTATAATAAATGGAATTTTTCCGGACTTACAACTAAAAACTAAACCAAAGTATTCACCAAAAAATTCATATACTTTCGAAATCCAACTAATAGTAGCCTAGTGACTAAACTATTATAGCAATTTTTTTCGCGAACTATAACTCTTCATTTTCCACAGATATTGTTTTTTGAATCTCTACCAACTCGTGGAAAAAGATGGGCTTGCCCGGCTTCTTATCAGATCTCTCTTTTACTCCGATTTTTAAGAATCCATAAAACTCCTTTCCAAATCTCTGAACTTGTCCGTAGGAGCAATTCTTTAAAAGTTTCTTAAGGCAATTGAACCGCTCCCAGTGGATGGAAGAACTCTGTCGAATTGTTTCCTCGATTGCTTCCTCTCAAGCTAGCTACCGTCTACTATGGTTTGTATACCTATAAGTCCTGCTGCAGCCACGGAGATCATGGGAGGCTGAGTTAGATAGCCGTTACTCTCCGAAATTCGGGAAGGGTTTGTTTGTAGACTGGCTAAAAGCGCTCTGGAGAACAAAAAATCACCCCGAGTACACGACGAGGGATTAACGTGCAAAAAACCAACGGTGTTATATAGAAAAACGAACTGGAAGAAAAATTCGGAACAAGGAAATCCGGACAAAAATCACGTACTCCTGTGAATAACGAGAAAAAACCAATCGAGTTAGGAGTTGGAGACACAGAAAGTTTGGATTGGTTTTTATGTAAATTAACTGAAATATAGGGTGTGAAAGGATCATAAAATTATTTTAGCTGTTTGAAAAAACTGAAGCAGTTTTTTCAGCTTACGTATCCGAATACTTGTATTTGTACAATCCCAGCTTGTGTCAAGAATACTTGGAGTTCTGGGAGGATTTCTGAAGGCGTTTTTAACACGGCGTTTTTGAAAATTCAAGAATCACAGAGATGTAAATCGGAAGAGAGTATCTCATAACAGCAGTCTGCGAGTGACTCAATCTCTAAATTTCCAGTACGAGATACTTTTGTCTTGACCAGGTTTATGTGATACTTTTCTTTTCGACTGCATTATTGAGATACTTGCAGTTCGAACAGCGATAAGTGCTCATGCAATTATAGACGGCATTTTTTACATACTTACTTTCGAGATATTTTTCTGTGATACTTTTCTGTGATACTTCCTTTACAACGACGCTTTTGAGATACTAGCTTTCTTTGATACTACCTATTTGTGATACTACCTAGCAAACAGCTGCTTTGACATACGTTTGAAATATTTTCTCCGGAGACTCCGTTTCAGAGATACTAATTTCTTTGAAAATGCTTCTATATGTGATATTATCCTGTAAACTGCGGTTTTAATAAACTTCTTTCAGCACAACATATCCATGATACTTTCCTACAATCTACATTTTTGAAATACTTCTCCTGAAGACGTGTTTTTTGAAAGATACTTTCGATCAAACTGCTGTAATGAAATACTTGCTCGCAAACTACATTTCTGAAAATCTTCTTTGAGACTGTTTTTCTGAGAAACTCCACTCTGAACTACTTTTCTGTGATACTTCCTTTCAAACTACATTCTTGAGATACCTTCTCTGGAACTCCGTTTTTGGAGATACTTTCTTTTGAACTCCGTTTTTAAAGATACTTTTTTTTTGAACTGCTTTTCTGTGATACTTGCTTTGAGACTTTATTTCTGAGACACTTTCTCGAAACTGCTTCTCCGAGAAACTGGATTCCGAATTGCTTTTCTGCGATACTTTCTTCCAAATTAAGTATTCGAAATACCTTCTCTTCGACTACTTTTCTATGATACTTGTTTTCAAGGTACTAGGTATCCTTAAGATTCTCACTCCCAAACTACGTTTCTGACAGTGAGATACTTACTTTCAAACTGCAGTTTACGGTCAATAATTACATTTTCGATCGGAGTACGTCGATTTGCCGAAGCTTCAAATGACTTGCAATTTGCACAAAGTCAATGTTTTGAGAAGAAAAACATGTGCATGAGGACATGTATGAATTACAATTCATTAAACCCTCTTAGATTTCAGTATCCTATCTACCCTTACGCACACGAATTTGCAAGGAAATTTGCAGCAGCACATTTCCTGGGTGTCTGTGTTAAGTCATTGACTTTTTTTCCAGAATGTATAGTGAGGGCAGGGTTAGTGGAATTTAGCTCAATTTGCGCAGAAGTCATAACGTGGAATTATATAGCAGGAGGGATGTAATTATTAGATAACTACTAAGCTAGTATATACTGTATCCGCAGAGTTAGGTTTCCACCGACAATGAATAGAGTCAAGTGGTTTCTTGCTTAAGAGATGGAAACTATTCCCATGTATAGAACTCGCGTGCGCGGGCGCTATGGCGCTATATGGCTCTAAGATCGGAATGTAAGATTTAATCCGAATCTAATTATCAACCGCAAGTTAGCGAGTGATATTATACGGCGTACTGCGTAAGTTTCTGGAATCTAGACCCGAGGATAACACAATTAAGTAATAATTAATGAACCGGAGGTGGATATCCTGAGAGATTTTCCCTGCAGAAATATACGGGCCTTCGTCGCGTCGCCTGTTACACGCATGGCTTTGAACTTTCGCGTGATAAAAAAATACCTGAAAAAAAGAATTTCCTTTCATCAGTCAAATGAATTCATCTAAAACAAGGCGGACAAGAACAGTTTTTTTTCACGATACTTTTCATCCCGTTACAAACTATTTTCTCATTGCTCGGAATACTATAAGCTGTGGTTGAATCATTTCTTCAAATTGATTTTAATTTTATACGAAATAGTTTCGTGTTCGTCATGAAATCATCTTTTGTTGCAGCGTTTTATTCGAATTATAGTAATTCGTGGAAGGCTTTACTTGAGGGGCATATGTTCCTTTCAACCAATAGTTTCGGATTACTTAACACTTTTCTTTTTCCTGATGAATATACTTGAACAGCATAAGCTCGAATTTACCCATACATATAATTGCATGTACCTCAATTTTCTCGAATTCACCCAAATATACTTTCATGTATAACGTAGATCTACTTGAATTCACCCATATATTCTTGTGTTATGCCTCAATCCCCGCGATTTCACCCCGTACCTCAATCTACTCGAAGAAAATGGAGTAACAGAATTGAAAGTTGATTTTTTTCCGGTAAAAAATTGAATGGGATATGGCAATTTTTTATGTCCATCATTCGCTCTCGATCCCCTGTAAATTTCAATTTTTTTGCATCTAGCCGTTTCTCAGATCATTAGGTGGTTCGAAAACTTGTTCTACATATACCAGTGGGTCGAAAACATGAAAATTTTTTGAAATAACGAAAGTCACTTTTCGTACTAAACCAACACTCTTCCTATATCACCAAAGGTGATGAAAAGTGAAAAGGCAATTTCGTGTCTTTGGTCGCAGTTGTTCATGAACAAATGTGATGAAAAGCTCATTTGTTGTGCTCCAAGGGGTGAGATGCCCAGTCAGCTCTTTAGTCTGTAGGACTAGAATAACTGGGAAGTTTTGGTTTCAGGGACACCGAAATATGTATAATAAATTCACCGGAAGTAACCGCACAAAGTAGGTGTATATATACCAGTGACTTTAACAACTGGCTACCCCCCAGTCGAGTTTTCCCTCGGTTTCGTCCTCGCGGCCCTAGAGCCATATAGAGATATAGGTAAGTGTATATATCTCTCTCTATATATATATCTATATGTAATATAATATATAGCCAAGAGCTAGCGGCCATGCCCATGCCATGCCATGCCATACCACCCGGAGAAACTCGAAGCAACGGGAAAATATTGCCCCACTTTCTCAAACCGAAGTAGGAAATTCCAGGTTAATTTTATGTCGCAGGAAAAATCCTTCGACTTTGCTATAAAACCAGGTGTATT
This sequence comes from Ametastegia equiseti, assembly GCA_963989295.1. Lineage (NCBI taxonomy): Eukaryota > Metazoa > Arthropoda > Insecta > Hymenoptera > Tenthredinidae > Ametastegia > Ametastegia equiseti. The sequence goes on from OZ022394.1 coordinate 16,207,117, forward strand.
ACCTACTTTAAAACGGGGCATCTATCTGCACCAGTGTAACTCCTGATTTGTTACGGGGCTTCTCCTGCGGACCACGTAACATTTTTCAAACGCGTATTGCTCGTAAAGTTTTTCCCGATATTAGGGAAAAATCGTAAAGAACTACGCGCTTCGTACGCTTCATGAGCCATTCGCTCACCAGCTTCCAAGAAAATATATCAACAATAATTATTCTTGCCTCTCTTTTCCCTTTCGCATTAGTTCAGGCAAATTTCCAACCCTCGAAGTGCAAAAAATTGTTCATTCTGACCCATACGCAACTATCAACGATGATAAACGATTTTGAGAAATTCTAAGGCCTGGACAAAATATTTTGGAAGGTTTTGCAGTCCGTGAAAGTGTCCCCCATCCATAAGTTTGAGTTATTTTTTAGGGTCCTTTTTTTTTTAAATAAAATTTAGTAGCATCTTAGTTCAGGTACAAAAATCTGCTCTTCACATTTTTTTGCATAAATTGATGGACCGCCGATACCTCAATAATTTTTCACGTGTTTTTTTTTTTCAAAGTGTGCGTAATGAAGTGAACTAATAAATGTGTGAACTGCGAATCCGTAGCCAGCTTGTTTGCTTTTTCACGAACAAATTTAGGATGAAAGGGAATTTTTTCAGCGTGCAAAGGCAGGACAGCACCCGAGGGGTTGCTCACTTAGGAAATTATTGAACCATTTGATCGAAAATCAGACAAGAAATCGCCAAAATTGTTGCTGGAAATCACTCGTATCGCATGATCCCTGATTTCCTCATGATTTCGCAAAATATACAAATCGTGAAAAATCACGTAATTTCGGGAATCGCTGGGAATCACTCATCCCTCTTCCAAGCAAGCAAGCATTTAACAATGTTCATTTTTTGACAGCAGTCTAGAGATCAATGATTCCTGAAATTTAGAAATCACTCGTAATCGTTGGAATCAGTAGAAATCATAAGAAACCGATTCCTTTTGGAAATCGTCGTGCTACCGTGAATTTGCGAGTGAGCAACCCCTCGAAAGCACCCTTGAAAAATGTTGACATTATACTTTTGACCACTATATCCTATTTTTCATTACGAATGCTGTGGAGATATGGGCTCGAGGCGATCACCGCAAAGCGGTTAAACTAGAATGAGAAATGTCATTTCTGGAGGGACAGCGTTGAAATTGATCACGTGATGCTGGTAAATGGGAGCCCAGAGGCATCAAATTGTGCCGAAACGTGAGGGGGAATCCCATCCGGCGATCTTTTCGATATATACACTGAATGTTAGCCCAGGAGCGAGGTCGGGCCTTTTTTCAACGCACCCAAACGCGAAAGGAAATCTAAACTGACAATGAGTTTAGAACCCCGAAAGGCTCTAGGTATACGAAAATAGTTACTCAACAAGAAAAAGAAATGGACTTGGCATTCCATCTCCTTACTTATACTTATAAATTTACTCCAAATTTCTTTCACTCTATCTTCGTTTCCTGCTTTCGAAATTTTATTTCGTTGAAAAATAAAACGAATCGTTTCGCCAAGGAACTTCTATCTTTTGCACCGCAAACACATCCGCCTAAGGTGCAAACTGTGCTTTTCACTTCCGCACTTGATATTTTTGGCACTGATGGAAAAATCGACGAAATTACAATTTTTTCCAGCATTTTTTCAATGGTAACAGTATTCGATCGAAATGTCAGTCAAATCGGTTCACCTGTTCGTCTGGAATCGTGCATACAAGAAATTGGCACATAGACCCATGCAATGTAATCGAAGATTATAAGAAAATTCCTAATAACGAATTTCGATCACAGAATTAGCTGAGTACCAAAGTTTTTGAAATTACATAATCGAAAATTATAGAAGTTAAGAAGTTATGAACTTCCTGAAAGTTTGAATGTCCGCCATTTTTAAACCGGATGTAGAAATGATCTGTAAAAATTACTGTAGTATCGTTTAGGTGTGGACCATTTTCTGTCAAAATTTCATCCAAATCGGCAGAGTGGTTCTTTTGATATCGTCGTTACAAAAAACTCATGCACACACTGGAGCTGTTCAATACTTTGGCATTCTACTTTTGGATTTCTTCGGTAACGACACTGGTTGTCAATACCGATACCGGAATACCACGTTGTTGAAACTGAAACCTATAAAACTACCAGAATACCAAAAGACCGAAATATGAAAACATTGATAAATCTAGATACCAAAAATCTGCCATATGCTCAGCGGTTCAGCGTTTCAACCAGCAGGGCATGTTTGAATTGCAATTCCCAACAGAACGCGTACTCGTTTACTCGAAACGTTTGGTCATTTCATAAGCCCCAACTTCGTATTTCGTTATTTTCCAGTGTCGGACCAAAAATACCAAGTAAAAAATCCATACCGGAAATCGGTATGTGATTTTCAATACCGAACGAACTTTGTGCGTTTTTGAAAATGCTTGCGGGAGTTTTTCTGAACATAGCAAAACGTGCTCTCTGCTGCAAATGGTTCCGGTATTTTTTCTCAAAACGATATTTTTTGCTAAAATTTTAGCAAAGATGTAGGCGATAACCTATTTCGGTTCAAAACTGTTTCCTCTTTCCGGAATCCATCGCCAGTAAATGTTCGTTTGTACAATATCCGAGGAGGTTCATGGCGTTGATGGTAATAGGTTTAAGTGGCAGGGGGTTGCCCTTCAGAAATTGTATAACGATGCCGGTCGACCAACGAGTCGAGCCAATTTGGTAATACAATTTTCCATCTTGTCCCATCGGGGTGGGTAATAGAAAGTTCTGTACCTACAGAAGAGACGAAGGCCTCGCGGTTGGCGAAAGAAATTAAACTTGCCAGGGCAATGAATGAGGTAGGAAGTAAAAAAATCGACTGAATAAAAACGGCGGAAAAGATGGAAAAACAAGAAGACCGGAGTCTCGTCTCTGAATATACCTTCCACGATAAAAAAAAGAAAAAAGGTTAAAAACTCTTCAAATAACTCTCCGAGTATTTCTTTCTCTTTTTCATTCACGCAGATGCTCCAGGGTGATATTCCCAGAATGATCACACCAACAGAAAGGACGCTGTAAAACTTGAAACAAAAAATTGTGTCGAGTAAAGAAAACCAAGAAAAAACCCCAAAAAATGAAAAAATCCCGAATGATAAAATCTGCAAAAGCTCAAGGGTCGAATCTTACCTTAATTTCTGATCAGCGAGCCGGTATTCTCGTTCTTTCGTTCACTTCTGGTCTCACATTCTATTCTCCTCTGCTTCTCGTACAAAATCCTCACATTATCCGCAATGATTATTTTTTTTTTTTTTAAATATCAATTCATTGAACGGATATCGCTCGCTGATTCTTGATTAATTGTGTCTGATAAACGCGAAGTAGGGATTATCGAGCTTTGATCACCCCGTTCAACGACGATCACTCAATCCTCTGTTAGCAACAAAATTTTAATTACACATCATCAAGTCCGTTATTGCTTTTCAGATTATAGATTGTTTATTTCGCTGACGACACTGAAATTTTTTGGAATCATACGTACAGAGAAATGGGACCATTTTATACGTGTGATGAATAAAGTTGTATGGGGTTGAAAAAACCCAGGGATAGATGATTATAAAATAATCTAGAATAATTAATATGAAAAAGCTCAGAAAAAGTGAAATGAAAAAAATTAATCAAATAAAAAGAATTCGAATGGGTATCTAATGAGGAACGAGAACGAGATTGGGTTGATAAGTGAGAAAATACGCGTTACCAAATTAAGGAAAATTGAGTCAAGGGTTGACGGTGGTGTTCTCGAGTCTGGTGAGGAAAGTGTTGCCTTTGGATTAGCTCTGTGCTGTAGAGAAATTTGACTAATTTTATTTCGACGATCTTATTCGAATTTTACTCCATGCAGAATGTGCCTAGTACGTGAAGGGTAGTGACTTGTATTGTATATAAAATCGCGAAGCTCTTGATAAAAAGAATTTTCTTTTTTCTCTCTCTCTCTCTATCTCTCTTTTCATTGAGGAAACGAACGAACCACGTGCAAAAGTAATCGAAATACGAAAGCGAGTCCTTTCAGCCTATATAACTGAGGAAGGAAATGAAAACTGAAGAATGATCGGGACTGTAAATTTATTTGACTATTCAATGAAAAGTTGGATTTAAGGGAAGGCAACAAACGGTTGACGGGTAAAGGAATGAGAGGGGTTGAAAAGCTCTCCAGGATTGAAGGCAGAAGGATTAGATAAAAGAAGTTGGCTTTCTTTGTCAAGGTTCCTATTTACTTGACAAGTTAGGACAATATTTACTTGAACGGTTGAAAGATTTCAGAGCAAACAAAAGGTAGGGGGTGGTTGGTGCGAGAAGTTGAAGAAATATATTTCGAACTTAGAAAAGGTTAGATTGGTCCAAAAAGTTGGGCCAATTTGCTCTCGGAAAATTCTCTCTACTCTTATATATATATATATTTCACACGTTCGTACCAATCGTATTGATCAGAGATTTTTATGTAATTACAACAATGGTTGAATCGCGGATTTTAAGGGTTGAAATTTTTGTAAAATAATTATATTACATCCAAAGCTCCCGAGCTTATATAACAATTAATTCCGGAATTGTTCAGAACCGCGGAAGTAAGTGCGGGTGGAAACTTTCTACATCGTGCATTATGCCGTAGGTACAACGTCGAGAAAACTCTGCACAAAGCAGAACGCGAACTGGAACGAGAAAAATAAAAGTTTTGAAAATGCAACTTTCGAACAACTACCACAGCGAATCTACGGACTGATGAAATCCTGCGGCCTTTTCCCCGCTAATAAAACCTACTTCGCTGCGAAAATTAGAAAAAAAAAAAGAAAAAACTCCAAAAAGCTCCACGGTTCTCCGCATTTCCTTAAATTAATACGCGAACAATAATTTCAAAGATTTTGCCAGAACCAGAATTTCTAGTGAACGAAAATAATTGGAAGAAACTAAAAAGAGGAAATCCAGAATCCGTTTTTCATTTTATTTTTTTTATTCTACTCTTGATCAAAGCTTTGTAAAAATAATGATCAAATGATTCGATGATTTTTGGTAAATTTTCGAATACTGATATACACTGATCGGCTTTCATGATCTAACTCAGCCCATGGCAAATGTGGGTCTTGGGCTTTAAGTGTTACTCTTCGAAGCACTTGAGCTTAAAGTATCACCTCCACGATTTTGAACCTAAGAGTCAAAAAACTCTAGGATGAAAAGTCGGATGAAAAAATCGTGAAAAATTTTTTTTCAGCGATAAAAAATTGCGGGAAAGAGGATAAAAAAATGAAATGATTATGAATGCAGAAACGTCAGCTTAATCATTTAATTCATCGTGAATTTGATTCACCAAAAAAAAAATTTCGAGAATTTTTTTTTACTTTTTCGGATTGTTTATTCGGTTTTGGGGGTCGTAGATGATTCAACTGCATATTCACTCGTGGGAAACAAATTGATAAAAGTTGATGTTTTTTTTTCTTTATTTTTTATTTTTTTTTTTTGGAACCCGCGTTGAGTTGTTGCTCACGAAGCGATCGCGGCGACGATCAGCCGCTGACTGAAGCAGTGGTCCACTTTCGTCTCCGTCTAACCCCCCCGTCCGTCGCCCGATCTCGAACCCCCTAGTCGCAAACCCCCGACGCCGACAAGCCTCAACCCTCGAACCTCAACTCTCAACCCTCAACCCTCAACCCGGCGAGGTTCTGTACGAGCATAGAGCCTGCCACGCCTACTCGCCACCGCTCGGCCGCCCTTTGTACGTTCGGGCGTTTGTCGTAGGTCAGTTTTTCACCGTTTCGATCTCTTCGCTTCTCTTCTCTTCCCTTATCTCTGTCAGTTTTTTTTTTTTTTTCGTTTCTTTTCTTTTTTTTCGATTTTTTTTTGTCTTCATCCCTTACTTACCACCCGTCGGTCTTATTCTCTCCGAAACACGATATCTTCATAACTGTATACAGGGTGAAACTAAATATTGTGTCGGAACTTTGCCAGATGATTTTCTAGATCGAGATCCCTGGAGCGCCCTAATAATATGCCCCGAAAAATTGACCTTGACCCTTAAATTCAAGGTCAAGATTTTTTTTTTAAGCTTAGAAGATTTTTATGGTCAGTAGGAATCAAGGGATTAATACTTTGAAAAATTTCGTACGATGGACTTCAAGACTTCGAAGATTTCATGAGATTTCACGGATTTCATCTGGACTTCAGAGCTTTCAGATAACTTCAAGGTCTATGTGTCATTTCACGGGTCTACATAAGATTTCACGCGGGACTGCATAAAACACAGGACTTCAGAGATTACATGTGCGACTTCAAAGACTTCACGGAACTTCATGAGACTTCACAGGACTTTGTGGGATTTTGCGAATTTCTCGGGGACTTCAGAGATTACATATGACTTCAAAGACTCCATGGGACTTTATGGGACTTCACGAGATTTCACGGGATTTCACGGGACTCCATGAAACTTTACAGAACTTCTTAAGATTTTACAAGAGTTCATGAGACTTTACAGAATTCATGGGACTTCACCCATCGGTGTATACCGGAGTTCAAGAGTGATTGACCTCTCGGATTTCACAGATTTCACAAAGATTTCGAAGATTTTATGAGATTTCACGAAGATTCCGTGAGATTCCATGTGACTTTATCGGATTTCAGGTGGACCTCACAGATTACGAGTGACTTCATAGACTCCATGAGACTTCATCAGATTTTACGGGATTTCACAGATTTTACGAAGACTCTTCAGAGATTTTGCGGAATGTTACAAGGATTCCATAAGACTTCATAAGACTTCATAGGATTTCGGGCGGACTTCAGAGATTACAAGCGACTTCATAGACTTCGTGGAATTTATGAAATTTCACGGGGTCAGCAAAACTTCAAGGAATTTGCTGAGATTTCACGGGATTCCACGGGACTTCGTGTGATGTCACGGGACCGTTAAGGATTTTATAACACTTCATAAGACTTCACGGGATTTCACCCGTCGATGTGCACCGGACTTAAAGCGTGATTAACTCCTCGGTAGGAACAAAAATCTCTGAAAAACCATAGGTGGGAAATGAACTTTAGTTTTCAACTTTTTCTTTCAACTTCATGATCATTTTTCGCCATGGAGAATGTATTTGTGACCCATGGTCCCATCATCAGCACTTTTTTCCCTCCTTATGAGAAGATTTTTTTAAACCATGAATAGTAAAAATTTCCAATTAGTCTCAACAATTAAGTCAAGATGGATTTTGCGGGGACATCTTCTTGTGGTGCTCCACCGATCTTGAGCCGGAGAATCACCTGGCAAAGTGGCGACAAAACATTCAGTTCCACCCTCTACAATCAATTCTTAATCCAGATTTTTCTCGATCCACCCGATCGTTGGGTTATTGTATATGGAAAGAAAAAATTACCTCAACCAGTCACTCCGAGGATTGGATACTTTTATTGCCCCACGTATACGCACAATCCGGATTGTTTCCATGGAATCGATGGCATCCCTTTGGGGCAACCAGTCGATACGTTTTTTGTGTTTCTTTTTTCGCTTTTTTTTTCTCTTGTGTGTAGACGAGAAATTTACGGGATATCTTTTACTATATTATTCTGGAAAACCGTTCAGATGGTTTCACTTCTTTTCTGATACACGTACATAATTGAATTCAGCAAACAACTGTAACAAATAAACAGGTAAATCAGCTGACCACGACGGGCCAGCCTTAAAACTTTCCTCGCATATCTATCAAGTTCAGAAATTAGTCATTCCTGAATTGGTGTAAATGCTATCGATGCAGATCGGAATCATTAAAATCCGTTGATTCATTATCGAGATATGACTAATTGAAATTTTGTTAGAAAAATTTTTTTCGCTCAATTTCTCAAAAACGAGTTGACCGATTGAATCCAAAATTTAATCAGTTCTAAGTTACGAAGAACCCCATCGATTTAGACCAAAATCATCGAAATCCATTGAACCGTTCTCAAGATATCATCGGACCTTAAATTGATCACTCACACACACACACCCAGACGTCCACCAAAAAATGATCGAGAATGATTCTCAAAACCTCAAAACGTACAAATATGGTAACAATTCGAGTTTCTAATTTCGGGGTGATTAAAATACCTAGCTTCCCTTTTTTGAAAGCAAAAAGTGAAAAAAGTTATAGTAGTCCTGAGCAAAAAAAATCATTTCATTATTATTAATCGATAGACCGATTACACAAGATGCCACATCGATTAATCATTTAAAGTTTGAAAGAATCATCGATGAAAAATTCCAAGTATTGAATGATTGAGTAATTGATCAAGTGTTCAGCCGAATAATTATGAACTAATTCTGCAACAACTCGATTAACCCAATAATGATTAATCAAATGATCATTTGGGTAATTGCAACATCAATCGAGCGATTATGCGAAGAGCTAATCCGAATAAGTAGGAAAAGGCAAAGCTCGTATTGATATTGATATTGGCCAATCAGTTATCTGATTGATCGATTCATGTTAATATAATTTTTTAATCAATGATCAATTTTCATATTTGATAATCAGGAAAATACAATATTTGTTTAAAACGAAATTCTAGTTCTGAGGAATTATTCTTTGAAAATAATTCATGGGAATGTGGAAAAGTGAAGGTAATAGTTGGGAAGAAAATGAGGATTCAGAAGTCTGCTTTTTCTACCTATATGAGGCGGCTGGAAAAGTCTTGGTAAGCTTGCACTTGCGGGTCCCCCGAACCCGGTGAATCCAACGAGATAAATCTTCGAGTTTGGAGATTTCCAGAGAGCGAAGATACATTTGTCACCTTGACGAGGGACCGGGTCGATCGTGTTCAAGGTCGTCGATTACTTCGCCGGGATTAACAGCTGAGGGGGGGGGATACACAATATCCTAAATCCTCGAAAACTAAACCGATACAATATACCCAACCTGACCTACTAGAATAATTAATAACCGTACCAACGTGTTCCGGTGATTCAATGACATTATACGAAGGAATACAACAATTTCCTCGCATTGCAAGCCAGTAGGCGATATTCGTACCCATTGATTGAATAAACATGATCGTGAAACGTAGTCAAAAATCGATTTATTTCTTCACCAAAGTTCATTTCACATCATTACAATCATTTCACTGAAAATCAGTCGCTGCACGAATTGAGGCACACCGTAGGTCCGACTTCACTTTCTCAGGATCCGAATTGTTCGGAAGACACGCCGTCATGAATTGAACGAGGGAAATTGAATTTGAAAAATTATCATAGAAGATAGGGCCAATTTTTCGAAAATCTAACATTTCTTTTCCACTTATTTGCAAATAACTCAGTCTAAAAATTAAATTTTCCAATTTCCCAAATTCAATTTGTGACTGCCTGTATTCCTTCGAATCTTGGTCATAGATAAGTCGAACCGGACCTACGGTGTGCCTGAATTCGTGCAGCAACCGTTTTTAAGTGAGATGATTATAATGATGCAAAATGAACTTTGGTAATGAAACAAATTGATCTTGCACTACGTTTAATTTTTCCAACCGCGACATAATATGCTCCCCTCAAGGATGTAGTTCGGGTTAAAAGCTATATCTTTGAGAATTGATGATGTAATAATGCCAACTTTTTGCTATACATTTGTACACCTAAGACTACGAAAATCAAAGTATAACATTCTTTGTACAGTAGCCCTTCGCTGGAAATGGAACTGGCGATGAAATACTATTAGGATATAGCAATCTCTGTTTTTTTTTCTTGTATCTGTACAACAAAAAGCACTTTTTTAACCTTTTATAACGTTTTTCGATAACTATGAAGGTAATTCACTTGGATCTATTGATTTGAGCTACAAAAGCCCAGGTGAAATTGTTCATAGTTATATACATCCAGGAAGATTTCTGTGAAATGGGATATTGATCCATTGAAAACTTCATCACCAGTTCCATTTCGAAATTTGCTAAGTGAGTCAAAATTAGTTTCAGAGATGATCACAGATTAGTAAAAAGTTATGTAAAGCACATCAGAACTCCAGAATCAGAGTAGTGCAAGTTCACCTGTATTCTTGTACATTTTTGTGTATTTGATTTTATTTTGACAGTATGAATAGTTAGAAGTCTCTTTTTATCTATAAAATTTTTGTGACCTTTATCACTCTCCTTCTCAAACAAACTAGAAAAACGTGAATTTCATAGATTTTTACCTTTTACACCCAAATTCCACCACTTTAAAAGACAAATTCCAATTGGTTCTCTGCAGAAATTGATGGATCAATGTATTTTGTGAGGGTATCTGCAAAAAAACTTTATTTGAAAATTAATCTCGTGATTTAAATTTGGGCCTTTTTTAAGCCGAACTACATCCTTAAGGCCCGGCTATACTCAATTTTGACCGACATTTGTTATTTTGTCAAATATTTCCGAAACGGTAGTACCAAACGAATTTTCCTTCAGGGATTCGATGATTTGTGAGGAATTGTGAAAAATAAATAGTACTATATAAATACCAGGCAAAGGCATCGATTTCAAGATGCGAAACGTAAGCTTTCATTCACCAGTATATTATATCTGATTGATGTGGAAAACGAAGTGTGGGAAGAAAACGTGTAAGAAGCTTTTATGCATCGTAATACGGAGGGCGAAGTATGAGAAGCTTTTACGTAATGTAAGACCCTTGCTTAAAATATCATAAGCTTTCATTTACGAGATTCTGATTGCTCTGGAAAATATGATTTCAGAAAGAAAATTATGAAAAGCTTTTATATACTGTAATGTGAAAAACAATGTCGAAAAAGGCAAAATGTAAGAAGCTCTGAAGTAATCTTAGTTAGACGCTCGCCCAGGATAACACAAGCTTTTATTTACTAGGTACTATCTGATTGTTTTTGGAAACAAAGTGTCAAAAGAAGTATAAATGGTAAGCTTTCATGTAATATCAAGCGGGAGACAGAGTTGGACAAGTCAAAATGTAGGATACTTTCTTCCTAATCAAGAACCCTTGCCGAAAATATCACAAGCTTTGATCTACGAGGTATATCGATTGCTCCACACAACGAGATTCGTTAAAGAAATTTTCAAATAGCTTAAATTCAATGCAACGCGAAATACAGAGTCGAATAAAGCAAGCGAGAGAAATTTTTACATAATCTAATTTTAAGATACTTGCTTGGATTATGACAAGCTTTTAATTTACTCGTAACTAATTACTCTGACACACAATTACCCGCATTAAGTAAAATTGTACGGAACTTTCATTCGATGTAAGTAGGAAACAAAGTCTAGGTGGACAAAATTTAAGAAGCTTTCACACGAGCTTAGACATAGGCATTTTTCTGTTACTATCTGGTTGCTGTGGAAAACGAAGTCTCAAAAGGAGAAATGTTTGCATAAGAGTGAAAAAGCTTCCACCTAATCTGAGACCCTTGTTTTCAAGTATCGCAAACTCGGACTTGAGAGGGCCTGATTGATGTAAAAAGAAAAACATGATTAGAGAATGAATCATGAATGAGAATGATAATGCAAAAAGCTTTCATGTAATTGTACCATGGTGAGCAAAGTCGAATAAGGTGAAGGTAATGAGCTTTTAGATAATCTGAGACACTTGCTTAGGTGATCACGAGCTTTTAATTCATCAATATCCAATTACTGCAACACATGATTAGAGAATAAAAACATGAATGAGAACGATATTGTGAAAATCTTTCGTGTAATTGTACCGTGGTGGGCAAAGTCGAATAAGGTGAAGGTAATGAGCTCTTACTGAATCTGAAACACTTGCTTAGGTGATCACAAGCTTTCAATTCTTTGATATCCAATTACTGTAACACATACGACGTAATGACGACACACAGGATCGAAAAGCTTTTACGTGACGGGGTTTGAAAGACAAGTTGGAAAAAAACAAAGTGTAAGAAGCTTTCAATTATAGTACTGTCTAATTACTGTGGAAAACAAAATGTCAGAAGAAATAACGTGTACGTAAAGCTTCTGTGTAATGTAATGTAGAAGACAAAGTCGGATATAGCACAGGACATAAAGAGCTTTCAAGTAATCTAAAACCTTTGCTTAGCAAACCGCAAGCTCTCATTTACGTGCTTCTGATTACTGTAGAAAACAAAGTTTAATGATGAGATATGCATAAAACTTTTGTGTTACTTAATGCGGAAGAAAATATCAAAGAATGCAAAATTTAAGGAGCTTTTTTATATGATCAAGGGACTCCTCTAGGATATCGCAAGCTCATATTCGCTAGTATCTGATTACTACGAAGGCCGAAGAGTCCGGGAATGAATTGAGTTCTGTTTTAATAACCCAACGGGCAAAATACTAAATTTTTTTCAGTTGAGCAGCTTAATGATATTATCTGGTCTTCCGGTGTTTCCAGAGTTTGAAAAATGATCCTGCGGGTAACTTTCAAGGCATTAAATTTATCTGAAATGGTTTTAACGGCTCTTCAGCAATTTTTAATAAACGTCTGAAATAAATAAAACGGGATTAGTCGTCGGTGGAGTTTTATCGATAACTTTTAATGCTTGCCTATCTATATCTTCATACCATACCTAAGAATATTATACTGCACGCAAGCTACTTAAAAATATTATATTCCATAGAAAATGGCAATAACATCAAAGTTATCAACTGTCATCTTTAACAGTTGGTATTCAATGCTATAGTTTTATTGGAAAAATAGTTAAAACGCGGTTTATAATACCATCAGGATCTTGAAAGCACAATGGAAGAAAAAAAAGAAAGCAGAACAAGATTGAGTTTATTACTCAGTCCTTGGAAAATTTGAAGGGATCAAAATTTCTGGAAAGGATCAAGGATCTGGCTGGTGGAATTCCAACGCGGATTGACGCCGTCGTCCTTTGTAGCGTCGCGACGCCGGGGACCAGAGTGCCGAAAACAAACCGGAAGCCGACCCTAAGGAGTGACGGACGACCCTGCTCAGCCAGATTTTCTCCCTTGCCCCTCTTTTCGCAAGGACCTAGAAGTTTTTCATCGGTATCATTCGTACGACAATCGACTTTCGGCTCTGAAACTTTTCGGATCTGGTTTCTCCTTCGAAACCAACCAAGCACGTCCTTCCAGTCCTTCTTTTTCGGCATCGACATGGTCTGCACTGATTGTCCGTTGTTTTTTTTTTTTTTTTTTTTTGTTTTTTTTTACGGATAAAAGTCTTCACCGATTTTAGGATCAGATAAACGCGTTGGTCTCCTCGACTCAGGTACACCTTTCGCTTTAATTTCATCATAAATAACCGAGAAAAAGACTCATGGCGACTGAAGAAGAAGAAGAAGAAGAAGAAGACAGAAGGACTGAAAAAGAATACATCAACGTCTCTACGCAGACGGTCATTTCCGCTACGCTACCTTCATAAATACACATTTGAAAAAGGACTTCCTACACTTCCGGGAAACACTATTAAGGATTGCTGACCAACCCTTGTAAAATATACTGAATTTCGTTCGGAATTCGTTCCTGAAGAAACGAATGAGGTTACGAATTCGGTTTTCTCACATCTGTTGGTGTATTTTATACTGCGATTGTTAGGATAAATATTACAGTTTTGGAACCAGTTGGTTCATCACAAGGCAGAGCAGAAACAGGAATTTCTTCGAGGGTGAACGTCGTGGGGTGAAATTTAAAAAAGTATTCCGAAGTAGATAGAAGAAGCTCTTTAATGCTTTTTGTAGAGTCTTTCTACGATTTTTCCTTATCTCAAGACAAATTCGAAGCTTGAGACTTTCAACACTAATTGGCACGAAATACCCGAAAAGTACCTCACGGTAGAAAAAAATGTCTGAATGGTTTTTGAATCCCGTTTAGATAAAAATTACAGTTTTGTCCATACGTCCGGGACCAGTTGGCTCATAACATGGCAGAACAAAAAAAAAAGGAATATCTTCGATGAAAAACGTCGTGGGCTGAGATTCAAAAAAGCACCCCAAAGTTGACGCGGAAGAAGCTCTTTGAAGCTCTTTGTAGAGTCTTTCTATACAATTTTTCCCTTATTTCAAGACAAGTTCGAAACTCGAGATCTTCAACACTCCGCACAAAAACCCGAGAGGTATTTCACGGTCGAACAAAATGGCTCGATTAGGTTTCTGAATTTTATTGTACGATTTTTCTCCGTCAAGTTAGAGTTGCCTCGGAGTCGCTATACTATTTGCGAGATCATATTTTGAGAAAATTTCCCATGATCCGAAAACTATTGATATTAACAAAAAACATCGTGGGAATATAAGATAGGTTCGAATTTCCATATTTCCGAGTGGTGACAAATTTGCAATAATTTTCGAAGATATTTCTGTACCTGGCCGATTTCGTCAAAATTATTCAAGTATCGCCGGCGATGGCTTCTTCAAACTCCATGTTCGTTGTAACTATCGGAATCGGAACTATATATGAATTGAGCAAAGAACTTATATCGAATATGAATAAATTTAAGTTCTCAACTTTGGCGTTTATAAACATGAGTGTGTTTCAAAACAAAAAGAAAATTGATTTTCCAACGGGCCATATCCGAAATATCCAGTTTAGTTAAAAAAGAAAAAGATTTTGTCAAATAATGAGGATATTAGATTGATTGTGAGTGCAAAATCGTTCTCACTTGATGCTTCATTTTTTCTTTCCTTTTGATCTAATTTTTCTTCGTAAAACTTCGTGGAACAAAATCGTGAAGACTATAGTTAAACCAGAGTTGAAGTACAAAACTTAAGCTTTTTTCTTTCAACTATCGAAATAATTCTTGGGTACTTTTTGCTTCGTCATTGAACTCGACGACAAGCGAGGAAAAATGTTGAAAATCATCCACTTTCAACCTTCTTTTTAGGCTAAAATCTGTCCTAAAATAACAAGCATCAGAGGAATATAAAAATCCTAGAATAAACTATCTGCTGATGTAGAGCAACGTCCTTTTTTCTAGGCTACATTCTCCGCGTCCTTCCTAAGGACTTCCGAGTACTAGGGACTAATAAAACAGAGACGAACCATATCAGCGCGTAAGAAGCCGAGATAAGGAAACGTGAAGAAAGAAGAAAAAAAAAAAAAAAAAAGGACGTGAAAAAGGACGACGGAGAAAAACCCTCGGTGTATTAAACAGGCACGTGTATATATCCTAAGACATATATATACCTCGACTACGATTTTGTCTTTCGTCGTGATGATCGGAGCTGGTTTCTTGTCTCAACGACAACTTTCCTCAAAGGATATCGTCCTGGATGTACCAGATCGCAGAGCCTCTCGTCCTGAGATAACCGGAGGTAGGTATAGGTAGGTAGGTAGGTATCTTCTTCCTCTAGCAGTTCTTCCAGGACCTGTGTATACTACACCCGGTACGTGACCAGGCTTCGAAATCTTTGGCAAACCAAATCGAACCTCTGCTAGCTACAGAAATTCCAACCAAGTAAAACCAGCTCCATTTATACCAGCCACCCAGCTCCTGAGCTTTTGCTACACGATTCTCTATTTTATTTTTGATTTTTTATTTACCCCTTTTACTTTCCTTTATTTTCCATCTACGTAACTTATAATTTTTACCATTAACGGATTTGTGTGCAGGTTTTTTTCATATCTGACAGAAAGAGAATTGGACGAATGATATTTTTGCGAAACAAAAAAGAGGTTATGGATCAAACGCTGATTTTCACCCTGAAGAATAAATTGAATGTCTTCAGCACGCGCTTTTTGCGGGTTCTGCAGGTGAGTTGGATGGCAGGTAGTTAGCTGCATGCTATTACATTGAAAATGACGTGATAATATTTAGAAGCCATCCGGGATATAGAGGAAGATAAATCAGAATTTCTCTCATCTCTTTGCACCGTTAATATAACAGCTTGAAGTATATGCAAATGGCAATATATGCGCTGCAGGTACCAGGGCAAAGAGGACGCAAACAGGACGAAGACCTCGACCTGAGTCCTGGTACTACGTTCCCGTCATCGACGAGGGAAAAAAAAGCTCAGCTTTTTTTCTGCAATTTTCCTTATTATTTTATCAGGGTGGGATTGAAATTCCGAATTTCAAAAACTGCGAATGATGAAAATTCCGAATTTTTATACTACCAACTCACAGTTTTTAGAAAAATAATTATTTCCCCAAAAGTCTACTTAGCCAATTTGGCAAACTTGGCATGGAAAGACACCGAAGGTTCCAAATTTTGAAAACTGAAGATCCGAAAGGCGAAAACTCCGAATCTCGAAATTCGTCATGAGCTTTCCTTAAATTAACAGATTTTTGAACTTTCTGAGTTTTGAACCTTCGGATCTTTGAATTGTCTGGATTTCGACCTTTCGGAATCACGTTTGAAATAAATTTGGAATTCTGACCGTTCCAAACTTTTGGAATTCGAAATTTCAACCAATCCCGCTTCAGTTTTATCGATGACGATTTCACCGTTTCCTTTTTTATCCGCCCCCAAGGTATAGCCGGAGATTTTATTTGCATACAGATACGGTATTTTCAGATAACCGAAAAACGTATACAATATCCGCGATTTGTATACTTTTATCCGCTGAAAGACGTACGCTCTTCATTCCCTCGTCAATTGGGGAAATTTTTCTACAAAGAATTTCAGCTTACCTGGTTAGAGCTAATCAAAGAGGTACATACGTCATCAAAATTGATTTTTTCAAATCACTGATACTCCTCACAGAAATAATTTAATGACTCGGTTTTTTTACAGCAGGTTACTAAAACTCCAAAGTGTAATTCAAAACCATTTTGGGTTTTGAACAGAGTCGAAGGCTGTCAAAGGAAAAAGTGGTTGTCGTGAGGTACAAGTCACATTCGTACTTTGAAAGCTTTTGAAATTTGGAGGAAATTTTCTACGATGCTATGATTTCGGGCGAAACCAAAAATATCTAGAAATAAAATCCAACTTCTGTCGATGGGAGCACAAAACACATTTTTTTTCTAGAATAACGAACGAAAAAAAAATCTTAAAACCCACAAATTTTTGAATTGAAAAATTCAATTCATCAAATATATCATCAGTTTGCCCGGAAATTATATCACCGTAGAGAATTCCCTCCAAATTTCAAAAGGTAATAAATTATTTCTCTGAGGCATGTACCAGTAATTTAAAAAAAATCAATTTTGAATTTGTATAATTGTTTATACGCCCTATTAATTCTGTAAATTTCGTAATATTTATAAAACTGGCAACTAGAGTACTCGGTGTATAATGTGAACAAATAAAAATAGGAACACTTTGTCAGGCGCGGGGTTGTATTATTAAGCTCGTTGTCTACCTTGAGAATGGCAAATTGCCGGATGTACAAAGTCCTGCAGAGAGAAAATATTCCAACTGCTCGAGGTACGCGACACCTGGGCAAAGTTACAAAATGAAACCATTAAACTCATGCAGCAATATAAAAATTCCTCGCATTAAACAAACCGGCTCGAAAGCACATATTAGTCTCTTTCGCAAATGAGACAAAAATTCGAGGAAAAAATTTAAAAACAAATAAAATAAATATTGGCAAAGCTTCGACGATTTTTCACAATATGTGACTAGACGAAATAGGAAAAGCCACGATTAACAATAAACTCAAAGAAATTCTTCTCTCTTTCTCTGTTTTTTTTTTCTTTTTTTTTTTCTTTTTTTTAAACGAATTGAGCCCGGGGGTGGATTTTTCTCATGAGGATTGGGGTTTTTATGGCTCACAAGAGAAGTGGTGGTTCCTTTCTTTCGGGTACCAATAGGGAAGTAAGTCGGCCCTTGGTCGAGTGACTCGTTAACTTGTGGGCAACTCTGGCTTTTGTCCAGACTGAGTCCCACTTAAAAATAATTACAGGACTTGTTCCTGATGTTGGAGCCTTCTGTGAGGTTCACAAGTCGACTTTGTTAATTATAATCGCAAAGTGACCGCGAAACAGTCTTCTGCTTCTTCCTTCTCAGTATTCTTTTACTTTTTTCTTTCATTTTCTTATGGCCATGGCGGTCGGCCACCTTTCCATTTTTTTCATTTTCCTAATTCGCTTCTTCAAAACTACCCCCCCGAACTCTTTCTGAAGATTAATGATTGCGGGATAAATATATATGAGGTATTCCATGTCAACTCGACCATCGATTTTCTCTCATCATTTTTGATTCACTTCGCAATTACTTATACGATTCTCCGATCTCAAAAAAGCACTGATGAATTTTTGTCAGATTTTTTCCTTCGACCGTTGATTTTTTATGATCAATCGAGCATGAGTTGAGATCGTCCAGAATTCGATTTTTTTTTTTTTTTTTTGGACCCTGGAAAATTTGAGAAAGATCAATATTTCTATTCCGATCATTTTTACCCCCGTCCCACTATGATAAACCGATTTTTTTCCTATCTCTTTTTTTAGCCCTTCAAACATTTTGAACAAACAAAATTAACCTTAAAATACTACGTTTATTATAATAGCTTGAAATGTTTGAAGGCTGCAAAAAAAAAAATTGAAAAAAAAATCGGTCCATCATAGGAAGGGTGTCAAAATGATCGGAATGGAAAATTGGATTCTTGAAATTATTTTGAGATTGATAAAAAAAATCCTATTTCGAGATGGGTTCGATTGATCATGAAGAATTAACGATCGAGGAAAGAAATCGATCTGTAAAAATTCAGGAGTGCTTTCGATTTGGGATCGGAGAATCGTATGAAAAATTGCGAAGCGAATGAAAAATGGTGAGTAGAGAAAATCATTGGTCGAGTAGACGTGAAATGCCTCATATACTATATAATGAAGAAAATGGATCCTCTTTTTCTTTGTATGTACATCTCTCTACGTTCTTGTTATTTTTTTTTTTAATTTTTTATTTTTTCTCGGTGCTTCATTCGCCTGCTGCCTAGTTCCGAAAGCTCAAAGATAGGGGATGATTAAAATCTGACCTGTTCAAGGAGGAGAACAGTTCCAAGAATATACAATTGCCTCGTTTAATCCGAATCAGTTTTCTAGATTCAAAGAACGGTAAAGTTTCAGTTGAAACGAGATACATATGCGAGGTAAATAACTGAATATATGTACATACATAAGTGTGCGAATAGAGGGTTGAAAAGAAATGCAAGTAACACAGACAGATGCATTTATAGATGGGTAAATCAAACTGAATGCAAATTAACTATTTGATGAAGATCGCGGGACGAGTTAACTCGAAGCTGTTCTCATTCCATGAGAAAAATATATAAATAAACCATGTTTTTATGAAGAAGCTGGAAATCTACCCTCTACCCTCTCTCTCTTTCTCTCTTGGGTATCCTATTTTGTATTCTAAACTTGCAGCTGCAATGGACTATATATTCACATATACGTAACAGGGTGCTAGACCGACATACCAATTAGCCAACGTTTTGCATGCGGAAACTTCAACTCCCGGAAAGATACCAACACGTTTACACTCTTATTTTCCACCTAGAACTCCTAACAGTCCTTTAAAGATTAATTGAGTTAGGTAATTTAAATACATCGTTAAGTAATTTCAGTAAATTTATTTAGTTCAATCGATCGGCTATAACTCGTGCCTTCGATTTTCGTAAGTATAGGTTAACATTCACGTTGCACGATTCGTTTTAAAGAAATAATGTAATTTACTCAAATAAAGACACCGTGGTTATGAAATTTGGATTTTATTCTATCATTGATTGTATCGATTCTAGATAATATGCAAAATTGATGGTTTATCAGAATTTCGAAAATATTGCTTACCAAAAGAGGAGAAAACCTAGTTTGGGAAGTCAGAAAAATTAAATCTTTCCTAACTTCCCGCTTTAGAAAAAAAAACGAAGTTTTTATAATCACCCCGAAAATGAAAACTTTAGTGTCTTAGTGGGGGTGTGATGAATTTTTGATCCAACGATATCTTCAGAACGAATCGGTGGATTTCGATGATTTTGGTCTCAATCGATGCGGTTTTTCGTAAGTCATAGCTGATTAGATTTTGGATTCAATAGGTCGACTAGTTTTTGCGTAATTGAGTGAACAAAGTTTTACGAGAACAATTTCAAATATAGTTATAAGTTCTCGAGAAAGAATCAACGGATTTTGATGATTCTGATCTTCATCGATAGCATTCGTTACAACTAAGAAATAACTGAATTTTGAAATAGATCGGTGTATAGTAGTTTCATTTTGTTCGAACTTGAAAGATCTGGCCGATCGTGGTCAGCCGATTTACCTGCTTGTTCGGCAGATAATTTCATTTTTCAAAACGTTCAGAATGTCTCCCTTGAGTCTTGTGACAAAATTTGAGAAATCGAAGGGGCTACAGTCACATTGGAGCTTTTAAAATTAAAAATTCAACTCGTTTATCCTAGAAACTTGTTTTTCCCAACTCGGCGTGCGAGCTACAGCAGAAGCTATGTATTTATCCGATTGATTTCTTCTTCGGCATACATCTATGTAAATATTTTTCTCGTAGCTAGAAATCATATTTTTAATGATATCGTTTAATTGGCCTATACGCTGATTGAGCAAACTGACTGGGATTTTTTCGTTGAAATCAGCTTCTTTATCCGCGGGACGCCATAATTGGTTCGATTTTGACGCTTGTTTATTCAAAAAATACCTTTAAACGATGCCTGTATTCGGCGAGAAAACAGATTATCCCGATTTTTTCATTTCTGATTAATATTCCCGGTACTAGACAGCATGCCGAAACTTAACCGGATGGTCGACATGCCGAAGAAAAAAATTTGTCATTAGTATATGTTTTTTCATGTCCACTTGCCTATAAGTAATTTTTCAGATCCAATTCGAACGTTTCATAAAATACTCGGAAAATTCAAAACCCATCAATTGCATGGTTTATTGGCAAAAAAACAAAATTTACAACGAGCAGATAAATCGGCTGACCACGATGGGCCAGATCTTTCAAGTTCAAATGACAGAAAACTAGTGCATCGATCTATTTCAAAATTCAGTCATTTCTGAATTCGGGCGAGTGCAATTGATAAATGGCTATTTGAAATTATTGTTGTAAAATTTTGTTCACTCAATTACTCGAAACTGAGCCGACCGATTGAATCCAAAATCGAATCAGCTCTGATTGGTTATAGAAAAACCATACATCGATTGAGACCGGAATCATGATCGAAATCCGTCGATTTGTTCTCAAAAGTACATAAAATTGATTACACACAGACACGTATCCAGACTTCCATTTAAAAAAAGTCGAAAATGATTCTCTGGACCTCGAATCGTGGTGAGATCAGGTGAAATCCCAACTTTTCATTTTCAGCTGGGTGATTATAATAACTTTCTTTTTTTTTCTGAAACGGGGAGTTGAAATCATCTAATTCGACTAACCATCAACAGTAATTATGATTGTGGGATATTCATATGTGAGAGTGCTATTCAGAACACTGATATAACGTACCTACACAGACTTCGCATCCAAGCCTTTGATTTCAGATGGGTTTCCCTGTTCGATCAAAATGAAATCGTTAAAAAAAAATCAATTTTTCAAAATCAATTCTCGCAGAAATGTGTGACAATGAAATGAAGTTTCCTCCTTTCGAAATGAGCCAAGGAATGATTAGATTCAATATCCTTATTTCATAGATTATGACATGTAATAGACAATTTCCATTTTTGTTCGATAAAAATGAAGTCGTCATTCATTGGTAGGTCTGCGCCCAACAAAAATCAAATTGTATGAGTTTTTTGCCACTAAAATTTGTTCATAGTGGTTTTGAAATGAATTATCCGACGTATTGAAATTATATTACTGAATGAACCGATGACTATCATCGAAATATTGAACAAATGATGAATTCCGATAAATTCTTAAGAGTGGAAACGCCAGATTTCGTCATCTCGCTTCTTGAACTAGATACAGCTATTTTCCCAAGCTTGGAAGATGAGACGAAAAGAACAAAAACATCAACCGGAGGAAAATACTGCCAAATCCGTCAACGCACAGATCCGTGATACTTTGGATTGCTGACTGAGTAGGCGGAAGGAAAAAAGTTGGCAAGTTGTCAAAGGCTTTCCATATCCCTTTTTGCTTGGTTTTTTTATTTATTTTATTTTATTTTATTTTTATTTTTTTCGTCTTCCATTATCTCAAACACTGCATCTTCCAGCATCGATAAACCGACGCGACATTCTTTGATCAAAACGTCGATGGAGCGAAACGCTCGCATATAAAGGCTGGATGCATCGTACGATAATTAAAAAAAAAAATAGATAATAAAAAATCAAAGACATGATCTCAGACACGTAAGGTCATATTTTTTTCATCCCAGCTCTCAGTTAGGTATAGCAGAAAATCCTGATGTATCTATACGTGATGCGAAACTTGGAAACTTGGGAACTTTCGAGGTAAAATGAAACTGTAAAGAATCATTGCTGTTTGTTGTGGGCTTTTTTTTCATTTAGTCTAGGTTACATTGTTGAGTCTAGGCGGTTTTTTTATAATTTTTTCTTTCTCTCCCCGTCGCTTTACCAAAGTATATACGTATATGGAAACAAAAAATAGAAATAGAGACGCGAGAGAATAAATAGGAAAAAAATTCACCATCCCACAAGTAACGTAGAGGGAAAGAATCACAATGCAAAGGTATCCCGTTTCTTACACGCCATCAAACACATCCACCAAGTCTGGGATCTGGATTTTTGTGGATTTTTATTTACGACAAAGAGTTTTACGTGCTTTGAAAGAACTGCAAATGAAATGTGGAGTTTTTGAGAGGTAAAATTCAGTCGGAATTCGTCACCTCGACCACTCGGGCTTTTGTACATCTACATCAGATTTCAAGACTTCAGAATTTCAAAACTTTCCAAGCAATTTACACAGTTTAAAAAATAAAAGATTGTAATTATTTCTAACGATTTCACACGATTTCAAGAGGCTTTGATCATTTTAGAGATTTCGTAAGATCATCGAGGATCGCGGATGATTTGAAATATTTCACCGTAGTCTCAGATATTGCAGCTTCGGAATGATTTCAAACAACTTGAATCGATTTTCCAAAGATACAAAATTTTCAACGATTTTATAAGATTCTAACAAAAAGTACGAGTGACTTACAGTAACTTCAGATAATTTTCAATAATTGCTAAAGATTTGAAAGATTCCAAATAATATCAAAGAATTTGAATACGTTCAAATGATTCCAACGATCGCGAAACGTTATAACTGACTTCAAGAGACTTTAAATGCTTCTGGGGTTCAGAGGATTTTCGACTAAGTACCAACGGTTTAAAAGGATTGCGAAATATTGAAATTAATTTTTCAGATATTCTAATTAATTACAATGAAAATTTCAAGTAATTTCCAGGGATTTTGAATAATCCCAAACGATTACGAATTAATATTACAAGTGATTTTAACGAATTTCTCAAAATCCGGAACATCCTCATGGATTCCGAACGATCGACGATCAACGATTTTACCAAATTCCAGAAGATGTCATCGCGAAAATTCCAGATTACTCGAAAACAGGTTACAATGATCATTTTTTATGATTTCAAAAGATTTTGAATTACCTCTGTTCTTGTCCAGACAAATTTTCTTTCACTCCACTGAAATACTTTGCAAAAAAATTGTTGTTTGTTCGTTCATCATTTTGCCATTTATTTCCTCAGACGTAGTTTTTTTTTTAATTTTCTTGTAACATAGCTTTTTCGATTCGATGAAGAAATAATGGATGATGAATTTTTGGTGGAACTAAAATTCCATAGAAATGATTAGAATTTTGATTACACATAGATTCTCGATCCTTTTTTATATGATCAATGAATTTTAATGATTATAGGCTAATATTGGAGTTTTTTGCGATTGCAGATCCCTCTATACTCAAATATTGACCGACTGCCATGCCTCTTCGGAGTTTCCAGTCGGTAGATACCAGAGTGCATAATGCATTTACATGTACATACATACATACATACGTAACAAATCTCAAGGGGAAAATCACGAGGCGCCAAGCGACCTCGGTTCAAGAATCCTTACGACAACGAGGAGTTGCTGACTTCGTAATTGCCGCGGCCCACGAAGCTGCTCGACTTTCAAACAGTAGTAAATGGTAAACACAAAAGTGCAGGGAATATATTAAAACCAGCTTCGAAGGGCCTCTTCGTCTTTACCTTCCACCTTATAAAGATCCTCTGACTTAAAGGGAGGCTAAATTCCAAATTCTCTTCTTCAAGGGATTCAATTTTCCCGCCATTTCGCAATCCATGCATTTTTTCATTTCTCAGTTTTGACTTTCCGAAATCGAAAAACAATCCAATTTGCTTTTCTCCCGAGACTCGAATGCGCATTCAGGTAATTTCGAAGAACCCAAAATTGAATTAACAAATAATAATAATAAAAATAATGGAAAACGTCATAATTAACGTTTTCACGACATTTAATACGAAAGCTCTGTAATTTTCCCTTCGTTAGGTAATCGCCAATTCGAAGTTATTATATGAATTTAATTTTCTCCCGTCCGGACAAATTAAGGCTTCTTGTGCTTAACCGGGAAAAGTAGGTGACAATAATTTTACGCTACAACAAACTCGCGATGCAGCTTTTATAGTCTCACAATCAGAATTATTGAACATCAGCTTTCGAAGCAAGAACGAAAGGAAAGGAAAAAAAAATAATAACTAAGCTCACTAATGAATTCATTTAAATTAAAATTTGCTTTTGAAATATTTTTGAAAACAGGTGTTGATCGTAAAAATTAATCACCATAACGTATATTTCATAAAACATATACCCGTTAAAAATAAAATCACGGAAATTATCAAGCAATATACAAGCATACAGATGTATGAATCATTTCGTATTATTCATTCATTAGTGATAATTTAGAATACCGAACAAATTTCAGAAGCACAACGAATTCCTCTCTCATTTGGTCGATATTTTGAAAAATTTTAATATTTCTTGCCCCATTAGCGAAAGATTTGACAAAGAATTTGAAAAAATTCTGCCTCTTTGATAGGATAACTTGGACAGGAAAGCGCGTTTGAAATATCGGAATACAAATTTACCGTCGAGTTTCATTATCGTCGTCATTATTAGGAATATGAGTAAAACTGTTGAGGCAGAAGTCAATTTGAAACGTAATAAATTACAGACTTGAAGAAAATATCTCTGAAAAAGAGCAAATCATAAAATTCCGAGTATTTTAGATGAATTTTAACGATGTGCTATATATACGAAGAGTCTCCCAATTAATGGGAAATATTTCAAAGCGGGGCCCTTCGCAGTACGTTTTAAAGAAAAAATCTACATCACGTAGGTATACAACGTGTGATGATCTGTAGAAAATTTGACAAAATTTCATTTCATGTTCGTTATACGAAAAAATTCTATCCAGAATGGACCGATGGCTGTATTTTAATAACATGCTCTCGCAGACCACCAGTCAAACATCTCTTGACAATTACTTTTCATTTTTTAATAAATCACGTTTCGCAAACAAGAAATTCCAGCGCTTAATTAACGGTGTTGTTTGTCCTCGAAGGAGTCTTAATTTCCGAAATGAATTCGAATCTTTTTGACTATCAATAAAAAATAAATAAAAAAACCCAAAGTTAAGAGTGAGGAGTAAGAAGCTGCTTCACCAAAAAGCTTCGCATTTCGAAGCCGAAACTACCAGTAGCTAAAAAATCGTATTCTGCTGTTTTCAAAGAATATTCAAATTTTTATCCAAACTTTAGTCGAATAGTTCAGTGGCTATTTCGGAATCGCAGACGAAGTCTGTTAACTAAAAGAATGAACGTATTTCGAGTTACCGTTTTCGATTTTGGATTCGAAAAATTTGGAAAAAATTCAGAGAAGTATATTTCGGAAGCTGAGAGTTCAGATCCAAAGTTCTGTGAGCAACTTACAAACCGGAAGTGATATAGGTCTGAAAATCTGACACAGGCACATAATCATCACGGGACACGTTCGCCTAGATTTTCAAGATTTTGGGTCATCAAAATACGTTTGGACTTTGATTTGAGAATCTCAGTTGCTATTTCGAACTCTGACAATGAGATCGAAAGGGCTTGAAATAACTCTAACGTATGGGTTTTGCTAACAATCAGTCTTCTTCTCCAAAGTTTATTAAATCATTGTCAAAAAATCGAAGAGTAAATTTTCAAAAAATCTCCACATCCATTATTTTGAAACCAGATTTAGCGCAAGCTCATTTCTCGTGGCAAAAAAAAATGGCTGGAAGCTAATTTGAAAATATTTTTTCAATGATTCGATGTTTTTTGGGATGGCAAATGGAAGAACGTAAATTTTTTAACAGGAGAAATGAAACGACGTACCTACCTACATACGCGTTATTTAGTTTCTGTAATTCTTGGCGAAGATCTGTGGATAATTTATGAAAAAATAGGCAACTTGCAATTCAAAGCGACGATTTTCAGCCCAATGCCAATAAACAGGAGATCGATTCACCTTTTCCCTCTGTAGAAGCTAAAGAGCCAACCCCCAGGGGCGATAGGTGTACCTGGCCACAATCCACGCCACCTAAAAGGCCAATTGGTCGTAACGAGTAAACTAGAAACCTAATCGCAACCGAGCATCGCTGAAACTCTCGCAGATTGGGTCATTCAGAAAATCGCACAAACCATAGATATACATAGACGCGTACGTATTATGTAAACGTAGATATCTACATACATAGAAGATACGAATGGAGAACAAACATCAAACGATGTCTATGTCGTGGTTGGAAAAATTAAACGTAGTCCAAAATCATTTGTTTCGACACCAAAGTTCATTTTGCATCATTATAATCATCTCACCTAAAAACGGTTGCTGCTCGAATTCAGGCACACCGTAGGTCCGATTCGACTTATCTATGACCAAGATTCGAAGGAATACAGGCGGTCCCAAATTGGACGAGGGAAATTGGAGAATTTAATTTTTAGGCTGAGTTATTTGCAAATAAGTGGAAAAGAAATGTTAGATCTTCGGAAAATTGGCCATATCTTCTATGATAATTTTTTTAATTCAATTTCCCTCGTTCAATTTATGACGGCGTGTCTTCCGAACCATTCGGATCCTGAGAAAGTGAAATCGGACCTACGGTGTGCCTCAATTCGTGCAGTGACTGATTTTTAGTGATATGATTATAATGATGTAAAATGAACTTTGGTGAAGAAATAAATTGATTTTGGACCACGTTTCATTTTTACAACCATGACGTACCGGTACCCTGAATTTTTGGGGAAAATTATACAAGAGACAAAATGTTGTTCAACCCCTTGATTTTTAGTTGATGAAACTTTCCTGTAAACTGAACCGTTCGGAAGATAAGCCATCATGCCAGTTGATCAAAAGAACAGCTTGCTCAGCAAAGAATTAGCCTCTTTGAACTAAAAAGATTTGAGCTATATCGCATAATCAGTAATAAAATCTTTCGAGTCATTAATTAAAAGGACAAAAGGTGAAATTTTTCTCAAGAATAATCGAGTTGGGAATATTCTGCTTGGATATACAGATAAAGGCAAAGCAATTCTGGTATAGAAGTAAAAATGTTGGATAAAATAGGTCGAGAGAGAGAAAGAGAGAGAAATTCGCAGCGCGTAGGTATAATACACGTAGGGAATATGTAGTAGGTATAGGGAATAAAGTTGTCAAGGGAGGGAAAAAAAGGTGCACGCACCGGAGAATCGCTTACGCGTGAAATGTCTCGTACCCTAACCTGCGCAACATCAAAGGGAGGTTAAAAACGGAGGCTCATCATTGTCGGTAATGGAAGGCGAAGGAAGGAAGGAAGGAAGGGTGTCTGCTAACCACCCTGGGATTCCGAAGGGGTTTTCTTATATTCACGGAGGGGTGAAAAATAATCAACAAGGCCTCTTTTGTAAAGTAGTGTGATTAATGTGCAGAATGAAGCACGCATTGCGCACTAATTACTTCATACCTTTAGATATGTAATACCTACACACCCTGCGAAAATAGCTCGGCTTTTATTTACATACATCCATTCAGCTCATACGCCTACCTTATACCTACTTACCGACCTTTCTAGTACCCTAAATCGATTTCAAACGTGGGTAGAAACGCGTAATATCCGCCAATCACCCTCTATAGCTTTCCTTTCGTAATATTTGAGTCTGTTTTCAGGACCCTTGAGTTCGATTTCATGCACCACCCTCCTGCAGGATAAGAAAAAAATCTCAAATTTAGGTGCCAAATTTACTGCCCTCAACTTTTGGCAGTTCACTCTCAAGGTTGAGGGTTTTAACCCTTGATGCTCCTGTATAGTCCGTTTACAGGACATTTGAGTTCAATTTTCAGGCACATCCTCGAGAAAATTAACAAAAATTATTCAAGTGCTTTTATTTAAAACCTTAAGGCGATCCATATGGGAGTCTGTTGGAAATTTCGATATTATCAATTTTGTATTTCACCTCGAAAACGTGAATCGTAATTTCTCGACGACTACCCAACCGATCTGAACGAACCCTTTTCGAATGAATGCAGTTTTTTTTTTTTTTGCAAAAAGTGACCCAGTATGTCATTTCATCGAAGAAACTGATAAGATTTTAGTGAAACTCATATTTTTTATGTTAGCTAGGTTAAGTTGGAAGTGAACTCTACTATACATATGTATATATCACCTCAGCAGTCAGGCGAAAATGAGTTTTTCGTACCACTTTCGTATTGGAATATAAATTTTGATAGATTTATCCTATAATTTTAGTATTGCGGTTTTTGAGGCTGCTGATAATCCAAATCAGAAATCAGATTTTGAAATTAGAAAATCGCAGATTCAATATGGCGAATGCAATTCCGAGGAATAGCTCGATTCTGACGAAACTAAGTAAGTATCTTATGATTTTTAAGAAATCGGATCCTCAATATTTTAAATAGCGGATAATCCAATATGCCGGGAAAAAATGTCAGTTTTGATTTCATGGAATTTGATTCGAATTCAAGCGCCTATAAATGTGAGAAATTTAGTTTCTATTTTTATTTTAAAATTAGGTTGCAAAGCAGGCTTGTCCTGAACCTCGCTCTGGCATGCATTCACTAATTATATATTGATCTATGTGCATATTTGTTCGATGCTGCACGAATAAAGACGTTTATTATTATTATTAGTACTATTATTATAAAATATCTAACGTGATATGCAAAATGAAATGAACAATATACACATAAACATGTAGCGAAAGATTTTGTTGTCTTGTATATGGGCTTCTGGGTCACGGAAGTAGCGGCACAAAGCTCGTATGACGTAAAGGTTCGCGAGCTGAGCTCCATCTTGCGGACAGTGATAAAATTACGAAACTTAATAGCTCATGCAGTTCTCGGAGTCGCTAGTTGTCCAAGGTTTGCGCGCTGAGAAACTACGACTTTTTCGTTATCTAAAATCAAGATTTGTTCTGGATGGATGTGTTCGATATTTCATATTGTAAGGCGAATGTTCGATCATATTTGCGTTAGTAAAGCGTAAGCTTTGATAATAATTGAAATGGTGAGCCGTGTCCACACTTTACGACGCACAAAACAATGGAGTCAGTGAAATTCGACTGTAGCACCCCCTTAAAGGGGTCATTCATTACGCTCAACTTTTGAGAGTTCATCCTCGAAGTTGAGGACTTTTCCGTGATATTTGAGCCTGTCTTCAGAATCCTTATAACGGATCTTCACGCACAACTCCCGCACAAACAAAAAGCTCTCAATTTTTAGTCATTATTTCATTTATACCTTAAACTGTTGGGAGTTTATCAAAAAAGCTAAGAGTTTACTCTATAGTTGATGCCCTTAAATTTGAGGGTTTTATTCGTCGGGGTCCGATTCGTGGGTGAAATCCCAAATGCATTGTCATAACGTACGATGGTGACGAATTTTTCGAATCAACATTACAGCGCCTTTTGTTTTCCACCCAGATTAAATTTTCAACGATGATCTAAAACAAGAACAGAAATTTCGGCTCAGTATGAATAAAGTTTCTCGTTTCAACATTTGGTTTTTCGATCAGCTCAAAAACTATTGGACCGCGATGAAATAAAAAATCTAATCAGTTCTAAACTGGGAGAGACTGCAGGGATTGCGACAAAAATCATGAAAGTTCGTTGATTTTTTTCTGAAAAAGAATCTGTAAAAAATTGATTACAAGAGATTCACATTGATACAGCAACGTCCCGATTGTACAAATCCTCGAATCTGATACTCCAGATCTGATATTATGAAGTTCTAGTGAAAATCTAATATTCAATTTTTTTTTCAGCGATTATTATAACGACTTCTTTTTCCTATTTTTATTTCTTTTTTACCGTGGATCAGTCAAAAATGGATCCGAAATAAAGATGAATGAGTCTGAAGCGCATTTAGTACAAAAAAATGCGAATGATTATGATCCCCACAAGTTCTTGAACATTATACATTCGTGTCTAAATTTTCAACAAAGAGTCCCTCGAGGTCCTGGTTATGGTATGAGAATTTTGGGATAGCTACGTACATGTACAACATGACCGGCAGTAAATTAAGTGAAAACCTTTCAAGTGCCAGCGAAATGATTCACCCTGCCACGAGCACGAAACTGCTTTCAAACTTTTTGAGGCTCGTGGAAAATTACATTATACCTCTTTCGCACAGAAGACACGGAATTTATTTTACTGAAACTTCTCAAAAGAAAAAAAAAAAAGAAATACCATCCTTTACATCTCACAGATTATAGATATGTTGTGATTTTTATCAATATCATCATTTTTGGATTTGTCTATGAAATTTGGAGATCTAGATTTTGCATCCTTGGTACTTCCATTTGAACTGACTGACTGATTTTGAATAACGTAAGTGTTGACATGAAAATTGGTATCGTGAATTAACAAGACACGCAATAAATATTACCTTTTGACAAATTGAGTTGTGGAATCGAGTTGAAATTCTGTCAGACTGATTACTGCAGCACATGGCATGAAAGTGGAGGGAGAGAAAAGGGGGGGTAGAAGTTGAACGTAATTAATTCGGTACCAAATTTAAGCTTTCGCAGAGCAATACAAGCCGTTAAAGCCGAAGGCTTGAATCTGGTACTACTCAGTGCTTTCGTTTGATCGTATTGAGCCTCGAAAGCATAAATAAAAGTAAAAATTTTTAATGAGGATTTTTTACATTTCTTGAATTCATTAATCTTTTTTTTTTCTTCTTCTTCTTATTCTGCTTCTGAGAGTTGGAAAAAGCCAATAATATCAGTTTGCATGTATCACACGTGGAGACGTGTAATGATGTATGTACAGCGAAAAATAAAGCAGCTCAGGTTTTGAAAAAGTGCTATACAAATTACGTGAAAGAAATTTCAAATATATCAAAAGGTTTTGGGTAGTCGGTATAGACTATACAACCGTCTGATTTGTGGCCATTTTTATTGCGAAAAATTTCATATGGAGGAATTTAAATTTGTTTCCATTCTTTATACAGCCTCGGTCTATATAGCCCTGCAGCCTTAAGAGAAGAGGGCTTTGTGTTTTATGGCATTGAGTATAGAACTACCAGCGCCGGATGCACTGACGTCGGTCGGCTCGCTTTCGTCGACGTCTTCTCTCTATATACCTTTGAAAAAGTTTTCAATTCAAATCCAACCATATACCGCCGCCTCTCTAAGGTGGACAAAGAATAAACTACAAAAGATTCCACGCAGCCTGAAGGATTTATAATTATACCAAAAAATATGAGTAAAACTTAATGTTTTTTATTCGATTCGCAAAATCCATCTATAAATATTATTCAACTTCTCGCTTTAAAAAAACGAAGTTACTACGTGTGATTGCACTCGACCAAGTATAAAAAGTCGAGCTTTCACCCCACCTTCACGTTTCCAGCTTCAGAAAATCACTCCCGATCGTTTTTAGATCAAGGACTGGATGTCATCGATTTTTCACGAAAAGCCCGTGTAGACATATGAAATACTGGGCGAAAAATAATCATGAATCTTCATTTGACACGAAATTTATTGGGCATAAACAATCAAAATGTTCAAGCACCTAACCTAACCTAAAAAGGCTCGATTGGACAGAATTCAAGATCAATAATTAATTTTTGAAACACATGACCTTTTTCTGACCAGTTTGAAATAAGTATAGTAATATTTCATTATTGCCCGGTTTTCAATGAGCGGGCATAATAATGGAATTATTATTATATTCGACTCGTGCTAACTCACCTCCGTCTCGTAGTGCAAACTCCACATACGGTCTGAAAAAACCCGCTTTACGCCCTTGGTGCACAATATACTATATCATTCTTCATTTCTCATTGTCCAAAGAGGTCTTTTTGAAATCTTGTACTTGTGCCCAATCAGGATCAGACGACGTTCCTGAAATTTCTCGATTCTTCGCATCTAATAAATTTTGTGTGCAACAAAGATTCATAAGTATTTTGCATCCGACCAAACGGCGCACCCTGATTTTTGTTTCAATGACATCTCGAAAACGTATCGACGGATTCTGATGAATTTGGTTGTATCGATGAATTCGGTTTCCGCCAACATAGCGCTGAACATATTTTCGACTTCATCAGTTTACTGACGCTTGACTTATTCAAGAAACGAACATTCAAGGAAATAACAAGATTTTATGGTGAAATCTCCATGGAAAACGGATCAGCGGATATAATTTGCTCTATAATTCAAATCTGAGCAAATTTTCATCTTAATTTATTCAATGGCATCTAAAATGCGAAAATTGTTCGGTTTTGCTTGCACTCGAGCCATTTAAAATCCTGCTATTTCTTGAAACTCACTGTCCAGGGATCTTTTTTACCCAACTGAACTGAGACTTTTTAAATTCCTGAATTTCAAAAATAGTACATTATCAATATTGAAACCTGCAGGTTTTGGAAACATCGGAGATGGCTGATATATAAAAATACCATTCCATCTTTCAATTAATTTACTTAGCTATTTGCTCGCAGAGAATTCTCGAAACGAAAATTCATCAGAGGCAGAGTGTTATGTCATTACGCGATGTGTACAGCAATCCCAAGGCAAAAATACGGGGTGTGGTATATCAGATGCCTAAGATCGTCTACTCGTCGTAAATCTTGGGAAATCTCAGTCGTTGGATTTTCCACCCGTAGTCTAAGCGGTATAGGTACTTTCCGAGGAAGAGAGCCACTTCCGGGTTGTCAATTTCACGTCTAATTTAGCCGGCGTTTCGTTCGTGAAACAGACACGGCGGACAACTTTGACAATCGCTTTTGTGAGCGAGTCATTAATTTCATTTATCTCTCGGTCCTTTTTCCCTCCCCACATTTGCCCCCGACTGATTATAGAATTAGAATGAAAAAATACTGGAAATCCCCAGGAAATTATCAACTTTTTTTTGGTTTTTTTTGTTTTACTTCACGTCCAAATTTATCTTCATTTATATCATGCTATATATACGTGTAGGTATAAATGTGCTTGTGCCACAGCTGTATACGACTTCATCAGAACCTTTGAAGTAGAGTTATCCAACTTTACCCTGGTTTAAATTATGCTAAAATATCCTATACTGTATTCTCATCAGGTAAATCTTTGAATAAACAATCTGAGTGCTCAATTTACTGCTCGAGCTCGCTACTGATGGATAAATATCTAACGTTGAAAAC
Source organism: Ametastegia equiseti (assembly GCA_963989295.1). Taxonomy (NCBI): domain Eukaryota; kingdom Metazoa; phylum Arthropoda; class Insecta; order Hymenoptera; family Tenthredinidae; genus Ametastegia; species Ametastegia equiseti. The sequence continues at coordinate 16,240,601 of OZ022394.1, forward strand.
TAACGGACTAACTGCCTAATAGCAAATGCCATTTCATACGTCGAGAGTATTCTCACTTCTATTGCAAGATCAATTCATATTCAAGTTTTAGGCGATATGGTACAAGTCGTTTTGAACCTAACCTAGCTAACATAAGAAATATGAATCTGACTAGAATTCTGTTCGTTTTTTCCGAACAGTGAAATAGTTAGCCACTTTCTGCCGTGGCAAAGCATTAATCTCCCAAGTTTCATTCCGGTAGGTTGTATTGTTCGGAAGAAATTACGAATCGCGTTTTCGAGGTGATAATTGTTGTCACCTCGAAAACGCGAATCGTAGTTTCTCGATGACTACCCAATCGATCCAAATGAGATCTCTACGAATAATTTGAGTTTTTTTGGCAAAAAGTGGTTGCGTATGAAACTTCATCGAAAAAACTGATAGGATTCCAGTAAAACTGATGTATTTTATGTTAGCTAGGTTAAGTTGGAAATGATCTCTATTATGTCACCCTGAGGCTGATGGAAAGCTAGCTAAGAATCATTGCATCATATAAAGTCGTGTAAAATCGTTTGGCGAAAAGTTACTCGAAGTCATCGAATTCTTCGAGACGGTTCGAAATTGTACGAAATCGATTGCAATTAAGCTGAGTTTAGTGAAATCATTTGGAGTCATCGAGGGTCTCAACTCAGGCCCCGTAAGATTCCCTAGATTCAACTGGAATTTTATGGAGTCAGTTGACACCATTTGACATCATTTGAAACCATCCAAGCAATGAAAACCACTTGAAGTTACCTGAAACTAGTTGCAGGTAGGTGGAATCATTTGGAATTATTTCAGTACTTGAGATCATGTGAAGGAGCTTGAAATTGATTCAAAATCATTCAGGCACTTAAAGTCATGCGTTACTCGAAATCTTTACACATCATGTCAAGCCACTCGAAATCGTTCGGTGACTCAAAGCCATTTAGAATGACTCAAAGTCGTATAAAGTGATTTGAAATCATTAGCTAGAGGATTTGAAGACACTTGAAATCATTTGTACATACTCATGCGGAGATATTTCGAATGATGATCTGTCATAGGAAATACTTTGAAATTATTTTAAGCCATATGCTCCTGCAGTCACTCGAGGTCGGTTAATCATTCAAAGACATGATTATATGGGAAATTCCATAAGAAAACCGAACTTGCTTCTGATTCAGGACTGACTTAATTTCAATTTTCAGTCTCAGGCTCATGACATTTATGATGCATGGCAAATATTATAAATATGTCGGGGAAAGTCAATAAACAAGTCAGGAGACGATTGTTGTTAACTGAGATAAGAGAGGCAGTCTTGATCTGGCCATCGAACAGTTCGGTCGTGCGTAATCCCGAGATTGTAAATTCGTTAGCAATTCTATTGTGGAAAACAGTCAGGATAATAACAATGTGCCGGGCGAATCTAGTTCGGCTCTGACTAATATATTTCATAAATTTTGTGCTATAATAATTGCCGAGAGGATGCAAAAATGGCCTTTCCTCCACACTGGCGGTACCAATGACTAAAAGTAAGTGGTCCAAGACGTATCTTACGTTAAATTGTCCGAGGAATCTTAAACTGACCTATAAAATGTGATTTATTGACCTCGTATACCAGAGAATGGCACCCAAAGGTACATTTCCATGAAATCTTCTAGCAAAAAAGGAGATATTCCAAAAATCATATTTCCATCAGGTTTCATCCCCGATATCCGAAATGTTTTTGAAAAAACTTTTTCAAACTACACAGATATATATATACGTTTCCCTGCTGAAAAGATCTCGTAGAAAAAAAATTCTGATAGAAACGTCGAATCCTGTGAGATTCTTGACTGTATATATGTTCATTTCTTTATAAATATCCTATATGAGTTTCTGTGAGGTGTTCGTAAATTCCTATGAGTTTCTATTGGATGTTTTTATAGGAATAGAACTCTATTGGATGTTTTTATAGGAATAGAACTCTATGGGATTCTTGCCTGTATGTATCAATTATTTGTCAATTCTTATCAGATTTTATTATTCATTTGTAGCAGCTAGGTTTGTACAGAATTTGAAAGATTGAGACGAAATGCAACCTAGGCGAATGCAAATCTAAACTATCAATATTATTCATTTCTGATGATACAGCAACGAATATATTTCATATCAGCAATACTCGTCTTTTGCGAAGAAATTTATTTAGAATTATGATTGAAAGTCGTGGGGAAACTAGTGAAAACCCATGTATTCCTTAAAATCACTTAAAATCTCTTAGAGTAATGAATCGTTTCAAATCGTCTAAAGTTACATCAATTGACTCGAAGACATGCAATAAGTCAGTCTAAGTCATGGATCATTTCAAATGATTTGAAAGTGATCCTTTTCATATCTCCAATCATCCGAGATCACGTAGATTCATTCAAACACAAATTCAATCATTGAAATCATTTGAAGTCTTTCAATTCCGAAGAAAGTCTCTCAGACTCTTTCGTTTTCAACTTCAGAAGAACGCGTCTAATCAATATAGCTGACCCCTCACGAAATATACTTTCCCATCAGGGTTCGCCTCGGGTAAAAACTGAAGGAACAAAACAATGGTTAAAAATTCGAACAATTGCTACCACTCAGTTTTCAATGACGACTGAATATCCCAGCTGGAAAGTTGGCGGAATTTTGATAAAGACTTAATTAATTCCTTCCCCAATCCTGTGTTACGACAAACTTGACTTTAAGAGAAATCTGTGGCGTTTCAAGTTCTTCTCTCACTTCTCCGATCCATGACTCTTGGCTATATGTATGGCACTTTCTTTTTTTTTTTTTTTTTTTTCATTCGTTCTCCAATTATCCTTATAGCGGCATCTGGGCACTATCTCGTACCTACTGGGGGGGGGGGGGGGGAGGGGGTGAAAGCTTAATTAAAGCTGGCAATAGTTATGGATAAATTCTTAGGGTGGTGCGGCGACGGCGAGGTGAACTGGAAGACGAATAATATATATATATATATATATATATATAAGCACGAGTGACTGCCAAATGGCTCTGAAACTCTATGTTCACGTTTATTCCTTAATTTCACTCAACAGGGAGCTAGGCTAGATTTTAGATAACACCAAGCTAGCTTAGCACTCGGTGCTCTAATCCGTGCTTACAACTATAAGTCCCAGGTTTCAGTCGCGTACTGAACCAAGTATTGCGAACCTTTGTTAGGCACGTCGTCGTTGAGCTTATTCGCTCACCATATACCTGCTGCCTACATTTTCTATATACAGTATGTAACATCCTTGCTCTTATTGCAGGCTACCGTATAGTAACCTATATTTGCTAGGATATACCTGCCCGATATACTCTGCTGCAGTAACGTAACTTTATGCCATCGAGACCCGAGGACATTATCCAAACCTTTCTCACGATCAATGTGAGGGTCCTTTTTCTTTCCTATCAAACTTTCTGCACAGGTATAATGCTGATAATTTCTATCAAAAGTGACCCTCGAACTCTTGTTGTTCGTTGCAAGTTCTTCAGTTGAGAGGTACAAGGTTTTTTCTTTGAGCTTCTTCAGGCCATGCCACATTTTTCTAATAACGACAAGTTTAATTCCGAAACTGCAAAGCTCCTTTCCAAACAATTTTTAACTTGTCTATAAGAACATGGATGAAAAAGTTGATTCTGCAAAAACAGTGATGGAAAGCAGACTGTGCGAAGTCTGTTTGAACTTCGTAAAACTGCTGTGTGACTTTCGCGGGATGATTAACTTTGAATTGTAATCAGTGATGAAATTGCAATTCGTGAATTTGTGCAGCTTGAAATGTAACTAATTATTATTGTTGGTGCAAAATTTACCAGGAACGAGCTTTTTGCTTTCGTATATATGTTTTTGCGATACTGTAGCAGCAGTTATACTACGCCAACGTTTAACTCTCGGACCAGATAATGTCCCAAACCCGATGAGATGTGTTGCCGACGCGAACAAGTTCATTTTCCTATAGCATATAGGTACCAAACTACCGGGCATACCATCTACAGGATTCTATGTACTGTATACATCGGTAAAACTACGGGTTAAAGTTTCCCGAGTGCAGTTAACTGATAAGCTCTTCTCATGTCCGTGCAATATTACAATTACTATAATGGGGCGCGCTTCTGAAGATCCGACGATGTTTCGAGTTCCAGCGGCAAATTTCGTTCGTTTAGTTTTTCAGTTTTTGGTTTAGGTTTACCTTTTTATCCATTCCTCGTATTTGAATATCGCGGAAGGCCTTTTCGCTCTCTACTACGTGCTGAACGGATATAATGAGAGAATTAGCTGATTCTCGTGTAGCTGCCCAGGCGAGGTTTTATAATTGGCCCAGCGTTGGCTCAGCATTGAAGCCCATTCTTGTAGTTGTGAGTCGAAATTTCCACCCATCGCTGGGCTCAGACTGTTAAAACTCCGGAATAATAAGATCGGTCCATTGCTCCATTTCCAATGTTGGTCCAGAATTGGATACGAACGCTGGGCCAGCATTGGGCGAACAGTGGTAAGCTAAAGCATGAATTTTTGGTGTGTCGAATTCTTGGTATTCGATTGATAAGGCAATCACAGGTACTACAAAATCAGATATATTTCTTCAGACGTAGGTTATATATATGTTCTTCGAAACACAGGTTGGATAATAATCAAGGAGTACTGGAAAAAAAAGTTACAAGCAGAGCTCGACTATAGTCTGCCTTTTTTCTCAACATCCGATGAAAGACCCTATTTCATTCCTCTTCTCAATCCGATGCGAATTTTCGTTTACATGAAACTACGATATGATTACTTTTTTAAAATTCTTTTGTGCATTTCTGGGTGTCTATCTATAAAGTATCGATTCAACACGTACATTTAGATGATATTTGATAATAAATTCCAATGTTTCTCAGAATTGTTCAAAAGTTTGTTATCATGGTTCTTTGGCACCGGGTTTTTCCACTTTGAGTCATATCATGCCTGATTTTTTTTCCATCAAACTTAGTGCGTTCAATTTGGTAACAGGTAAAAATTGTACTCGCTCTGGCTGATGTTGCGCGAGCATTGTCCCAACCTCGGCAAACAAGCGTCTAGATGCTAGTCTGGCCCAGCGTCGGGCCAACTTCGGCAACCAAGCCTTGGCCTGAACGATTAGTGCCGAAGTCACGCCAATGTTCATGCCAAAGTCGAGCCAGTATTCGGCCAGCCATGGCGAACAAGGCTTGGTTTTCAGCACTGGCTCGATGCTGGGCCGTATTTCTATAGTGTTGGCAAACCCCACCTGGGTACTACGTACCTACCGTAACGTTTTGTTGAAGTATGTAGTAACATACATTATACATACATGAACGCACGACGAATAGGGTAAAATTTTTTTGGTTGAGACACGAGTTGGAATAAAATGGAATGAAATGAAATGAAATAAAATAAAATGAAACGAAATGAAATCGTGATATATGTAGTATTATTTGGGCGTTTAGTTCTGTCGATATAGGGGACCTAAATCAAACTCCGGAGCCTACTGCAATCACGTGCTTCACGAATATACAACGTTTATACGCACTGCAGATGTATAACTATATACATATATACACCTGCCTATACCTATTCCCACTCCGAGGCACGCCACCCTGGCCACCATTCGGTGCTACCCCGCCCATGCCTCCGTTTATTGATAAATCGAGATGACGAAGATCGACGAGCACCCCACGCCACGTATTAGCACCAAAACTAACCACAGTGTATTTACTCTGCATCAAACCATATATACCGCCACCACGTAAGGGGATGATTACACCTTGAGGGTGCAGATCCCACCCTGGTTGCAAAACAAAAAATAAGACTTTTTTGAATTTATTCACGAATGGTTAGCCACAGACACGAAATTGCTGTTTCAAGCCGATACGTTAAAGATCGAGGAGATAATTCGGCTGACTACGATGGGCCAGAATTATAATTTTCCATACACAGTGTTGGATTGGGAAACTTGCAAAAAGGGACCTTCACACCTTATTTTGGTCGTCACTGACCCAAAAAAAATCCCTGGATACTGATTGTGAGTCACAAGAAATATGAAAGCAAGGGGAAAATTATTGCTTTCCATAATGCATAAGCTATACTGAATCGATAAGGAGAAAAATTGAGTCAGATTTAGGCAGGAGGAAACCCTGTCGATTAGAACCAAAATCATCAAGATTCGTGAATCCGTTTTCATGATGCCATGATCAATGAAATATTTGTCCGGGAATTTTGTTTTGGAATAACTCAGAAACGACCTCATCGATCTAAGCGAAATTTCGATGACTTGTGAATCATGAAAAGCGGCGTTGGTTGAGACCAAAATCATCGAAATCCATTGGTTCATTTTCGAGATATTCTCAAATGAAAAAATGGCCACAATCAAATCCAACTAAAACAATCACAAGTTACTCACTGTATGTAGTACCTTAATGCGTGGAGATTTCGTAAAAACTCGACTTTTCATTTTCATGGCGATTATAAGCACGTCGATTACTGACGATTAGTCGATTTGTAAATTCTAGAAACAAAATTCTGTTAGTCGATTTGTAAATTCTAGAAACAAAATTCTGCAGAGACTATAATTCCCGGATTTGAAATCTTGGCAGGACAAAATTCCTGCCTCACATAATTATAATCTTTCAAGTTCCAAATATTTCTCAGTTCAGCCGATACAGAAATTTGTTTGCTGAATTATTAGAGGTCCGTGAATCTGAATGGCTACAAATGAAAAAATCCTAACTTCAGTTTGATTATGCTTTAGGACTAGTAAAATCAAACGGATAAGTTTCTCGAAAGTGACTAGTCGGTCAAATTTATCCCCTCGAAGACGGGAATCGACGAAAAGAACGAAAGAAAACGAGTAGGTAGTTAAATTTTAGACGTTGGTTAAAAACCGTAGTAAACAGATACGGACTCCAACCCTTCCTTTCTATCTCGGCTCGTCGAGATCCACAAAGCTTTCCTAATTAAGGCGAGAATCGAGTAATTAAAGAGAAGAAAAAACTACGTGCCCTGAATCCAAACGACACGCTATGCTTCTAATCGATGCTGTTTGAACTTCTGCGATTTAGTAGAAAATCTCCATCTTAGTCCGGACTAAAGACTTCCTGATCACAGTCCTGCATAAGGATATGTAAAAGATGTGTTTGCCAATTCAGGTATTTTTCTCTTATGAAAAAGGTGCACTGACAATATGAGAAGAAATTTGTTGGATTTACTAAATATTCCCAAACAAGAAAATTAGTTCTAATAATCAGTTGTGCATTTCTCCTAAGCGAGAATTAGTTATTGGGAATGTCATTACTTCGTTTCGAGAAAATATTTGGTTGCCCCAAGCGAATACTCATTTCGCTGCCCGTGACTGCCCGTTTTTTGACTCGAACGATATTTTTTTGATTCAACAAATTCTTTTTTTCCATGTGCGGTTAATTTTCGACATTCATTTAGCAAAAAAGATGAGATTGACAATATCAATGCCTATATCGTTGAAACCCCCGGGATGGTCAGCTGAGTAAATTCTTCTGAATGACATTTTTACTTTTTAATTACATTTTTTTGTCTCATTTTATTTTCCAATCACCCACCCGGCTAGACTACCCTCGGTCGTTATATCGGGCGTAACGTAATTACAGCCTCTGCAATGCTGCAGAGCCCGTGTTTGAATCTGTTGATTAATTCAGCGAACGAACAATATGAGATTAAATTGATCTGTAATTATTATCCGCTAAGTGCATCCGCCTAATTATTATTCCAAAATCCAAATGATCAAAGGACATTTATTTACTGAGCAATACCTGCATTTGACAAATGTGTATATATATAGTATATAGCCTATACGCGATAACCAGATGAACTCTAATTCTTTAATCACCCTGACAATTATCGAATCAGCAAATTATTGTTTGATCCAGCTCGAGACGTGTATTATCACGAATAAAATTATCTACGAGACCTGCTGATGATTCGATCAATTAATAACAAAAACAGAGAAGAAAAAGTCTTCGAAAAACATATAGACGCAAGGAGAAACTGAAAATAAAGAAAACCGAGGTGGGTATATAAAGCCTGTGAGTAGATACGGGCAGCTATAGCCAGTCAAAACAAACCCCCCTTTCCCCCCTCCCCCTCCCCCTCCCCCTCGTGTCTGGCGCCAGGATTTTGGGTCGGGGTCAGCTATGGCGGGTGACGTCACAGGGTGTCCTTGGCGCGTGACGTCACAGGGCCCTCCCCTTGGATTTTCTGGCGCTGTGAGGGCGTAAGTCCACTAGTGCACACACACACACACACACATATGCGCGTCAACCCTCATGCGGATACACGAGACGCGTACGTGTGTGTGTGCGTGTACGTGTGCGCCAACACATAGCGGTCCAGAACCGGCCTTGTTACATGGCTACCATCACGCACACACACACATACACGCACATTGCTGCTCCGTGACATACCCTTAGAACTAGTTGAGTGTGTATGGGATGCATGTAGGGTGGTGAGCGGGATGGTGAAGGTAAAAAATATTGCATAGCATACATTTAGACGAGTGTTCTGTTTATTACAATCAATACCGAATTTTCTACACCCATGAAGACAATTTTACAATATATGGTGAGAGTATAGTCATAAGGATTGCTTACATCAAATTTAATCACTATACGTTTGGAATATTTGCCAAGTTCTCAGCCAGAACTCCGTCACAAGTGACATTAGATTCGAACCCAGTAGTGAGTCTGTAGAATGTACAGTAAATGAAAATGGCTAAGGCTATGAGTAACGAAACCAGAAGAATTATAATTTCGCGCCGGGGTGGACCCTCCCAGGGGGCCGCTGCACCGGCCGGCTGTAAGCGTATCACGTCGTCAGGCATCCTCATGCGGTAGGGTCCAGGCTCTGTGTAGTTTTGAATCAAAGTTGACGAGCACATCCTCCCGCGGTGATGGTATACACTCAGCTTGCAGGTGCTTCGGAGGGCGGCTGTATCTCAGCTTTGCGCTTCGCTGCGAGCTGCTGTTTGACATCGACGGCAATGTGGTGCGAAAAGAGTCTGCTCAACTCGAGCAAAACAATGCCAAGGTAATGTTCACTGAATACAGAGGCGTACAACGGGCTGACGACTTCCTTCACGTTACCGTGTTCGTTCTTCACGATCTGCGAGATGACCTGAAGAGAGGGTTCTCTGACTGCCAGTCGGTTAACTCGTGAAACAACGTATTCGGCGTACTGCTTCCTGCACTGGTTCACATCCGATGCAACTCTCTGGAGCCTTAGCACTTGCTCGTCGATGCAGACGAATACAGCTTTCAATCCGTCGAAAGTGGTCTTTTGCATGACAATCGACGGGCGATAAAGTTTTGGACGCTTCACGAGCGGTTGCTCGTCCCCTTGATCTGCCCGTTCGTCCTTACCGCATGTCTGATCTGCTGCGGTATTTTCATCACTCGTGCATACGTCGAATCTGATGGCCCGCGATCCATGAGCCGTGGTAAATTTCACGCAGCAGTCGCCTAGGTCAACTTCATCGAGGTACCATTGGGCGTCAGAGTATACGTCGAATTCGAAATAATCCGAAATGGTATCGAGCGCATTTGCCAGTGCCGTCCAGGCGGTTAGACGTAGGTAGACGCCATCAGCTGTATTATTCAGCAGCTTGACCACCGGTTCAAACTGATCGTCACTTCGCAGTCCGAGTCCAACTACGATTTTCTTCGTGAATGAACTGTTTAGCCCGTAGGTGGTTGATAGCAGTAAATGTTTCTCAGATTTCTTCAATGCCGTGGCAAATGTTTTGAAAACTCTGCTCGCGTTGCCCATCTCACTAGTCGGTACAGGGTCTGCCATGGCTCGATACTAGTTCTCGCAAAGCTAGCGGAAGACTAACGTGACTCCGGGTGCACACCACGTTTTATAGAAATTCGTTCGGCATGTGTTTCAATATAAACATGCGATATAGTATCTTTCTTACAAAATCATCCCCAACGGTTTTTACCACCGTCTCCAAGACCACTTGCTATCACGCGTCTTCTATCGCTATACATGTAAAGACGTCAGGTTAGAACACGCCGGCGAATCACATATGGTTGCAATTACCGTTGAAAGAACAGTCTGGCTAATGAATTTACGACCGGTCCGTGATCCTGCAAGGGGTGTCTATCAATCAATGATATTTACGTCACAGGTGCAGGTGCAGAGTGTGAGAACGTGTCACTCCCACGCGAAGCCGCGGCGCATCTTTGACGACGTCTTTTTCCCACAATCCCCTCAAATTTGCACTTGGCCTACAGCATCCGTTCGCAACTGTAACTGAAAAGTCATGTGCCTATGGAATTTACGACAAGTGTTTGGTCTGGTTGTTTCAATCAACGATATGTTTACGACCGTGCAGGTGCAGTGTCCTGTAAGAACGCATCACTCCCACGCAAAGTTGCGGCGTATCTTTGATGAGATTTTTTTCCCACAAACTCCTCAAAATTGCACTTGCCCTACAGCATCCGCTCGCAACTATAACTGAAAAGCCATATACCTAATGAATTTAGGACAAGTGTTTGGTCCGGTTGTTTCAATCATTGATATATGTTTACGACCGTGCAGGTGCAGGTGCAGTATTCTGTAAGAACGCATCACTCCCACGCAAAGTTGCGGCGTATCTTTGATGACATTTTTTTCCCACAAACTCCTCAAACTTGCACTTGCCCTACAGCATCCGCTCGCACTTGTAACTGAAAAGCGGTGTAGCGATTGAATTTACGGATAGGGGATGGTGCATCCATACCGGTCAACAAGTTTCACGAAGAGCACGATGTTAGGGTACTGGGCCCCGTGGCCGTTCGCCATCAGCAAGGCGGTGGCAGCTCAACGCGACCGCATTCCGACAGTGTTCGGGCCTGGCGGTCTCGGCGGGGGACTGCAAGTGCCTGCAAAGTCCCTAGGGAGACCCGAGGTGGCCGGGTACCACAGCAATACGCGAAGTGGCTTGGTCCTCTTCGCGCAAAATTATGACGACAGCTGAAACACGTATCTGCGAGAATTTTAAGAAATCGTGAGAATGATCATAGGGTTCACGCAAAAGTTTCGCTCCTCCTACTATTCCGTCCCACTACCCCCACAGCAGTACATGAATATTATAAATAGAACCCTGTTCAAAAAATCTGCTCATTCTAACTGATTGCCTAACCGTGCAGTTACATACGCAGTCTTACTACCCTCTTTTACGAACGGACGCTTCCTTGGCGGGTGATCCGTGAACCATTTCGCTCGATCTCGTCAGACCCCGACACCGTCCACCTCACCTCGCCAGCCCACACGACACGGACAACTTATACACAAACTAACGTACGTGACGCGACCCCGACAGAGCACAGGTACAGAGCCCGCTATCACTGCCATCCGTACACGCCGACATCCAGCCATCGCATCGCGAGTGATTGCTGCACCCACAGCGAAGGTGAGTCAAAAAAGAAAAACAAGCAAACTCGAATTTACGAAATAATATTCTTAAAACACTCTCACTATACGGCTAACAAGGGTCGGCTAGGCGGGGCTCGTTCCGACAAGCTCATACGCGCTGACTTTCAGCTCGTAGGTCAGCGCGGCGGCCGGCGCGTACCGGTGAGCTCCAAGGGTACGCGCCCATCCCTGCCGCGGTGAATAGGCTCGCCCGCAGGGCGACCGCTTGGCGGTGACCGCCTGCTGCGTGAGCTAACCGCAGCGGTCACCGCACGCGCGCGCGCGCTGCAGCTAGCTTGTATTCAGCGCGCCCGGGGCCCGCCGCCGCCGCCGCCGCCACCCGGAGTGAGCTGATGGCCCGCAATAGAGTGTTTCAAAATAGCATTTGTCTACTTTTTCAGCCTACACAAGAAGACGAAAATGATGATGGATACCCTCTGGAAACACCCGTTTGCGGCAATCGTCGCCGGACCCTCGGGTTGCGGTAAATCTAACTTTGTGAAAAATTTTCTACGTCACAGCAAGGATATGTGCGACACGGAATTCAGCCGCGTAATCTGGTACTACGACGAGTGGCAACCGTTGTACGAATCGAATCATGGGATAGAGTACCGCGAGGGCTTACCGCAGCACGCCGACTACGATGCCGACAAGACCCCAAAGCTTCTGGTGATCGACGACCTGATGCGCGAAGCCTCTAGCAACGTAGTCGTCGACCTATTTACGAAAGTCTGTCATCACAAGAATTTGAGTGTCTTTTACATCACCCAGAATCTGTTTCACCAAGGTCACGGTCAGCGCGATATTTCTCTGAACGCAAACTACATTATTTTTTTCAAAAATCCGCGAGATCGCGCTCAGATACAACATCTCGCGCGTCAAGTATACCCCGAGGACCCGAAGTTTCTGCAGGAGGCGTACCACGACGCCACGGCCGTGCCGCACGGGTATTTGTTGCTGGATCTGAAACAGTCGACGCCGGAAAACTGCCGTTTTCGCACCAGCATCTTCCCGTCCGACGCGAACCAATACGTCTACGTACCACGAAAGGATATAAAGACGAGCAACTCGCGGAGAGTACCAGTAGCTCAGCTGTGATGCCGCGAAAGGCACGTAACGGTTGCCGCGCCGCGTTCGGAAAGACGAATACACTCGCTCTTCACGCGTTACACAAATTGAGTCCAACCCAGAGACGCGCCCTGCTACGAACGGCCGACGACTCGCTGGTGCGGGATATTTGCGAGTGTGCTCTCAACACTTTGGCGGGTAACGTGAACCTGTCCCGGACGCAGAAATCGCGCTTAGCTCGACACAAGCACTCGCTCCGACAACTTGCCAACAACCGCGGAAGCTGGAAAACTAAGAAGCGGATTCTCGTGCAGCGAGGGGACGGATTCTTGGGACTTTTGCTCGCCCCGATACTGGGATCTCTGGCCTCTGCCCTGTTTTCCAAGTAGACGGCGTGCGGTTAGATAGTTGGACGATCGGACAATCAGCTGCGAAAATGGAGCGCGCCAAGAAAATGGTTTTGATACCCGCCGACGGCTTGAAGAGATTTCAGCACCGTATCAACGAGGCCGCTGACGCGTCACAGCCGTCAACGGCACCCCACGGTACACCGGCGTCGAAACTCGAACATGAGATGGGCAGCATCTTGAACCAGGCGACCAGGGATGACGCGGAAAAGTGGAAACTCTACCAACAGGCGCTGCAACGCTATCTGTACTTTGCGAACGAGGAGCGGAAACCTCTGCAGGTGACGATTCACGAGGAGGGGCGGGGTGGTGCTGCTAATCCTACCGGAGGGACGGACGAGTCATCCAGCGTTTCAGGAGATATAAAAACGGCCGCTGCAGCCTCGGGGGAGCTCTCGTCGCAGGCTAGAAACGTGCTAGCGGCCGTGCCTGTGAAATTCAATACCAGGGCCAGTATTCTGATGCGCCAATTGAGCGGGGTACCGTCGCGCTTCGGTTGGGACTCTGCCGGTGTAATCGCTATCGACGGTGTGCCCGTGCCCGGTTCAAACATTGTCGATTTGGTCAATCACGCAACACGCTCGAGAAAAAACTTCAATCCCACGGGGGCGGCGCAATTTGCCAGATTCCTTCACGCGATCAACACGCCGCAAGAGGCCGTGTCCAACGGTGCCTTCTGGAAGGATATTCGAGTATTCGACAACGAGAGGGTCTCTGACATCGCATCAACGGCCGCTTCGCTGACCGTGCCGACACCGGGCAACACGTCGAGCAAAAGCCGGGACGGCGGTTCACGATCAAGGTTAGGAAAATGGTCTGCAGGCGCGGAGAATAGCCGATTGTCCGTCGGCGACACGGACAGCAGCGCGTTCGATACACCTAGGACACGCAGCAGGCAGAACTCGGGAAACACGTCGGGTGGCAGAGCCAGCGACAAGAGACGCAATTGGAAGAGACTCCGTCTGCTGAAGTAATCATGGCTACCCTCGAAAGAATCTATTACGACCCCTCGCACCCTGCTGGTTATGCCGGGGCTCGGAACCTGCAACGAGTGGCGCGCGGTGACAAGTCCCGGGAAATGGTGGGCAAATGGCTCGCGGCGCAGGATGCCTACACTCTGCATAAATCGGTGCGAAGAAAGTTTCAACGCGGACGATACGAGGTCTCCAACATTGACGACGTCTGGGAGGCCGATCTGGCTGATCTCAGCTCAATGAAAAGGCACAACAACGACTATCGCTATCTACTGGTCGTCATTGACGTTTTGAGTAAATTCGCGTGGGTGGTTCCTTTGAAGCGTAAAACGGCTGGTGCTGTGGCCGAGGGTTTCGGACACGTGTTGAGCAAGACCGCCCGTCGACCCGCCCTACTGCAAACGGACAAGGGAAAAGAATTCGTCGGGTCAGAGTTCCAGAAGCTTCTGTCAGCCAATGAGATACGATACCGCTTTACCCGCAATCCCGAAATCAAGGCTGCCATCGCCGAGCGCTTCAATCGCACTCTCAAGGAACGGCTGTGGCGGTACTTCACGCACAGGAATACAAAACGCTATATCGATGTGCTGCCACAGATCGTAGATGCCTACAACGCCGCGCGTCACTCGAGCATTGGGATGGCCCCGTCGGAGGTGAACCTGGACAATGCCGCCAAAGCACGGGCCTATCTGCAAAGGCGCTATCCACCACGACACGCTGGCAAGCCGAAATTCGGTAAGGGCGAGGTTGTCCGAATAAGCAAGACAAAGGGAACCTTTCAGAAGGGCTACGAGGCCAATTGGAGCGAGGAACTTTTTAAGATTCGACGGGTGCTGGCTCGCACGCCGATCGTCTACGTGCTGGAGGACGCTGATGGCGAGGAAATCGACGGGGCGTTCTACGCGGCCGAACTTCAGCGTGTCGAGAAACCAGTGCCCGATGACTAGATAACTGTCAGTCTGCCTGTACCTGTGACCCGGGCTACACGCGGGTATATCGGAACGTCATGGAGAAGGACCAGTTTTACATCACCCTACCGAGCAACAGCTCGATGCAGTTTTTTCCCGACAACCGCACCTGTTGTTTCATCACTCAGCTACCGCGAACGATCCAACTGTCCGGTGAATGGGAGGTGGGCCTGGCTGAGATCCATTACCCTCTCACGATTGCCGAAAATCCCGTCCCGTGCACTCTACCCGGCGCGGTATACGACGAGGCTACCCATACAACGATAGTCACCGCCAATGAGAATCCCGGCTCGTGCACTCTTCCCGGCACGGTGTACGACGAGACTACGCAAACGACGATAATACCCGCTGGCCTACGATCAAAGCTGCCGCTGGAGAAGATACCGTCCTGTCAAATGTTCGTATACTGCGACCTCGTTGAGCCACGCATCGTTGGAGACGTTTACACCCCGCTGCTACGCGTTATACAGGCGTGTGGAAAGGACCATTCGATTCGCGGTGGGTCGGAGATGAAGATTCTCTCGCCACCCCACTACCTACCGCTAATGTTGACCAGCTTTCGCACGATTGAGATTAATATAAGGGACCATGCGGGCAGACCGATTCCATTCGAGTCCGGGACATTGACAGTTACGCTGCACTTCAGACGCGTGCGATAAAGTGAGGACGGAGGAAAATATTCACAAGGAGTATGGCGCAGTACGCCGAACATTACGAGGCGCAACTCGGCGGTGGCGGTATGGGGACCTTCTATCGCGGTGCACCGTATCAGCGCGGACACGGTATCGGCAGTTTCCTCGGTGGATTATTTCGCAAGGTGTTACCGCTATTGACCAGTGGCGCAAAAGCGGTGGGTAGAGAGGTCCTGCGTACCGGCGTGAACGTCATGTCGGACATGGATAGTCACGTCCCATTCAAGGAGTCTCTGAGAGCACGGGCCATGGAGTCTGGACGTAACCTGCAGCGAAAGGCTAAAGATAAAGTAGTCAACCTGATGAAGGGGTCCGGGTATAAAGGGGTCGCTGGTGGCCGGGGCAGTCAGTTGCTGCTCGCACGCGTCAACAGACTCGTCGCTGCTCAAGGATCGGGACGTGCGGGTAGGGTGAACAAAAGGAAAACCAAGAAGAAGAAGCAGACCGCCAGCAAGACGAAGAAGAAGACTACGAAGACCAGAAAAACGGCGGATGCCAAGGGTGGCAAGGGCAAGAAGGGGTGCAAGAAACGACCGATCACCGATATATTTGGACCTCGCTAGTGACGCACCGACTCCTCATTGACAATGGCTTTTCTACACGGTCACTCGGGAGAATGCATGAAGTCCGAACTAGACCTGTTCACTCTACCACCAACGCAGACATCTATCGAGGGTGGCCAATGGGCACACTATAAACCCGTCTCCTCTTTAACCGATGACTCGCCGATCGAATTCGTCGTACCTGGCCACGGGGACGAGTACATAGACCTGGCCCACACCATGCTGAGCGTTCGTGTACGCCTGCAACCGCTTCAAAAAAGTGGAAAACCCGCCGCGGCGCCAGCTGAGGGGGCGGCCGCCCAACAGGTCGCACTTCAGCCATCCGCAGCTCCCGTGAACAACCTACTGCACTCGATGTTCAATCAGGTGGACATATTCTTCAATCAGAAACTGGTATCACCGGCAAACAATTCTTACGCCTACCGAGCTTACATAGAGACGCTTCTGAATTACGCACCGCACGCCAAGCAATCCCACCTGTCAGCCGGACTTTGGTACGGTAGTGAGAACGGGGAATCCGACGTCTACGATACAGCGACCGCCCAGGTAGCCGGAGACGACGGATTCATCAAACGTCACCGTATCATGAGCAACGGACGAATAGTCGATTTGATCGGTCACCTTCACTGCGACGTATTCAATCAGGAGAAATTTCTACTCAACGGCGTCGAGCTGCGTCTGCGACTCGTAAGATCGAGGGATAATTTCTGTATATTGGAGGGTGCACCCCTACACGGTCTGCACATGGTCGAGACTTCGTTGCTGGTACGTCGAGTGAAAATCAGCCCCGGCATTCTGTTGGCACACGCGCGGACACTCGCAAAAGGCACGGCTAAATACCCCGTTACCAGGGTCGAGGTGAAGGCATTCACCATTCACGCGGGCGTACAATCGGAGATGTTGGACAACGTTGTTCTCGGTCAGCTGCCGAAACGCGTGATACTCGGTATGGTCAGCAACAAAGCCTTCAACGGGGACAGAAAGCGGAATCCGTTCAATTTTCAACATTTTATGATGAATTATCTATCGCTCTACGTGGATGGTGTGCAGATACCCTCCAAGCCCCTGCTACTGAATTTTTCCAAGGACCATCTTTACGCGGACGCGTACCACACACTCTTTTCGGGAACCGGTATACATTTTCTCAACGAGGGAAACGGCATCAATCGACTCGAGTACGCCAAGGGAAATTGTTTGCTGGCATTTGACCTCACACCTGACTTATCGGCCAACTGTCCGTCACACTGGTCACTCGTCAAGCACGGTACTCTAAGAATTGAGGTACGGTTCGACGAGGCGCTCAAAGAGACCATAAATTGCCTGGTTTACGCAGAGTTTGACAACCTCATAGAGATCGACGCAGCGCGGCAGGTCATTACGGATTTCGGCGGGTAGGCGGGACAGCTGCCCTTCACGCACACATCTGGCGGCAGAACAAGCTTGGACCTGCATACCCGACATCTTGAGCGGCCATTGAGGGGTGGGTGGAGGGTCGAGTTGAAACCTGAGGTCTTAGCGGCTGTCTAGAAACAACATGTGGCAGCAGTAGGGGAGTAGGGCACACGCCTCGGCATGAGAAGGGCTGCATCATCAGGGGACAGTGTCAGTCGAGTGCAAGGTTTCAAATCAGCAGCATCCGCGAGTTTGGGCAGCGATGGATTACGTGATAGACGTTCAAGGATTCCGGTCCGCAAGCAGGGAATTTTTACCTAAAGAGGTGACTGTGACTACTCTTGATCACCGCTATTTCGCGCACTGGATAATTGAACCACCATACGCATTTTCGGAGTTGGACGATAACGCACGCGTCGCAAACAACTATGTGACCTGCTACCACCACGGCATCGACTGGTTCGACGGCGACATCACGTTGAAGAAACTCTACCAAAACCTGCGAGAAATCGCCAGTACAGCCTACCGCATTTTAACCAGGGGTCACGAAAAGGCAAAATTTCTGGAGGACGCGACGGCGCGTAGAATTATAAACCTAGAGCACTCTGGTTGCCCGCCATTTGCCAAGCTGGAGCCGGCGAGGGAGTATTGCTTTTTTCACGGCGTGAAGAAAGAGGAATTCTACACCTGTTCGCTCAACAACGCGGTTAAATTGAAGAAGTGGCTGGCAACGAGCAAAATTCTTCAGCCGTACGCCTACCCAGAACGCGCCGACTTGGTCAGCGGCAGGTGCGAGCTTGGCCATAATCATTCCGCACCCAGCAACGGGTACCTCTGCAAAGACGAGCGCGCGGAATCATCGGAGGAGCATCGCCCGCACCAACCACCACCCGTACCCGAGAGAAACTCCTCGAAACAATCAACCCCGGCCGAGGTGCCAACGTCTGCGGATACACAGAGCAAGCCGAAACTTCATGCGAAGGGGTCCGAGAAACCTGACAGCCCTGTGCCGGAGGTTGACTCTGACAGGGGGGACTCGCTTGGCCTCTCCAGCAGATCGGGTTCGTATACCACAGCAGAGTCACTGCCCTACGGCATGAGCATTTCGGAAGACGAGCAGAATGAACAGCCTTCAGATTCAAGATGCGATGTCGCCGTTGTTCCCGAACAGCGCAAGCCGGGTTTTTCCCTCGGACCGGGTTCCCCTGGTGTGGACACGACCAACGGGTGTTGTCTCAAACACCGATGATCACACCCAGCCAGGCACGCACTGGGTGGCGTTTTATATCTCACCCTCAGGACACGGAACCTACTTTGACAGTTTCGGGCTCCCACCGCTTATCCCTCACCATCGACGATGCCTACGAAGAAATTCCCGACGCTACGAGTGGAACAACCGACAGTTACAGAGCTTCTCCTCAGACGTATGTGGACAGTTTTGTATTATGTTTGTGTATCTTATGGCTACTGGCCTGTCTCTGCGCAGGTTTCTCGATATATTTACTGATAATCATGAGAAAAACGACCGCATAGCGGAATCCTTTTACAACGACCTAATCTACCCCAGAAATCCAAAGCGTAAAACTTCGAAGCCCGCCTGTCTGTGTAACAACCCCCGAGTTCAATATTGTACCCCAAAGAATAAATGTCACCTCTCTGCCCGTAATGAAATTAAGAATAGGATTAAAAACAGAATGTAATCATAGCAGTAAGATCTTGTACTTGGCCTAGGCATAAGACCGTTCATACATCGCATTTACGAAAATAATAACCATAGCAATGTAAACGTAGTAGTAGGATCTGAAACTATACAAATTTAAGCTAGCGTTGTGACTATACTCTCATCATATATTGTAAAATTGTCTTCATGGGTGTAGAAAATTCAGTACTGATTGTAATAAACAAAACACTCGTCTAAATGTATGCTATGCAATATTTTTTACCTTCACCATCCCGCCCACCACCCTACATGCATCCCATACACACTCCACTAGTTCTAAGGGTATGTCACGGAGCAGCAATGTGCGTGTATGTGTGTGTGTGCGTGATGGTAGCCATGTAACAAGGCCGGTTCTGGACCGCTATGTGTTGGCGCACACGTACACGCACACACACACGTACGCGTCTCGTGTATCCGCATGAGGGTTGACGCGCATATGTGTGTCTGTGTGTGTGTGTGCACTAGTGGACTTACGCCCTCACAGCGCCAGAAAATCCAAGGGGAGGGCCCTGTGACGTCACGCGCCAAGGACACCCTGTGACGTCACCCGCCATAGCTGACCCAGGCCCAAAATCCTGGCGCCAGACACGAGGGGGAGGGGGAGGGGGAGGGGGGAAAGGGGGGTTTGTTTTGACTGGCTATAGCTGCCCGTATCTACTCCTGTGGGATAAATGCCGGGGTAAGGAAAACAGTTTTTGGTTTGTTGTTTTTTCATCAAAGAACCATTATTCGTGAATGAAATTGAACCCCCTTTCCCAAGGACATCATAAGCTGATTGAAACGCGGTATACCAAATAACACGAGTAAATAATGCTTCGTGAATAGAAACGTCGCTATTTTGGAGGAGCAGGCAAAAAACTGGAGATAAATACTGCGATGTCTACAAAAATGTTATTTTTTTATATCTTGAGTAATTATCTGCATTTGGCATTCCGTGCCAACTAACTCGGCTACCCAGAGAATTATAATCTCTTTGTCTGGTTGATTGTATTGTAACTGATTCAAATTTGCATTGTTTCACAGATGAGAACGAAGTGGAATCTTCCCGATCCTGGAAAGAAAAGAAAAAAAACAACTTGTTATACTCGATTGATTATCATTTTCTTTTGAGTTTGAAGACGTCCAAGATCGCCAATCACTCATCGCCGGCCAGAATGAAATCCTGCATGATTAATGCGACTCGTCAATTTTTTGCTCACATCTCTTTATGAGATCATATTTTTCAACAATTCAGCCAAATCAAACCAAAATTATGCGAACTTTCAATGCCATGAAGTACATCTGCGTCATTTGATGCCAGTTCGAACAAAAATTGGCTAAATTAGACCTGAGTTACATTATTTTATTAGATTGCTTAGAATTAGACACTCCAAAACAGCTCGTGTGTGTGAATTTTGCAAAAAAACAAACAGTTCGTACGGAAATGAAAAGAATCTGGATTTTTTGTGATATCTCGTGACTGGTTTGAGCTACTAAAGTTCATATATTGATCATTTCCCAGCGAATTATCCAAGCTGCTGTAAATTCTATGAATAGAAGACTTTAGGAGAATATTTTTGTGTGATATTCCAACACGTTTAGAAAGTTAGAAAGATTTTTTCTAAACAGCCCATAATTTTTCTTGGTTAATTCACATCATGAAAGTGATAAAGTGTGCTGAATTAAACGATAGGGAAAAAATATTTTGAAAGGACTATTTTGCCGATTGAGATTGAAAAAAAGTTCTAAAAATGGAATTGTATCCAATTTTTGCAATAAGTGGGGCAGTGAAAAGGGAATAGCAGATCATAGAACGGAAAAAGTCGAAATAAGAATGGCGGAGTGATTTATGAAGCTGAAAGCTGTCTTTCTCGAACAACAGAATTCTTTTCTGACTTTGAGATCGTGCCGAGGATCGAATACCTTTTTTCGACTTCCTGTCTGTCTGTTACACGATGAAAGCTCCTCGTCGGCCCACTTAACGTAAAACATGTTAGATACAACATGAAGATATTCAATTCTCTGGTTTATTATTTTTTTTTTTTTGTCTTCGATTCCACGAAAAAAGACCCTCTCCAAATCTCCATTTTCATAACATCGCAAGATATCACCGTACACAATATAAAACAACACACACTGCAGGAAAATCGAAAGGAAACTGTAGGTGGAAAAAGAAAACCTCTAAAACTTCAGCATGCATCAGAACAAGCACATACAGCAAGTAATATTGCAGCAATATTCTTGCGATATTGCAATATTCCAGTTCATGACATTGAATTCGCGATATTAGAGTTATCTAGCTGCAATATTACAATATTTCGGTTCAGCTGCGGTTATGCTGCATTGTAATGTTGCTGCTATCTTACTGCGATATTACAGCAATATTGAACATGAAATGCAATGAAAGCGGACTATTAGCAAAGTTGCTGCAACAACGCAGCGATTTTGCACCAATATTTATGAACATTACAGCAATATTGCGCATATTCAGGAAAGACATTGCAGCAATATTGCGCATATTTCGGAATGACATTGCAGCAATATTGCGCATATTTAGGAATTACATTGCAGCAATTTTGCGTATATTTCGGAATTACATTGCAGCAATATTGCGCATATTTAGGAATTACATCGCAGCAATATTGCGCATATTTAGGAATTACATTGCAGCAATTTTGCGCATATTTCGGAATTACATTGCAGCAATATTGCGCATATTTCGGAATTACATTGCAGCAATATTGCCCATATTTCGGAATTACATTGCAGCAATATTGCGCATATTTCGGAATTACATTGCAGCAATATTGCGCATATTTCGGAATTACATCGCAGCAATATTGCGCATATTTCGGAATTACATTGCAGCAATTTTGCGCATATTTCGCAATGACATTGCAGCAATATTGTGCATATTTCAGAATGACATTGCGGCAATACTGCTACAACACTGCAATGCTGTATGGGTTACATTGAAATTGCAAAATTGTTATTATCTTCCTGCAATATGACAATATTTTGGTCTGATTATGTTGCATTCTAATGATGTTGCTATCTTGCTGCAATATTGCAGCAATGTTGAAAATGAAACGTGATAAAAGCGGGCTCAATTAGCAAGGTTGCTGCAATATTGCGCTTATTTCGAAATTACATTGCAGCAATATTGCTGCAACATTGCAATGCTGTATGGGAGGCTAAGTTTTACCAAAAACATGTGTTCGTTTATCAAATTCACGATAGCCTGGATCGTTGGCGTCAAAATGAGTGACGACGAGCTTTGTAGCTCAATCCGGTTTTGAAGTACCTACAAGTGCAGAAAGCTTGGTTTTTGAAACTTTCGAACGGAGCTGAGCTTTTCTGCGCAATTTTCCGCCATGATGTCGCTTGAGGAAATAGATTTCATGAAATTGAACAGAATGTGTCAAGAGGATAGTTGAAAGGCCGGGAAATGACCCATGCGCACGTGGGAAAAACAAATACCCGCAGTAATAGAACTGATATATTTTCTGTCGTTTATCGAATGGGGAGAAAATCTTTAACTATGGAAAACTCTAATGGAGAGGGAAAATCTGTCCAGTTGGCTAATACCTACTTGGTCTCCAGCGAACAGTGGCTAATAGTCAAGTAACATAAAAGTCTGCAGTGACTGGTCAATATAAGAGAAAAAAAATAATATAATATGAGTAAAGTAGTAGAATAAAAGAGAGAAAAAGTAGCGACAAGGGAAAAGGAAAGTAGTTGGTCCACTTGGTCCTACCTCAAGATTAAGACAAATAACTGGCTTAAGAACTGTTGTTTGCTTTTCTCCATCACCGCAATAGCCTAATCGTTTGGAAAGAATTTCCCTCAGGATGAGGTCGACTGGCCGGATGACGTGGGGGAGTCCAGAACCGGAGAAGAATGAAACAAGAAGGAAAAAGGGCAGAGGGGGGAATAAGGAAAAAGGGAAGGATAAAAAAGGAAAAAAGGAAAAGGCGAGGAGGGGGCTGAGGAAAAAATAAGAGAACAAGAAAAAAAAACGAAAAAAAAACGAGAATAAAGTCTGAATAATGGAAAGACGGTGAAAGCCAATTTACCATCAGCAAAAAATATCTCCTGTATCGAGTCTCGATTCTATTTATTATCCAACAATACAAGGGAGGAACAGCTTACCTCGGAATCTATCCAATATGTACAACAATTTTCCTTCTGTATTCACGAGTGGCTGTTATTGTTAGTCTTGTCGTTAGACTCGCGCGATATTTTTATCATTTTATTCGTATAGTATAAGCACGCGAACAAGATCACACCCTCTTTGAGAAAAATTCTTTTTACAAGGGGAGAATGTCATGGTTGGGAAAATCAAATATAGTTAAAAGTCAATTTATTTCTTCGCCAAAGTTCATTTTCTATCATCATAATAATCGTTTCACCTCGAAACACTTATCATTTATGCGGATGAAGATGATGAAGTACTAGTCGTAGATGATGTGGTAGATTTTGCAAAAGCCAAACTTGGCTTTTTTATACCTATTTGCAAATGTCTTGACTCAAGAATAAAATTTTTCATTTTCCTGCAATACATTCATAATCATGACCTGTGTTCGGAACAATATATTATTTGGAGAATTAGAGTCCAATCGTGTGCCTGATTCGTGCAGTGTGTGTTTTGAAATTAGAAAATCACAAATGAATTGAATTTTTCTTGACAATCACGTTTAATTTTTTCCCTTTACGACATTGTGGATCCCTTAACGAATTTTGTCTTTGAAGTGAATTTTATATTCATTTGAAGTCATCTGAAAACAACGTACGACTCCTCTATGCGCCAAATCAAAATCCAAAAATATGATAAAATAATTTCTGAAGAAATCTACTAATACGTTATGCGTTCACTTGATAATAATTTCGACTTTTATCTTGGTGGAAACAAATAGCACATCCGGAATTGAAGTCAACAAATTTGCGGTAACATTCTGTGACAAATAAAAAAATACCAGAATCATGAGGGTTTTTACCGTATCCAAATGAGAGATTTTTGAAGACTGTAATTCACACCACTGATTATCCACAATATCAATTGTTATTCATATGTTCAAGATTAAAAATTAATGTCGTTTTTGTTCGCGCTGTCCCGAAGATCGATTAATTTATTACGAATCATTGGGCTGAATTTGTGACAAGCATCAATTCACCGATGAACCAATCAAAATCAAAGTATTTATCAATCAACTGACTAATCAAATCAAAGCCTCATTATATCAATAGTCAACTAATCGAATGACTTATGGAACAATTGTGTAATTAATCAAATAATTGAATCATTCATCGAATGGTTAATTGATAAATTGAAATATCAATAAAATGCTTATCGAACAGGTCATCGATGGAAGTAAAAGAAGCTGAAGCTATCAGTCTTCTGATTGTGAAGTATTCTAGGATGTGGATCAATCGATCATTCCATCAAGCGATCAATCCATCTTTTGATTAATCAATTAATCAGTAGTTCATCCGAATCGATATTCGGACCATCGATATCGGATATCATTGAGTCATCGATAATCTATTACAATATATAGTCCTGGGGAAAATGTAATTTTTGGGAATTTTTTTCGTCGGCTAAATAAATGTTTTTGCTCTATCAAAGCAGCTTTTGATCCCAATTAATTCAGAATATCCAGTTTTTCTCCTTGAAATTTTGACTGAATGAAAAGGTTTCTCACCCTCTCCTAAAGATTTCTATTTTCTCCGGTATTCCACCCTCGGTTTATATGTGCCTGAACATCTATTATCCGCGGATTGAAGCGATTAATTAATTCCAGTTTCCGCTCGTTCAACCATTGACTAACTTCCGAACAAAACGACCGATTATTTGATGAAACGGTAGTGGGCATATATAATACAGCACGGATGAGTGCCTTCACTCACATTTCATTCAAATGCAGGTAAACTTTTCATCAACTGATATTTGCACGTATTCTTCGGGTATAACATCATGGTGTTCCTCTTCCGATCAATTTCATCGAAAGAAAGTCAAAACTCGACGTAATTTGTCTTGAAAATTTTCGTCTGATGATTTTCTTCTGCCAACTTGGCTCCGCCAGTTTCTAAATCATCTAGAAATCGAAGTATGAAACTTATACCCTGTTTTACACAAATTCCGACGTTCGCTGCCATTCTAAATTTCTGAATACTTTTTCGATTTCGTACGTTTCAACTCGCATCATACAATTTTTTAAATTGATACCAATTGTCTCGGAAATATTCGCAACCTTTGAAATCTTCTGAACATCTTACTAAATCAGTTAAAATTATTCTAAACATAGTCTCTACTAAAACTTATGACGGATTGACCCCTTACTCGTCCATTGGAATTATCCGAATGTTGAAACGATAGATTTGTGATGATTTATCAGTGATTTTTGGAAATTTTTCTACCGCAGTATTATCCGTAGTTTTGCTATCTTAGCATTGGCATCAGTATTTTTGTTTTTCTGATGATTAAGGAGCGATGTAGACAATTAATTGTTAGAGCTAATAGTTGGCCAGACATAATTTCGGAGAACGAGGCATACGTGCCGGATGAATACCTGAGGTTTGAAATTCATGCTTTGAGTAGGCGAAAGTCCTTCGATAATTGCGAATTAGTCGAGAGATTAAACCCACAAGGCTCTTAGCGGTGAATCTAATTTAAACTTTCGAGAATTTGAGAAATTCGTTCCAGGTATGCTTTGGAACTGGACAAAAGCGACGATGTTGATCAAGCAAAAGCAAACTAGGCAGCAATAATCCAATATCAATTACAAAAGTTCCCGATCCTCATTGCTAATGATTCGACAGAAATCTCCCCCAAAACCATGAGAATTCATTAATTATCGCCAACAGCCAAAATCGATCCACTCAAAGAGTGCGGGAGATTCTTAATCATTAACGAGACGAGCACTAGATTGTAGAATGACAAACGTATCTTTATACTTGTGCGAGAAGAAAAAAGGAAATAAGAAAAAAAAAAAAGAAAAAAAAAAGAAAAAGAACTGGCAAATAGAATATCTGGCTGAAAGTAATATTATAAATCAAAAGTAATAGAAAATCTGCCCGATTTTAAATTCAAGTTGATTCTCTGCGATTCCGGAATATAAAGCATGACCGTGCGAAACGACCCCCCGAGGCTGAGGCCTAACCCTCGGGAAGAAAGATTTCCATTGTCACTTACATCCTAGGCAATTATTCGCTCGATAGAACTGCGACAATGCGTCGGACAGTGACCGTAGAAAATCAACTGAAGATGGAACATTTTTTTTAGGTAATCATCAATTTTTAACAAGGATCAACCGAAAGAATAGAAAATTAAACCGAAATCTATACAGTGTTTGTTAACTGAGCCACTTTTTTCCATGATTAACCCTTCGTTTTCACACCTTTGTAAAATCACTTGGTAGCCACTGCACTGGGTCAAATTGATCCGATTGATTTTCAATTGGCTGCAGTACAAAGAGAGTCCGTTTGATTTTTTCCAAAAAATTATGTAACATACTTTAAACATTGTAGAATATGTACCAAAAGTCAATTTTACCAAAATCAAATGTCGACGCGTGTTTGAAAAAATTCGCGAAGATGTTAATGTGCAAAAAATGCACTTTTTCAGTGAAATATTCATAACTTTTTTTATTTTCCAATTTTTTCTAACAATATTTCAGGGCAATACTCACAAGATATGGTACTTTGTTAAAAAATATAGCTCAATAGTAAAAGTTACAGGGAAGGTATTTATTTTGACATCTGAAAAGTTGGAAGGTGGGTCAATTTGACCCCTGCAGTGACTACGGAAGGTTTTAAATTCTAGTCGGTAGTGTAATGACTTGAGCAAGTGTTTTGTGATTTGTTTCAGATTTTTATATCAAATCAACCGCTTCAAAAGTGCACTTTTTTTGCTTAGTTCAATATATCGCATGAAAGTTACAAGCTGCACAGAAAAAGTCTATGAATGTGAAAGTTCTAGTTCTTTGCGAAGTTTCCAATACAATTACATATGTTAATTATTCTCTTGACGGTATACCGGCCATTATCAACCAAATAAGAGCTGGCAATAGGTAATCGTATTTCCGTAAACTGAAACGGTGGGTTTAGCTGAAAATTACACGGAAAGTTCGGTAATGTATGAACAACTTTTCGAAAATCCGCCACCATAATGGCAAGCTTGATAGTCCAGTAGTGACAAGATAAGTTACCCGAAAATCGTATCAGACACGTAAATGCAGGCATTTTAGGGAAAAACAATATCCACGAGAAAAAGGTTGGACAGATAATTTTCGTTTCATGCAATTTTCGCGAATCTCATTTCTTCACTTCTGAACCATATGGAGTTTGCGATTTTCTATAAAATCGCAGGTGCGTTAATCGACGAGAAACTGTTTTTCCCACTCGTTCGGCTGAAAACTGCCTGCCTGCACCGTCAAAAAAATAATTATTATAATTGCATTGAAAAGTTTTTAAAAAATGTAATTTTTTTTGCTCCTCGACTTTTCTCATGTACCCCATGTAGATTACACGATATGCTGAATAGTGCGAAAAGGTGCACTTCCGTAACGGTTGGTTTTCGAAATCCAAAAAAATTTACGGAATGTTCTTGTGGGTAGTAGTACTGATTGGTCAATTGTCAAAATGTTGATCGTGAGAGCAGTGGCTCAGTTGACAAAGACTATACCCCATTATCATGTATCCACGTATACGTTTATTAAACTCTGATGGCATCAAATTCACGAGAGGTAACTAAGATTCAGACTAGTCTGAAAATCGTCTGACTTTGACCTCTTTTCACAGAAGAAACCAGAATGAAATTCGTTTTTTTTTTTTCTCTGGGGACCCCCTTATATTAGTGTATATTTCGTGTGTAGCACTGAATAATTCTGGCATTTCAGATTCAATTTTCAATGACAGGGTAAGAATTTCTTTCTCCCAAACGGCACGAACATGAAAATCCAAGTTGATGCGAGTAGACGACAAGAAAAATTTTCAAAGTTTCAAGAGTTTCTCGAAATTCACTGGACCGATTTGCTGCAACATGGCAGTACAGTGAGATTTTTTTTAAATTTCAAGTACTCCAAAATTCATCCATAATTCATCCAAAATTCGTTTCATATTTTGAAAAATGTTTTCGTCCAAGAGTTGTGTCGTAAAGATTTTGGGTTACCGTTCGTACGAATAAGATAGTTGAGGACTCATTTTGTTCGCGAATAATGTCCTCGTTAGATGAACAAGAGATTTTTTAATTGTTCTTGGTTTTGCCCAGTTATTTGCAAATAATGACCCGAATTTTGAAAACTGTTGATAATTTACTGTAAATTTGCACACAGTGAATTTTTGCTGATTCCTCCGTTCACATTATGAGGATTTTCTTTCCGAACGGAATGAATTCATTCTGCAGAAGTTTAAATTTCTGCGACCATGAAGCTGTACTGGTCACCTCAAATTTTCACACACTGTTTTTGGGTAGCTTTTCTCGTTCGTATGCGAGGATGTTTAGGGGAACAAATTTTCATCGATATGGCGACTGCTTGTAGTATCGAGATTCGCGGCAGCGAATCGCCGCCAAGTACAAAAAAAAAAAAAAAAAAAAAAAAAAAATGTTTACATGTTTATTTATGTTATATGTTATATCAGTTTATTAAGTTATTATTATTATTATTATATAATTAGAGTTATTTTTTTTTATATATTAGAGTTATTTTTTTATTATTATTAGATTTATTAGATATTAGATTAGAATTTATTATTATTATTATATGTATGATGAGATAATAAGGTGGGCGCAGCCGAGAATCCTTTACCCGAGCCAACTTGTTGTGCTTTTCAGCGTGTCATATCTTTGAAACGGGTGGATATTTCGGAATGAAACTTGCAGGGCTGCAAGTCCCGGGCCATGTAACCTCAGTTATATATAAATTGTACCTGATAGGATTCACAGTCCAAAGATATTAACTGTCAAAGTTGATCAAAAAACACAATCTTCTTCTTCTTCTTTTTCTTCTTCTCCGGCCCATTTTCGCAGAACGGTGCTTAGGACCTCGATATCTGTTGAACGATCGCACGGATCGATTTGAAATTTTTATGGTGGATACTTGCAAGTGAGATCTCGTCCCCTATTGATTTTGGTGCGAATCTGTACGCGAACTTAATCGGTAGATTTAATCAATTTAACGAGGTGTTTTTATTTTTATTTTTAATTATTTTTAATTACAAAATGGCCGCTTGGACTGATCGGAGCGCTGCGGTACATACGCGGCCGGTTACAAAACTAATGAACGCTCGGAACTCCGCGGGATACACGCGGCCGATTACAGAACTAATGAACGCTCGGTTCACGAGTGATCACGGACGTTACGTCCGTGCGAGTGATCAAAAAACTATTGCTCTGAGATGGATTCCATGAAAATCGAGTGATGAAAAAATCAGTGAACCAATGTTGATCAACAACGATATCAGTCAAACAAAGAACAAGCAAAAAGTGATCATCATTGCATCGTACTACCAACATAACCTACGTAGGCAAATCGGGTTACGTTTTATCACTTCAGATAGTAACTTCGACAGCGTTATAACAAAAACGAATAAGTAGATGGAAGGCTTATAGTTTAATTTAATCACACACACTGAACATCATGTATTTTTCTCTCGCTAGATTTTTTTGAAGTTACGAAGAGGGCCCAAGCTTACTCGAATCGATATAAATCTCGCAAAATCGATTAAAACAAGATGGCGCCGCCGTGGGCTTTCAAAATTATTTGCCCCGTGTATTTTCTGGAATTGAGATAATTGAGTGAAGTGATTAATTATTCAGCCATCCAACGAGTGCATATACTGGGTACATGTGGTGAAGGATACAGTGCTGAAAATTGAATATATTACCGTGTGTATTTCCGAAAATAATAAATCTCGACGTAACCTAACAAGTCGCATTGAGGTAAAGTATAGATCAGTGAGTATACGTTAATAAAAAGATAGTCGAAAGTCGAAGCTCAGGAATGTCATAGTAAGCATTCTATCAACGGTCATGTCAAGTTTGTCGTGTGGTGATGCTACTGCAGTGACAATGTCGACTGAATTATTACGTGACAGCCACCTATCGCTGACCACTTGTTGGCAGGGGAATGGATCCCAATGGAAGACAGCCGGATTCTCATAATCGGATGGAAGAAAATCTACCACCCAGACAACTCGAATGAAATCATCGATAATGCTGAACATTACACCGCATCGAGAATTCTCATTCGAGCTCAAGGTGCGTAAGGAGAAAGAAGAGAGGAAAAAGTCTGAAGCTCAAATAATCGGATTTGGAATAGAGTGCAGAGAGAAATTTGAGGAATTCTGAACCGGTAGGAGAAAGACTTTGAAGATCAAAAATGGTAGTGTATTTGTTATTTGTTATTATATGACACTAATTTTAGCCTGATCCATATGCCATAAACTTGAATGAATGCTGAAGAAAGTATTTTATAGGGTAAGTTCAAGCTGTTGAAACCCATCGAACCACGTTGATGTGGTTGCACCCCAGATTTCACAATTGTTTCAACGGTTTTCTGATCGCTGATTGGTTGTTTCTTGAAATCACTTGCCCATGCTGAACTCGCCCGCCGCCTCCAAGCAGGTCGACACGTTTGGACGGTATGAACTCCCCTTGTATATACTAAACGTCTCTACATTCATATAATATCGACTGGCCTTGAAATGTAACGAGATTAGCTCCGTACTGCAATTAAATCTATCTCATTGCATGACTCCGTTTCCATTTTTTCAGTTCCGCAACCGTGAACCCAGCAGCCGATTCGAAAAATATATGATTGAGCTCTGAGTAAAAATGACTCGATTTCACTCAACACTCCATTTTCTCAAACTACAAACATTGCTCGTCACAAGTACGGAGTGCAGGTATGTTAACTACTGAGCTACGCAACCATTGCGACGAACTGATTCTACAATATAAATGTTTCTATTTATCAGGAGCAAGTCTGAAATTCGTCATTAAGATGAATCTCGTGATCAATGGACCGGTATACACACAATTGAAATGCATCAATATTTTATTGTCATATTTTCTTTCTTTCTTTTGCAGTGAGACTATAAACTGTCACATCATTCGGACTATTGGGACGGACAAACGAAAAATTCAACTTGTCACAGGAACTATTTGAAATCAGGCGAAGCATCGACCGTACCTGCTGCAAGTCGCACTCGACACAACCCTTTACCTAGCGAACTTGGGAAAATTTTGTCGCGGATTCTAAGAAAATTCTCTAATAACTGTAACAAACATATTATAATCAATAAAACCAGCCTTTGAACTAGCCCTCTACCTTTACGTTGTACATAAACTTCAAATTACTAAGGTTAGGTACATACTCTTATGTTCGATGAACTACATTTTCAGTCTGCGATATTCGAAGCAACGCTCAGTTACATTATGCACCGATCATAAGAGTATAAAAGTTAGAGGCCGTATACATTTTCGAATTACACTAGATAATTGGTTAGCATATACGCCATAAGGCACTGACTGTTAACGCATTCTCGCAAAAAGAAGTGAAATACGCGTCAAAAACATTGGAAATGTAAAAAAACACCGCCAAGTACAAAGGCCATTTGCCTACGACGGAATGGCAAAAATCTATCGCTAGTCCAAGTTATGAAATCAAGAGATGGTACCAAGTACAACGACCGACCAGCAAGTATATTTCATCAAATCGGAGCTCGCTGTTTCGTCTACTGATATCGAAACATCATTCCAAGAGCTACGTACTTGGCGGGCACATTTTTTTCAAGCATCTTTCTCCTCCCTTCGTATCTTTTCTTTCGACAAATAATACAATCAACAAACAACCCTCTGTGGAACGAATCTACATTTTGTTATACTGCTTATATGAGCAATTGATTGTAATCATATTGGCACGTCAATATTTCGGAATTCCGAAGACAGTTGATTGCGCCAACTGGTCATCAATTTTAGCTGATCCATCATTTATTCATCTGACATTCTATTGCCCCAAAGTTACATGCCCCAAAATCAACAAAGATTTCGCTGCAAATTGCGTAGTTGGTAAGTTCGGAAGAGACAAATAAAATTAATCGGTGTCAATCCCTCTGCGCATCAATCATTTACAACCAATTTTGATTCCCGTTGATCATGTCCCTACAAATTCATTAAGTGTGCACAAAAATCCTGAAAATCCCAAGGTTTCCGACCAAAAAGGTCGGAACATCGTTGCGTGCGGGTGTACGGGAGTGCTAGAGCGCGGGCGCCTAAGGGCGCCCGCGTGCTAGCGCGTACGTACACCCGCACGCAATGATGTTCCAGCTATGAAACTTATACATGTGTACCTTAAGACCTCTTCTATTAAAAATATCTCATATATGTACAACTCAATACATGATTCAAAAATCACAACGCTGGATTCACCTTTGGTCCCGGTTTATCGTGTTCAGACGGACATCAAGACCTACTATACTCCAAAATAATTCAGGACATTTGTCAAAAAACAATTACTTTACTCGCAATCAGTAAATACAAACGAACTCTCAACAGATTATCATCGTACCTACTGATAATTGAATTTCATCTCATCAAGCACTTCATAACAAAAACATAGCGAATGTGTACGTGCAAGAAATATCAGCTGACAGAGATCGCTTCGTTTTTCAGTTTCAGTACATGGGTTTCTTGATTGTATGAGCTTATAACACAGAAAAATTACGCAGAACACAAGAAGAATAGCCATAATGAGCGCAGCAGAGTAAGCAAAAATGTGCCCGCCAAGTACGTAGCTCTTGGAATGATGTTTCGATATCAGTAGACGAAACAGCGAGCTCCGATTTGATGAAATATACTTGCTGGTCGGTCGTTGTACTTGGTACCATCTCTTGATTTCATAACTTGGACTAGCGATAGATTTTTGCCATTCCGTCGTAGGCAAATGGCCTTTGTACTTGGCGGTGTTTTTTTACATTTCCAATGTTTTTGACGCGTATTTGACATTCGTCTTTTGACTCGAACTTCTAGCCTTTCTACTTACGAAAGGACTCTAAAATTTTGGTAAAAAACAGTTTCTCATTCTTTAAATGGCCAAAGAACTCTCAGTCAAAAAACGGATACTCAGAATTTTAGATTCGGGTAGGATGTGTTTGGAAAAAAAGTTTCAATTTCCTGCGATGAAAGTTCATGCACAGCGAACCTTTCGCAGCCCTGCGAAGGAGAGATTCAGAAGATGGTTCCTTACACATGAATTTTCATTGCAAAAATTGTAACTTTTTTTCTAAGCATATTCTAGCACAATCTAAAATTCTTGGCATCCGTTTTTGGATCGGACGTTTTTCTTATATTTAAAAAACGAAAAACTACTTGTTACCTAGAATTCAGTAGGGTCCTCCCGTAAGAAAAAGAGCAAGAAGAGGAGTGAGCGAAAAATCCCGCGATGCAAGCCGAAAAAGCCATGGAAAAACATTGTGTCAAAATTTGAAGCAAATCGTTACAGCCGTTTTCGAGATATTCTAAGAACAGTGAACCGTTTCCGCGAGAAACACGTTTTATGTACAACGGCCACGACAATAACGCTTCGAGATAATGAATTTCCATTTAAAAAAACGCGGAAACGGGCCTGAATGTATCTACTTTGATATGGAAAAGTACCGGATGGAGTCGAACGAGTTTTCCAGGTAAAAAATAAAACCCGAAATCGATCTATTTTGCCGATGGTCTTTAATTAAATGTGAGCCCTCAAACGAGCGGGATTTTCAAAATTGCGAAAAGTGACGTGTAGCGTACCTGTTTGTCTATCACTATCATGAAATATTTAATTAAACTGTCTCTTCTTTGAAACTATAAAACGTGTGAAATAGAGGTAAACTTGATAAAAATTTCAGGAAAATATTATAGGTGAGAAATATTCGTGTGAAAAATTATGTTCAGCTGTCACTAGCAAAGGCTATTATACGCGTTCGCGCATATACAATATGCAATTTCGCGTACGTTTTTTACCCGTGCGATTTTTACACTCACAAATAACGTGATGGGTGGATAGCATGGAAAATGGGAAGAAAAATCAAACAAAAAATTGATAAATAAAAAAGCAAACTGGAAAATAATATGACGTTATTCGCTCGCGCCTCTCCGTCCGCACCTATACCTACATTATACTGCACTCTCGTGAAATCCGAGGCAATATTCATATATACATTCGGGATTTTAGTTTTTTCGTCAAATTTGGAATCCTCCATTCATTTATAACTGCCAAATGCACCTAGAAGTATAAACCCAGAAATGACATACATATGTACCACCTATAGATATTCGAAGAACAGATCAGCAAAAGGTCACCAATTCAATGTTTCAAAATTCGTAGAAAAATGCGTAAAAATTTTGATACTTTTGATCCTATCTTCGAATGATATTTCAAAGAAACAAGGGTATGGATTTTGCGATACCCGAGGGGTCAACCACTCTCGAAGTCAGGTGTACTCTTTGCTGAGAAATCTGCAGTTGAAGTCAGTGGAAGTCAGTTGAAGTCATTTTACTTCAAGAAGTCATCTGAAGTCAGTTGAAGTTAGTCGGAGTCTGTTGAAGTCAGTCGAAGTCAGTTGGAGTTAGTCGAAGTCAGTTGAAGTTAGTCGAAGTCAGTTGAAGTCAGCCGAAGTCAGTTGAAGTCAGTCGAATTCATTCGAAGTCAATGGAAGTCAGTTGAACTCAGTTGAAGTGAGTTGAAGTCAGTCGAAGTCAATGGAAGTCAGTTGAATTCAGTTGACGTGAGTTGAAGTCAGTCGAAGTCAGTGACAGTCAGTGGAAGTCAGTCGAAGTCAGTTGACTTCAAGAAGTCACCTGAAGTCAGTTGAAGTTAGTCGAAGTCAGTTGAAGTTAGTCGAAGTCAGTTGAAGTTAGTCGAAGTCAGTTGAAGTTAGTCGAAGTCGGTTGAAGTCAGTCGAAGTCAGTGGAAGTCAATCGAAGTCAGTCGAAGTCATCTCAGGAAATCATTATATTTCTGTAAAATGTTTCGGAATCTTATGAAATCTTTCAAAATAATTATAGAAACCATTTGCGAAACATTTCTAAAATCATTTTTAATTTATCAAATCGTTGGAAACAAGTGAGATCATTCAGAGCCTCGGAACTCCGTGATGTTTGTTGAAATCTTTTAGATTCTCCAAATCTGCTTATTGGATAAAATTGTTCAATTTGCGTTTATTTTGTGTCAGCGTGCCTAATTTCCGTCCCATAGTAATATCTGATATGTTATTCCATCTTGTGAATCCTAAACCACGTATAGCATTAACAATCACGCGATTTTCTACCTTGATTGACATTTTCCCCATACTTAAAACTAGTAAATTGATCGCCTCGATGGATCGCGAAGATGACTTGGTATTTCTGAAGATGTCAATTAGACAGAAATTTATATATTTACTAAACCGTTCGCGAAAGACATTGAAACCCATTTTCCGTATCTCTTTACCGTTCCTTTCGCTCTTGGAGCGGAAGTTTATTTCGCTTTTATTTTTCACCTTACTTTCCTTCATCTCTAACGTATCACCTCGTTTCGTCTTGGCGTACTTAATTCGAACCTGCTAATTAGTAAATTAACGGGATGGGAAAAGAGCGCCTTTAGAAGACGCGTCGGATATTTCATGGCTCGACAAATACCGGGTACCTAAGTCTATTTTTAAATTGCTATCTTTTCACCTGCTGGCTTCTACCGAAATGGAGAAAAAAAAGGCAAAGCAGCCTGGGAGCTCTAACTCCAAACAACCCGTGCAAATCCTACATACAAAGTGAATCCTATGGCCAATCGATTCAGCCCAAATTGTGATATGATGTACATTGTAGATGATCCATATCGTGTCAATAAAAAATCACTCTGGGCACAAAGCCCAGTACCGAACAGTTTTCAAGTTGTAAAGTGCGAAAGATGGAATCGACCATGTCATTAAGAATTTCTTTTGAAATAGACCATGTCTTCAACAATTTTTGGGAATTCGGCCATGTTCCACGAATCATTTTTCTTCCAACTGGCTATATCGATAGAGATTTTTTTCAGGATTGACATGTGTCCTCAAAATTTGGTTTCAAAACCGGCTATATCCGCAAGAATTTTTAGAAAAACTGACCATGTCTTGAGAAATTTCTTTTTTTTTCAGAACTGGAAGCGCCCCCATTTATTTTGATCAGCACTGACCAAGTCCCAAAACAAGGTGTAGCCGGGTAAGGCTATGAAACGGCCCCCCCCCCCCCCCCCCCTGCATTTTATTTGAAAACACGTAAATGTTTCGTCCAATTCTGAGTAAATATATTTCGCGTCACATAATAACGAAAAATATCCATTTCTCCGGAAACGTGAATAATGCAAGTGTCCCAGTTACTGACCCTGTCCCAATTACTGCCCTTTTTCAATGATTCCTGCTTTTTATCCGTGAGCTCTAAAATTATCAAAAAAATGAATTCGTATTCTCTGAGTCTCTAGCGACTGATTTGTGTAACGGAAACATTCAGGATTCTTATCATCAGTTTGAAATTTGAAAAAATATACGTGTCATATAATAGTTGGGTCTTGAAGGGTCAATAATTGGGACACGCACCTTACGTTGTTCTTCTCCAAACAATTTTGATAAAAGCAGCGTCTTCGGGTCAGAAATGGCGATGATGATATCCAGAAGATGCAGTAAAAAAATGGTTAGTAAAATTCAACAAATTGTTCGCTCAGTTTCTTATGGGTAAAAAAAAATCCACGAAAAAATGTTTCCATATCGGATGTATGACGAGACGTGATGTGCAGTTTTTTCATAATCTTTGGTCAATTAGAAAAACAGAGTTTTCACGTTTCCCTAAAAATGAATATTTTCCGTTAATATCTTACCCAAAACTTAATTACTAAACATTTCTGTGTTTTTAGACAAAATACGAATGCTCTATAACTTTTCATATGCTTACCTGACCATGCCCTTTCAGTCTGAATCACGAATGTCCTCAAGAATGCCTTTGAAACCAGGCCAAATTCGAATAAATTAATTCCAAAACCAGCCAAGTCCAATGCAAATATGGCGGTGGTTTTGTTGTTCCATCCGATCGATTTGACTGACCAACTTACACAGAATATAATTATGCGGTTGGATGCTATACTGCGTGATATACAACGGTTATATATCATTAGAATTGCTGCTGGTTAT
The DNA here is from genome assembly GCA_963989295.1 of Ametastegia equiseti. Taxonomy (NCBI): domain Eukaryota; kingdom Metazoa; phylum Arthropoda; class Insecta; order Hymenoptera; family Tenthredinidae; genus Ametastegia; species Ametastegia equiseti. The sequence goes on from OZ022394.1 coordinate 16,277,975, forward strand.
TGAATTATTAGTTTTTTTTTTTTTTTTTGCAATCATTTCGAATCCGAAGTCGGTGGACTTAGCCAATTTTTAAACCGGACAACTCGATATCCAGTGATTGTTGATATGAATGTCAGGGTTTCGTTTCGGCATATTTTTTACATAATCAAACTCTCTAATACAACACTTTGATTTACGAGTTACTCAGAAGAAAATGCGAAATTAGAGAATGGCGAAATCCTAGAAATGTTGATTTTGAACGAGCAGTCTGTTTTTTCAACTGACAATGATCCAAAATGAAAGTATCATGTGACATACTGTCTTGAAATTGTTACGAAGAGGACTCGTCGATTCGTTACCGTGTTTTAGTTTTTAGTTGCCAATTAAGCTAATTACGATTCAATTACTTCGTTTCGTCTTTGTTTTAGTAAGTTGAACTATTATTCTATACAATGAGTACATAATATAAATATCCTGCAAAAGCTTAGCCCTAGATCCTTCCAGATCTGATGATTGTTCGCTTCATCGTTAGTCTCATACATACGACCACGTGCATTGTCATTACCAGTGTTGGGCAGAATTTCAATGTTTCGAACAATTATAATAATTGACGATCAGCAGTTCATTTTTATTGTGATTCACAATTGAAATGATTTAATTGTAACTCTGGTATTTTACGAAAACAATCAATTGATTGTAATTGTGTGTTCTAACAATTACAATTAATCAGTTCTCAATTGTTGTCACAATTAGATTATCAAAATTGAAATTTAATCAACTACTGTAAGGTGTAACTTATTGTTAGAGACCACGCTCAGAAAACAAGTTTGGCAGATCCAACCAAAATAATTTTGTTGGTGATTCTTTATCGATTTCACAGAATTCTGTTGAACAATCGACACAGTGAACTTACGATTAAAAGACATGATGAATACTACACAAAGGAAACCAAAATTAAACCAATCGAATTCGATGGTATGGAAAATTTAATTATGATTGACGATTGCGAATTTTTAGTTATGATTATATTAATTTTGAATAAATTAATTTTCATACGCGGGTATAAATTGATTCAATTGCAACTAAATTTATTTACAATATGTGAGTTTCTTTTAATTGCAACCAAACTCAATTGCAATTGTATTCATTTCGATTACTCTTTCATTTAATTAATTGATTAATCGTAAAGTCAATTGATTAATGCTCAACACTGGTCATCGTCACCTAGATATCATCATCCAAAATACCTATTTTTGCGATCTTTCGGACTTCATGCGACAGTGATTTTTGACTGGGTTATGATACATCGCGTCACTAACGCCATGAGATCGTAAAAGCCCCAAAAAAAAAACATCTTTTTGCGGATATGCCCACAAGACTTTGTATTGCATGAAAAAGATTTTGGCACTAAAAAACGAAATTTTTTTTTTGTGCTTACGACCTCGTGGCATATATCTAACGCGATATACAGGGTGGTCCATTTAACTCTGCCACCGCGAATAACTTGGCTATTATTAATTGTACTGGAAAGTGTCATAGGAGAAAGTTGTTGCATTTGAAGGGGGAAAATGAGTTTTGGAACTGAATGTCATCTGAAGGTCATATCTTGTGAGATTTCGGTGTTTGCGATGGTTTTTCAAATGGGACTACCTATTTCTTTGTTCACCACAAGGAAGCTGACATCAAAACGCGTCCAACCATGTGCTACAACATGACTTTCGGATAACCTTCGGCTCCAAAATTCATGACTAAGTTACTCCAGAAATGATGAGTAAAGCCAGGGAATCCTTCATTATGCGTATTGACAAGTGTATTCAGGTTGATGGACAACATTTTGAGCATTTAATAGAATGAATTACGTGGAAAAAGTATTGAATGTGCCGATACAATTCATTATCCTTGAATTTCCACCGCCATTACTTACATGAATTTCGGAGCAAAAGGTTATCCGAAGGTTATGTTGTTGCACATGGTTGGACGCGTTTTGATGTCAACTTTCTTGTAGTGAACAAAAAAATAGGTAGTCCCATTTAAAAAACCATCGCAAACACCGAAATCTCATAGGATATGACCTTCAGATGACATTCACTTCCAAAACTCATTTTCCCCCTTCAAATGCAACAACTTTCTCCCATGACACTTTCCAGTACAATCTATAATAGCCAAGTTATTCGCGGTGGCAGAGTTAAATGGACCACCCTGTAGATGGACTACAGTGTGGCCATTAGACTACAATTTCACCAAAATCAGCAATCGCATTTTCACTTCAGAATTTCACATTATAAGTCCCATGCGGAGTCCCTGTTCATCAATGTCTATTGGCATTAGTTACAGTTTGCAAAAATCTAAATTCGTATAATGACGCACCCCATCGGATCGATATTTTTTCAGGAATTAATCTACACATTTCCGATACTATTATCAATAGGTCTGAAACCCTTACGGCGTAAAAAAGGGGTTATTCCTTAAAATTCATGAATCGATAAACGAAGTGAAACACTAAAAATTGCCTTTAGGTACATGTGTGTAACGTATTTTCATTCTCTATTTGAAAATTTCAGGGTATAGTAAACAGTATGATTATATCTAGGCGAAAAACGCCGGAAAAAGAAAACTAAAAGAAGTACTTGAAAGCAAGGAAAACGAGCTTTTCCAAGATCTTCATCAAACTTCACTAGAATATTTTCCTCCCCCTCAATAAAGATCAATGAAAAACAGAATGTGCAAAGACAGTATTAAGAATCAACTGTTTTCAAAATTATCCTATAAAACCGAGAAGGATAATCGTAAAGGCATTCGGCGGAAAACCACAAAAAGCTCATCTCACTTTGAGATTCTATTTCTCATTTTTTCCACGACAATTTCTCGCGCTTCTTGCTATCTGGACTGTGACAAGATCAGTACAGCTGTGACCCCAAACTTATTGACAAAACGGTGTTCAATATCAAAAAAAGGACTTTCTCACCATATCTGATTTTTTTTTTTGTCATATAATTTGAAGAAAAATTACGTTCGCTTTTCGGTATCAAAACATTATGCCTCAAAAAATGATCAATTGTTTTGTTATTTTCATGAAATGTTTAATTGATCGGACTCGATTCTCACCTCGAATATTTTGAGGGAACTAAAGATTTGATCATATGAGGAACAATAATAAGTTTTTCTAAAATTATATGGGCGAAGCAAGTAAGAAGTTTTTTTTTTAACAGGCATTCGAGTGGAAAGTGTAGGGTTTTTTTCTCTCTAAACAGCTAAATCGACATGGAAATTTTCAGTCATTACGTGGTTTTCACTTTTTCCCGTTTCCACCCATCGAGCCGAACCGACTGACAGCCAACCGAGCTAATGTTTTAATTGCACCTCTCGAACAAACAGCGTCAAACTTTTACTTCCGGAAGGCAAACAAACACCGAGTGTATCTCCCTCGATCTTTCCGTGGCGTATCTCTCATCTCCTATTTTCCATAAAACACTGTAGGTATTTCACTCGACGGATTGATCGAAGGGAAAACTTTTTTCACCTTTTTTCAGTAGAAACTGACTAAAGCCTCCGGTCCTCAGCTGACTCGAGCCCACTTCAGTTTTTGCAACAGATACTGCAAATAATTCTATTCAGCGATTCGTACAATTATTACTTTTGTCAATTATCTTCAGGATCTCCTCTTGAATCTCGAATTGAAAGATGAAATATCGCCTGACATGTTGAATGACATGCTGAATGTTTTTCCATTCAGAATTTTTTAAATTGACTACGTAGACTTCAGGGGAAACAATCTTTCTAAAAAATTTAAATTGGTAGTATAAAAGTTCGGAATTTTGACCTTTCCGCATAAGCTTTTAAAATTCGGAATTTCAATCCCACCCCGAAATTTTCTTCTAGATCGTAAGCCCTGGGACACAAAGTTGAAATTTTTCCAACGGTTAGGAGAAAACTGATTGGCAAACGAGATATTTATGTTTACCTACCTGTTAACATCTGCCCAGTAACTTTAAGTGAAAAGAAAAATATTATAAGGTGTTCGTTATACCAAGGGATCTTTTCTTGAAAGATTTTCATCTCATTGGTTCATAAAATATAGGAAAAGGACTCTTTTAATCCTTTTAGAAGCCCGGCTGTGCATACTGCTCAGGTATTACTCAGTTTACATGAATTATAAAGATGGTGTGATATGATGTATATTCTGTAGAAACAAGCATTAAAGATCTGAAAACGCGTTAATCTGATTTTAGGGCAAAAGGATGGCTTCGTCTTAATTTTTTTGCTCCTTGCAAATAGACTGCGATGCGTAATAATTAAATCCTTAGAACCTTGTATCTAATGAAAAGACAAATTGTTGTCTGATTCATCATTTTTCAGCTCAATTAATTACGTGAAATGTAATTAAGTGAAAAGCAAACCCTTAGCCCCGTGAAATCCAAAGACACGGGATGTAAGACGCGCTAACGCATCCTTCTCAACCTCCACCTCTTCTTCATCCTTTGGACTGATTGATTTCATGAAAAAGTTTCACGGATCTTGAAACTCACGTCTCGATGAGCAATCCTAACTTTTATTACGCTCCTTTGCTAAAAAGTTTATGGATACTAAAATAATTTAAAAAAAAAAAAAAAGAAAAAAAAAAGAGATCCACGGATTAACTTTCTCGGCTCACGAATCAGACCCCGGAATTCATACGCCGCTTTTCATTTTACAACTCGACTCCTCTGGCTTTGAGTCGAATAATTCGATTTGAAAAAAAAACCTCTGAGGTCTGCCATTTGCGATTTGAATGAATTCCTCGCCCTATAAAGCTTTCTCTTCTGGAATTCGAAATCCTGATTATAAGAATTTCTTTTTTGGCTATAATAATTTTCTGAACAATTCCTTATTCCTATACTTTCTCGCAAGAAGAACGAAAAAAAAAAAAAAAAGAAAAAAAATAGGAAAAATGTGATGAAATGGACCAAGGAAGAACGTAAAAACGACTCGAATCGAGACTCGCGAGTCGTTAGACGAAACTTGATTACTATTTTATGAGTTGACCCTCTTGTTCTCTTCGCTCCGTGCTGAGAACCCTCGACGTCGGTTTCCCCTGGGTCTCTAAAGACGCCCCTGTACTTATAGGGTGCGGTCAGAGCTTTTTCTATTGTCTGTTACTTTAATTAAACTGATGAAGAAATTTTTATTATTAGACCCCCCCGAGTAAAAAGACCACCTGAGATTCGAGGGGAAAATTGCTTCGTCATCATGGGATGTGTCGAATGTCGAATATCGAATCGATAAGAATTTTGTGTTTTTCGAATTTGTGTTATTACGTTGTGAATTTCTTGTCATATCATATCGCGAAAGAAATATACTAGATAAATAAAAGGAGAGAAAAAAAAGCCCACTTATATTTTCCCCGCGGGTTAGAAATATAACCGCGTCCGGCCTGCAATCGACTAAATTTGTCGATTACAGTAAGGAGGGGAAAAAAGAGTAGAAAAGAGACGAGATAAGGGAAGAGAAAAAAGGAAAGAGTAAAAAAAAATGGAATTTCTTATCCGATGGATCTGACATGTCTGATCGTGAAACACGGAAATAGGTCATGTACTACTGATCGGTACATACAGAGTGTTTCTTCGGAATATATACCCTGAATCGCGATAGCTATAGCTATATTGAGGAAAGAAAGAATGTGAATTATTTAAAGAACAGGTTCTTGTTCTCGCTGTACCAATTTGGAGCAAAAAAACTTTTTAGCAAAAGGGAATCGGGGGTATTTCATCCAAAGTGAACAGAAAAAATTAAGCGGGATATCCTCAGAACCGGGGAAAGGTCCAGATAGCTCGATGTACAAAATTGAATAAAAAATGCGATGCTGTATTTTAAGAATTTAAAAAATCACCAATTTTCGGGGTAAAATCATTAAATATCTTCACTTCTTTATGAGAAATAGAATTGTTAATTATTTTTCAACCCTTTTATGAAAGCTCATTCTTTCAGCTTTCCAGTGAACCGTGAATCATCCCTGTACGACAAATAGAACCGGAGATAATAATTCTTAAAGTCGACTGCGCGCGTATTTTGTAGCAAAATTGTATGTCTCGTAACTTTGGAGAAATGAATTTTTTTGGACGAACGCGAGAATACGTATCGACTTTTTTTACTAAATCATGAAATTGAGGAAATATAGTCTCAGATAATAATAGTAATAAACAAAAATTTTGACATTTCATCGGTTAAGAATTTTTTGGCAAACATATTAAGCACCAAATTTTCTCTTTTTCGACGATCAAAAGGCTGTAACTCCTGAACCAAATGAGTTGCGATCATCGCCAAGCTCTTGAAATCTTTGTTGATCTCTACAGATTATTTGACATTTTTTTGAAAAAAATCGATGATAGCGTTTTTTCGGAATACCGATTATTCTGATGTTTGTTAGCATAAAAACGAGTTTCGAGTGGCACAAAATTCCGAAAAAAGTCTTCTCCAAAAAGATTAACACTCAAATACCAAGAAATTGCCAATCTGAAGTTTTTTGATCCAAGTGCGAGGTTTCGAGTTATCGGAGCACAAAATATACGAAAAACCAAAAAAAGCGGGTAATTTCAAAAAAATGTCCTGTCTGAACGGTGTGAATTATTGATGCATCAAGAAACAGGGGTAGGTTTCTTCGACTTATAGTTCACGAGAAACAAAATCCAGTATTTTTGAAACAGCCAAGGTCTGCGAGCCTGTCGAATTGAGGTGGAATACCCCATTGATAGATTTTGAAAATACGAAGTCATTTCTTGTTCTTTAATTGACGTCGGATTCTTAATCAAAACAGTAAGACACATGCTTGATATAGAAATACGTGATCAGTTATTTCAAGCGGTTCTAGTCTCGTTTGAAACTTTTGCCCCAAAAAGGTCAGAAAGTTATTTAAATTTCGTTTGCATAGACTCAAGTGGGAGAAGATGTATGTCGGGTCGCGTCCCAGAACTTGGATCTTTATGTATTTGCGGTGTCGCGGTCGTGGTCGGTCGCCTTAGCCAAGAAATCGTGCTAAGGTCAGGCCTGCTTCTCCTAGTAATTAATTTTCACCAACGTTTTATCACCACGCCCCAAGCAAGATTGGGAATTCAAATCTCCCAAAATCTTCAAGCACCAAATTCAGAATCTCGCAAAATTAAAAAAAAAAACGTATTTCAAATTATTCAAAAAATCCATAATCTACTCTGAACCCATACGAAGTCTTCCCTAATCATGTTTCAAGTTTTTGAAACCATTTCGAATCTTCGTAAAAGGGAAAAACTCGAGGATGAAATTAAAGCGACTGATATTAAAATTTATTGGAGAATTGAAAGTCTGAAATTGTCTCCAAATGTCTAAAATTGTGGTAAAAATGCGAAAATTTGGGAGTAATTTGTTTTTTTATTGTTAGTTAATTAGTTCGTCACGGTGTCGTAAATTTGTCGCATTTCACTTCATTACCCTCTGCTTTGTCAGTTCCTTTCTATTAGCTCCAGGTCACCGATCAGACGTGCGAGATTAGGGGATGATTCTTCTTCGTCGTCGCAGACTCGATTTCTGCCAGCGAAATACACCGCGGGGTAGAAAAAATAGGCAGACATCGTCCTGGAAACACTTATAGCCCACGAGCCTTTCGCAGCTGGTAGCTAATTGTGATTTATTTATCGCCTCTATTCTCATCCCTTTCCTCTGGTTTTATTTCACTCTTTCTCTCTCATATTCGTCGGGACGTCCATGTATAAAATCCCCGATTTGTCATCGTTACGTCCTACCGCATCATCCCACCGATAGATTACTTAAACCCTACATTCATCCACCCTTGCAATCCCCGTCTTGCCTTCTTTCGGAGGCGGGATTGAATCCCGAATTTCGAAAGTTGCAAAAGTTAGAAAAGAGAAAGGTAGAAATTCTGAATTTCAACAGCTGGGAAAGCTAGAAATTCCGAATTTCGGAAGCTGCAAAAGTTAGAAATTCCAAATTTCAAAAGCTGCGAAAGTTGAAAATCTCGGTATTTCAAAAGCTGTGAAAGTTAGAAATTCCGAATTTCAAAAACTGCGAAAGCTAGAAATTCTAAATTTCAAAAGCTGCGGAAGCTAGAAACTCCGAACTTCAAAAGCTGCGAAAGTTGGAGATTTAGAATTTCAAAGCCTGCGAAAGCTAGAAATTCCGAATTTCAAAAGCTGCGAATGGTAGAAATTCCGGATTTCGGAAGCTGCAAAAGTTAGAACATCCAAATTTCAAAAGCTGTGAAAGTTGAAAATCTCGGAATTCCAAAAGCTGTGAAAGGTAGAAATTCCGAATTTCAAAAGCTGCGAAAGTTAGGAACCCCAAATTTCAAAAGCTACGAAAGGTAGAGATTCCGGATTTCGGAAGCCGCGAAACTTAGAAATTCCGAATTTCGAACACTGCGAAAGTATAGTAATTCCAAATTTCGAAAGCTGCGAACGGTGGAAATTCCGAATTTCAAAAGCTGCCAAAAGTAGAAATTCCGAATTTCAAAAGCCGCGAAAGTTGGAGATTCCGAATTTCAAAAGCTGCCAAAGTTACGAATTCCGGATTCTTATATACTTTACCGACTCACAGTTTCAAGAAAGGTTATTATTTCCTCGAAAGTCTACTCATCCAATTTGAAAAACTCCAAATGGAGAAACACCGAAGGTTCAAAATTCCGAAAGCTAAAGATCCGAAAGGCCAAAACTCCGAATCTCTGAATTCGCTTATATATAGCGTCGTTTATTTGACAGCTTTGTCCTGAGCTTCCCTTAAATTTGCGGATCTTTCAACTGTTTGCATTTCTATCTACCGGAATTTGCAAGTTCTGACCTCTAATAACGTTTTTAGAAACTCAAAATCGCGTCTCAAATAAATTCGGAGTTTTGTCCGTTCGTAAGTTTTGGAATTCGAAACTCCAATCCCGCCCCTTCTTTCACAGTACTGTATCAAGAGAGCGCAGCGGGCCCCTGGGCCCGGTGCTTCGAAAAATCTCGAAAAGAGATCGAGATATCGTAAATTACGAAAGCTTTTTGCAGATTGTATTACACAAACTGGTTCCGGTATACATGGAGTTGAACTGTAAATTAAATCCTCCGCGAGTTGTTCGACTGTATAAGTAAGACGTCAGTTTTCAACGAGCTCGTAAATTTCGCCATTATTGAAAATCCCTTCAGTTCGCTTCCATACCTGCGGCTGATAGTGCACACGTACGGAATGGAGCGCTAAGAATTGAAAGAACTAGAGAAATCCTTCTGGATAGTTCCCGGAGGGAACTACGTAACCCTGCAGGAAACTCATGGAAACTGGAGACTGTGGAGACTGGAAACCGGAGCTGAGGCTTTGCTCTCTGCACTTTCTGGTTTATATTCTCATCCAACGTCGCGACGCTCGTGCCTTCCTTCGTCACGGTACTCCAAGGATATATAACTTTTCCAAACCCCCATATAAGCACGTGTACGATAAACTAAAGCCCGCCGCAAGTCTCGTGTAATCAGAATCGTGAATTTCTGCAGGAAATTTTAGTCTGCACATACTTTCCTCAAATTACCTCAAAACTGCGCCAAGAAAAAAAAAAAAAAAAAAAACCTTTTGAAGAACTTATCACTAATTATTCTCACAATTGTGTCACGGAATATTTTGCTTTTCCCGAATTCGCAACTCTTTACGGAATTTTGCAAAAAATAATCCAGTAATCGAACTATATTTTTTAATACAATTGCAAACATCTGCTCCGTCACACTTGATCATTTCAAAATGATTTGCTTAGATTTTGCCAAAAAGCTCAGTGCTTTAAAAACTATCGAGCAAACGAATGTCATTCAAATTGCACAAAAATAGTGAGAAAGGCGGCTAAAAATTACGAACTAAGAGCCATGGGTCATTTTGGGATATCAATGCCTGTTTCGGACTCGTTTTTATTCTACTTTTTTTGCAAATCCCTTTGCCCGGGAATTTTTTCAGGATTGAATATATCAGATCTAAAAATTATTCAAAGTATTTCTGTGCCGATCAGTTTGGCCAAGATCGTTCGACTATGTATTTCGAAGGTTATATGTATATTCGAGGTATATATGTATACGAACGTGGACAAGGTGAAAAAGTTATAAGTGGCCGACTTCCGTTGGGGCAGAAAGCCAGGCACAACAATGGGTGCTTTTTATTTTTTCTGGAAAAGTTAGAGTAGGAAGGAAAAGATTAATCCTGTTTATCTGATTGGACAGAAATTTCTAGGCATGAGCGTGTAATCTAGATCTCGAATTTCGCCTTATTCCCGTTTCAATTTATTTCATCGCAAATAAAACCCCATACCGTTTTTAATAGATCGCTGATTGCTGATGAATCGCTCGAGGCTGAAGCCCCCCCCTTTCCGCATTGCAAAAATTCTGAACAATCTTCTGACCATCGCCCATCAGAAAAAGGGGTACAGGTAAAAATATTTCGTAATAAATCGAGAAAAATTAAGATAAAAACAAGTTTGAGTTTGGGAATAACGTGGGTATGAAATGAAAAATACAAAAAACGTATAAAAATGACAGAAAGTCTTTCTGCGCGTCTATCTTCAATGCGACTGGCGATCGTAACCCTTCCTGCAGTAATAAATCACGGGCGTTGGTATTATTGACACAAAAATGGGTCGGGGTTGGATCTCGAAGCTCCAATAGGTCGAAGCTCAAAGCTCGAAGCTCGAAGCTCGAACCTCGAAGCTCGAAGCTTGCGGAGCTCGACGGGAGGCTCGGGCTTTCACAATGTCGATAAGTTAGCCCGGGTAATCGCGTAGAAATATCGTACCTAATATACGGACTCCTGCACCTCGTGTACACTAACAATTTGCGATGTCACTTCCGTTCATCTTGGCTATAGCCATGTGCAGCGCCTTTCGAAGCGATCGAGAAAAGGGACTAAACGACACTGGAATATTAGAATAGAAAGGAATATTTCAACGCTTCTAATTACAAAAATTAGCACGTTTCAAATGTCTCACAAAAACTATTCCATTTCAAATTATAATTATAAGTTAATGACCGCGAAAACTAACATATTTCAATATTCACTCCGAAATCTAACAGTCCATTAATTCAGTTTTCACCGCGAAAGAAAAGCACAATTCAATTTTTCTGCCGAAAAAACGAACACGTTTCAATTATCGCCAAGAAATACAAGGCGGGGAAAAAACAGTTTTTTTCGCGATACTGTTAATCCTGTTACATAAACTAATTTGTCATTGCTCGGAATACTATGAGCTGTTGTCGAATTATTTCTCCAAAATGATTTCAATTTTATTCGAAATGATTTCCTGTTCGTCTGCATGAACTCCTCTTTTGTTGCAGCATTTTATTCGTATTTTAGTAATTCGTGGAAGACTATACTTGATGGGCATATGCTCCTTTCAACCTATAGTTTCGGATTATACCTAACACTTTTCTTTTCCCTAATGAATATACTTGAACAACATAAACTTGAATTTACCCATACATAATTGTATGTACCTCAATCTTCTCGAATTCACCCATATATACTTTCATGTACGTAGATCTACTCGAATCCACCCATATATTTTTGTGTTATGCCTCAATCCCCGCGATTTCATCCCGTACCTCAATCTACTCGAAGAAAATGAAATTACAGAATTGAAAGTTGATTTTTTTCCGGTAGAAGCGATCATTCAAATTGAATGGGATATGGCAATTTTTTATGTTCATCATTCGCTGTTGTTCCCCTGTAAATTTTAATTTTTTTTATCGAGCCGATTTTCTCAGATCATTAGGTGAGTTTGTCCGCTGAACGCCACAGACGGACAGACATTTCTTCACCAACATGTTAGTTGATAACGTAAGAATTTGTTTGAATAATAAAAGTCACTTTTCCTACAGGATCAATGCTTTTCTTATACCACAAAAAGTGATGGAAAGTAAAAAAAAAATATAAGCTTATCGGAATGAAACATAATTGACTGACCACAATTCAAGGCATTGATAGATGGATATTGTGTATACCTATACTGGAAAAAAAGAATATTCTTAAATTGAGATTAATTAATCTCAACAGAAAAAAAGTTTGATTTTCAAAAGTAAGAGAAATTTCAGCTAAAGACAGTTTCGTTTTTTCACATTAGACCAATCAGAATTTTTTTTGGAAATAATATTCGTTACGAATCGTAGTTTTCTTCGCGGTGAAAAATGAATCATGATTTTCTTAGCGGTGAAAATCGAGTTGGGATTTTCTTCGCAGTGATAATTGAATCGTGCTTCTCTTCCGCGGTTGGAAATAAAACATGATTTTCTTTGCAGTGAAAATTTCAATGAGTTAGTTTTCGTAAGACATTTGAAACGTGCTAGTTTTCGTAAGCAGCGACGATTCATTCTGGGGAGTCCCAACTGAACTTCGTCTCGAAAGCTGCAGCGGATTCCTACGGACGTCAGTGATCCGGAATAAAAGCACTGCAAGACTTAGGGATTTTCAGAAGAATTTTATGGACAATTCAAGGTACATTTTGAGAAAAAAAAATACAAAATCCGTCAACAGTTGCGTCCGCTGCAAACGTTCAAAGTTCGTTTTCAAATTCCACGCGTCTTCTCACTTCTTCCGCTCCGCCATGACCTGAACGCATAAGCTCAAAAATGAACGAATGAGGAGTTTTTTTAATCAACGGATCTGCAGCCTTTGACTGAACTACGGACAAGACGATCAGATGATATGTTTCTAGTGAAAATTCAAAAAAGTGCAATAAATGTCGCTGTAATTGAATTTTTGACACTAAAAATTCGTAACGCAGAGATTTCTGTATCAATCTACGTAATCGTAGTTCACTCGAGAGCTGCAAGCCTGACCATTACAAAAACTGTTCATTTTTGTGTCTTCGAGCTTGTATTCGGGTGCTAAAGTGGATGAAATGCGGAGGGACGTAATCTTTGCAGTATTCAAAATTTTTATTTCTTCAAAATGTAGCCTGAGTTACTCACTATTCAAGTAAGAATCCACAAGTCCCGAAATCCTACAAAACCTCCAACTGGTCAAAAACCTCGCACTTCAAAGATGCTGTCACAATTTTTCCAAATTTTGGTTTCAAACTGTTTTTGACGAGGGCACACTGGATTTCTGTATTTCAAGATCTGACAATTTCCCAAGATTTCAAATGATTGACAGAGATGTCAAGAAGTTTCCAATGATTTCAGAAGATTGATTGAAATCGCTTCAGAGGTATCAACTTATTTCCAAAAATTGATCAAGCATTCATACGATCCTACAGGCTTTCAAAAGCCATTAAAGCTTTCAAGATCCTTTGTGAAAAGATATAATATATTATGCTGGACTCCAGAAGTGAACACTTCTCAATTTTTGCGCTACACATTTTTTTCAAATCGAATGTAATCCAGAATTCATTATTTTGAAAAATATCATAAGAGACACTTGAGGCGACCATAACCGTTTTCTAACGAGGAGAAAAAAACCAGAATAACTTATTTTCTCTTTTTGTTTAGTTTTTTTAATAAATTACAGTATGATAGCAAATTTCACTATTTTTTTAAATTTATACAGAGCATTCGACGCAAAATAATCAACGAACTCAACACACGATCCATGTACAGAGAAATGTTCCGACAAATATTAGAGTTAGCCGAGGTAAAATATATCTCCGAAATGCGTAACACCGCTGCAGGCTTTATTTTCAATTTCATCAGAGTGAGAGTTTTCCTGATTCTCAATACCTCGACATTTGATCCCCTGGAATGAAAGTGATGCGAGTTCATTTTTGCTGAGTATTACAAAAGAGGTGGGAAAAACACGTGTTTATCATGCCACGAAGTATCTATATATGTGCCTCAAGAATTTCACGCCAAACCAATTACTTGAAAACACTCATCCCTGAAGATCACTCCTGATTTTTTTCAAATTATTTATTGAAAAATTCTCGGACTTATAATTTCCCCCCCCCCCCCCCCCCCCCCCCCCCTTCAAGTGCGCCATTATTCATTTTGATGATTTTCTCAGTACATTCTTGGACTGGTTACAAACATTTTTCAACTAAAAATAATCTAGGCCTTGGATTTTGTTCAATTTCTTTCGACATTTTGAACATTTTTCATTTTCGTTCCTGTCTTTGTTTCTTCTGATCCTACACTTACAATAGACTTACATGTTTTGATAAAAGATATATGTACCGTTTGTATTTTGCGGGCGTTGCCCAATGCCACCAGTAAGGTTACTATATATTATACTTTAAGCGTTCATTCGGATGACTTCAATAATTCTAGTGGATGTAATCGTGCCAAATGATCTAATACAACTTCAGGATCCCATGTTTTTTTGTGTTCCTTTTTTTTTGGATCTTCTTCCCCCTTTATTATTATTTTAAATTTTTTGGAAGTTTTTTTTTTGCCGGAAACTATAGTATCTATAATTCATGCATTGTGAATGAATGGTCAAACATCACTTGAAACATAAAAAAAAATGATTAAAACAAATAATTTACAGCAAATATTGTGTTAAAATGTTGACAGAAAAAAGTTTTGTAAATAGCGAAAAAATATAACTACTGCAATACCCACTTTTTTCTCAGTCAGAAAATGTTCGTAAGTGAGCCGAGAATGTACTAAACAAAAATCATCAAAGACCAATCGAGGGCCCGCTTTTAAAAAAAAAAAAAGTCGTAAATCTAAAAGTTGTTGGAGAATAAATTTGAAAAAAATCAGGAGTGATCTTCAGGGGTTGAACAATCAAAAAAAAAAACGTCTTCCAAATCCTCCCGGGACGAGTGATAACAATTGATTGATTTGGCGTGGAAGGTCCCACTTGTAACTCAACATTTTTCATTAAAAAATGCATCGATCCAATTTTATCGGGTTCGTTCTACACAGCTTCGTTCGCATAAACCAATTCAAATCCAATTGCGTTAAGGTAACAAGGACTAGAACAAAGAATCACTGACGAATGATTATACTATGACATCGACCATGATATTCTATTTTTTTTTTTTTTTTTTTTTTATCTTTTTTTTTATCATTCTGTCAAAGGAATCCCGAGGCTCTCTATATTTATACAATTATTTCCATCAAGTGGTCGAATCATTCATACCCGTCACAATTAATGATTGATTAGTAAATTGGTATGTTTCAATGCATCGCCCCGGTTTCCAATTATGAATAAAATTCGAACCCGTGGCCCGATCCAAGCTTTATGTTTTTTTTCCTATAAACTAAAGGGATGATGGCTTGATTGGCGCGTATTGAAATTCAGGAAATCTCTATTCGTAGTAAGAAGAAGCAAACGTATGAAAATTTGATTTCGAACTGTCGGATCGTACAGAAAAATTCTGAACCGAACTGAACTCATTTGTTATTAATGTAAAAGCCTGTTTTAATATCTGAATTTAGCTGTGCACCGAATCGTTGAAAGCTCATTTTTCAAGCACTTGGTCCTCCGTATAGCGAACAAAGACTCCTTCAATTTCAAGACTCGTAATGAAAGCCTCATTATCTTTCAGTTACTCGAGAAGAAATCAAGACCAAAAATATTGAAATCGTCTGAATTGATGCCCTCTATTTTCAGATTTTGTTCGCCCTTGTGATAACTGACCCATTTTTTTTTACACGGATCGTGTGTGTCTAGTTGGTTGATAATTCAATGGTGTCGAATGCTCTGTATAAATTTAAGAAATAGTAAAACTTGCTGTAATTCTGTAATACTGTAATTTATCAATAAAACTGAACAGAAAGAGAAAATAAGCCCAAAAAAGTGAATTTTACAAATTGTTCAGAAAGAGTGACGCACGCACCTCAAAAATCGCAGCTAAAAAAATTAATCGATTTTTCAATTTCATACATAATTCTATCCTCTGGCTAAAAAAAAAAAATGCAAGAGTCAATAGATACCGAAACGGGGAGCTAAAAATGTCAATAGTTGCTCAGTCGTGCGGAGAACAAGGTCGTCTGGGACCGTCTGGTCTATACAACTCGATAATTTTCCGATATTCCACTAGAAATTTTTCGCCCAAATTAGCGGTAAAAGAAATTGTTTGAATATCCATAAATATTATATCCATTTTCTGAGTGTGTTTTTTTCTTTTTAATTCATATCGTAATCACAGCCGAAAGTAATCCGCTCTTTTTAACGTGACACCTAGTTAAGATATCATCTTTCTAACTCCAACTTCTAGTATTACATGCGTCTAGACTACCCGAAGACTTCTAAATTCAATTGATTTGTAAACAAAACTGCAGTCTGACGTATACCTCACACCAGTGTCGTAAAATATGCATAAAAGTTAGGAAAGTATACCAATTTATTCATTTACTCCAACTTCCTTTCTCAAACCCGTGAAAATTTGTCGATATTTTGTTTGTACAGAGCAAAGAAGTCCTGCAGCGGAAAGTAAAGACTGGAGGAATAATTTGATCGTGGGAAAATTGAAAAATTATAAAATTTTTACAAATTTTTTTGAATTTTTCTCAACGAGTTCAAGGCTCGAAACCTGGGACTATACTCTAGTTCTGAATTCGATATATCAGAGGTTAGGCGAGGTGCGATTAAGTGGAAGCGAATCACTCGACGTCGATTGTGGAACCTCGGGCAGTGCATCGAATTGAAATTTCAAATTACAATCAATAATAGTAGCCTTTGGATATAATAGCTACCTACCTACGATAGTCAGGTATTGATGGATTCCGAAATGCAATTAGCGGAACGCCAATTATTCGACGGAAGCCTAATTGCGCGTCGGCCATACATATATCGCCCCGAAATTTATGTCACGATCGTGTTATGAATCAGCTAAACCAAATGTTTTCACTCCTGCAGAGCTTTCGAATTAATTCGTAACATTCGAATTACTCTTTTCCTCTTTCCCACCCTTTTTTTTTTTGTTAACATTCAATTGACGACACTGTTCGCCAAAAATTTGCGCATGGGGCGTTTTATGTCCTTTCGACCTGCTCGTGACCCTAACAATTTTCAATCTTTTCTCTCCCTGTTAGTAAAACAAAAAAATGGCACAAAAATGAAAGCACAACTTCCGAAGTTTGAGATTTGTCGAACATTGGTTTGCCAGTAATCGACGTTTCGAACGTCGTAACTACAGTTAGTCATGAAATAATCGATTTCGACGAAATTTATACCCAATCATGATGGAATCAGATTTTTTAACAAACCCCAAAAAATCACAAGATACAAAATTCCAGAGGTATAAATACGCACAAACTTTTTCTTCCATTCGATTTATCGAGTGAGTTGGAAAATCGCTTATTCCATTTCATTGCTAACTTTATAAGTATATTATTCGATTAACTTCTAAACTTCTTCATCATTTCTTGTTTCTCCAACTTTCTCGCGTCAAACAGTCAGTCGAGATTTTCACACGACTAACTTTTAACCGAATAATTAAATAGTTTATATATTTTTTTTTTTTTTTGGATTAAGAAAGCAATAAGAGCCTTCTGTATACGGAGTTTGAAATTTATATACCTACACACAGTTATTCTCACGTAAAATAATCTAAGGGGTGAAGTTCAGTTGATGGAGGACTTTTAAATGCGTGAGAAATTCAAAGAAAAAGAAAAAAAAAAAAAATTGAGTACGATTTACGAAATGAAATAGAGCCCCGTTTTACAGTCGAGTCGTTTTCCTGGCCTGCCCAGCGAAAATCTTCCAAGCGATAAATGCGCGAATGAGCTGACGAATCACAAATCTAATTCATTACATTCAACTTGCGATCCGTGGATCCAACAATTACGAGGTGTAGGTCGAAGCTAAGTGAGACTAAGTGGATACCCTGAATTGAATTTGAAAAAAAAACATTCAGGCGGTACGGAAAATGACGTAATTTTCTGGAAAATAAAATTTATCAAGAGAATATCGTAGTGTGATGCATTATTCGTCTGGTTCAAAAATCGGCCGATAATCATTGAAAACTGATAATTCAATAACCAGTAGGAATTCTAACTCTGCAACCGTTGCATATGCATATGGTGTAGTGGATGTTCAAACATGTTCTGTATTAGTTGGTCAAATCAATCGCATCGAACAATACTTAACGGTCATCCTCGGATTTTTGAATCAACTGCAGTAATAACAATAATTTCTTCGAGCTCAGCTTTAAAAGAAATTCCGGAGAACATGGTTGATTTTGACAGAAAGTCCTGCGGACATGACCAAGCTTTAGAGCAACTCCTTAAAACATGGCCGGAATTGGAACGAGCTTTTGAGAAGATCGCCGGATTTTTAACGAATTGTTGGGGACTCGTCCATGAGTTTTTATAGAAAAATTGGGGCATGGCTATTTTTGCAATAAATTCTTCAGGACATGACCAATATTTTGATGCATTAATTTATTAATTGTCGAAAGAAACTCTTGAGGATATGGCCGATTTCATAACAAATTCTCGGGGACTTATAGCCAGTTCTGAAAGAAAAAACAACTCGTGGGCATGGCCAGTTCCAAAACACAGTCCCGGAGAAATGGCCAGTTGTTGAGGAAATCTGTGAGGACATGGCCAGTTTTGCATAACAAATTAACTAGGACATAGCTGCTATTTCGATAACTTACGAAAGACATGGCGGGTTTTGAACGAAATTTCCCAGCACATGGCCAGTTTGCAAAGAAATTCTAGAAAAAATGGTCAGAGTTGCTACAAGTATCTGAGAACATGGCCAATTTCGCAACAAATTCCCTGGGACATGGCTAGTTTTGAAACAAATTACTGAAATAATACGGCCAATTTCAACAGACACTCGTGACGATATAATCCGTCCAACAATTAATTCCTCAAGACATGATTGATTTTAAAAAAAATATATTTCTGGGGATATGGCCGGTTTCGGAAAAACCGTCATTTTCACAGTGTGTCTTTGATCCTTTGGAACCCGGTAAGAGTTTGTCGAATTGGACAATGGAAAAACATTACCGATAGAACAAGAATCTTTTGGTAACTTGATTTTCCAAAATTTGCACTTGCCCGGTTTTGGAACATGACGACTGGCATAATAATAACTTTTACATATTGAATTAGCGATCATGATGGACAGACTAAGTTATATGTATAATCAATAAGTTGAAATGTACCTAACATACTGTTTCCGGAAAACGAAAAGCCCTGTAAATTTTGATGCTTATGGGATTCTCGACTTCCGGCAAACCGGATCCTGGTCAGTTATTTACATGTACATTTATATGAAAGAAATGTCTAAATGAATGAGTGAACGAACGTATAGAGAGCCTGGTTGGTTAACGGGCGTCGCGACACGGTGTTAATTAAGCACTTGGGATGCAAAACTCATTTGCAAATTAAAGCAAATCGCATTACTTGTGGGACGTTTATGCCAGAGTTCATTAGCATAAAAGTAACCGAACGGCGTATACATATAGCTGAGCGAACCAGTCGGTTGAAGGTACAGTAAAATGCACTTTTCCTCAATTAACCTTATAATTTGACAAAAGCTTTTCCCGGTTCGGCTCGTTCCTAACAATTCATGCACCGTAACGCAGATATAATAACATAAGCTTCATCGATCTTTTCATACCGTTCTATATATCTTAATCAACTATATATACCAAAGTTTTATAATCAAGCTTTCTTTCGCTACAGAACTTTTTTCAATTATTATTTTCTTCCTTCTTCTTAAGTTTATATTCATATTTCCATACACATGGGCAAAGATGAAATAATTTAAGGTGGAGAGAGTGTGAAGCACTGAAAAATAAGGCATTTTATGGATTTATCTTCGAATAAAACCAGACGTGTGAACGAAATTCAGTTCGGTTTCAATAAGTCGAAAGTACATCTCCCTGGGTAGATATTTGCGAAGGAAAATCAGCCGGATGAGTTCATTTTTACGCCCTCTAGAGCTGGCGCAAATAGGCCATAAAATGAAGAGGTCGAGTGGTCAACATCTTCCTGGCCGGACGATTGATCGGAAATCCAAAAAATTATTATGAGAGAATCTCAACACGTTTCAGGCTCCGTTCATTCACCCCGGAATTTCGAGTTGCAAAAAAATAAGGGAATTATGCAGCTTGGAGAAGGATCACTTTTTTAAATACCATTTTCGATAGTAATGAAATATCTGAATATGCTAGTTTTCCATGAAAGATTGAAGGTTTTCGAAATTTGGCTCAATTCGGAAATTTTAACAACTTGTTATTCACTTGTTGAAAAAAAAAAAACAGTTTTTTTCCAGTGAATGTTCACAACGATAATGCACGGAGTCTATATTTAATCGACAAAAATATACGGTACAAGCCGCTTTGATAACCCTAACCTATCTAACATGAGAAACATGAATCTCACTGGAATTCTACTAGTCTTTGCCAAACAGTAAAATACTCAGCCATTTTCTGCCGTAGTAGAGCATTATCTTCCGAAGTTTCATTACGATAGGTTGTTCAGTTTGGAAGAAACTACGAATCCCGTTCTCGAGGTGACAACAATTGGTTATAATGGAATACCAAACATAGCCCCGCAGAAAAAAGTCGTGCCACTTTTGTGTCATGAAACGTATGTGGGCATTTAAAAAAAAAAAAAAACGTATTTTTACTCCATCGATTTGACTCTAATTTGGTAAATCATCGTTTTTGAGGTTACTGAATCCGAATCCGAAATCTCATTTGCAATATTCAAAATAGCGGATCGAATATGGCGGGAAAAAATTCGAAGAGTAGTTGGATTTCGACAAACATTTGTATCTTTAGATGTTTGTGGTTGCGAATTTCGAATTTCAGTCCTGACTCCTAGTATCCGAACTCTGAAGCTCAGATACATTATAACTAATGAAAATGTAGCAAACCATTTATAGCAAAAAATGTAAAAGAACATTTTTTTGGTTTCATATCCAGCTCTGTGCCGAACCCAAAGACTTGAGATTCCAATTTTGTATTTTGTTTTTTTCCCCCTCTTGTTCCCCTGATTCGGATTTAGCGACCTCAAAAATCATAAAATACTTAGTTTTGTCAGAATCTATAACTACTTCTCGAACCTGTATTCACCGTATTGGATCCGTCATTTTGAATTTTGGAAATCCGATTTTTGATTCGGATTCAGCAACCTCAAAAACCGTAATACTGAAATTATGGGATAAATTGATGAATTTTTTTTTTTTTTTTTTGCAACACAGAAGTGATACGAAAATCTTAGTTCCGCCTGAGTGCTAAGGGATTAAAGGCGATATGGGAGTCTGTTCGTAATTTCGATATTACCAATTGTTGTCACCTCGAAAACGCGAATCGTACTTTCTCGATTACTACTCAACCGATTCGAACGAATCCTCGACTGATGAATTCAGTTTTTTTGACAGAAAGTGGCTAAGTATGTTATTTCATCGGAAAAAAAATAAAGAGGATTTTAGTAAAACTCTTATTTTTTATTTCAGCTAGGTTAAGTTGGAAGTGATCTCTACTATATCACCTTAAGGACTTTCTGGGACAGAAGTAACGTGTTGAGATTAACAATTATGTTATCTTGTTCCGAATTTTTTTAACGAATCTTATAATGATGAAAGGATGTATGTACGTACATACATTGGACGTGTTTCTCTTTATATTGTGAGTTTCGAAGTACGACATTAAATCGTGATACGAGATGATTCTGGTGTAGGTGTAGGGTAATTCTATACCTTCTTGCTACTTCCTGCTTCGTACAACCCACTTCGTTGTCAAGTTATTAACTATTAACTTGGAAGTTCAAGGGAATAACAGGCCTATAGATATTAGGGGATTTCGTCGCCTGGGAGGGAAGAAAAGTTATACCGCAGGGGTGTATCATAAAAATATCATCTATCCGTGCTGTTGGAACGGTTCAACAATCTCCAAGATTCTTCTCATGCGGCTGTGTGGTGGTAGCGATGGTGGTATGGCGTCGTTCCCAAAGTTCGAACTACGGAATTATTGGACTTGGTTGCAAATGACCGAAATTTCAGATAATCGGAAAGTTCGACGAGTCTCGAACTCACGGTCCAACTCTCTTACCGCAGTTCCACTTCCACGACCTTTCGAAAATCTTTCGAAACTGCGACGACTTCCTCAAACCCCCAAACCTACCCATGAAACATCATCCTCGCTCAGTTGTATACGTTTTATTATTTCCATCCTAACCTAGCTAACATAAAGAACATGAGTTTTTCTGGAATCCAATCGGTTTTTTTGGTGAAGTTACATACTGAGCTAATTTCTGCCAAAAATCTGAATTCATTCGTCGAGGGTTCATTCGGATCGGTTGGGTAGTCGTCGAGAAATTAGGATTCGCGTTTTCGAGGTGACAACAATTGGTAATCATGGAATTTCGAACAGACTCCTATAACGCCTTAATATTTAAATCCATTTCCATCTCACGATCAGCAATGTCTGTGTTTAGAAATTGACAAACTGAAAATTCGAAAATGCAAAACAAATTTCTATCGGGCTGTAAAATTGAGACACTTGGGCCTGACACACCATATTGGAGTGAATAAAATTCCTAGAGCCTTTGGATATGATTCATTGTCAAGCTTGTTCTATTCCCCGTCAAATAGGCCATGGACCATTGTTGTGTGAAAATGAGGATGAAACTTTCCATCAATATATGTCGAAAAACGTAGTTTTTGCACTTTTTTTTCATAGCTTAACTTCAACTCATCGGCATTTCCTTCGAAATTTGGAAATTTGGATTTGGAAATTTCTCAAAAATTCAAACGGCAACGCACTCAGGAAGCTGTAAGAACTGAGCACGATTTTTTACATATTTTCCCCAGTCATTCTAAACGTATGGCGACGAGTTGAAATTAAGCTACGAAAAAAAGGTGAGAAAACTATAACCTTTTTTGAAGTATAATTATGGAAAAGTTCCCTCCTCATTTTCACACATCAATGCGGTCTATGGCCTATCTGATGGAAAATAGAACAAGCTTGAAATTGAACTATATCCAAAGGCACTGCGGTTTTCATTCACTCGGATATGGTCTGTTAAGTATCTCGATTTTACTTACAGATAGTTATAGTTCTATTGATACCAGACAGAAAAATAGATTATCGGGCTTGGACAACTTTTGCTAATTAAAAAATCATGGCAAAAAGAATCGCCAAGTATCTATGAATAAATCGAATATCGTGTGGATTACATCGTGATGATGTTATTATGCATAGCACGTCACCCCCGTTTGGAATTGTCAATCTGTTTTTCTTTGAGAGAAATCTTGCCAGCCGGAAAAGGGTAGTAAAAAGGGGTTTTTCTTTCTTGAAAACAGCCGGATACCCGGTCCAGAGGGATGGCAAACATCAGACGATTCCGGGGTCCTGTTTTTAAAAGATCAACCGAGGCATTGAATGCGAATAAAAGTACCCCGCGGGAGTTTATACCGGAAGAAAATTCTTCGGGTCAAAGAAATCATTTCAAGAATCAACTCTCATCAGGTCTTGATCGTCTTATTCACGGGACTTTACACCAATATTGTCTTTGATACAAAGCAATTTCCGTTTCGAACCAATTTAAATTCAATTAAACACCAAATTTATTGAACAAAATAGATTTCAGCCTTTAATAAAAAGCATGAGTTTATTTACAGTATAACGTCAAATCTTACCTAAGTGAGTAATTCTTAATGATTAAGGGAAGACCCTACCGAAATTTTTGTGAAAAGCAGTTTCTCAAATTTAATATGGCCAAAAAAAGTCCAATCAAAAAACTGTCACATACAATTTCAGATTCGCTGAATTCCGTCTTCGCAGGGTCGAGAAAAGTTCCTTGCGCAAGAACTTTCATCGCAGAAAATGGAAACTTTTTTTCAAAACATATCCTACCATGATCTGAAATTGTATGTGACATTTTTTTGTTTGGACGTTTTTTGGCAATTTATGAAATTGAAAACTGCTTTTTACCACGAGTTTAGTAGGGTCTTCCCTTAAATTTCGAGAGTTATTAAATAATAATTGAGGGGGTGCGTGGAATGACGGTATAACTCGATTCAGTACACTTTTAAGGTAATTATGTCATAATATGAATCAGCAGCATATCTTGCATATTATATCGCGTGACTAGGAGCAAAAGGGCCTAAGCACCAAAAAAACTTTTTTTTTTTGCGACTATGCCCAAAAGGTCTAATGTTGCATGACAAAGATTTTGGCACTAAAGAATCGAAATTTTCTTTTTTTTTTTGGCGCTTAGGCCGTGTTGCTTCTAGTCACGCGATATTATGTTGATTGTATGGCAAAATACGTGTATTTGCGAGTTGAGAATTCGAAGCGTAACTCGAATTATACTAAACAGATAATTGATTAATTGATTCGAATTATACAGTTTTTCGACATATTCTTCTTGAAATCACTTCTAAACTATTTCTTACGCGACAATATTCTTCAAACTCATATAGAGGTACAGTAACATAAAAATGTTTAAATCGAGTCGAAAAAAAACTGATGAAGCTGTGAAGAAACGAGATACAAAACAAACGAACACTTCGTTTGAAGTTAAAAAAAACTACCGCACAAAATCAAAATGTTAGGATCAAAACGACAAAAAAACTGATGAAGTGTGCCTCTGCATATTGTACCATCAACATCATACGTACAAGTGCATTTTTTGGTAAAGAATTTTTTTTTTGCCAAAACAGACTAGATCTTTGGAACAACAATATAACTTGAAAATTTCATTTTGTTATAAACAGACGGCTTTCCAATACATTTCATATTTTTGGTATTCCATAGCTATAGTATAATCCAGTTCATAATGTATTTTGCTGCAACTCTGTTTTAATTTGGTTCCCCACGTTTTTTTTTTTTCTCAAATTCCAATTTTGTCAAAAAATTATTTCGCGCATCCCCTCAATTGTCCAAAATCATTGAAGTATTACTCAATAATATGTTATCATTGTTATCGATTATTATTGAATATTCTTCAATTATTATTCATTCTTGACTCAATGATTATTCAATGCTATTCGATGATTATCACTCATTATCACATATATTCAATTATTCACCTGCTGTGATAATATTCCTTGATTTTTGTGATCATTCGTTTCGAAAAACGTTCTTCAACACATGTGTAGGATCAAATGTAATCGAATTTCTGCATGTTTGTTTATTAGAAGATTACTCTGAATTTGAGCCGATGATGGGAAATTTACATGCTGCGTGACACCGAGTTGGAGAACTATTTTATTTCAATTTCCGATAGTAGGTATCACAGAAAAGAAAATAAAAGAAGAAAAAATTGGAAGTTGGAAGAGGAAAAAGGGGGACCAGCATACCTTGAAGAAGCAGAGGAAGAAGAAGAAGAGGAGGAAGAAGTGAACCGGCTGCGTGGGGCGCAGCACCTGGTGACTGGGTTCGAATAGCCGAAGAGTTTCTTGCCTATTTGCATTTAAAACGAATCGTCCCTGTGACATTGATATATTCTTATCTATATCGTAGTTAAGATCGACTTAATTTATGGGCTCAACCAACTCGCATCTAGGTTTACCCAAGCCATTCTAATTTCAAAAGCAAAGCCTATTCCAGGGCCTCTTCCTCGCCCTTTCTCACTCTATTCCCGAGCCCCTCTTCCTCTCGAGTAATTGCTTCACTTTATATTCCACATCTCACGTAATAATAAACCCCAGTTTCTACCCTTCGAGTCAGTCTCTTTCACTTCTGACATTCTTGTTATTGTGTCATTTTTCTAGCCCAGCTTCATCATCGGCAAACTGTGTGAAACAAACAAATTGATCAAAGGAACGCCTTCATGACCATCTCAAACTGTGCAAAAAAACGTGCCATCTCAAAAATGTGACAGAAAAACGTGCTACATTAAATTGTTGAAGAAGAACGTTGCTATCACGATCAGGGGCGATATTTTCATTGATACGGCACTGAAATTTGGGGTGCCTGGAGTATACAAATCACTGTTTTCTATTTGATTATTTGATAGTTCCAATTATTTTTGCATTTATTCAGCTCCTTGTTACGTCCAGCTAATGGCTGATTACACCTCACCTTTCTGTAATCCCACCGCTGCCACCAGTTGTGATGTCGGGACTATCTCTCCTTGTCAATAGTAGCCCCCGGCATCCGTAGAGTATCAAGGTTCGGCCCCCGATCAGTCGGTCAGACTGCGCTAAGGGATGGTGGTATGGATACAGTGCGAAATAAATGTATAGGAATTTGAGTAATTATTCCAATAGTATTCGTACAAATTGGTGCTCGAAATAGTCGGACAGGTAAAATTGAGTCCAAAGAGTGAGTCAATCGGATGCGATCAAAGAGTGAAGAGTCGAGGAGTTGGATATTGAGTGTTTCAAAATATGTAGTGGACACGAGGTGTGAGCTTGAGGGTTGGTATATGGAGGGGATTCAAAGACTGCTGACTCGTTGCACATGCTAGTGCCGTGCGCAACGGGTCAACGTGAGAAAAAGTAGCGGAATTAGAAGACAGGACAGATAGCGTGGGATTACAGAAAGGTGAGGTGAAGTCAGCCGTTGTCTGGACGTACAAAAACATGCTATACTACAGGATCAGAAAATCCAAGACAAGTTTAAGGAATCAAAATTTTTTTCATTGAAACAATTGTCTCAAATCTTCTGCTTCTGTATCATAGGAACAAAATAAATGAGACAATAATTAGAACAATTAATTATTCTATTGAAAAAGAGTGCTTTGAATACTCCAGGCATCCCAAATTTCAGTGCCGTATCATTGAAAATACCCTTCCTGATCGAGATAGCACGTTTTTCTTCCACAATTTGGGATGGCACGTTCTTCTAGCATAATCTGAGATAGCACGTTCTTCCATATAGTGCCGTCGATAATATCGACACCCGATACGAATAAGAGCACGTTTCGAATTCCGCGGGGAAAAGAGCACATTTCAGATTCCACGTGGAAAAGAGTACATTTCAGATTCCGGGTGAAAAAGAGCACATTTCAGATTGACTCGAAGACTAGCACGGTTCGGATTCACTCGAAAACTAGTGCAGAAAACTAGGAGTGCAATAATTTTTCATTAAACAGATTGTTTCGTTTGTTAATGAAAAGTTTACTCGCTGTAAAACGACATAGTACATGGAATATTCAGTCGTTTTTTTTTTTTCTCAATTTGTACTAGTGTGTTCTATATGATTCACAGTCAACAGTTTTGTATTTATTTGGTGAATAGCTATCAGTACAAACATGATTGATAAGACTGAATGAAGTTTTCGTGTACAATGATGAATTTCCAATTTTATAATGAACCAGCCTGTGACAGTTGCTAATATTCGCTCCGACCTGAATTGTGCTAGCATTCTAGTCAATCTGAAATGTGCTCTTTTTCGTTCTCAATGTGAAATGTGCTCTTTTCCATCCGGAATCCGAAATGTGCTCTTTTCCACGCGAAATCTGAAATGTGCTCTTTCCCACCCGGAATCTGAAATGTGCTCTTTTCCACGCGGAATTTGAAACGTGCTTCATTTATTGGTATCGGACGTCGATATGATGATGGAATGACAGTGGGTAAATTTCATTGCAAAAAAGAGCCAGATCCAAATATCCCACCCCTGCTGATTGTACGATAATTTTCGTTTCACGGTCTTGTGTGTACATTCTATGCACACACATACACATTATTCATATTAGGTGTACACATACGTGAAACCTGCCGACGAGACAAAAGCATTTCGAGGTAAATGAAATTATTCAAGAAACAAACTTCCTCTTCCTAATTTGGCTGATCTCCAGGAGTACTCTGTTGAATAAAAGCTGAGGTGCCGTAGCCCCGGCCTGACCCCCAGAAGCAAAGGTATAGATATATACCTTCAGGGTTCAGGGAAAATGTGGGTAAAGCTTGTACCGGTAACCAACACTTGTATATATGTACACAATTACCCAAGTATACGCAGGGAGTCCCTGTTATTATACTACAATTGTCGTATATATTAATAGCAATTATTATCATCATCATTATCATGATAATTATGAAAACCGTAAGGTTGTTGTTGATGATGACGACTACTACTACTACTACTACTACGGTATAACAATAAGCTCTAGGACAACTACGGTCCACCACGGTCCATGGATAGAGTTTAATATCTACGGGGTTGCCTGTAGTCCGTACTGTATAATTAGTACAGAGTGAATAAGGCATGTCTCTGTATATCTTGTGCCCACCTAACAGCCAACTACAATTCGATTCTCGTATAATCAACTCTCGACCCTCTATCAGTAAGCCGGATTCTGACAGACCAGCCTGGGTCTGTGTCGGGGCTTTCACTATATGCTACTAATACCACTGAGTACCTAGTTCTCTGTGAAATGCACCTAGATTCGGTTCTGTGCATGGAAAATCACCTTCTACTATCTATACGATGCAATTTGTTATTGGTACGAAGTTTTTTTAAGAGATGAACGTGTGTCATTCAGAACGAAGTTTCTCAGGAATAAAAATTCAAAAGGCAGTAGGTATACTCTAAAGATCAGATCAAAAGAAAGTAACTCGAAAAAGTAGCTTCTAAGGGAGTGTCTTAGAAAAGCACTGTGAAAGAAACTAGCTCACTCAGAGAAGCTGTTCAAAATGAAATATCTCAAAAGAACAGTTTAAACGTGGAAGTTTAAGATGGAGAAGCAGTTTTTTTCGCGGTACTTTTCATCATGGTACAAACGAATGGAACTACCGGATGTATGATACTATTGGTATACAGCATGATTGGAATATCATAGGAAAAAAGATTAGGCAGAAATCATAATTCGATTTTGTTGCTCATAGAAACTTGTATTTAAATTGAACGAGATAGGTCAACATTTCATACCCCTTATGCGATTATGAAATCGTGTAAATTTCATGTTTGTTCATCCAACCCTTTAGATCCAGAATATTTGGAAATCCATGAAAAGTATTCTGCGATTGGCAGAATCACTCAATACTACCGTTTCGATGTCGGGAAAATATCTTTCATTCGGGAAGAGAAGAAATAAGGTGAAAACCGAAAAGTATAAATGTGGAATTTTTTTGCTATTGAAACTATAGTGTCAGAATAAAACGGGATATGGCAATCTTTCATGCCCGTCACTAGCATGCGAACTTTCGAAAACTTCAGATTTTGTTATCAAGCTGTTTTTGAGATCATTCATCAAGTTATCTCGTTCATATCGAGAGACGACCGACATCTGTCTAAAAACCTGTTTTTCCGATACTAGAGGGTCGAAAACGTATACAGATGTGTTGAAGTCTTCAAAAGTCATTTTGGATTGAATACTTGTTTGTTTACATCGCCGAAGGTGATGGGAAGTAAGAAATATCTCAAAAAAGCATTGGAAAATAAATTCGCTCAATCAGAAAAGCAGTTCAAAATAAAGTTTCTCAAAAACAGTTTAGAAGGAAGTATCTCAGAAAAGCAGTGCCTGCGCGACTTATCGCCAATGGGACCAGTACAGCTTGGCTTCAGAAATTTAAACTAGTCCAGAAATCATTTATTTTTAATCAATCTTCATTAATTCACATTTTGAAAAAATATTCTTCTCTAAAACCTGTGAGGTAAAGATTTTGGAGCACCGTTGCTCATTTCGTTCGAAAAGAAAATCATCATCACGTGAACGAGGGTACATAATCTGAAAAAATTAACCATGTGCAAACTTACAGTTAAATATCCAAAGTTTCTGAAATTCAGGCCACTAATTTGCGAATAACTTGGGCAAAACCAAAACATAAAAAAATTCCCAGGTTTTGGAAGAGAATATTTTTCTTATGTGAAATGAACTTTGGTGAAATATAAATGAATCCCGGACTAGTTTCAATTCCCGAAACCAAGCCGTACTCATAGTCCCCTCAATCTCCTCCAATATCAATTACGAGATATTTTCTTTTTAACTAGTTATTCAGATACTTTTTTGAAACTGATTTTCTGAGATGAATACTCTCTTATGAATTGCTTTTTTGGAATACTTTCTTCTAAACAAGTCCGGTTCACACGAACCTCTCGATGAACTAAATGTGCACTGAGGTGTTCCAATGCGATTTTTTTTCAATTCGAAACAATTCGTGTTCACTTCATTTGTTTTTTTATCCTCCATTCAGTCAATGCGATAAGTGAATATGCATACGATTTCCGTTATTCCGTAGAGAGGAAATGGTCAGTGAGAATAAAGCTGTGGATTCGAAAGTAAATCCTCACCGTTTCAGAGATATTGGGATTATACTCCATCCATTCAGGATCATCCGAATGCATACTGTTACCGCCGTTCTCTCATAAATCCTTCATCGAAGTATCGCCTGAATTAGACTGCGAGCTAACGTATATATACCTACCATTCCGTTTCCGAACCCTGGTGACCTGAAGAAGGTGAACTAGGATCACCCTGACATACTGTGATTGGTTTTTCATCATAAATCCTTCACATTGTCGCAGTCCATACCTAGACAAGCTAAACTAAAATAAACTGGAATGCTGCTCTACTTCTGACCAAATGTGCTGATGCGCTCAAGAAGGTGACAACCCGAACCAGCTCAACACAGTACCTCCTATTTTTAACACGCTTTTAAATTATTCATATCACTGATGACACGATTTCGAAGCACATCAGGCAGTCTAATCCGACTTACTGAGGTGTGCCTCAGCCACTAGCTGTTTTATTAACAGTTCTAATTGTTACTTCGGTTCCTCTGAACTAGGAGAGACGCAAGAAAAAAGAAGTTAGAAAAAAGAGCAGAACTATGCAATCCAAGGGTTGTTATCGATGATTTAATACCCGATATAAATTATTCCATACATCAGACTTCGCTGCTATTTGGAAACGTATACGTTACCGTTGTAGATCTACAGGTATAGCTGAGGATCAGGAGTAAAGAGATTTTTATTTATGTACGTGGGTATAGGGTTTTTCAATATTTCTTTTCTTTTCTTCGTTTCTTATTATCCTTTTATTGTTACATTTTAATCTCTTAGTTCAGCCACTTTATCAAAGTTTATTCAGCCGAGGTTGGGAGGCCCGCGGGAAGAGCTCGCCGGATCGTACGTCTTCTGAGATTTCAAGTTTATTTAAGCTTTTCGAAAAGAATTTCATTTCAAATCTTACCCCAGAGACACGTTTGCCAGAGAATCGCTCAGAGTTCAGACCCCCTGTGAGTCCGGCGGCTTCCAACACCATTCCACTAAAGTCGGAAGCATCCCGGAATGAAAATTCTGATTTTAAACACTAGGATCTGGCAGACATGAAAAATTTTACTGAGAAATATTGGTCAATCGTTTATTGATTCAAAACAATGTAGATATTTACTTGGTAATAGAGATTTCAATTTCAATTACATGATACACTTAAGTATACTTCACGCGTGCAATTGATTCAGTTGTTCTGCAAGTAATTTAAAGTCGAAACATCAGCAATACGAGCAACGAGTGATAAATAGTTTCGAAGTTTTCGCACGGCTGGGTATGCCTAAAGAGTAATTCTCGAAATTGGGTGAAGTTAACCCCTAGAGTTCCGCAAATGAACAATAAATCTCAATATGGTTTTGCTCCTAGTTCGCCAACGCCTCCAGACACAACCTCCGATCTGTGTCAACGAATTTTTCATGGGACAATGTACATACAATTTATCGAGCGAACACGGCAAAGGGTCTTCGGTTCATTAATGAGAGGGAAATTCCCTGCAGTCAGGTAAATCATAATCACCGGTCAATTTTCCCTATCGATTTGTCATTGTTAAATCTTGGGATGTAAATTGATTGGAAAAATACCGCGGGGATAAATTTTGGGCAAAGTGCAAAATTTGGGGGAGCCAGTCGGATGATGAGAACGGAAAAACACGGAAGGGAGTTCATTGACGCAAATCCTTTGTTTCTTTGCTAACCGTTTTAGCGGGCAGTTACTTCCAGCTGTTCTTCATGGGAAGTAACTTTCGCTGAATAAACCCATATTTCGATCCCTCTTCGCTGTAAATTGATGAATTATGTAGAGATTCACGAACACAAATAGAATCTGATCTTCTACTGTTATATTATCAGTCTTGTCATCGCTGAATTACTGAAAATGAATTCCGAACACGTTCGATGATCAGTACATCAGTACAGTACATCAAGCAGCAAAAGCTACAACCAACCCGGGGTTAACCACTCGTCGATTGACTGTACATCTCACTTTCAGACTTCCAGACTCCATGAAGTCAACCGACTTCAACTGACTTCCACTGACTTCTACTGACTTCGACTGACTTCGACTGGCTTCAACTGACTTCGGCTGACTTCAACTGACTTCAACTGACTTCAACTGACATCAACTGACTTCATCTGACTTTCAACTGACTTCATGCAGTCAACTGACTTCCACTGACTGCCAATGACTTCAACTGACTTCAACTGACTTCAACTGACTTCAACTAACTTCATCTGACTTCAACTGACTTCATGCAGTTAACTGACTTCCACTGACTGCCAATGACTTCAACTGACTTCCACTGACTTCGACTGACTTCGACTGACTTCAAGTGACTTCATGCAGTCAACTGACTTCCGCTGACCGCCAATGACTTCAACTGACTTCGACTGACTTCGGCGGACTTCGATTGACTTGGACTGGCTTCAACTGACTTCATCTGACTTCAACTGACTTCATGCAGTCAACTGACTTCCACTGACTTCGAATGACTTCGACTGATTTCGGCTGACCTCGATTGACTTGGACTGGCTTCAACTGACTTCCACCAACTTCAACTGACTTCTCAGCAAAGTGTACACCTGACTTCGAGAGTGGGTAACCCTTCAAATCAACCCTACACGATTCGTCATTTCCTCACACCGGTTGGATAATCCAGCGCATGCATTCGCAAAAATGAACATTTTGAATTCCTATCGATCGCAGATATTTTTTCTCTTTTAGACCAGTAGGTCGACCCTCGTCCTTCAGGATATCAGACTTCAAAATTCGGTACAGGTGTCTCGATCTTCGTGATATTTCGATGTCCCACCGAAGATGTCCAAGGATTTGAACGTCAGTCTGGCTTGCAGATTTTTCCGCAAGAACATTTCCATGAGATTCTTGCTGTAGACACGACTGAGGTCTTCGAGATTAGCGTGTACGTTGGCTTCTTTTTTCGTAAGAACCAACGTGTTCCACGGCGCCCATGCGGCGTCTTTTTGAAATCTCACAAGCGCGAGCTGATGTATATCGCTGCATTCAGATATCCCAGATTTTCCATGCCAAATAACGTTCACCAGGTGCCGAACCCCCTTTGGCCCTATCACGAAAGCCACGCTGTCGAAGGTCTTGGTATTCGCCTCGTGTTTTCTCACCCTTCTTAGCATCTCCTCGTAGGGTTCGTGAACCGGGCGAACGGAGGACTTTGGTGCTCTGATCTCGCAATTTAAACAGATGGAAATACGCTGATGTCTGTTCAACCCGAACCTGGTAATAGGAAGAAGTTTCCCACATCTCCCGCAAACTCTGGAGGTCATTTCGTTCGAATGAGAATATGGGACGTAGTCTGCAGTCTGGTATCGTTCTTCGAACTGCAGCACAGTTTCCTGTTCCACGCGACATTTCCTCTCGCAGGATTTCTCCGTCCGTATAAAATAGAGGAATGCAAATTTCAATCTACTTCTTAACTGGTCGAGCATCGTCTCGTGTATATTTCTCGTTAGCAAGCAAAGTTCCTGGTCAATCAGGTACGTAATTTCCAAGACAGCCTCGCACTTGTGCGTCTTCAGGAAGTCCTTCATTTTCAACAACAAATTCAAACGTTCCTCGCTGGTTAAATCTCCGTCTGACAATGACTCGTACAATTTCTTGTACTCCTTGGCCTTCTGGACCCTCAGTGTTTCCATCGAGACTGTGCAGCCCTTGTATCCAGTCCAAGTAATCGGTTTGGCCCTACGGTTCAAAAAATCTATATTCCTTTTCTCAGCCTGTACCTTTTTCACTTCGGTCTTGATCCTGTCGATGGCTCGCAGCAGCTCAATTTCCTTACGCAAAATCAGAGCGTGAGCAGCCATCCTTGAGCATTTCATGAACGTCTGATTCGCCCTTTCAATTTCACCGATTCTCCAACGGTCCACGAGGTTGTAAAGCATTTCAAAATCATCCCTGGTTCGTGGACTGGCAGATTTGATGATTTGAAGCTGCCGTCTATTTCCGTGTTGCTCTTGAAAGGCACGGTAAAAGCTCGCGTTAGTTCTTACCAGGTTTCGAAATATCGCTGCAAAGTGTCTGATCATTGAACGTGTTCGATAAGCTCTGTAAAACTTTTGTATTTTCACAGCGAAGGCTTCAAGGTATCGGCGCCGCGCAGCGCCATCTTGAAAAAAGTTCCTTCTCTCTTTGGGTTCGAATTTTCCCGCGGATAAATACTTGTCCGCAACACTGGGCACGTAGATTCCATTATCGAAGGTTTGGCTACCTTTTTCCAAAGGAATTTCAGTCGCTCTATCAACTAGCACCGTCGTCTGCGTGTCTCGGGTCATCAAGGAATCCCATGGGACCTTAGGATCCCGAGGACGCGTCTGAGTTGACGCGTTGTGATACTCCGTTTGTGTTCTCGTGTCCTTCCAGCCACCAAGAAAAGGTTTTTTCACACTACGATCGATTATCTCCACAACGATCACCATTTTTTTTTTTTTTTTTTCTCCTGGATTCTCTGTAGTTTTCTGTTCTTATTTTTATCACATTTCTTCACTGTCGCCAATAGACTTCATTGCAATACGCAAAGTTCAACTCATGCATCGAAAACTTTTGGTGACCTCCATAGTTGAAAAAATCGAGGAACACTGTCCTTCACAAATTAGTATCACTGACATCATCGAAATAATTCGTCTGCAAAACCCACGCACGTTTGAAGTACTGATTGATTTGTGTATCAATTCATGAGTACATTGACAATAATGTGAAAAAGTTCTTGGACTTTATTGTGTCCCAAAATTGAAAAAAAAAAAGATGCAATGTCAGGCGAATGACATAGCAAATAATTCATGAGGAAACGGTAGAATGGATTTCACCACCCCTGTCTTCTGCACAGGCATTTCAACACTACTAACGAATCGTTAGGAGTAGCGGCAGGTAAGCGTCGGAATTGTGGTTGCTAGGAGTAAAATCCTTTGTTTGATCGATCACGCAGTTGCTGTAGATAATTAATCATCCTACCGCAGCTCAGGGAAAGAGGCAGCTTGGAATCTTTCAGGAAATAAATTTTCGTTTGAGTTAAACGTCACTGCAGGGTAACTCAATCGCAACTTACTGTAGGTACACCACTTTCGTCTTTTGGAGCATTTTGTCTCCCTCTTTTGATGACTTTGAAGGGCTTGAGCAAATTCTTGTGCCATTATGCCAAAGTGCAGGTTTGGAATAAAGCAATAAAGTATCCAGTTGTTTAAATGCACTTCAATATTTATTACACCGTAAACTACATCGATCTCCGTCGAATATTAAATTTAGATTTTTTAATGGTTGAATGGGATGAGAATATTTGGTATAGTTTCCAGGCTTGACTCGGTTATATTTAAGTTTCCAATTCCTGAGGAGCATAATTTTCAACAGTTTTCGGAGCTTCGTATTCCTTGCGTTGTTGCACCATGTAAAATCGGGATGATTCTCGAAACTGTTTTTCAAACACCACCAATTCCCTGTAATCGATAAAATTACATTTGCCGACCGATCGTATGTACGTGGTGAACTTATCCGTGGAATAATTCAACTGAGTTTACACTCGCCAAGATCAGTTTCTACAATCTTTTGGTATACCTTCTCAAACAACATATACCTACACACATAGCAACTCAATTTTAAACTGACTTGAAGCAAACCTGAAATGACTTTTAGCTTGTTCTTGAGCAAGGAATATTTTATCGAGCAAACTCTGTGCGTAAACTGTTCGAAAATCTTTGATGTAATAATGGGCTTCGGCTTCCTCTGCAGTTAGTAAAATACAATTCCATGGTGACCATTCAAGGTTGATGTCAAATCTACCCAATTGGAGTTTGAAAAGATCGTCATTCTCGCTTATGATTGATCGACCGTGCCATATGTTGTTGACCAAGTGATATATTCCGGGTTCACGCATCACGAAGATTAAGCTCGAAAAACAATTTCTTTTCATTTCATCAGCTTGTATAGTTCTGAGCAGGTAGGTGAAAAGGGAATAGTTTATCCGGGCTTGTGTTCCAACGACCAAACTTTGGCAGGCTAAAGGACGTATCAATAATACGGGTACGTGATAAATGCCGCGAGAACGATTCGATCTGAAGAAAATAAAATATAGCAGTTGGCAATATTTGCTGCGTGATGTAATCAACCTGAACAGAACAAGATCTTCTTCATTCGCACGTGAGCCGAAAACCTATGATAAGGTAAGAGCCTGATGCACCGTCTACAGAATAGCATGTTCGTTTCCAAAGGAACTCTCAGTTCTTCACAGTTTGGATCACGCGACAAGTAATCGTCCTTGCATTTACACGTGCAATTCTCGCTATTCTGTACAAAGTACAGAAATGCATCTGCGAGGGTGATAAAAATAACAGTAAATCAAACCTTTCCTGAAACCTTACACATCTGTGAGCTGGGCCTCCACCAATACCGGAGTATAAATCATTTTTTCTGATCGGATAATACGGTACTTTGAATTCTTCGCCTCAAGTGGTTCAGCCACATGTTCTTGATCCCTCGGCTCGTCAATTCAATTTCTTGGTCGAGTAAATAAACAAGTTCGTTCACTGCGTAGCAGTGATGATTCCTGAGCGAATTCTTCAGCATGACTATTAGCTCAACGCGTTCTTCGGTGCTGGTATTTTTTCTGCACAGATCATCGTGCAAACGTTTGAACTCCCGGGCCCGTTGCACTTTTACGGTTACCATTTGCGTGGTCTTAGCTTTGTATCCGTTCCATTTGATAGGTGCACAGTTGAAGGTTAAAAACTTGATGTTTTGTCGTTCGAGAAATTCGGCTTTGACGTATTGCTTTTGCCTATCGATCTCCTTCAACATATCCACCGATTTGTTCAATAACATTACACTCGCCGCCCGTTGGGCTCCCTTGAAAAAACGTCGCGAGACTCTCTTCATCTGGAAATGCTTCCACTGATCCATCAAATTGTACAACATATCGAAGTCGGATCTTGACACAGGATAAGTCTTCCTTATGATATCATGTTGGAGCCTCTTCCTGTTGCGGAAAGCATGAATTTTCTTTAGCCCTTAGTCAACCGGCAAATCGATAAAAAAAAAACCGCCATAATAGCAGCGTGCTGGATATACATACAGCACAGATATGATGAGAAAATGTAACATTCGTGAGTGAACTTATTCCCGAATCCCTGTCCCTCAGAAATTAACTTCCTAAGAAGCCTCGACTCATGAGTGTGCGCAGTTGCAGTTTTAGATATCCACATTGACGACGTAACCTCAAATTTACCAATCGCTCCATTAGCAAATCAGTATAGTGGGGCGAACCGTAAGGGGAAGTAGTTAACTTTTGAGGGACTCTACTGTACGTACACTTCATACGAAATTGATTCGGATCCGAGTGATTCGAACAAATTCCGAAACAACCGAGGGGTTAATCACTAGGCGAAAATGGCGTACACTGATTACAATTACAGTGATTACAAATTCATTACAAGGAATACATGGATTACATAATGATTGCGAAGATTACAGCAAGATTACAAGGGATTACAAAGATTACAAAGATTTCAAAGATTACAGAACATGCCAGGGGTTACATGAACTTTGCTGTAGAGAAAGATTACAAGGATGACGCAAGATTCTAAAGATTACGGAGATTACAACATCACAAAGATTACAGCAAGGTTACAAGGATTGCAACAACATTACAGCAAGATTATAAAGTAAGATTACAACAAAATCACAAAGATTACAAAAGTTGCAGCAAAATGAAAAAGATTACAGCAAGACTACAAAATTTACAACGGGATTGCAAAGATTACAAAGATGACAGGAATGTTACAAGGAATACAGCAATATTACCAGGATTACAACAACATTACAGCAAGATTATAAAGATTACAACAAGAGCAAAGATTACAGACATTACAAAGATTGCAGAAAGGTTACAAAAATTACAGCAAGATTACAAAGATAACAGCTATTACAAATGATTACAAAGATTACAAGAGATTACAAGTGGTTATAAAACCCTTGTAGGTACACCAGATTACAACAGTGATTAACTCCCCAGAAAGAACCAAGAAAAAATGGATTAAATTTTAATACTTGTATGCCAAGATCCTCTCTTCTTCGTGGAGTTTACAGTCCGCTACTAGTTGTCTGTAAATAGCCGCAGACTCTCTTATGAACTTGGCTATTCTGTACGCCCTGTAATACTTCTGTATCATTCTAGCCCTACCGTCAATATCCATTCTCGATTGCATCCCCTCGTAGGACTCGTACGGTTTCGCTGTTGCGTATTTATCCGAGACATTCGGAACGTAACAATCTGTTCTGTGAAGAATACAGTATGTAAGTCGAATTATATCTCTTCCAAGATTAGATGGAATCTGCAGAGTTTCAATGGCCGCCATTGCTAAGTCTATTGTACATATACTCCACCTCCCGACTTGGTTCTACTCGTTTTAACGAACAATCCCTCAATTTGAGAAAATTCAAGCCTTTTCGAGTTTGTTAACTCCTGCAGAATCAAGAAACATGTACGCTTTCTATTTTCTAACAATTATATGATCGGGAGTTGTATAGACGAAAATTCTCTGCTTATGGCCTATCAACGCCATGTTGATGGGAAGCTTGTTTCTTCTCAATTTATAATTATAGTAGACCCCATTAGGGATTTCACGAGTCTATTAAGGTGCTACTGAGAAAAAAAATGTTCAAGTTTATTTACTGTTTACGGAGCTATAGTTGGATCTGGCGAAATTGATATTTTGTTATTGTTACTAATTTTTTGTAGAACCAAACAAAATTTCTTTGACCTAACTGAATCTTATTTAAGTCAACGAAGATTTGGTCACTATAACAAAATATCAATTCCGCCATATCCAATACAACTTCGTTAACAGTAAATGAACTCTTTTCTCTGTGGGGACTTGTACAGCTTCGGGATTCCGTGATTACCAATTGTCATCACCTCGAAAACGTGATTCGTAGTTTCTTCAAAACTATACAACCTACCGAAATGAAACTCAGGAGAATAATGCTTTACCATGGCAAAAAGTGGCTGAGTATTTTACTGTTTGGAAAAAACGAAAAGAATTTCAGTCAGATTCATATTTCTCATGTTAGCTAGGTTAAGTTCAAAACGATTTGTACCATATCGCCTCAATTGACTCACAAATCTGTTATGGTCTTCGATGATGGCTAATAGACAGAAGATGCAAACGAGCTTGCAAGCGTCGAGGATATTTTTTATGTGTGGTTGCGATCAGGCAATAATTTGTATAGGATTTTTGGGAATTAGATGGGGTTTGAAGACTGCAGAAATTATATAAATTCTAGATAGTAAATTCGAATGATAATATATGTTACCGCCACATCTGAGTCGCGCGATGTACAGGCGTTTCGGTGAATCGAGTTTTCGTTTCGACAGTTTGAATCGGTCGCGTACATAACGAATCCCATGGTAAGCGTTTCTTGCGTGGTCCGGTTTGAGAATTTGCATTGAGATATTCAACGCCAGTAATCTTGTGCCGCCAACCACCCAAGAAGGGTTTTTTTATCTTACGATCCTCCACTTCCACGACGAGAACCATGTCTTCAATTGTGGAGTTTCTAACCCTGTCCAATAGCCAATAAACGGAAAATATGAAACGAAGGGTCTTTCTGATCACAGAAAACAAAAAAATAAATAAAATGTGAAATCATCGTTTAATCGTTTCCCTTTTTTTTCTAATACAAAACAACGCGATTTCTCGTAAATTTTATATTCATGTATATGAGAGAAATGAAATATTCTCAGTGACAAAAATGTTGATTTCTGAATCAGTTAGATCAGTTCGACATTTTTTGGCGAGATCGTTGAAAACTCACTGCCTAATACATATTCGCCATCGCAAAAAACGTCGGATCGAGTAAACGTTCTAAAATCATAAAGGGAGCACGTTTTGGCACCTGAGTAGTCGTTTTCGATCATTTTCAAGAGTGATGTATGCAACCCTTCAATTTCTTGTAAACATGGTTTTAGCCACACCGCTGAACCGATTTTATTGAAATTTGCGGAGGATACTTCTATTACCTCGCAGATGTGCAAATTTCATTGTAAAGTATATAGATCCGACTTCTGGTTTGGAAACGGCGTTTGCTAACTCCGTCAATTTTGAAGATACAACATCGAGCTTCGGAATACAGTTTTATGATCGCTAATGAGAATCTTGTGAATTTTTCGGAATTTTTGAAGATTTTTTCGGTACCTGCGCGTCCCGGTGCAAAACCGTCCACGTTTGTAGTAAACGCACGGTTTCAGCCGAACGGCTCCATCGAGTTTGACTAAATTTGCAAAGGATACTGTTTTGACCTCGAAGATGTGAAAATATCTTTGCATACCCGATCCTGTGCCTGTAGTACACGCTCGAAAAATCCGCCATTCCGATTTCAGATACGATACAAATGTTGAGTTTTGAATCATAGGATTGAAATAGCAACACTTGAAGCTATT
Organism: Ametastegia equiseti; assembly: GCA_963989295.1. Classification (NCBI taxonomy): domain Eukaryota; kingdom Metazoa; phylum Arthropoda; class Insecta; order Hymenoptera; family Tenthredinidae; genus Ametastegia; species Ametastegia equiseti. The sequence continues at coordinate 16,318,438 of OZ022394.1, forward strand.
TCTGTTATCAACTAACTATCACATAACTTCCATACATACTTTGAATAATATTCAATAACCACCAAAGATCTTGAATCGTATTAGGTTTTCGAATTTCAATACAAAATATCTCAAATTTCCAAAACTTTAGCAAAATTCCATGAGAATTCCCTGAAAATTCCCTTTCCAAAAAAATTCTCTGAGAATTCCAGGTTCTCCAGGTTTTTCCTCCCACTGGACACCCTGAGATTCATGTATGTTTTTTCGAAATTATGAGATTAGAAGGATAGAAAATTATTCATTTCACGTCCGAATCATTTCTTTAAACTTCGAACAGTTTCTTCCAATCAAAATAACTGACCAAATCGTTCTCTATCTACTGGCAAATCTTCTTTTTATTCTTCTTCTCACTTAAACTCACTATCTGATTCTACCTTAGGATCCAATTGCCAATTCACGTTCATCCCAGTAAACCAAAACGAATTATGAAGCTGAAGCTATCAGCCAAAATTAGCAGCCAAATGAAATGCGTCAGATAGAAATGAGTCTGTGAAGGGCAAGAATACAAATTTTTTTCAACTTTTCAGCAAAACAAGAGCTTCTTAATTATAGACGTGAATCTGTGCTGCATCATCCAAATTTTAGAAAAGTTCAGCACGTTTGGCTGCTAACTCTGGCTGCTAACTTCAGCTTCATAAACGAATTAGGTATGTGAAAAACGGAATTAAACCGAATTTGAAAGCCAGTTGTACGTCAATTCTTTAGAATCACAAAGCATTGCGACACAATTCTTTCCAAATCTATTTAACTCGTGTTAATTCTATTTTTGACACACTCAATTCGTTTTAATTCGTTTTCGTTTACTGGGATATGCGAAAAAGAATTCTTTTCTTTCTTTTTTTCTTCAGTGGAATTACGAGTTTTCGTATTTTATTATGTCAAGTTGATGAAATTATTTCTTCTCTGCGATTGTTACTGTGATCCTGAATCAAAGCTCGACAATATTGCGATTAAATCATTTGCAAAAAGTTTTTTGTCCAGCGTTAATTACCCAGCTGTCTGCAGCATCGTAAAAATAAAACCATTCAAAACTAAGCCCGTATCAGACGGGTAGGACTGTTTTCGATTCATTTTGATTTAATCTCGGCGAGACTTTTCCATACAAGTTTATCAACGGACAATCCAAATACATCGCGAGAAAAACAGAAGGAAAATACGAGTGAAAGGCACGAAGATTTGCAACAAAAAAATTTTATATTTATTTACAATATTACAGAAATTTTCATCGCAAATGCTATAAAAAAAAAAAAAAAAAAAAATATATATGTATATATAATGAAAAAATAATGTTCAAGATAGAAGTCACCAGATTTTGTACACAGTTTTCAATAAAATTGAAAGTACGTTGGTCACGTGGCAAAGCGTGAAATAAATATGCAACTATAATATATTTATAATGAAGGTAATAAAGCGAGGTGATGAATTCACGTTAGTTTAATCAATGGGAAATGTTGATGGCATGAGAAATCGAAAATCGGAGGTTCCGTTGAATCCTTTTTATGTCCTCCGGCCAAAAGTTTCAGTACGATAAAATTAGTCTTTGAAACTTTCAGCAAATCGTTAATCTGGAATCAGTGATAAAATCAAATTAGGATATAAGCGATTGCAAGGAATAATAATATAAAAATTAAGATTTATGAGATTCTCCGACTTTTCCGAATCTGCCAAAGCCAAAACTCGGCTTTCGTTGGTTTTTATTTGATAATAAAAAACATTCTGAATGGATTATTGATATTGTTTTTTTAGATTTGTGGGTTTTACGGCCGCTCTTAACATTTTTTATCAATCATACTTCGTTAACAGTATGCACGTTTGCTGGATACAGGGACAAAGCACTTTCCAGCATATTTCTAGCTTGGTGAAAGTGTCGGCAGCCAGCCAGGTACTGCATTTCACTCGTTACTGTCTCCTGGATAAAATCAAATCTGATTATTTGCTAGTGATTTTGAAGAGGCCAAAAAAGCTCCGAAATTTCACATCTTATTGTTAGTTTCAATTCCAACTAAATTGTATAGTATCAGGAAATTAGAAAACCCTGACCCATCAAAATCTGTACAGTTCATTAAAATGTGTATAGATCTCACTGCCATAACTAGCTCACTTTCTATTGAGTTATTGAAAAATTTGAAGGTTTCATTAAGGAATTGCAATACCTTTAAAAAGAAAGAAAAAAATTTGTTCTTTCAAGAAATCCAACTTCAAACCGTAATATCTCAGAAACGGCTCAAAGGATTAAAAAAAATCGAATGGGGTTTGAAAAATAAGACCAAATACCATCTTTTTATGTACTGCAGAATATTTTTAACTAGTTTTTAACTTAATTTTATCACAATGGAAAGTTTTTTAATTTTTACGCATTTTTTTATTCCAATCAATCAACTGTAACTTCTCAAGGAATTGATAAAAGTCAGAAATTCAAAAATCGAAAACTCAAAAATTAACGTAACTGAAAACTGGAGGTGATTCCCTAAAAGTTCGCTGTTGGTCAATTATTTGTATTTATTTTCTGCGCAAAGTTACAATGAAAAATGTAAAACTACTGCTTGATCACGTTGACTTGTGAACGAATTTCAATGCAACATTTAATTTTTTTCAGAGATAATTTCGTTTCTCTTTCGACCCAATACTTGAGCTTTTTTGTTATTACTACCAGCCCGATAAGCAGCATAGTACGATATTTTTAATTTACACGAAATTATCTTGAAAACTAATCATTTTCTTTTACGCTCCATCTTTCAAAAGCCTGTAACTTAGCGCGGCAAATTCAAATATAAATAATTGACCATCAGCGAACTTTTAGGAAATTTGCTCCACTTTTCAGTCGCCATAGAATTCAGTTTTAGTTTGATCAATTCTTCAAAAAGTTACAGTTGATTGATTGAATGTGAAAATTCATAAGAAAATAAAAAAACTTTAAATCGTAAAGAAATAGAGTTAAAAAATATTTGAATATATTTTGCAGGGCATCGACAAATGGTATTCGGTCTGATCTTTCAAAAGCCGTTTGATTTCTTTGAATCCATCGAGGCGTTTCTGAGATATCACAATTTGAAGTTGCACTTCTTTTAAGAATAAATTTTTGACGTACTCTTGAATGGTGTGGACTTCAAATGAGAGAAAATCTCAAGAAAAATTAGTGATTTTCGGGAATTTCCACCTCGGAAACTATTTCTGCTATTTGATCCAGTTTTTATTTTTTCATTTATTTAGGCACGCTCACAAATTCTCGTGGCAAAAGAAATTCAGTTTTACGCCAGCTGCGACAAAAGTGCTTCCGAAGAATGAATTTCCATCCAAAAAATTCGTAGAAATGCATGAATCTGCATACGTTTGAATTTTAAAAAAATTGGATCCAATCGAATGAATAGCTTGCGAGTACTAAAATCCCGAGTCTACTCCAATGCAGCCCGATACAGAAACTCTATTGTACCCCACGAAATGGTTAAGAAACTGAAGAGCTTCATACAAATTTCAATGCCTATGAACCCCACTTACATAATTTGTGCGGTAGACTAGACTAATCACTCAATTGGTCAAAGTTACATGTCTGAAAGTGAATCATGCATGAAAATAACCAACGCTAATCAATTCACTTACGTCTCTATTGAGCATCTGAGCAGTAGTCATGTCTAAAAATTCTTGATAATGTACTGGCGGAGGTGTGAGCAAAGAGGCAAAAGGCAATAATCTATGCTCGTATCTTACTCGTTCAGAATCAAACTGCGATTCTGGCAAAGGGATCTTTTTATCCATACGAAATCCAACCAAAGCCTGAGAAAAAAGAAGATAATTTCTCTGTATTACATTTTTCCTTAGATTTAGCGAAAGCTCTCTCACCTTATAATATCCGCCGCAAATATTCTGCATTGCTTGGTACATTAATATCTCTAAACTATACGGTCTGGGAGTTGATTTTTTCTTCTTGTTTTTAGCGCTTTTTTTGGCTCCTCTTCCCTTGTGAGTTTCGTTATGAATATCTTGTTCCATGAGGAATGAATCTGCCCTTGTAATCGCTGAGACTAACCAGCCGTAAAGAAACTCGTAAAGATACCAAAATATGTAATGATACTCGTGTACAGAGTAAAGTTCAAGTTCAAAACCGCTGAGCAAATACATAACCATTACTCTCAGAGTATGGTACAATATCCATGTGCCAAAACATGCCATGTGCGGCCTGGGCATGTCGCTTTTTAAGGATAATCCATGAAGATAAGAGTCTACTCTTTCGGCCTAAAGAAATAAGATTTTATAATCGAGGAGGAAATAAGGAAATGTGATTTTTACAGACAAATTCTCCTCTGAAAACTCAATAGTATACCTCGTCTTGCAACGCGGCAAAGTCTTCCAATAAATGGGCTAGTTTATCTCTTTGCCGAGCTCGATTATGACCGCTAAGTTGCACAAGGCTTCCAAAAAGGCAAACGCAATGGCCCAAAAATCCATCGACATATTCTTTTGCCTGATGATTTTGCAACAGCGTTATTTTTGGCATCAAAGCTGGCGGTGCTATGAAAGCTCTCGCTGCGTCTCTTAACACGTCGCCAAAACTTTGGGTACCAAATACTCGGTTTGTAAGAGGCAGGTAAACAATTTGTAACATTGATCTAGACAATATGCACGGACTCTGGCGTGAAAACTCTAAGAAAAAATCCTGAAATACATTTAATTTGCAATGTTTCATCAAGCGATAACACGTTTTTGATATTCTGATTATCAAAAGTCTCAAAGTTATGGATTCTGTTGTAGAATTTGATAAACTTTCATCACATTTTCTTATAATAAATGAGTTTATTACCAAAGCACCATGAAATCCAGTGTAGCCAGTAATTTTGCTCACGGTTTTCAACCGGTTCAAAAGTTCGTCGATGTACTCCAGCGCCTCGGTTCTTGGTTTGATTTTCGTATATCTAGGAAAAGTTGGAGGCAACAGCCGCTGGTTTACCATCGGATCAAAGCCCATGATATTCGGATGATCGGCTGAAACGACAAATGATTTGAGTTCTTCGGTCTTTGAGATAAGCAAAAATCAAGCTAAGCAATGCAAAGTCTATCAGATAAAATCAGTCTACTAACATAATTCTTCGGCATTAACGCCGCGGTAGACAGTCTTTAACATGACCTGCATCATGTCCGAACAATTGGATAACAGCCTTTGACAATCTGACAGGTTTTGCTGTAGCTGTTCCTTCTTTCCCATCAAGGACAGGGTTTGATAAAACATTTTTGTAAATCTTATTCTAGCGTATAACGCTAGCGCATCGTTATACTGCAAAGAATGTATAATGATTATATGTATGAATTGACGGTATTTGACGCGTTGAATGGGTTTTTTTCTCTCTCAAGGTATCTACTGTCATTGACATATCAAATTCCTTGACATTCTCAGGTTTTCTAGTTAAACATTTTATACTTCTCTAGGAATTTTTTAACCTGATTTACTCAAGCGGCACAATTTTCGCACACAAAAGTTTTCGTTACAAAATAAAATTGTTAATTTAAACTCAATTACCAAATGTTCAGGAATTATTGCGTTTTCGACTAACGAAGAATGAATTTATGGATTGTTAAATTTTGAAAATTCGCAGTTTCTTTCTCTTTCATCAAAGTAGTCTATCTTTAGCTTAAGTTTCTCGTTGAAGACGTGTTTATACGGCGCTCCAAGAATCAAACTGGGAAACAAATTTTGAATCGACGAATTTAAGCGCAAAGCAGCCTCAATTCAATTGAAATGAGAGAATTTTCCTATTTGATTAATTTCCAAACATACCAATCAACATATCAATCCAAAGAAACTAAGATAACTTCAGAATTAGCCCGAGATTTTTAGATATTTTTGAAAATTGTACAAACTGTAGGTGAAAAATTGCAAAATTCAAGAATATGAACCCGAATTCCCAGACATTCCCCGGTTTTTCCTGACACATACAAATTTCCTGAATTCAATTCACAGTTTTCCAGATTTTCAGTGAAACTTGTAAACATGAGCTAAGGGATTCTTTGAAACCTTAAATTTTTTGAATTCAGACCAGGTTTGAGTTCGACTGTGTTGTTTGAAAGTTATCGATTGATCTTTGAGATGTTTCTGTACATCTTGTTAGTTATCGAATGAATGCAAGGGATTAAACGAGTAGGAGAATCTTACTTCTCTGTTAGATTCGTCGTCGACAGGTTTTATCCTGCTTTTTCTATGCAATTCCTCTTCGACTTCCCTCAACATAGCGATAGTTTTCTGTTCTGTAATATCTTGTTGAAGTCTATAGCCATAAGTGACGCTCTGAAAATCTTCTTCTTCAAAAACCATAGCCTTGTTAATGCAGTCTTTAATTATTTCGATAATTTTGTAAATAGCATAGCAAAATGTCCTCAATGACTTGTCCAATATTTGCCCAGGCTGGTGAAGATACAAGTTAGTAAAAACAGTCTGAGCCAAGCTGTGCCCCTCGAGCCAAGACACTATGCAAGAATACGTCGAATCTATTATCCCTATCACTTCTGACTGAGCTAAATTGTCCAGTTTTATCGCCCCCGAGTCTACAGCCTGTTTAAAGGAATACGGCTTGTTGTTTCCTCTGTTACACAGCATACCGGCGTCCATTTTTGGGTCCATCATCTCTATTGCCGACATCGCTTCGAAAAGGCCAAATAATTCGTCGTGCAATAGTTCTCCAAGCGCCAAGCCTGATAAAAAGTATAATATCTTTTTATCTTGTTTGTTTCCTTTTTTGGGAGCTTCTTGTGATTTCATGGGTCAAGAATAAAGAGAAAAGCGACTAGAGATGTTGAAAATGTTAAAACTGAAAAGTGATTAACTCAAACCAAGACTTCCAACTACGTAGTTCAGCAATCTATGTAGTTGTTGAATACAAATCTTAGCCGATACTATAATTATTGCCGAAAAAATGAAAAAAGAGTGTTTTTGAATATCGTGTCAACTCTTGAAAAAGGATTATTCCAATCTCAAGAGATTTGATTGAATTTTGAAAACAAGTAACTATGAGTGAGGAAAGTTGACAAACTATGAGCCCTGGAACGTTCAACATTCCGATTTTCATTATTATCGGCTTGAAATGTTTAGGATAGTAATTTCCTTGTATGACAACTAAAAAGATTGCAAAAACTTGGAAACACAAAACACCAAAGCTTCAAAACTCCAAAAGCCAAGGATCTGAAAGGCCAAAACTGCAAGACTTGAAATTGGTAGACAAAATGACGTTTTCAGATGGTATTTTCTCAAACTTTTGGACTTCGAGTATTACTGAGTGTTTGATTTTCGTATCTCCACGCTGTCTGCATTCGAACTCCTCTGGATTAAAAAATTTTGAGCATTCAACGTTTCTGGCAACTCCAAATTGCCTCAAATTGGCTTAGAACTTTATGAAGAATAAGAAGTAACAAAACTTCACTCCAAATTCCCTCAAATTGGCTTAGAACTTGACGAAGAATAAGAGGTAACAAAACTTTACTTCAATTTGCCTCAAATTGGCTTGGAACTTAACGTAGAATAAGAAGTAACAAAACTTCACTTCAACTTGCCTCAAATTGGCTTAGAACTTGACGAAGAATAAGGAGTAACAAAACTTCACCCCAATTTGCCTCAAATTGGCTTGGAACTTGACGAAGAATAAGAAGTAACAAAACTTCACTTCAAATTGCCTCAAATTGGCTTGAAACTTGACGAAGAATAAGAAGTAATAAAACTTCACTTCAAATTGCCTCAAATTGGCTTAGAACTTGACGAAGAATAAGAAGTAACAAAACTCTACTTCCTGGGAAGTACGTTAAGCGTTTGAGCCGTGTTTTGGTACGATATGAAAACGTATTTACAGCCGAACATTTAACAGTAGAAAAAAGGCACTTTTGGTCCGAAAACCATCAGAAAAGCGACTTTCTTCCAAAAAGGGAGCGACCAAGACTCCTGTTATGCTTTTAATCAGATGAGAACAATAGATCTGAACAATGAGATGAAAAAATTCAGTGATCGGCTCGGTTAGGGAGTAAAAAAAAACTCACTTTGAACGGAGGTGAAAAAGTCATTTGTGATGTCAACCCAGTTGTAGGTGAGCTCGTCAAACCTGAAAAGAGAAGATAGATGAAAAATGTGATACTAGATTTGAATTCCCCGGGCATTTCATCGTGTGTAGAAATCGGATGTATAAATCGTTCGAGGTTTGAAACAGAGGCAGATTTCAATCGGTTCTTAACCTAAAAGCAACAACATTCGATAAGACGTGTTGCATCGTTTGTGAAAGTGTTGATTTATACTCACTGCAGCTCTTTTTCGTCGATATTTTCGACCAAATCTTTCGTCAGAGCTGCCATTTTTCTTAACCTCTCTTTTCTCCCTTGATTTCGAAAGGTTAATTGTTTAATTTTTTGATCTTCCTGGGAGACGGTTTAACACGACTCACATCACTTTTCCATTACCAACACCATCCTTCTTCTGCTGTCTGCTAGGACATTCAACTGCGCAGGCGCAATTGGCGCGACATGCGCGCGTAGCTACGTGGCGCATGCGCGGAAATGATTTTTACGAATTTTCAATGGAACGATTTTTCTGATTTTTCCGAATTATTCATCGGGAATTTATATTTTACAAATTTTATCGACAATATTTGCACAATGATTTTTTATACATCATAACAACAAGTGTCTGCTATTTTGGATACGAAATATCCAAAGAAATTACGATTTATTACACGAAACTGTATGGAATTCTCGCATGGAAATAATTAAATAGATTTTTACAAATTTCCAGGAAAATCCAGCTGTCTCTTTCCGGGGTTGTTGACAGCGGATAGTAATTATTTCAGTTTCATCCATATGCATAAATTTTTCTGAAAGATTTAGAACAAATCTAATATTTTTTACAAAGAACGACGATTTTTCATGCCGAACTCTTATTATGGATTCTAATTTTTCTAAAGATTCATGGAATTCGTAAAAGTAAAAGTGTTCAGTGGCGGAGTAATGGGATTTTTTTTTCTACGTATCAAGTGAATGAGAAAATAGGATTTACAGTCAATGTTAAACATAAAATACTATATGAATTCTTCGATAATTGAGAAGTAAAGTCTCCTGATGAGTTGGGTTTATATTATACATCACACATTATTCTACCTGAAACATGCATATTATTTACTATAATATACATCTAAGACATCAGATACGAAGATTTGAGACTGAATCGAGCCAGGAATGTTATAAAACAGCATTTTTTATTGAAGTTTGAATACAACCTACGGTGGTTCAACATAACATATTGCCAAAAATAATATCGATTTGAATGACAACACCGCGCTGTCGAGTCCACAATAGCTTTTCGTCAATTTTTGATGTTTTTACGCTTTGAGAACATAGCTTTTAATCGTAAACACGAAACAGGGTGCCAGAAGATTTAATAAGGAGGTACGCGCATGCATTGGAAAAAAATATTCTGCAATTAAGTTTAAATTTGAAGAATATAATATAAATAAGGCTCAGTTTGACGACGACGAATTGCCTCGTGTATTCCTCAGTACAATATATTGTGTATATATAGGCGCATGTATATCAAAGAATTGAATTGAAGTAACGAAGAAACCCCACTGAGACATTGCGCTATAGAAAGAAAGGCATAGTATAATTATGTTGGCATCGCTTTGAAGAGAAATGGAGCATGAACTTTGCACTTTGAATTTTTCAAGCCCAGTTTCTCAGGGAAAATACATCCGATTATTGCGGAATCAATACATTGGCGATGGAGAAAAAACGGATGAAAACACGGGCTTGTATTCCTTCGAAATTGAGTTTACGAGATTATAACTGTCTATATGAATAATTAATTTGATATTTTTTTTGCTGGTTAACTGAGTCAGGTATAGACATTTCTTCTGTCTGCAATGAAAATTCTTTCTCTAGAAATATAATTATTAATTGATCCAGCTTCATTTTTTTCACTGATCATCAGCCAATGAGGTTTTTACGTCACACAATTGCTGCATCATAACGAATACATCCGCTAACACTCCTGGTGAAAATTTCTACCTCGATACGTAAAATGCTTTTCAAAATCCATTTGAAATGGAAAATGGGGAATGCTTTCATAACTCTATATAAAATGGAAAATGACAAATGGTATTTGAAAAGCATTTCAAATGTAAAATGTGAAATAGGTATTTGTAATGCTTTTCTTAAATTTTTTTAAAATGGAAACTGACGGTTTGATAATTCGTTCATCACTACAAAAAAGATTGCTTCTGATTTAAATTCTGTATATAAATTATAAAGAGGATATAACATATGCGTACAAGTTATTTCATATTTTTTTCCAGGTTTAAACAAATTAATATTCATTTTTCGTGCTTACCACTTCTATAGTAATTATAGTAGTATAGTAATTATACCACAAGTAGTATAAAATAGAGCAACAAAAAAATGTTCGATTTGTATGAAACCCTGCAGTTACGCTCAGAAGTTCTTTTCATTGGTATAGGTATACCACTTTGGAATAAAAATGGCAAAGTTCGAAATTGCGGATTCAATATGACGGCTAAAAAATGTATTACATCGATGAGTTTTTATCAACTCTGCAGTATTGAACAATTAACTTCTTCAAGATTAATGTCCGAACAAAAAAAGTTCTCGTTTCATGCTCCGGCCGTTTATGCCGTGTCGTTTTCATTCGAATTGTCAGTTAATTAACTGAGAGCCTGAAAAAGCATTTATAGGTATTTGAAACTGTTTTAAAATGGTTAAATGGATGGAGATTTCAATTGCAAATATAAAATCGAAGAGGTTCCGAAATTCAATTTAAAATACAAAATGTAAAATGCCATTTCCATTTCGAATATTACCCAGCCCTGAATACGAATTTAGGGAAATTCAAACGTTTCTTATTCCTTTACAAGAAATCGTTATATTTTCATCGATATGATTTTAAAAAATAACAATTTCGTACATGATCAACTACGTAACTTTCGAATTCCCCTAAAAATTCGAAGAAATCGGTATAGAATCATTTTCACTTGACCTCATGCCTTCATGCCCTGTACATATAATACTTGAAATAAAGTCTCCGTCAGTATAAGCATATATAGCTTCCGGGTAGAAGCAGGGCTGAATTAATTCACGGTTTGTTGCCAACGTATTTATCCATTGACCAATCTGTCAAAAACACCTGATTGGTCGGCTCCATTCAAACGGAATGTCACACTCGAGCGATTCTGCACCCGATGTAAATATAAGGGCACCCTATCCAAGGGAGCAGCCACCAGCCAGTATCAAGTTGCCTCTCGCCCTGATAAAGTGAACTACAATTTTCCCGATAAACCTTGACGACAAGGCCGATCAGTCTCATGCTGTATAGACTATGTTAAAGTTTGAAAGTATTGAGAATAGAGTGAAATCCTACGTGATTTACATTCATTACATTATTTATTTGAGCTGCCAGTGATCGCATTGACTGTTGATTTCGTAATTGGAATCATATTCTAAATTCAAAACTTCGCTCTACCTTACTGACCGCCCTGATAAAGTGAACTGAAATTTTCCCGATAAACTTTGACATCGAGGCCAAGTTTCATAGAATAGAGTAAAACCTTGCGTATTTTACATTCATTATGTTGTTTATTCGAGCTGCCAGTCGCATTGACTGTTGATCTAGTTGAAATCGTATTCTAAATTCAAAACTGTGCTCTACTTTACCGACCGTAAAGTCGCTGTTCAATTGTTATTCCCTGTTTCGGCGCCGCAACGCCATATTCGGGTCCCGATCAGCTGTTGCGTGAAGTTGAATCGCATAAACATAACCTCGTGACGTTTGACAATTACTAGCTCGAAATTGCTGACAATATCCGAAACAAGATCATATAATCGAAGGTAAAACTCACATGACATTTACGAGAAACGACTTCGGGTTTATTCCTCTCGTCAACAACTTGGCAAAGACTATATAATTGCTGGGAGAATTTACGTCTCTGTGAAGTCGCAAAGATAACACAGTTGGATTCAAATCTCAGGTGTTTGTATTTCGAACGTGACATCCCAGTCGAAAAAATCTTCACCTCAATTCCCTCATAATTAGAATTCATGAATTTTGCTAAAACCACACCGTCATGTCTCTCCATCCAAATTGGGTTGCGTTAACCACCGTAGACATACCGTGGAAGACTTTTGTCAAAGAGTCTAACGACACGCCCAGCAAATCTGGAAGGACATTTTCAACTCGTCTCAACTTCAAGGGAATCGAAGCGAAAAAAGCTTACGAAGAAGTCGTTCTTCAAAATTTCATATCAGACACAACACCCAAACCTGACGCCGAATCCAGCAATCGACTGAAATCCAATAGCCCACAAAGCGCGCCTAAAGACACGCAAATTGTCAGGAAAGTCAGCACAAACTCAATCCTTAAAGCTGTGGAGCAAAACGATTTGCATTTTTTGAAAAAACATTTGAATTCGGAGAACGTCGATGTATCCGATGATTTCGGATGGACTCCGTTGATGTCCGCAGCCTATAACGGCAACCTCGAAGTCATAGAGTATCTCTTGAAACTTGGAGTGAACAGAAGAGCTAAAGAGAGGTCAGGTCTGACCGCGGCGCAGTTAGCTCTGAAGAGGAATCATCTTAACGTTGTGGCTTTGCTGAAGAGGAAAACCCTCCACAAAAGCAACGACGAAGTATCGAGCGAAGAGGCGACTCTTTCGGGGTACAAAAGTGACGACGTTCTACGAGAAGATGAACGGGCAAAGATTCCCAAGACCGAAACGGTCCCTGGGAACATCAAAGCCAACTCGAAAGATAAAAGCCCTGAGTTTTTCTGCAAGATATGCAAAACTGTATTCAAAGAAACTTCTGTAAAACATCACGAGTCTTCTACCCTTCATATATTCAACAGTAAACCAAAACTGCGCTTGGTTGCTTATGGAATAGCGAAACAAAACAAGGGATATCAGATGCTCTTGAATACTGGATGGGATGAAGAGACTGGGCTCGGGCCCGTTGGCGAAGGCACAAAATACCCGATAAAAACTGTTCTGAAAAGAGATCGGAAAGGGTTTGGTCAAGGTGACGAAAAGGAGGCTCGAGTAACTCACTTCAAACCGGGAGATGTTTCTGCGATTAATCCGGCACGGGTGGTTCGGCAAAAAACGTTGAAGAAAAAAGACAGAGAAAAGCTTTTGACCAGAGAAGCCATGAAAGATCGAATGATACGAATAGCACTTTCTTGAATCGATTCTATTTCAATTATCGTGCTAGTCGCCGTCCCAAAACAACCGACTCGATATCTCCGTTCAATTTTTACTCATAAACTAACAATGGTAGATTCTAAGCACGAAATGTAAATATTGCAGAACGCTTGAAGAACACTGTTGTTCACGCAAAGCTAGCGGATAGCGCAGCTAGTTAACAACTCATGGCAAAAAGGTGCCTGTTTTGTCCTACCCCCCGAAATCTTATTTGTTCTCTACTTAGAGCACGGACAATCACTGTTAAAGATGTGTCGAAAGAGTCGCAAAATTCTTAACTATATTGCGCTATTTCGAATGTTGTAGTGGCTTAGCTTCTGTAGTAGTTGATCAGCATCATATCATAGGAGACGGATACAAGAATTGAATTGTAAACATGTAGCAATACCTTCTCCTTGTTAGTTAGCTTGATGATTCACAAGTATTCTCATACGGTAATGCTAATCTCGAGTTATCACCCTTCGTCGAAATCTTATTTTTCTAAATTCAATCCTAAATGATTCAAGTGGTTGATATTTACCTACTTATTATATCATTTGTCTGATGTTCACTGGAATGCAGGAAATGTACGTTCAGGGTACAAATGTATATTGCTAATTACTAATGCCATAAGATCGTGAATACCAAAAATGCGATTTTAATACCAGAAGGTCGTATAATATACATTTATTTTTTCAAATTTGCTGCAGAATCGACAAATACGAGTAAATCAATCGAAATTGATAAAATCAAAATTGAAATTTTCCTTAATTTTTCTTAAAATTTGAAGCCAGCAGGTCGTATCGACAAAAATTTTAATTTCTCATGTTTTTTCTATCACTTTCACTTCTGACTTGGTTTTTTTTTCACGAACAATATAATTTTGATCAGTTTCGAAATACTACAACATTTTTGAAATTTTTGAATTATTCAAAATTTGTATTTTTTACTGTATTTTCGATTACTCTCACTTTCGTGTAATTTTCGTTCACGAATATTGTAATTTTTAAGATTATGGTCGATACGATCTACTGGCTTCATCTTTACGGAAAAACGAGGAAAGAAAAAGCCAGAAGGTCGTGTCAACAAGAATGTAATTAGATCTTTAAAATTTAAGTGGATGTACAGATACAGATCACCTATATTTACAACTTGTGGCAAATCCAGCGATAAAAATTATACGATCACCTGAATGGCAATAGTAACGCAATATATCCTCATTTAACACCTTAATCCTTAGGATCCTTAATTCCCTGATGTGAAAAAAATTCATTATGACTAGAAAATCATAATAACACAGAAAAGATTTATGAATTTCAAAGAAGGGAAGATGTAGGAACCCTTCTTTCTCTTATTTCTGTTATTTATGGTGTTAATTCCTGATTGAAACCGACATACATTCATCTTTCGGAATTAAAACGTTCTATCATATGCTTAAAGTTAATGTGGTGGATACAAAATGGGCACCTTTCACTACAAGAATATATTAAAAACTAAATGTGTTGAGTTCGTTGTTGGAGTTTCCCTAGAAATAATATCCTGCCGTTAATTGTTCCTGCATCTAGTACAATTAAGTGTAATTTAAGATAGTAAAGGAGCGGGGAGACAATAAACTGAGAAGAATCATTTTTGAGAATATTTCCGAACGTATAAGATAAGCGAACCATGTCTTTAAGCACTTAAAAAAGCTATAGAGATCAACAGATCAAATGTTATATTGTAATAATTCAATGTTACAGAGTGTTATAGATTGTTGTAATTTGTTTTCCCACATAGTACCGAAATCTACGATGAACGACGAGCGAAAGACATTAAAATATCTGCAAGAGGTTGAGGCCAAGGCTGAGGAGATATTGATGGATAGGCAGGAGGTTGTTGCACTGGACAAAAGAAGAAACGACGATAGAATGGGAGAGCGAGCATTGAGAAATCAAACTTCTGACAAAACCTGGATGGCTGTTGGATCTTTGTTGATAAAAATGACCAAAAGCTCAGCTCAAGAGTTGCTAGTAAAAGGTAGACGATAAATCAAACTGGACAAAGAAACAAGCCCAACAAAGACATAAGATTGGAAAACTAATTTCAAAAGTATTTTCATGTTGTAGATCAGAGAGAGTGCGATGTTGAAATCAACAAGATTAGAAGCGACTTGAAAGTCAAAGTAAACCAGCTTCGTGATTTAGAACACACGCAGCCTGTTGCAGGACTAATGTTAAACCCAATGTCCCGCGAAGAAATGTCCGCCGTCAATCAAGTGCTCGGCAAAAGCCTGTGAATAGTTTACGCTAAAGAGAACCAGGTTTTCAATCGTGGATGATAATAAATGAGAAATTAACAACAAGACCTGATTACCTTTAATTATATTAATTAGGTAATAAATTAAGAAGCAAGAGTCTGAAACATTGTTAGAATTTTTAGACTAAAACTTATCGTCAATCATATTAAAAGTGTGCAAATACCCTTGCAGACATTATTGAGCGTTTGATGTGCTGAATGTCAAAGTATAGAATAGAATTAAGTGTAATAATTGCCGTTAGCATTATCTGCTGGAATTGCGAAGACGATTATTTTGTAAGAGTCATAAGTTTACAATAAAATGTGATAACAATGAATGATCAATTTTATTTTTTGTACAATTATCCCTAGCGATTGTCATAGTATTACTTCACAGTCGTATCGTTCAACTCCGTCGATGAACCATCGAGGAAGGAAAGAGTATTCAGATTCAGCATTCGAAGCGGCCAACTCTTCTACCCTCACGTCGTTACCCGGTTCCCATACGAATTTGTAAACAAATTCGTCGTAATCTTTTCGCACAACTGATTTAACGAAGTTCAAAAATTGATCGCAAAAATTCATACATTCTGAAGCACTCCAGATACCCTGAAACAGTAGATAAAAATTCCTTGGAAATATCTGTCCAATGTATTGTTTCTATGCTCAGATCATCTTGAATAAGCATCAGTAATGAAAGAATGTGGGAACAAGTTGGATTTTTGGTTTTTTTATGGGTAGATCCTTCAATGATTTTTCTCTGTGAGTTGATTCGAGGCAAAATTTCAATGTTTTATAGCGTGTAGTAAAATGTATAAAGCTCCCTGAAGTTTTATACCTATCTAGGCCTCACTATTCAGGAAAAACCCGTTAATTATCAGTATCTCAACTTCGACCAGACTGACTGACTTTCACATTCAAACTTTTATATATCCTATCCTCATTGCAGGGAAAAGAGGAAAAAGCTTCGGTCCCACATAACTTTAATGGAAAAAAGTCTGATCTCTCCCATTATGACATTTGTTTTCGACCAGATTTCGAGAAACCCTCGGAAATGCCACGTTTTTTTACCAGAAAAATCATATTTTTCAATGGTTCCCAACTTTTTTTTTTCCCAATTTTAATTTTTTTACTAGAAGCTCGCAGTTTTTACCCAAAGATCCGGAGTATTTGGAGAGTGCTGCAAATAAGGACTGAAGGTAACTATGTTTGATCTAATGACTTAGCATTAGATTTAGCATGAAATGTTTCATTTTGCAAAATTTCTGGACAGGATTGAAGTTCTGAATTCCAAAAGTTCCAAACGGTCAAATTACCGAATTTATCTGAGAATGAGCCGCGATTGTAAGTTTCTAGAAACGTTAGAGTCCAGAACTTGCAAATTCTGAAAAGTCGAGATGCAGCCAGCTCAACGATCCGAAAGTTAAAAACTCAGAAAGTCCAAAGATCCAAAAATTTAAGGAAAGCTCATGTCAAAGGGTATCAAGTAAACAACGTTGCATGGCGCGAATTCCGAGATTCAGATCTTCAGCTTTCGGAATTTTGAACCTTCATGAAATTGAAGTTCGTAACGTTAACGCAACAAAATGTTCTGCAAAAACTCTCTATTTCAGTACTCGAATAGTTCAAAAACAGCTAAATACTCTAAATAATTTTCAAGAATTGATTCGATAATGTAGCTATATAGTTTAATTTACGATTCTGGAAAACATGAATATCAAAACAATTTCCAGACAATCTTGTTGCGTTAACGTTAAAATCTTCAACCTTATGAACCTTCGGTGTTTTTCCATTCCGAGTTTTTAAAATTGGCTCAGTAGACTTTCAGGGAAATAATCTCTTCAAAAACTCTGAGTTGGTAGTATAAAAATTCGGAATTTTCAGCTTTTACAGCTTTTGAAATTCGGAATTTCAATCACGCCCTAAAATTTCCATACTAATTATTAACTTTATCGAAATTGCAATCAAAATTGACTATCAATATTGCGGACATGAAGCTGAAGCTATTCAAAGACCTATTCAAAGCTGAAGAATACAATCTAAGCTTTGGTTTTGTTAAACAATTAACAACATTTGGATTTTTATCCTTGGCAGACTCATTATTACCTAACGCATTTCATTTGGCTGCTAATTTTGGCTGATAGCTTCAGCTTCATATTGCGAACGAGTCGAAATTTCTGCCCCGGATCGGTTTATAGAAAATTGATAGACCTGCCCATCCTAATGCTGAAAATATAAAAAGAATCTAGTGGCAGCTGAAGAGATAAACAAGTCACCTTTGACATTCTAGTCATCTCTGGGACGTCGTAGCTGGTAAGTTGCCTGACGATACCACGATCGTCTCTGAATCCGCACAGAACACTTTCGACGCCGACGAGAAAGCTTTGGCACCACCATTTAATGAGTTTGTATCTTTTGAAGTTTTCATCCTGCCGTCTGTTCTCGATGATTCGGCTAGTTTTCAACTCTACAAGTTTCACCGCCTTCCAATCGATCGGTTCTTTCAAAATCTCCTTGGAAGAAACTCCGTCCATTTCTGCACCATACAACAGCCTGTTCTCTCCTAGCCGAGATTTGAACATACAGCAAAATTCTTCCGCTTCGTTAACAGCCTGGGAAGTGTCAGGCGGTTCGCCGGGTAAATCTGGAATATTCTGACTTCATAAATACAAAATTTAGGGGATAGAATAAACGTGCAAAGAAACGAGATTCGCTATAACAAAATACGATTATTATTGTTAATCATCTTTCCACCTGAAAGTAAATATTGTTCGAACTTAAATCCCCAGGACATGAATTGTAACTGTTTTTCCGAAACTTTAGCTTTTTGACGCTTTTTTTCTTCAGTATCAAAAGCGCATAGGTATATAGTTCCTCTCCATTTACAGGCACAGATTATCCAGCCTTCTTGTTTTTCAAACGGCGTACACCACAGCCTCGTTAATAACCCGCGAAAGCATACAAAATGGGGCTGCAACCTGAGATTTGAAAAGAAATGCTCTTATTTTATTCATTGCTGGTATTATTTTTAGCTAATATGCAGTAGAAACGCTGAAGAATCGAAACAAAGTAACGAATAATTCAAATTTCAAACGTTCGAACCATCGATTAGCATCGGGCGGAGCCCTGATAGTGTGATAATTCAAAAGTATCCATTGTAACAAGTGGTCTATTCGTTCGTCATCTGCTTTGGCGGGCTTTCGTTTGACACGATCGTAGCCTTGTTTGAGGTTAAGTTTGACAACTTCTGAGGATGGAGCGTTTAGATACTTCAATTGCGAAGCGTTTGGGAGAAATTCTCGATCTTCGTTGACACTGAAATAACCGGAAACCTCCGGTCTACCGAAATATGGAAAGCTGTTCATGTCCCATGATCTGTCAACTTGAAAATTATGAATGTTCGCCATTGAATTTCAAACAATTTAGGTTATGATTCTCTCCAGTCCCCACTGACTGAACCGTTGACTGAATAATATGAAGGCGTTCTCAGCCCTGGGTAAGAATGCGTACAGGCATCTGCAGTACCGACCGAATTTCGGACTTTCGCACGTGTGCCTGGGCTACACGCTTGTACGATTAGGGCTCTCATTGGTCCTTCAGCTCAATTTCGTCGGAAATGACCAATGGGAAACCTAATGATTATCATAGCGTGTAGCCCGCACTGATCTCTACAGTGTATTGTAGAGATCAGTGGTAGCCCGGGCGGCACGACTGTCCATTCTTCCAAAAATTCAAATTTTTCGAAATATTCGGAATGAAGAAACAATTCATAGTTTTGGAATCTGCCGAACTAGCTTTCAGAATCTGCAAGCCGATTTGAAATGAAAAATCTCCTTTCTTTTTAAATGGTCGATTTACTCTTCGCTGATTTCCAACTTTTCGTCCTCTTCTTTTTCATAAGTAAAATCGCGGGACGTTTCCGAATCGAGAAATCATACAGAGATTTCGAATCAGCGGGTCATTTCCTCCGCAAATATCATTATGATCATCCGGTTCTCGACAAAAACTTTTTTCGGCCAAAAAAATGAGAAGAGGTATAGGGTGACGATGCCTCAGGCCTAGGTAACTCATTGTCAGCGTACAAGAATAATTGCGAGAAAAAAACAGGCTGTCAAGCGCATCTATCGGCATATGGCGTCATTCATTCAGATCCTTTTCTTGGGCTTATACCCTAGTTAGAAATATTGGCAATTGGAATTCATTGCAATCAAGCCCGGATTAATGGCTACTTCCCGAATAATTGGTTCAAATGGAAACGTATTTCGGAAATCCCAATTGAAACCAATTCCGATCTAATCAGGAGTCTATCGTGATCATTTGATTACTGCCCGATGCATAAATCGATAGGACATTGATTCGTTTTCATTGGTTTCGATTGAATTTTTTCGTTAACTTTGACGATTTGATCGCTGATTCAAACTCAGTCGTATACATTTGATTATTAAGACAAACTTCCTATTTCCTAACAATAAATAAAGATAGCTAATAGAAAATTGACGGAGAACTTTATTCTTGAAATCAAAACGCGTTTTAGAATACTTTTTACCATTGGCTCGACATTGAAACTAACCTCGAAACTAACTGAAAAGTATGTGAACCTGATACCTGGATATTTCGATTTTTCATGATTCCGATTAGGTTTCGGTTTACACCGAGGGGTTAATCACTCGTCGATTCCATGTACACCAGATTACAGATTTCAAAGATTACAAAAGATTACAAAAGATTACAAAAGATTACAAAAATTTCAAAAGATTACAAAGATTACAAGAGATTTCAAAAGATTACACAGGATTTCAAGAGATTACAAAAGATTACACGAGATTACACGAAATTACAAAAAATTGATTTCAAAGATTACAAGAGATTTCAAAAGATTACATAAGATTTCAAGAGATTACAAAAGATTACACGGGATTACACGAAATTACATAAAATTGATTTCAAAGATTACAAGAGATTTCAAAAGATTACATAAGATTTCAAGAGATTACAAAAGATTACACGAGATTACACGAGATTACAAAAAATTTAAAAGATTACAAAAGATTTAAAAGGATTACAAGAGACTACAAGAGATTTCAAAAGATTACATACCTATGATTTCAAGAGATTACAATAGATTACAGGAGATTACCAGAGATTACAAAGATTACGAAAGATTTTAAAGATTACACAAGATTTCAAAGATTACAAGATATGTTAAAGATTTCAAAAGATTACATAAGATTTCACGGGATTACAAGAGATTTCACGAGAATACATGAGATTTCACGAGATTACATGAGATTTCAAAGATTACAAAAGATTTCAAGGATTACAAAAGATTACACAAGATTCTCGAAGGGGTGTACACCAGATTACACGAGTGATTGACTCCTCGGTTTACACGTACTATGGAACTCTATAATTGGCTTTACATTAGAACCGATTGCAGGGAACTGGATGGAATAATAGTACATTATGCAACAAGGGAATAAAGCGGAAGATTATTCCCGAAGGTAAGTTTACTGCCCGAACGGAATCACCCGAGGGAATTTCCGCGAGGGCAGTAAGCCTGAAGGAATGATCTACTTTATTCCCGTGTTGCATATAGGGCTTTATTTCCGACTCAACCGTGGCCACTTTTTTGACCTAAAGAGTGGGACCCATGCAAAAAAGCGAAGTGTTCCAGATTTCCCGCGGCGCATAAGTCTGGAGACTGAAACTCATTGGAAATTTATCATAATATGGAAAGGGAATAGTCAAGACCAAAGATAAAACAGATTGAAAAAAATAAAATAAAAAAATTGATAAATTAAAAAAGAAAAATTTTTTAAAATAATTTTGAGAAATCATAAATTTGCGGGACATAAAGTACTTTACGTCCCGCAATTTGCGCGGTCGAACCACTTGATAATGAGGCAAATACCTCTAGATTTGTGGTTGGGGGTTGAGTCCCATCCAAAATCTCGCATGGCATCAGAATCGGTGACCCATGCGCAGAAAAGTGTCCCGGATGAGCGAGAACACCCCATATATATATACTATAATAATGAATCACTCTCACATCGAAGGTTGACAGGCTACATAACCCGGAAATGTTCAAAAGATAAATTTATTTTTTATTTTTTTGTTTGTACCCACGACATGACGGTGCCAGGAAGTTTCAGACACGACCAGGAGTTTTTATCTAAAACATTAGCGGAGTTATGGGTTGTTTTTAATATACCTACGACACTTCGCGTTTATGTTTTCGGCGTGATCAGCGATCTTGGAACGCGTGAGTGTTGCAGGTGTCCAGATTATGTCTATACAAGACCAGGAACTAAATTCTGTAATACATGAGCACGATCGTCAGCTGCGCCCAGCTTGAGGTGATATGGTAGAGATTAGTTCCAACTTAACCTAACCAACGTACACAACATGCGTTTTACGAGAATCCTATCAGTTCTGTTTGACGAATTGACATAATAAGCCAATTTCTTCCAAAAAACTGAATCCATTCGGCGAAAGTTCATTCGAATTCGTTGGGTAGTCATCGAGAAAGTACGATTCGCCTTTTCGAGTTGAAGACAATTGGCAATCATGGAATTTCGAACAGACTCGACCATATCGCCTTAATGGCCACGAGGATATTATCGGATACATTATGATCTGCACTCACGGAACGATATGAGCTTTTATGTACTCATGAAGATTGTGCACACGCACGAAAGCGCACGTATATAAACCGCAGAAGCCAGATAGACAAGCACAGTCATCACTCATCTGCAGTCATGTACTACCAAACTAAAGGAATCTTCGTGCTCCTGGCCCTTGTGGTGTTTTTGGCCCTCGCCGGCGAAGCTATGGCTCGACCACAAAGTAAATATTTGTAGGAATCTGCTTAATTAATCTGAATCTGGCCACCTGTAATTGTGACAATTCACGTGTGATCATGTGAACGAAGCCAGGTTTCCGCATCGAATCAGCAACTGTGATGACTCGATGCATCAGCAGGCATAAAATGATATTGCAGATGCATGAAATTTTCCAAGTTTCTTCATTTACTGTAAATCCCATGAAAATTGTCATTACGTAGGAACTGATAATTGACTTGAGAAATCCAATCCTATAATAACATGTGGACATTTTTCTGGTTCCTCAGTTCAGGTGCACAAGAAGAATAAGTAAAAAGTGAATCACCGATATGGAGCGTGGATCTTCAAACTATGATCGAATTCGTGGGCGACGGCTTCTATAATTTCCCAAACTTTGATTTTTGTTTTATCTTTTATGTCAATTTGCCACCGACCATGGTGATTCAATAAATTAATATTGATTGGCTTTGAATAGATGTGTGTCTTGCTATACCGATTCACAAAAACCGTCCTCATCCACATCTCTATTTATTCAAAGAAATCCAAACCCACTGGGACATATGTCTGTCTCAAAATTGTTATTTCAAGTTAACTTATGTTGTAAGCCGTTATACATAGAGTAGTTCAGGATATGAGACTGGGAATTCGATAAAAAGACTTTGGAAAGTATCCTGCGCCTGATGCTATTGACGGATTGTGACAACAACCAACACAAAACATAGTATCTCACCAGTATTGCAAAAATATAACAATATATCGATGAAATTTTTACACTTTGCTGCAGAATGTCGTGCCACGCGAGGAATCAGAAATGCCGTAGAAACAGAGAAAAAACTGCAGAGTAGAGTTTGAGATATGGTAGTGTTGTGAATGCATGAAAAACTTATATATTTAGTAGTATACTAATAACGAAAAACGGCGCAAACATATTACAAATGTACGAAAACCACTGCCAGGTCCCAAGTAATGTCACCAGCCAAAAATTTGATCGGAAATAATTATACATACGGTGCTATAGTCGTAAGATTGTTAAGGAACAGAAAAATTTTTGAATGAAAAGTACAAAATCTTGTATCTGGCACGGTGAAGATTCTTGACAATCGCAAATCGATATAGTGGCGCCTGATTCTCCGCCTAGTCCTTGTGAAGAGTTCTCACTGTGTGAAAAAAATAAAATCCCTGCTAAATCGCATAGCTGCATGTACACTACCCGCCAATAGTTTGAGTACACCAGTCGAAATTTCCCGCCGCACTTAAAATTGGATAGCGAACTCAAGAATGAGGATAATCGAATATCTCAAGTGGCGTTCTGAAGAGGACAGATTGACCTTTATTCTGCCTTTCTAGAAAATTCTCTGCGATCTTTCATGGCCCTGGCAAGAATTTTTGAAGATGGCCGTTTTCCGGCGTTTTTTGACCTTTTGGATGTTTATTTTGAATTTTTGGGGAAAAATTTTTCTTCGATGGTCATAACTCAGAAAGCACATCAAGACCTGCATTCACGTTTTTTCAAAAGTTTCGTACGCCCCCCCCCCCCCCCCCCCCCCCCCCCCCCAGTATTGCGTTTTCAGCTGGAAAAGACATGTTTTAGAAAAAAAAGCGTGATTCAATCACTATGGGGTTTCAGAGGAAATATCAAGAGGGTGAAAAGATACATAGCTAATTCACACCGGGGTGGCTCAAATTTTTTCGAATTCGATTTCGAAATTTCATGTCCTTCATAAGTTGACCATCAAAAATACAGAAGAAAAATCTTTCCCTAAAAAGTGAAGTTGATTTTCGGTGGTCAAGAAAAGACCGGAAAACGCCCATTTTCAAAAATTCGTCACAGGGCCATTAAAAATTGTAGAGAATTTTCTAAAAAAGCAAAATAAAGGTGATTCTATGCTCTTCAGAACACCATTTGAGATATTTGATTATCTTCATTCCTGAGTTCGCTATCCAACTTTAAGGCCGGCGGGAAATTCTGACTGGTGTACTTGAACTTTTGGCCGGTAGTGTATATGCGGGCGTTGCGGGTAGCATTCTGAAATTTTTTTCGCAGATTCTTTACCCCGATGACAGACACCCTCTGAAATTTGTACCGAAGTCAAAAGTATGTGTTTAGATTTTTTCAATTTTATTCTCATTTTTTGCCCAAATTTCGATTGTCTCAATGCAGAAAAAATATGATTTTATAAACAAATCACTTCTATATCAAAGGTTGAGGGGCTATATCACCCGGACGTATTCGTAAAACGGATTCATTTTTTTTCTCATCCATAGCATGAACATGAACGGAAATTTCAAGCACGACCAAAAGTTTGTACTTACCTACAACATTAACGAAGTTATCGGTTTTTTCATTATATTTATACCTACGGCACTTCGCGTTTATAATGTTCTCGGCATGATCAGCCACGAAAACGCGTGAGCGTTGCAGGTGTTCGGATTATCTCTAGAAGACCAGGAACTAAATTCTGGGATATATGAGCACGAGCGCAGCCCGTATACATAACATGTGCACTCATGAAAGCATATCGCGTGACTAAAATCAAACGGGCGTATCCGCCAAGAATGCCAGTATCATAACAAAACGGCGTATATCAAGAGAATTACATGGGAAGCTGCCCAAAAGCAAAAGGGCGAATACACCATATGCCCAAGATCAAAAGGGCGTATGCGCCGAAAAAGTCAGGATCATAACAAAAGGGCGTATATCAACAGAATCACATGGATAGCTGCAGCCTGAAAGCGAAAGGGCGTATACACCATGCGACTAAAATCATAAGCGCGTATGCGCCAAAAAATCATGAAGGCTGGTGCGGCCTTTTGATTTTAGTTAAACGTGAAAATAATAAATAATGTGGCTCATACGCCCCCTCTGATTCTAGTAAACGGCAAAATAATTGAGAAATGGCTCATACGCCTCTTTGATTTTAGTAATTGCTAAAACAATGAAAAAGTGGCTCATACGCCCTTTTGACTTTAGTCGAACGCCCGAATAGCAAAAAATGGCTCATAAGCCCTTTTGATTTTTCTAAACGCTGAAATAATTAAAAAATCGCCCATATATACTTCTTTTTGAACTTAGTCAACACTAAAATGATTTTTAAAACATGGCTCATACCCCCTTTTGTTTTTAGTCAAACGCCCGGATAACAAAAAATGGCTGATAAGCCCTTTTGTTTTTGGTCGATGTGTCATACGCTCTTGTGTTACTACGATCTGTTTTTTTTTTTTTGTTATACGTGGAGTAGTATACACATACGCCCTTTTGTTATTTAAATCCCAAAATATCGAGAAAATGGCGCACACGCCTTTCTGCTTTTAATCAAGTGTGTCATACGCCCTCATGTTACTATACTAATTCATTTTTTGTTGTACATGGAGTAGTATACAACTTACATTAAACCACATCAAAATAATTTCCATAAAACGGTACGTTTCCATTTTTCAATAATTTCAAGAAATGATGGATTCGAATTTTTGAATTTTTTAGGGGGCCCGTTACCGCTTTTTATCGCTTTTTATTGCTGATTAACGGAAACAGATTCATCCGGAAATTCTGATTTTTTGATATAAGGTGCCCAGGGTATCTACTCTTTCAAACCCATATTCACGGACCACTACCAATTGTTTCATATCTTCGAAAAAAATTTTGAAAATCAATATTTTCACTATTTTTTGAGTAATTATCGTTGAATTTTGATTCTTCTCCTTCTAAAATGTTTTTGTATTTCTTCCATCGTTTTTTTCTTGTAAAACTTTCCATCAGTATCGCTTACAATGCAAAAATTGCTGATTCATGAATTAATGAAAAATAAAAATTTTCGCGATAAAAATTTATTTTTCAGCAATTTTCGCATTCTAAGCGATACTGATAGAAATTTTTACAAGGTAAAAACGATGGAAGAAATACGAAAACGTTTCAGAAGCAGAAAAATCGACATTCAACGATAATTACTCGAAAAATAGTGAAAATATTGATTTTCAAAAATTTTTTCCGAAGATATGAAACAATTGATAGTGGTCCATGAATATGGGTTTGAAAGAGTAGATACCTGGGCACCTTATATAAAAAAATTAGAATTTTTGGATGAATCTGTTTCCGTTAATCAGCGATAACGTAATTTCGACGCTAAAAATGGCACTTTTGAACGCCCCGCGCGCCCCCTAAAAAAATTCAAAAAATCGAATCCTTCCACGGAGACCTTCATTTCAGCGATATCTTTGATTTTTGAGGGTAGCCGAGAAAATTTTTTTTTCGATCCGCCCTAATGTATGTATGTCTTTCAATACATCGCGTGTCTAATGGCATAAGGTCGTAAGCGCCAAAAAGCCGATTTTAGTGACATAAGGTCGTATAATTTTCTTTTTCGCGCCAATCGCTATAAAAATGATGGAAACGCATAGATAATTCTAAATTAAGGATTCGAAAAACTTAAAAGCAAAAGGTCGTATCTTGGTGGATACGACTTTCTGCTTTTAAGATTTCCTTTTAGTTATTCTTTTTTTTTTTTTTTTTATCGCAAATGCTCTAAAACCTCTCGAAACGCATAAGTAAATCAACATCCCGATTTTTTTGAAACTTTTCTCAAAAAAAAAGCAAAAATTGCGAAGCTAACGGCAAAAGGTCGTATCCACCATTTTTTTTTTTTTCATCGCAAATGCTCTAAAATCCTCTGAAATGCGTAAGTAAATCGATATCCCTGCACTTTTTTTTATATTTTCCATCGAAAAAATCAAATTTTTATTAGCGCATACGACCTTCTGAAATTAGCATTCAGTATTATTTCTCCAGAAGTTAGGTGAAAAAGGTCGTATGCGCCAGGACTTACGACGTTCTGCTTTTAACTGACCAATTTTCAATATTGACGTCTTTCAACATTTTTTCACGTTATTCGCGTAAGTACGTGAAAAAAAAATTATACGACCTTTTGATTTTACGAACGGCAAACGGTCGTATAATGGCACATACGACCTTATGCCATTAGACACGCGACATATGACGACTATCTATTCTTATTGTTAAATTTCCATGAAAATTGATTCGGAATTTCATATAAGTGTATAAAAATCAGGTTTTATTTGAATTCAATTTTTTGAGTAGGAAAATCTCAACAGATCTTGATCCAGAAACCCCTTGTGTACTTTTGATGTTCGATTATATCATTGAGTTCTGATGAGGAACTGACGATTAGCTCTTTTTTCTTCACATATTCCAAAACGATTGAATTCTAATTAAGAACTTAATTACAATAATAAGAGCAATCGAACAAAAGTATAATAACTGTAATCTATTTGAAATTTCAAAATAAGAAACGCAACTGATTTCACAATTGACTTTTTCCAATCGTTTTCAATCGATTTTTATTTCTTATAAGGAGAGAAATAATACTTGGCCGTAATTGATGAGCTTTCAATGCGGGTGCATAACATTTTCAAATTTCCAAACTTTTTCCAGGTCTTCCAGATATTGGGAGTGAACGTTTCTTAATTTTTTTTGCATTAGTAAAAGAAAAGATACAGATCATTTTAAAATATTCTATATTTCTTTTCAGATAACTATATTATACCACTAACAAGTCTGTTACATTTTTGTCAACGTATGAAGCTAAGTTTTCTATACTCTTAGCTGCAGTATATAGTTTTGGTATTTGTACTTGTTTGTATATTTGATAATATACTAATATCTAGTATCACAAACTTATGCATTTATGTAGGTAGCATAACATAAAACCCGTTCATTCGTTACATAATATTAAATAGTAGATGAATATAAAAATAAATTAGAACTAAAAATGAGAACGAAAATATTAGGAACTGTTTGGCTTTAGCCAAGTAACAATCAATAGGCTGTGCTAAGATATTATAGTACGTAAAATAGTCATATTGTGGCAGGTACCGACGTAGAATATGAAAACAAAAACATAGTAAATATTTCAATAGCCTTACGACTTAACATAAATAATATCTGTAATAGTTGAAAGAATAAAATATACGAAATCTGCAAACTCAAAAGTATTAACTTTACTTTTATCACATAATAGTTATTCATTCTGCGGTTGTATCGTCTTCCACGAAGTCAGCGGCTTCCGCACGCGTAACACATTCGATGTGAGATACTTTGTTACGGAATTTAACACCGTAAAATTTATTAGCGTAAATAAGTAACTCGGGTCTGCAAAACAAACAACATGTTGCTAGTGATCGATTGATTACTTTTCTCAACTTTCAATTAATCTCAAGTCATTATAATTCCAAAGAATATTTAGAAGAATCTTGACCTTGTTTTTTTTTTTCCATGAAAATGTATTATACAAAGCTCGATACTTTTCTGAACGTTTTACACCTGCATTATTTACTCAAAGATTTCCCAAGGATTTACTTTTTAATAAACTTACCTGAATGTAGTAATGATAAATTGCGCATTAGCACTCAGTTCGTGGATCATATTAGCAACGGCTACCCGATGTTCGGTATCCAAGGCTTGATCGATCTCGTCGAAAAGATAAAACGGAGCTGGATCACATTTTTGAATAGCAAAAATCAGGGTCAAAGCCACGAGGGACTTTTGACCTCCGGAAAGCTGATTCATTTCCCTAGTCTCTGACTTTTGACCGGTAAACGAGACCCGGATTCCTATTAATGTGAATATGATAACCAGATATATCGTTATGAAAAAACACACGATTATTCTCTGCTAACAAAGTAAACAAGGGTTTATTATTTCTGGATATAAAAACATCCTGCAACTCACCGATACCCGAAAATCTATCAGAATCTGCTGCCGATTCTGAACTAAACTCTGCTGCGGTTTCTTCCTCGCCGTTGTTCGTCTGCATTACGAGATGCGCGTGTCCTGACGGTACCAGCTGCTCAAATATTTCACTGAAATACTTGCTGACCTTTGTACGAAAAAGATATTACAACGAATTTTAATACAATTCCTTATAACTTATTGTATCGCCTAAGATTTCGTTTATATCTTCTAAGAAATAACAAATACTTGGAAAGTTTACTCATCCGAAATTAAAGTACAGTGAGGGTCGTGGTTTTTAATTTGAACAGTAATTAATTTTAAAGTTCAAGAATAACGATAATCAAAACAATCTTTGTTCTTTATTCCTTTTGACAATTTTTGAAGGTCATATTATCTACCTGTTTGAAAGTGAATTCGATCGCCTCGTACTTTCGTTGCTCCAAAACCATCATTAGCTCCTTAATTTTTTCAGCTCCCACATCTAACTCCGCCTTTCTTTTACTTAAGCACTCTTTTTGATCGGTGAAAGATACAAATTGGTCCAATGCTCTCTTGTTCACGTCACTGTGTAATTTCAGTTATGGAAAAAAATCGATAAAAATTGTTGTACCTAAGCTATTCAAATAAATGCTCAATCAATATTCAGAAGATCTGTAACAGCTAGGATAAAAAAAAAAAAAAAAAAGAAAAAACATCACAAGAATCAATCTGAAAGACCCGATTCGAAGATTTATACAATTCGTTGTATCGAACATGTAAAATCAGTTTTGAAAATCATAATTTGAGATACTTTTACCTGTACTGTTTCAATTCCTTGTTAACATTTTCGATTCTTTTCAAAAGTTCTTTATTCGTGAGTTCGTTGAGTTTGCGGTAAGTTTCAGGATTTGGAAGCGCTTCGAGTTCGGCTATTTTTCTAGTAAGTTCGCTTATCCTTTTCTCTATAATGTTTTGCTTGCTCACCATCTTCTCTAAGTCTTCAGCATTATCACCGATCTTTCCCTGCGCTGCCCTCTCCACGCATCTTAATTTATACAATTCCGTAGACTTTTTCTTTTGCTGAACAAAAAAAAAAGGATTCGAGAAAATAATATTTTCATAAAAACCCCACAACGGTCAATTGTCTTAACTTCAAGAAACGAACGTCTTTCATATTTCTAAACTGGAACAACTTCTCTTGGCAAGAAATTATACATTCCTAATAAATATTCCGTCCAAAATGAGCCGTTTTTTTCCAAAGGTAACATCAATTTTCAAACAAATATCAATTCTTCTTTTAATTCGCTAAGCCCTCAGATGGATTTTGGATTTTCTAACTCAGAGATGAAAATTCTATTTTCGATATTTCTAATTTCCAATACTCCACGAGTTTATAAAATCCCTGAATTTCACTACGTGGTCATATCATCCCTGACATTGACTGAAAGGGACGAGAAATTACGTGAGAGTAAATCTGGAATGTAAATTTCACCTCCTGAGTGGCATCGGAAAGTTTTTTAGTCTGAACTTCAAGCTCTGTGTTGAGTTTTCCAAGAGATTTTTCGAGCCGATCAAGGTGAGCTTTTACAAATTGTATTTTTCGCTCTCTGTCCTCAAAGGATAACTCTTGCAATGCTTGAACAAGCTCCTCTCTGCGTCTGACTAAGTTGTTGACGAGTAAATTTTCTAGCTTGTTTTTATCAGCCTCCAGTCTCATTCTTTTAGCAAAAGCTTCCTTATTCTCTTGCGTTAGACGTCTGATATCCTCGTTCAGCGTATCAATCTGACAATCGGAGTTAAAATTAGTAGCGCTTGGCAAATTATCAATTAATCAAAGCTTGCAGCATGTTTTTTTTTTTTTTTTTTTTGAATACTAAAAGATTGATCGACATCTTGGATAAAACGATTATTCGAAAAAACAAGCTCCAGCTTTAATAAATATTGCAAAAATTAGGAAAATGGCGAATAATCATCAAGAAGAATCAACTACTGGAGTACTTATCAGCAGGAATGTCTGTAAGAAAAAAAAATGAAATAAAAGACAGATAAAATCTGTTTATTTTTCACCTCTTGCTGGTCCTCGACTAATAATTCAGAAGTTAACTCCTGTTTGAGTTCATTTTCCAATCCTTCCTTAGTAGCGAGCATTTCTTTGAGATCCAAAACGCACTGAGCCAAGCTGTGTTCTTTCGAAGCACGACACTTCTCGATTGTGGCAAGCTCTGTCTTTATTAGTCGTATTTGTGCTTGAAATTTCTCCAATCTATCCCTGAAATTGGAAAAGTTCAAATGTTCATCGAATATCAAAAATATATCATGATGAATTTTCCATTCCTCGAAAGTTATTTCAGGTTTATCGAGCTTGAAATCGACGAATTTGTTTCAAAAAAAACTTACTTAGTTTTACTGTTTATATTTTCTGCCTTTTGCATTTCGGTTACTTTGGACACGATGTCTTGCTCAGTCTTGGCAATCTCTTCCCTAAGAGTTTTTAACTTATCTTCAACCTCCCGGATCTCTGCAATTATATGCATTCTAGTCCTTTGCGCATCCATACGAGATCTCGAAGTGTCGAAATATCCGCCGGTCAAAGTGCCTCTTGATGATACTTGGTCACCTTCCATCGTAACGCAATCTAATCCCGAACTCCGCGCCAGGATTGTCGCAGCTTCTACGTTACGGCAGATCAAAGTCCTTCCAAAAATGTGCCTAATTACAAGATCATTTGATCATTAGATAGCAATTGTTACATTAGAAGACGTCTTTAGTTTTTCTCGATTATCGTGTAAGGTTTTGTGTTGTATTTTTACTCAGAGGATCATCGAAACATTATAAAACAAGAACTTCTAAGTCTTCAACATCCTTTAAAATTCATTTAAATTCCAAGAGTCAAATTTTGTGCAAAATTCGTCCCTTCCTCACCTAAAAATGCTGTCGAGTATCGGGTCGTAATTAATCTTGGCAATCATGGGTATGGCGTCATTGGAATCTGGGTAATTTGGAACTGCGCTTTGGATGCGATTGATTGGCATAAACGAAGCCTCCCCAGAGAGAGACTGGTTATTCATTTCTCTGAGGATCTTTGTGGCGAACGAGTCGGTATCCACCACGTGATTGAACAGCCTGTTACCCGCCGTTACCTCAACTGCTGTATAGATAATTTTCTCACACTCAAAATTATCGATCACCAATCCATGGTAGCCGCTGACTAAGCTCGCAGTTTCTTCTCGTTCCCTAAATAATGCTTAACGTTAATAAAAGCCAAAATTCAACAAATTTTAATCCGTAATTACCTAAAGATGTCGATCACTTTCCTAACACTGTCCCTTCCATTGAGAGTAGAGTTTCCTACCATAGATCGCAAAGTATGATCTGCTTTGAGCAGGTCTTCCTTTAATCCTTCAAGATCACGCTGTAAGGTGCTTTCTTTGCGATATCTGCGGCGCAAAGACGCGGTATATTAGATAACTGGATATCCCTTCATTGGGATGTAGGGTAGGGTGCTCTAAGAGTGCGCGGCTCGTGATTTGTAAGAGTACGGGCAGAAATTCTTGATTTCATGACTTAGACGGTTGGAAAATAGCAGTGATGTGATGCAAAATTCTCCTCAATTTCGTGAAACACACCTATCTTCACCATTTGATACGTTTCAACGGCATTTGAGCCATGAATTTATGATTTTTTTCCCTTAAAATTCTATTAGGTACTTTACGAACTTCGACTTCATGAGCCAATAACTGAAGTGCATATGATGGTTGCGTGATTAATGTATCGCTTACTTTCGCGTAGGACCATTCAGCTATAATACATGCACGTGAAACTCGGTGCACTCTCTTAAAAAAACTCGTTTTTGTAAGAATGCGCAAATAAGTTTTTGTACGTATTATTTTTTTTTTTTCATAGAACAGTTTACGAATTAACAGAAAGGTGTTGTATGTACAATAATGTAAATAAAGGACTAAATAGTTTATATAAAAATTTGTCCATTTTTAATGTTATTACCTAGTTTTCTTCATATAATTAGTCAAAGCCTAAGTGTGTACTCTTAGAGCACCCTACCCTATCTAACATAAATTTGAAGCAATCTAGATTTGGAGCATTGTTGAAGGGAATACTTACTGTTCTTTACGCATGGCTTGGAACTGGTCTTTAGCTTTGGTCATGTTCTCATATTTTTCATTATAACTTTTTATCGAGGCGATGTGCTTCCCTATCTCGTGGGTAAAAGCCGTGATTTCAGAATCGAGAGCGACCTGTTTTTGTGCATCTAACTCTAAATATCTGCTAAGCTTTGCCTGGTGCTCTTTCTTGTCTTCTATTTGCTTCTCTAACTTCTTCAATTCACCCTGTATCCATTCGTCTCTGTTTGCCTGATAGGATTGATCATTTTATTAAAAAATCTAACTTCAAAACAAATGGATGGGTTCAGAATTCAGATTTAAAAATACAAAGTAATAGTTTGAACAAGTCGTTAGATAAAAAATCTTCGACGCAATCAAACAAATGGAATGCAGTACCATTTATATTTTCGAAAGTCCTACAACTTTTAGAATCCTGGAGAATTAGAGAATTTTAAGGCAGGCATAAACGTGCAATGTTCCAGCGAAAAAATATCTACATGCAAAATAAACAGGCCTTTAGTGAAATTTTCTCAGGATTTTTACTGTCAAGGGTTTTATTTCAAGGTAACTTGATGAACAAATAGTTTTTTTTAATTTTCTTCAAATTTTTCAACGTCATGTGGATTTCTAGGAAGTAAATTGTAAAAAAAAACAGAGCTGCAATTTCGTGTTTTGAGCATCATTTTGTGACTGTTTTTCATCAAGATATTCAACTTTTAGTGTAACATGTAGAGTTTTTCGTGGTTCCTCATAAATCGAAGACTACCGAGTTTAAAAGAAAGAAGAAAAAAAAAACCGTCAGAAAAAGAAATTTTTAATCCTTGATCGGTGAGTTTTCTCAATTTCTGTCCTCGTCAAAGAAACAAGATTGTACGAAAAAAAGGAAAAAATCTAATTGAGGCTTGTTTCTTCAACTTTAAAATATATGCCATTCAAAGAAAAAAACTAAATAAAACATGAAAAACCATCTTTATGTCAAATCATCTTGAAAACAAGAAAAAAATCGTAAAAACATTTCACGGAAAGCTTCCAAAAGTTTGATTTCTCTGCTCGAAAACGCTTTTTTAAATTTTCTTCTTTTTTTTCCTTCATCTACCTAATTAATTGGTAAAATGATCTCAACCTTGTGAACGATGCTGCATATTAGATGAAGCTTTCTTATTTATTTGCATAAAAGAGAGATTGTACAAACCTCCAGCAAACCTGAGTGATAGATGACGCAATTGAATATCACCCTGCTCCATACTCACCCTGTTTGTAAACTGAGCGGCCCTGCCCAGTTTGGCATAGAGTTCCTTGCGCTTCTGTTCTTTCTGGGTCAGTTCTCGAGTGCATTCCTCTTCGACGTCTTTGATTTCCTCATACTGAAGGATAATCCCAGAGTTTAGAGCGATGAATAATGAATATTTAAATTATCAGATCAGCAACAACGATTTTTATAAAAATAAATGAATATATTTCAGTCGCATATGAATCATAAGATTAATTTAACCTGAGGTTTGATGCTCTCGAGCTCTTCCTCACGTCTAGCAATGTCAATCCTTAACATTTCCAACTCTTCTTCAGCTCTTTTTTTACTATCGTTATCGCCTGAGATCTCTTCAAGCAAATCATTCAGCGTCAATGCGAGCTTTGCATATTCTTTCTGCATTTCTTGTTGTTCAGTGCTAATAGCGCACAAGACCCAGCAACAAATAATTACAATTACATTCCGATTCTGATTTTCAAATCAATTTTTCATACCGATTTAGTCAATTCATAGTTTTTGCACACACATATATATCTATCTTTGACAAAATTAATAACATTAGGGGATAAATTCGCTATCTAAAGATAAAGAATGTAAAATTCAAGAAAGTTGAAGTGAAAAGAAACATGTAAGTATTAAAAGAACCGATGACCCAACTCACGTGAGTGAATCTCGTTCTTCTTTTATAGCGGTAACTTCTTTCTTAGATTCTCTGACAGATTTTTCAGCAGATCGGACGGATTCCTGAGCAGCTTTGAAATCGTCGGTCAATGCAATCCGTGTGGGTTCTTTGTTTTCGTGGAATTCCTCAAGTTCACGAAGTTTCTGCTTGTTTTCTTTCAACTCGCGATCGTAGATCGTGTACTCTAAGTATCGGCGCTCGTTGTCTAATTTTTGATAAGCCTTTAGCTCCTCTTTCTCCTCTTCTAAAATCTTCAATCGCTCAACTGTACAAGAAATATAGACGGAGTTAGCCGGTTATCAAACTTACCTCTGAGCATGGATGATAAAGAAATGGAAGTGTACCATTATTTCATTAATATTCATTCTAAATAGCGACTTTACGTCAACTCGGCCAGAAGAGATAAAAAATAAACCTCATCTCCTTTGATTTGGTTTTAATTTGTTAGGGCCATGCAGGGCTTATTAAAATTAAAAAAGGTATTATATTTTTTCAAAGACCCCATATTATTGCATGTTTTTACTAAAAATGTAAGTGATCATGATGTAAATCAGATGGATGGGCAAAGCTTCAAATCAATTGTGAAGAATTGGCTTACTCTTCGTCAAATAATGTAAAACTGAAAACAATACTGAAGCTTTGAAAAGAAAGGCATTCTTTCTTTTTTGCAGAGGACTCAAAATGGTCTAGTGAAAAAATCCTGTCCAAGATTTCTGGAGGATGTAGGTGAGAAGATTGGAAAAAAAGAAATTGGGATCTTCTAATGACTCAAAACTATGCACATGTGTAATAACCTTTGTAGTGATAAAAAAAAGAATAATAATACAGGAAATGTTCTGCGAAAGGTTCTCTGCACATAAACTTTCAACACAGAAGATTGACGTCATTCTTAAATACACAACCCAGATATTCTGGAACTTGTAGAACAGATTTTTTGACTGGAGCTTCAATAATTATAGAAAATAAAAAAATGTCCAGAGGTTTACATTGCACATTAGTCACATAATACCGAATCATTTTACATTGCTAGATATTAGAATTATTTATGTTTACCATTTGGACCCGCAATTTGATAAAAAACCACAGCGCATATTATTATGAGCCTCAGAACACTAGAAGTTTTGTCTACATTTTTCTATTCCATGAGGAAGAAAATTGATCAATATTAAACAATAATTTTGGAAATATTGATTAATCCCGAATCAAATTGATGGTGTGACAAAATGGTTGGACATGTAGTTGTTTTGTGAGAGGACCAGAACATATCATGATACTTTAGACAAAATCAGAGGGGGGTGAGGTTTGGAGGGTGGTTAAATTAATATGGAATGGCCCTGATGAAGTTGCGTGAACGAATTTCATACATTTGCTAGTTCATAAAGACTAAACGTTTGTAATTATTATAATAACTGGACCTATAGTCACGAGCAGCTCATCGATTTTCTCAAATTTTCCTTCGGTTTCTTTGAGGAGATTCTTAGACTCCCTGCATCTATCTTCGTAGACTCTGGTACCAGCTACTTCTCGCAGTAGTTTCAATCTGTGAGAGTCTGGCGCTGTCGTCATTTGGTTTATCTACAAATTGGTATATTGCATTGATTTTTTTCTTTCTAGTTGTAGTCGTAGCGGAATCAGGAAATGAATCAGACCTCGGGGACTTTCGGTCAATACGATAACAAACTTGAATATATTGCATGAATTTCAGTAAGGTTTTGCAATATTGATGAAAAATTTAGAGCATGATCACCTTTCCCTGTTTGACGATGTAGTAGGGATTGGATTTTGAGAAGCCCGCAGATTCCAGTAAATTCATTATTTCATATCGAGCCACTAGTTTCGCATTCAGAAAGTACTGGTCTTTTTTCGAGCCGAATAATCTCCTCACATAAACTTCGTTCTTGTCTATCTGTTGTGGAAATCAGAGAATTATTATTTTTGGATAAAAAACGACAGTGACTTTTCTTGATCAGAACACAAGGGGACATTTTTCCATGTGCAAAAGAACATTTGGTTTTCGAAATAAATTGTATTGCGTCATGTGACTACTAAACAGTTAGCCATATAGTTTAAATTCCCAGTTTTTAAACAAATGTGGATAATATTGATTTTAGAAATATTCTCGGTCCAATTTGATGAACATTTTTTATTGATATTTGAAACAGCGTTTGTAATATTAGTTTGGATATCAAATTTTCAATTCCAGAATTCGGGTTTACCGGAAATTGTAGATATTTTTATCCAAGCAAAATCAAGAAAGAGCTTGGGCTACACTTTGCCACATAAATTAAGTTGCAATCGTTAAAAAAATGCATCCTGTTTATGCGCAATATCATCTATTTCGTCAGTACTTCTAAACTGGTTTGATCAAAACCAAGAAATAAGCTCCATAACGCTGTTCTCAATTGATGCCTTTCTTTCAGGATAGTAATCAAGTACAGAGATTTTATTATCAAATACATTATACAGATTCATCGTTAACTTCTTCACTATCTCACCATATGTTATGAAGAAAACTGTTCAATCTGATTGCAAAGCTTTTGTCCTTTTATCTGTATTCAACATGCAGTTTGAATACCGGTCAATATTCGCATCATTTGCTAAACTGTATTGTATCAAAAGCATACAGGGCAGTTAAATTCACCATGATACTGAATGTCACTGGATATAAATTCACTGATACTTAGATATGTTGATTACAATTCCAATCAAAAATTCAGTGAATATCGATACAGATTTAAACAGGTAAACGAAAGTAGCATCTCTACCCATTCGCAAGGGTCTTCTCAAGACTAATGGAGCAAAACACAAACCAAATGTTCTAGGGTCAGGGCAGGTCTTTATAAAATCCAACACAATGGATTAATAAATTTCCAATCTACATTGAAACCTTTTCAATCTTTGGCAGGCCTCACAGTGCTAATGGCAGTCAGTTCAACGAAGGTATAGAGCACATACACAGGATCATTAGGCAGGGAAAAGATGAGGCTACTGCTTAGCTAAAAAAATAAACTTCCACGCAGAGCAGATAGTGTAGACAGATTTTAAGCCAAATTTGTCAATTTTTCACCAAAGACCTGGGATTTCCGTTCTCCTGCCTGTAATTTGATTTCCCAATAGCCAAAATCGAATAAAAGATCTCGATAGTTGTCTCTTGAAGTCAGAATTCGTCTTTTCGACTTCATAATACAAACAATCACTTCATAGGAAGTTGAGAAACTAAAACCTTGCATCCTTCACTTAGTTGGCCATATGAATTACGCAGTAAAGTTTAAACCGAGTTCGTCGGACAAAAACCGTCTCTGATTTTACCCAGATTTGATATTTGCGTAGATAAACTGCCGTTTTTAAGAAATATGATCATTCTGTAGCGTAAGAGAACAGAAGATGACCAAGACGTTAGAAGAATAGCGTCTGCATGTATAATTGTTGTAGAGGAATATGAGAGAACGACTGTGAGGCCTGCTCCAGACCAAAACTCTAGACATTTTTGTATCAGTTTATTAATCCCTGCTCCATATAATAGACATGAAAATATCCTCAAGGTTTGACCATTCAGAAGGAAGAATTCTTACAGGAAGTCTCCCATCGGAATTATCAAAGATGATTTCAACATGGGCTGAAATAACTCTAGGGCCAGTTCCTTCGTGAAGAAGACCTTGCAGCTGGTCAGATCTGAGCCTGGAATATTCGTCGCTAAGCACAAACTGGATGGCGTCAAAAAAGTTGCTTTTACCAGATCCGTTTCTACCAACTGTGTACAATCAACAGGTCAACAATAAATAAATAAAATACAATATCATATTAACACACGTTTCAATTCATGTGGACTAAAATTTCATCCGCTTTTGGACAATTTTACAATAATAATCTGTACGTTGCACTTACCTTCGTATTATTTAATAAAGAAATATGATTGTCCAAATCTTCGAACTTTGGTACATATTTTTATTTTATTTTTTTTTCTTTGTCTCTTTTTAGTCTTAAAACGTGTATGTCTCATACTCGCAAGTATCGTAAAGAGATACGAGCGGCTAACGTCGCAAATCGTTTGCTATTCGTACTATACGATTTTTATAAAGTATAAATTATATTTTGTGTCATACTCACCGACAACATTATGTCTGGGGTTGAAGGGCTCGAGAACGGTTTGTTCTCGGAAGGATTTGAACCCTTGTATGATAACCTTGATAATGAACGAACAAAGGAATAAATAAGTGACTGAACGAACGAAAAGGATACAACGCATATCTAGTCCGTTTAAAATGCATAAACCGATTTTTATAAATCTCGTCGAACGAATTGGTTGAGCTAAATAAAAAAAAAACAGTTTCCGAGAATTACCTGTTTGATGTGCATCGTAGATCACGGATGATTATTGTTTGTTTAGTGACCAATCGAAATGATATTTATTATGCTCATTATAAAGTCTGAGATAAATTAAATTGATCAGCTGTTGTTTGGCTTTAATTTTTGACTCGGAAGTGCAAAGAAACTCGATCTTTGAGGTTGACAATAAAGTGATTGGCAGCAAAAGTTATTCGAAATGTGTAACGGTCAACGACACGATGGTTGAGCGGCTGTTCTTTCAATCCGGATACAACGGAAAGTTATTCAAACAGCTAGAAGTAGGGATTTCCCGGCGGAAAGAGAATTTTGTCCAAATACTAACCATAGACCTTGCGGTACACAGATGAGCGGCTGTGTTCACGAGCACGCTGGTTTCAAAATTCGGTTGCTGAGAATCGGATTTTTTGTTTAAACGATTCGATTTTTCAGTGGAAAGTTCAGTGCGCACCCGGAATTGGGTAATTTTATTCTGAAATCGTTTTGCCTCCAGTATTGAAATTTGAAACGAAATGTCTAAAACACCAATATGTCAATGCGTAAACTTTATTGTATGTTGTTAAAAAATACTCAATTGCACAGATAAAAGCATCGCTAATAAATTAAAGGTATGGTTAGCGAACAATTTATTGTAGAAGAAACTGTATAAGTTTCTAATACATACCTGCATCTTGTGTCGTATTGGATTGTATGTTGTATTTTATAAATTTAGTATGCAAGTTGATAGTATATAAATTATCGTGCATTTAATTTTTAGAGTCAGTCCGGGCACAGGTGATTGGTTTTGTTGTTATAATTATAAAATTACTAATATCAGTGATAATAATCTGTGTCATTGTTGTGTCTATACATGATTGAACTACTTTTTTTTTTTACTTTTAAGTGAATTTCCACTGTCAAAAATGTTCAATTATAACAGTATCAAGAAATTTAGGTCTATAATATAATTCATACATTATTTATTTATTCATTCACTTAGTTATTTCATGTTCGCATATTGATTTTTTGTAATTTATTCATTGTATCACTGTGTAGTATTTATTTGTGTATAGCAACTTTGAAAGTCAATCATGTTCTATTAATTCCACATCTTTCATTTACATGGATTATTAAATAAATTATTCCACCAATCTAAATAATATTCATTCATTTCAATATGAAATACAAGGGAATATAATTTGCCTACTCAGTAAATTAAAATTTGAATAACTGCCCATCGGGTGAAATTGACTTCCCAAAAAATTGATAGAAGCATGAATTATTATAAGCAGTGTCGAAACTTGAAGGTTTTTTTCTGATGAAGTCGGAGATTTATTTTTAATTTGTAAAGCAAATCAATCTATCAGTCGCTATTCTTTTAAACGACACGTCTCGATACAAGCCTGTGTCATTGGTCACTTCTGTTAGATCTGACCAATTGAATTGTTCAGTACGTCGCGTCGTGTCGCTCGAATGGAAATCGACCATGCCGCGAGGCCGACATATTGCATTAGTTGAATTGAGTATACGCGGAGTAGATAGAGGGCGCCACGCTACGGCATCGCGAAAATACGCTGTCCTTTACTTTACACGGGTTTAGTTACCAAATGTGCTAATATTTTTCGTGCGGATACGTCGGTTGTTTGACTTTCGAAAATCCCCGATCAAAAGTGACT
This sequence comes from Ametastegia equiseti, assembly GCA_963989295.1. NCBI lineage: Eukaryota > Metazoa > Arthropoda > Insecta > Hymenoptera > Tenthredinidae > Ametastegia > Ametastegia equiseti. The sequence continues at coordinate 16,359,573 of OZ022394.1, forward strand.
AACCCAGACGAAAAAATAGCGAAAATAGACCGATAACAATTAATATTATCATTAAGCAACTAAAAACGCATCCCTATGGACTATGACGGTAAGTTTGCGTGAATAATTGTTTAAAGTTAACGTACTATTCTGCAGTCGGTATCCACCTGCTGCTCTTCACATCGAGAATTCAATAACTAATTTCTTGCCGTCCTTCACTCACTGCTTATTCGGCTCTCTGGAATTCTCGAAGTTACGAAATACGATAAACGATAAACATACAGAGCAAACGCTGCATCTTACACATCCGTATCTGTGAAGAAATATTTTCCTAACCTCAAAATGTAGCTTAGTTTCAAGTTTACGTTCGTCAGTGTTGCTATGTTGTATACTTTTGCCTGTTTTTCCCGTTCCACTGCTCCTCTTTTCAAATTTTCATTATCTCGAACATTCCTAAACGGCTGTTCATTGTCAAGGTGAATATCAGTCTGCTAACTTTTCCAGTATATTCCTCAGACGTGTTTGAGCATGTTTGAGATACTTGCAGGGCCCCTGGATGGTCATTTTCCTCACTTTTGGACCCTTTTTTCGTCAGAGTCTCTTTAAAGCCACTTTGATAGCTCAAAGCTGGTTTTCTAGGGCATTTCCCAGTTGTTCAAATGATTTTTTTCCTCTTGTAGCAAAGCAAAGATACACCCAACAGTGAATCCGTTTTAAACAGGGTAACAACGTAACTGACAATCTAGACAATTACATATCAACAGTTGAAACACGTTTTCTGATCAATTCAAGGGAAGTTCTGCAAAGTGATTCTCTAGAACGTTGATATGCAATGATCAATTGATTCTTGTCATACCCGATAAGTTTAAGGTGTTCGTTTCAACTCTGGCCAGAAGGATTCGTTAATCTCATCCTTGAATATTATGTTTTTTCAATGCATTTAGTACAAGTAATGAATCCGAGGGCTGAATCACGAGGCAAAGACTTGTACAACATGTCTTCGATTTCTGAATATTTGTCAGCGTCTCCCCCTACATTTTTCCAACATTTCTTAATATTTTAGCATTTTCCCAGATTTCTCCAAATTTTCTAACACTTTTCAACATCCTAAGCACTTATTCCCCAATATTTGACAATACTTACCAAATATCTCCTGTATTTTGTACACCATATTTTCTCCCAGATTCACCCCTCGAATGAATCGCTGTATTGAAACTCACGATATTCCAAAAAGCTACCTTTGCTATTCCACCGAGGGTTGATAAGCTTGGTCAAAATTATCTCATAAGCAACTTCGGATGAGCAAAACACGAATGCATTATTAAACTATGTACTTCGAAAACTTCTTCTCTTTGATCTGATGACTTTTTAGCCACACTTTTCTTCGTTTTCTCACTATCTTTGATTAGCTAGTTCCTTTCCTTATCACAATTCACAAGCATTTGGAAAATTTATTTTTCAGACGTGGATAGAAACATTAACAATTAGGTTTCTAATTCAAGCTTTACATACTGTTCAGGATGCAGGGGCAATCATTTTGAAATCCTTGAATTTTTCCAAACTGAAATTTTTTTTTCGTTTGTACGCTATTGGTTGTTCCATTAACATTGACATCACGAATACTTGCTGAAACGGTGGACGACTATTATGTGGTTAAAGTTTTTGACGTTAACACAAAAGGCATATTTTTGAAGATGATTCTGTTTTTCAGAATTTCATCATTACAAAAATCCTAAAACGTGGTATAATGTCCACCGTTTCATTCATTTGAATAACTGCGAACTTCAATTTACTGTTATCACAACATTTTAGTTCCGAACTACGGAATTCTTTCCTCAGTATCTGATTGCTGCGACGTTATCAACTGCACCTTCATGTACAAGTCTCATTTTAATGTATTAGTCGAAACTAGATAGATGATTTCCGTGGTCGATGTTATCAGATTTGAAAAAATGTTCGTTGTTTTTTTTTTCAAACCCTGTAATTACTCTGTGGGATACTTTCAAGAGGTCCTGAATTTTAACGAAAAAGATCCCGAAAATCCCGCAAAAGACCTTTAATCTGAAAATCCAATCCATTCACTTTATATAAATAAAGTTCAAGATAAGTGGGTATGTGCTCACAAAAATTCGATAGACAACAAGATGCTGATAGAGTTTTTGATATGTAGAAGGTAATAAAAGCGGCTCGGAGGATGAAGCGGAAAGATCTCGATCGCATTCACAAGCATCCAGGTCCCCCTCGAGGTCTCGTTCCCCTTCGGGTAACAGGTCAAGATCTGGGTCGCCGCAGTCTCAAAGATCTCATAGGTCTGTAAGCCCAGATAGAGAGGCCAGAAGTAGATCCAGATCAAAATCCGGGAGCAGGAAAAGCTCTCCCGAAAGGTACATCATCTACTCTTTTCTCCATTCGTTTAACTGTCTCATCAACAATCATCATATAACACCATAATTTGCCAAGGTATAATCCCTTCCGAAGGAAACATAATTGAAGATTTTTCAACAATCGATAATAAATTACACAACCTTCCCCAGCATCGGCATAGTTATTACTACCTGATTTTCAAATACATTCCGAACTTACTTTTCGTTGTTTGTTTTTGGTGTTTCATCTTGTTGATAGATATTAGGAAAGTGGTCTTGTAGAGACATTTTTCCCAGTAACAGTTTTGTAAAAAAAAAAAAAATAAACTAAACATGACATCAGCCGTCTCGAATTTGGAATTCATTTCCAATCGACAAAGACAAGAACATGAGGATTTGCAACAAAACAGCCACCAAAATCTACAATTTTTCATGATACACTACGAAAATTTACAATTTTTTCATGGAAAACTATGTGAATTTAGAAATCCCCTGAATCTTTGTACATAGAAATTAAAAGAGGTAGAAAAATTCATCCGGGCATTGTTCTTGAATTTTGTCTAGGGTCTTGGATTTTTCTATTATTTTATTTTATTTTATTATAATTTTATAAAAGTTACATGATAAAGATAAATTTAAGTGAATTTGATAGTTGAATCAAAGATCCCAATAAATAATAAAAATCACTATTGTATTTCATTATGTAGGTCCGTGGATAATCTTGTGTAAAGTGCTTGAAACGTTCTTGAAATGTCCTTGAATTTTAGTTTGAAATTTTACCCTGTATATACGTAGAGTTTCAAGCTCTCTGACGTGTAAACTGCATCCCACAATCGAATATCCGCACAAAAAACTGGGGAAGTTGAGAGTCTTTTAAATCATTCATCTAATTTTGTCAATGACAAAAGTTAACACTATTGAAGTGAACTTTGCACAAAAGCCAATGAAAACCGTTGTTATTATTGTGGCTAATAAATCGTTTCAGGTCCAATCCAGCCTCACCAGCTCATTCTCAATCGGCGTCTCCTCTCCCAGCACGATCGACTACCAGTTCAAAGAAATCTCGCTCTAGATCAAGATCACCGTCTCGAGATGGTTCGATATCACCAGCATCTCCGAAGGCAGACTCCAACAGAGCTTCTCGATCCAGATCGCGATCTGGTTCAAGAAAAAGCGTGTCTCGTTCACGGTCGAGAAGCGTGTCGGCAGAAGCGGCAGCCGGTGTTGAAAAATCGCCCACCGGTTCAAGAAAGAGTTCAAGATCTCCATCGGGCTCTAGAAAAGGCTCTAGATCCCCTGCTGGCTCAAGGAGAGACTCCCGTTCGCCTTCTGGGTCGCGAAAAGGGTCAAGATCTCCTTCAGGCTCCAGAAAAGGGTCCAGATCGCCATCTGGCTCAGGCAAAGGCTCGCCCATGGCCAAATCAAGATCTAGATCTAGATCTAAATCTAAATCTGGTTCCCCAAAGATCCGTTCTTCCAGCGCAGCGTCAAGATCTCGTTCACGGTCTAAATCAAGGTCAAGATCCAGGTCGATATCCAGAGAAGCTAAAAGAACCTCAAAATCCAGATCCAGATCCAGATCCAGGTCGCCGATGGGCTCTAAGAAAGGATCCCGTTCTCCATCTAATTCTAGAAAAAGTTCGCCGATAGCTGCTAGAAAATCGCGTTCTAGGTCAAAATCCGGTTCGAGAAAATCCGTCTCACCGTCAGGATCCAGAAAAGGCTCAGTTTCCGGATCTAGAAAAGGATCTCACTCCAGATCGAGATCAAGATCGCGATCCGGTGAGAGAAAAGCCGCCTCCCGCTCTCGATCCAGGTCTATTTCTGGCTCTAGGAAGGCCTCAATATCTCCAGCCGGTTCCAGAAAAGGATCTCCAGCAAAAGGCTCTAGATCATCGAGGTCTCCCTCTCCAGGCAAAAAAGCGGTTTCCAGATCGAGATCAAGGTCTGCTTCTGGCTCGAGAAAAGCTTCTCGTTCCCCGTCTGGTTCCAGAAAAGGATCTCGTTCAAGATCGAGGTCCAGATCAAGATCCGGATCCAGAAAATCAGGCTCAAGGTCAAGGTCTAGATCAAACACACCAAAGTCTAGAAGATCAGCATCCCGGTCTCGAAGAGGCTCTCGATCCAGGTCGAGAAGCGGTTCAGCAAAAGCAGCATCAAGATCTAGGTCAAGAAGTGGTTCCAAAGCAGGATCCAGGTCAAGGTCAAGGTCAAGGTCGAGATCAAGATCAAGATCTGGTTCCAGAGCCGCGTCTAGATCAAGGTCTAGATCTGGATCCAGACGATCTAGATCAGGCTCAAGAAAATCCAGGTCAAGATCAAGATCCAGATCAAGGTCTGGGTCAGGATCGAGAAAATCAGGATCGAGATCGAGATCGAGGTCGAGGTCAGGATCTAGAAAATCTCGTTCTCGGTCAAAATCAAGATCAAGATCAAGATCGAAATCGGGTTCTGGTTCTAGGGCAGGATCGAGATCTAGATCCAGATCTCGATCGAGATCAAGGTCGAGATCTAAATCCAGAAAGTCAAGAAGTCGGAGTAGAGACTCTGAGGGTGTTGCCAGATCTCGTAACAAACTGCTATCAGACTCTGAGGGAGAAGACGGCGAGGTCAGGACCAAGAAGAGGACTAAACACCAGATATCTGACTCAGAAAATGAGGAAGAGGGTGGTCCTGCTAAAAAGAAAACCAAAGGTTCAGACGACGAGGGAGAACCGGAAGAAAAAGAAGCACAAGAAGATGCAGAGGAAAAACCTAACGAAGAAGATACTGCTGCTACTCAAGACCCCGAAAACGAAGATTCAGATGATGGGATTCGTCCTGGCGGCGGAGAGTATGTATTAGTTTTTTTCAATTGATATTTTCTCTGTTTTGGACTACAACTTTGAAATCATGCAGTCAAAGGCATAATTTACACTTGTCTGTGCTTTTTGTGCTTGATATATTGACGTGCCAAAAAAAAAAAAAACAAATGGGAAAAAAAATCAGCATCTTAATAATCGATGTAATCGTTTAATTGCTGCTGCTTATTGTCAGATCTGGCAGATACATGTGAGTATAATAAACAATGCATGCGAACGAAAGTTGCGAGATGATAAGCGAGCATGAGGCAAGATGGGGTATGTGACAATCGACTTGACTTAGACTACCAAAAAATTGATTTTTCTAATCTCATGGTGGTGATAGACCGGAAAAATCAGTAATAGTCAGAGAACTCTAATAGTTGGGTAAAGTCAGGGAAAAGTTAGGGAATTTCATAGATTCGCTGGAAATTCTTTTTCAGTCAGTCCTATTTTTTTTCATAAATTCCATTGAACAGAATCAAGAAAGAAAATTTTTTTATTTCTCATTCATCGAAACCTCCCATATTTGAATTTCGTGGAAATAAAGGAGGGAATAATGCATTTTCTGGAGGGAAAAGTCAGGTAAAATTCAGGGAATTTCATTTGAGCTGATTTCATTTGAAATTTGAGAAATTGTCGCCACCATGAATCTGTGAAAATTAGGTAAAATGGTTTAAATTCTAATGAAATTATTCACAATCATATCCATGTGACGAGTTGTCCGAAATTTTTCATTAAAATCTCTTAAATCTTCGGAATATTTCAACATCTATCAAAATCATATGAAATCATGTGACGTCTTGAGATCCGTGCGAAATTTTCTGAAAATTACTTGGAAACTTTTAGACGCCATGTGGAATAATGTGAAATCCTTCAAAATCTTTTTGGGAATTGGGTGGAACAACATGAAATTTTCTGATATTTTTCAAATTCATTTGCAATCGTGGGAAATTCATAATAATCTTTGATGAGTATAGAATTCTTCTGAATTTTGGAATCCTCAAAATCCACTTTACATCACAAGTGCGCGGGTATATTTCTTGAAGTGAGAACCAAAAACTTCACTACATGAGATTGATGAAACCGTTATTTCGAATTATTGTCAATAGATCAATATAAAATGAACGAATTCAGACCTTGACTAGTTACAAAGAATTCCGAAGATACCTCATCTTCAGTGCCGTTTCTAGCCGGGGTTCAACGGGTGCATCGCACCCGGGCGGCCGCTCCCAGGGGCGGCCGCAGCACCGATTTTTTTTTTTTTTTTTCTTGCTTGACGAAAGAGACAAATCTTCCCACGATGGGTGGCACGATCGGTTGGACGAATTGCATCTCGTGAGGCACTAGGAAACCTCTCTGTAGTGCTACAGACTCACCACACAACTACAAAGCGATTTTAGAGTCGCTCGCGAGATGCAAAGTTATACATCCAAGCCATTGAAATGATTACGTTCAATGTAGATATGATTATAAGTACAATAAATAATAATACAAACCTCTTGATATATCATACAGGGTCGCCCTAGGTAACTTCGGATTTTAGATCGGGAACACACACCTATTTTGGATATGAGCAGCTAACAGCGAGATCAAAGACTGATTTCGTCAGATATGGAGAGCAAAAAGAATTACGATTTCATTTTTATTTCATTTTTCAATTTTTTTTTCAATTTTGCCATTTTTGTTTTTGATTCAAATTTTTCTTCTTGTTTCCGAGTCCGCTATTGGCTTGATCGACAGGAAATGAAAAAATTGAAACAAAAACCAAATGAAAATTTGAATAAAGAAATTGAATATATAATATAAAAGAGACAAATAAATTTTTTTTAATGAAAAATTCGATTTTTTTTTTTTATCTGCGTATTTGAATTCGTCTTTGATCTCGCTAATAAGATTCCACGATATCCAAATGCGTGTTCCCTATCTGAAATCCGTAATTACTGGTAAAATCTCGGGAGTGGCAAAACCCACAAGTCAACACATATGACCATCATCTTTCCCCCTCGAAACCCTTCAAGTTTCGTAGCAAACTTTTTTTGTGTCTTTTTTATTTTTGGAGGTATTCGCCAGGGGCGAATTGAATGGACCACCCTGTATTCATGTATAATTCAAAATTTTCTTTTGAAAATACAAGTATGAAATGAGGGGGGGGGGGGGGGGGAGGGGCGGCAATGAATTCTGCTGAACCCGGGCGGCTATCTCCGTAGAAACGGCGCTGCTCATCTTGCCCTTCTCTCCGCTGTTGGATAGAACGTCCATTTGATCTTCTGCTGTGTAGAATCTCTAACGATAGAATTTATTCCTTTCGCAGAGATGACAGTATGTCAGATTTTGACCGTATGCTAGCGAGAAAAAAAGAGGAACAGACACGCCGTCGAAAGAGAAAAGACATAACGATCATAAACGACAACGACGATATAATAGCGCAGTTGTTAACGGACATGAGAGGGGCTTCGGAAGAGGATAGGAGATTTAATCAACAGAATAAACCTGCAACAAACAAAATAGCTATGCTTCCCAAAGTCTTGTCTCAACTCAAGAAACACGATCTACAATTAGCCTTCCTCGAACACAACGTACTCAATATTCTCACCGACTGGCTTGCTCCAATGCCCGATCGATCTTTACCCTCTTTGAGAATCAGAGAAAGTATACTGAAGCTGTTGTGGGAGGTGAGTGCAAATTTAACACGTGAAATGTTGTGAAAATTTGGTAATTATGTGTGAAGAATCAATCGTTTCCCCAGCTTAGAGACACAGCGTCAATCACATGATATCTGATATACCATTCTCTTTTGTGCGAAATATTTCAAGTCTTTTAAAATTTTTAATTCATTCAAAATCATTGGAATGCTTTTCAAAATTTATAAAGTCATTTGAAGTTAGTTGTAATTGTTCAAATTCAAGAAAAATCATTTGAAATCTTCGAAAGCTTTCAAAATCTCGGGAAATCATTAAAAATCAATCGAAATCTTGGAATTCTTTGAAAATCTTTTGGAAGCTTTGTATTTTTTGCAGTCCTGTGAAATCATTGGACATCTTCGAACCTCTAAAATCTCTGCAAATCTTCAAAAATAATTTCAAATTGTATTAATTAATTTGCAATCTTTTTGAAATCTTGAGGATTCCTCGGAAATGTTTGGAAAGCATTAAAAATCAATTGAAATTGTATGAAAGCATCTTTAATCACTAAAAATCGATTAATCTTATAAAATCTTTTGAAATTGCTTATAATAGTTGTCGTTGGATGAAAAGGAACTAAGTAACTAAGATTCCGTAGAGTGTTGAGGCAATAATGAACAGAACTAGAAAGTAAAATTGTATTTCTGGAACTGAATGACAGATTATGTCTTTTTCAGTTCCCAAGAATAGATCAGTCCTCTTTGAAGCATTCTGGAATAGGAAAGGCGGTAATGTATTTGTACAAACATCCGAGAGAGACTAAAGACAACAAGGAGCGAGCTGGTAAATTGATCAACGAATGGGCACGGCCTATTTTCAACCTCTCAGCAGACTTCAAAGCCATGTCTAGAGAAGAGAGACTCCAAAGAGACATGGAACAAACTCCGCAAAAAAGGCGGAAAAACGACGACGGTGAATCCTCCCAAAAATCACAGGATATTAACAAAGCCCTGAAAGGAGACGCCAAGTAAGAATCTTAGTTTATTCAAATTCAAAATACTCATTCGACGATGATGTGATAATCGAAAAACTTGTGAATATTTTTAATACTCAGACCCCTGAGGCCTGGCGATCCAGGATGGGTTGGCAGAGCACGAGTTCCTATTCCATCTAACAAGGATTACGTTGTACGTCCAGATTGGAAATCTGATGTAGACATCAGCCGAGTAAGTTTATTTAATTACGATTTTGATAAAGATTCTTCGCTTCGAGCGGGTAATTTTTTTCATGAAATTCTTTACAGACTTCAAAGAAACAAATGAACCGTTTTGAACGACATATGAAAAATTATATCGATGGAAAAAGGCTGAAGAAACCTAGGAGAGCTGTAGACATATCTATCGAAGGACGTAAAATGTCTTTATGAAACTGCAACGAGTTTGGATTCAGGTTGATAGTAAACTTGTGTGTTTTCTTTCTTTCCTTTTATCCTTTTCTCAAACAAGATGATAATGTAAATGTAATATAGGCACGGGAGTGAAACACAGTCTCCATTTTGAAAAGATGAACAATAGGCACGTATGCGTTTGATACAAAAAATGCAGAACGCTACTATTTCAGTTTGATATCAATAAACTGCGATCAAGTTCTTCGGAACGTTTCTCTTCCAGCTTTTTAACGTGCTTCTTCTTTAAGGTAACAATGTGTTCTTAAATATTATGCTCAAGTTATAAGATTGGCAAGAGAAGCGAAGAGTTGTTTCCATTTCCGATAGATATTTCTATATTTATAAATCAATTGATTTCAAGATTTCAGTTCCGTCTCTTTTTTCTGTCTTCTTTTTTTTTTTTTTTTTTTTTTCTTCTCTTAAGTCGGGGAATGCTGCGTTTGACTAGATTATGTATTTGTAACTTAAAGTAAGGATATTCTAACAGGATTTATGATAATTCCAATATTAAATACCAAGTATTTAGCAAATTTGACGTGGATACGTAAAAATTCAAGTCCCTGCGACCCAAGGAACATGTTATCGGCACACATTCAAACGTATTGACAAAATTATTCGATTTCGAAATTATATGATGCGTTCAAATTGATGTTTCGATATCAAATTTTCCCTTGACTTAGTTGTTTTCGAGTAAGAAAATAATTTAGTTTAGATTGTCAACGAATAAAATTATTTGTCTTGCCATATCGCCAACTTTTTCTGCAATATAATATCAGTTTATTTGCAATAATTTGAAATCTATATACATAGGTAGAGATAATGCTTGCGGTAAACTGTTCATCATGTTAATCAATTATTGTTCGCGTTATATATCATTATAAATAAAAATCTGACATGAAATAATAAATACTTGTATGATTTGATATATCTGTCCATCATCAACATATCCTTGATTAAAATAAATGAAGAATAGCTATTTTATGAAATAGATTTTGAGCTCCGGAGATTAGACTTTCAATTGTGAAATGTATGTGATTCTACGCATTTCAAATAGTTTTAATTATTATTTCCAAGTGCCTTAGAGGAAAAATACGTCGGTTTTTATTTCAAGGAAGAAACAAGAAACTAATAACGTTATTAAGTCAGGAGCCTTAATACCATTTTGGTATTTCTCAGTGTGATTCACATTGCTAAATGTTGACACAGGCGAGGGGGCTTGGGAGTAGCGGCTCCCAAGCCAACGTGGTTGCCACTAAATAGAGTTTGAAAAATTCCCTGACTTTTCCCTGACCAAATTATATTCTTTCGCTGACTAAAATTCGAACTAATAGTGCCAATTCAAGTATCTAATAAATAAAGATCCGAAACATTGACAATAAAAAACACGTTCACGATTTTGCGACACAGCGCTGTGCCAAATTATAAATACTATTTCGATCTAAGATTTTGATTGAAAATTTCGAGCAGGTGGGAAAAAGAGTTGCTCCTCTCTTGTTCCGTATTGCCGGAAAATTCTCTGACTCATTAGAAAATTCCCTGACTTTTCCCTCCCCGCGGAAGTGCCACTTATCAAGAGTCCACTGTTCTAACATAATGAAAAAATGATATTATTCAGTGGCATCTCCCTCAACGAGTAACTGGAAAAAGTGCTATTTTCAGGCTGGAATACCTGGCAAAGTCAGGGAATTTCAGATTCCCAAAAGCGTATACCAACCCTGTTTAATTCAAACCAATTACACATCACATCAAATATAATACTCCGATATTCAATCTAATACAACAAATTAAGAACTATATTTGATACCGGAATATTATTATGTACCTTTGTTGGATATTTTACTGTGTGATACATAATAAGTATATTAATTCTAGCAATGATGTTTGTTGCGTCATTCGATCTTGTGGTTTATTATTATTTGTTTTTTCATATCTCAAGAATACATAATCTTAGAATAACTGTTGTTTGATAAATGTAACATTTTATATTTTGTTTACTTTCGTTTTACATTTCAGTATTGACCAGTACGAATAATAGTAAGTTTATTTATAAGTAGTATAGACATATACTCGAAGAAGTGTAAATATTTTATCCTTCGCATCTAGACTTCATAGATCAGAGGTTTTCCCTCCAGACAATTGATTATATTTTGAGCGGCTATCACCGACATGTCAGACCGTGTTTTCACAGTCGCGCTGCCCAGGTGCGGGACGATAACTGAAAATTCAACACATGAATCATTAGCCTGATCATGGATGCCAAATGATCTCCCTCTCGCTCCTATATTATATGAAACTATTCGATAATGCATCGCTGGATTAATTTGCATAATTATTCTTCCAGAAATATTTTCGCAGCTTTCTCAAGGTATTCTTTGTAACGGTTTCTGTGTGGATCGATACAATAATTGCAAACGTATTTCCAATAATCGTTAAACTCCATAAGCCATAGCAGAGTTAGTAATGAGTACTGACAATGAGTCTGATGAGTACAGGGTGGCATATTCATATCTGCAGATTTTACATATTCTAGTGATGACCTATGGAGTTTTATGTTCAATTATAGTGGCAACCAGGAATTGGCTACTATATTCACTAACGGGTATAGGGTAGACGTACCATATTTGTGGCCACTGTATGAAGTAGTTATGGCTAGTTGTGGCCACCTAAGGATATAGTCCGATAGTATGTTATATTTATTGCGGGTACATACCTTACAAATTAGCCAAACATTGAACAGAAAGTGAAAATAAGACATGAAGTCAGTATTAAATGGCATATTATTCAATAATTCAACACTTGTTGCACTCAATTGTTGGAAAAAATTGACTACCGAAACGCTGTTGTACCCGTTGTGGCTATTACCTCCATTTGCATGTAATAGCTGATATACATATATGGCCACACATAGATCAAGCCGATGGCCAAAACGGTATTAAGGTGGCCAAAATTACCCTAAGCCATTTGAAGAAGGATCATCATCATTTGCAGTGGTAGTCGGGAAGTATAATGCACGCATGTACATACCATGGCTTATATTAGGCAAGCTGATATTTTTCGGCTTTTATGCCGTTGGAATGAAACAAGAATATTATACTGCCACACTTATATCAGTGCAGTCAATATGCATCTCGATCGTAAATCCTAAAAGTTCCCATTGAATGTGAGTAACGCAGTAAACCGAAACGGACTAAGTTTACGAAAAACCAGATGCAAAGAAGTTGAATCGAATCAAACTGAACTTTGCGTAAATTCTTTAAAATCCCATCTGATTCGTTTCGATCCATATCAATTTCGTTTTCCAGGCATTTCCTTCGATTCAATCTATTTTGGTTTACTGGTAAAATATACCTCAATCATACGCCCTCTGCACTCATGACGGCATACAATAGTATATTGTGCATCAACCTATCCTCGCTCTCGATGCACACGATATTTTTCATTACACATGCATGGAAACCGATTCCCCAAGCTTTTTTTCAAACTATAGTGTGTATTGATGTCTGCAGGTGTACAACGCTCTTTTCTTCCCGCTTTTGAAGGGAAGAAAAAAAAACAAATTCTCCACCACTTGCGCATGGGCGAGTTTGCTTGTGGCGCAATTAGAGAAAGAAAAGGCGATTTTACTCTCGCCAAACAAGCGCAGAAAATCGGGTTTTCCATGCATATTTGATAATAAAGAGATTTCTATGGCTGAAGACTGCAAAAGTAAAAATCTGCTCACCTGCATTCGGTAAACTGAGCAATGGATGATCACTGGGCAACGGTTCAGGGTCCATAACGTCCAACCCTGCAGCAAATATGGTGTTGTTTCGCAGAGCCTTGACCAGAGCGTCTGTATTGACTACGGCACCGCGACCAACGTTCACTAGAACGGCAGTGTTCTTCATTTGAGAGAACGTGTCGTCGTTAAACATGTTCCGAGTTTCATTAGTCAACGGTGTGGCTATTATCACGAAATCACTTTCCCTGAGAAGATCAGGTAACGAAACGAAAGAAGCTCCAAGTTCGTCGCCTGTGCAACAGAAGTACATACATGCATTTCTAGATCTGAGAAATCAATGGTGTTAGCAAAATCAGAACCAATCATCATTTATTGTACCTTCGAATAGTTCATTGATTCTGAAACACACGATATTATTATTATTATTATTATCGATTTTTGAATTCACCTTCCTGCTTTCGCGAGTGTCCTGTGTAAATGAAGCGACCAATTTCGAACGGTTTCAACCGTTTCACCACGGCTTGTCCGATTTTGCCTAAACCTACTACGCCAACCGTTGAGCCACGCAAATCACGTCCTAACATCCACTGAGGACTCGCTTGCCACTTATTTCTGTGATGAGAAATGAATATTATGGTGGATTATAAATTCATGAAAATATAGGGATTTTGACATGCTGAAAAGCGATTCAGGCAAATGACTTACTCGGCGATTTTTATGCGACCTTCGTGAGCTCGTCTAGCAGCACTCAACGTTAGCATTACCGCGATTTCCGAAACCGCAGCAGTTAAGACATTAGGAGTGTTGCCCACGCGGATACCTCGACTTTTTATTTCTGGCAGGTCCAGGTGATCGTATCCAGCTGACATAGTAGATACTACTTTTAACGTTGATCCTGAAAAAGCCGAAGCAGTCACATAGTATGTGAGACGAGTCGCGAATACACGAATACGGACTTTTCTTTTCGATTCACGTGAGTGCCAGGGACAACACTTTTTCAACTTCCGCTTAAATCGATGATATGATCACGATATTTGTGAAAAGTCAAGTTTCTCTATACGTTTTAGAGTTCGGTGAATCAGCTTCGATCATTTTTAGATGAACATCTGCCTGAATGAATTCCAATGAATGGACTTTGATGATTTTGGTGCTATTATGAGTTTGATCGCGGGTTTAGTAATTCTTCGTTGATCGAAAAACAAAATCAAAATTGGAAGTCAATATCTGCTGAACCGCAATTCCGTAATATTGCCATTAAAATTTCGACGAAAATGCTACTGGCTGAATTTCTTTATCTGAGCAGATCGCTAATAAGAACTGCGTGCTCAGATGAGCTGGATTCTAGAAGTGCAGCAGGTGGAATATGACTATGATAATTATTGTTATTCGCGATCTAACCGCGCAGATAACATGCGGTAATAGGAATCGAAAAGGCTGTTGCTGCAGCTGAATGAAACACGTTATATGTAAACGCCTCAATCAAAGGGCACCTGCAATGTCCAACATTTCTTTGTTGACGGCATGATGTTCGGCGAGGAAGATGGCGTCGTGACCCGGAATAGCTCCAAGAACTTGTTCACGGGTGCTTATGGCAGAAAGGATGATTGTCACGTCAAATCTGTAACCAGCCAATTAGACAATTGATACTTTATACGATGCAGGACGGTAGGACACGTGGATGATACTACATTGTACATCAAGGCGGGAAATGGGCGATTTCTACCGAGGGTTAGATGAAGGTGCACGAGTCGGAGTCGAGGTCGTCGAAGGCGCCCGAGACGAAGTCGAGTGCACCATCACCTTACTCGAGCTAAAAATTGCCCTCCCCCTTGTTGTACACCGTGCTTTTTTCAGGTCCGTTTCGAGCATGCAGGGGGAAAGAGAGAAGAAGTTGATTAATTTTCTTAATCTGTAAATTTTGGGCAATGATGGAAATTCCCCAGATTAATTTTCTTAATCTGTAAATTTTTAGCAATGATGGAAATTTTCCAGATTACAAAAATTAATCGATTTCTTCTTTCTTTCCCCTTGCATGCTCGAAAAAGGACCTGTACCCGCACTTGTTGAAAAAAGCACGGTGTGTACAACAAGGGGGGAGGGCCATTTTTAGCTCGAGTAAGATGATGGTGCACTCGACTCCGACTCGTGCACCACCATTTAACCCTCGCTAGAAATCGCCCATTTCCCCTCCTTGTTGTACAATGTACTACTTTCACACATTTTGATTGGCAAGAAATGTCATGTCTCAATATTCTTAAACACGGCCTCTTTGTAGAGCCGTAACGATCGCACCCTGCACTATTTTATCAATCGTTGCAATTTTTTACTAGGATTTATTGACCTCGCTCTAGCCTCTTATTTGAATTCCACATCAGAACTAAGAGTGTGTGATAATCGTCGAATCGATTCATTCAATTCGAGTCGCATGCCCTAAAAATTCGAGCATATCCGTTCGAATAATTAAATATTTCTTACCTGCTCACGATAGTCTGATGCAGATTCACATATTTATCCTCGTAAAATCAATGATTTTGCTAGATGTGTTGAATGCAATTTGTTATTATTTACATCTGCGGATTCCTACAGAAACAGTTCAAAAGACTGAAATCTTATATTCCATTTTTCGAATATATTATTATCATGAACTATATGCGAAGACAATAAGCGGATTAGACAATTTAGAACCTAATTCGTAAACCTCTAACAGGAATAATAATCAATTCCCTAATTCATTAAGATCACATATTACCATCATCAGTCGATGCCGTTAATCAAAATCCCTACAATTACCATACCGATGACTGTGCAGAGTGATAAAAAATCAATCATTATGCGCGCGAACGCAGATGGAACACCATTGGTTTGACGTCACAGAGTTACGTCGCGCACAATTTCGTATGTTAGTTGGATAGTTTGAACTCATAACATGCAGGCGCATGATACTTTGTGACGTCATAAGTATAGGCAATATTTGAACCAGGCGTTTTCATATGCGCCATTCGAACGCACTTATTTGAAACCTTATCAGTCCTTGAACGAACAATAAGTGGGATTACTCGATCGAGTACAATTTGTATTGGTGTCAACCCTCACAACCGCATTTTGCGAAAAAAAATGTGAATTGATGCGAATTTGTTAGAATATGCCTCAGCCGCGTGGGAAATCGATTCATCCGGATTCCGGTTTTCAGTCTAGGATTTCAATCCAGATATTATATCATAAACTTACTTTGCTTTCAAAATGTCCAAGCCGGCCTGAGGTATGTCGGAACATGTCACCAACACCTTTTGTCTACTCATCTTGTAATTGACTTGGTCTATAACTTTTTTATCGATTAAAAAAAAATTACAGGCACATGAATTTCGGAATATAATCAATAGAATCGAAGTTGTCAATCTAGGATTTCGTTTCAGGTCAAGATTCTTTGTTGAAACACGGAGCCCTTGCGGACCTTGACATTCTTGAACTACAATGTTCCGAGCTTGTAGATTCCGGGGCATTATATAGCAGCTTGCTCCAGTGAATTAGACTCGCATACATGTATGAACTGCACTAATACGTATGATGTTATCACAACATTCCGTTAAAGTATAAACCACAATAACACTTTTGTTATTACTTATGGTAACCACGATGGTTACGATTATAATTGTCACAAGACCTGATAATTATAATGTCAATGCCAGACCACACGACAGGACTAAATATTTACAACGATATTTTCACTCGAAATTGCACAAATATTTACAAAATACTGGAATAATAGATTGTTCATATGCTCAACACGAACAAGATTTAAGAGCGAGTAGTGCGAAAAATCGAGAAACATTTTCGTTCCAACGAATATTTCAAATTGCGGTAAAAATTCATGTATTCGCATGTTCAAATCAGCTTTCATTCCATGCATGGAATCCTAATTAGGTGTTTTAATAGAACAAAGTCATACTTTAGGCTTAGGGTTTCGAGTCACAGCTGTTTGTTTCTGAATTGCTATTACAGTTTGGTATTATTTGAATTTTTCCATCGTTCCAAACGGTTATTTTATATTACTTATAGAATGTGATCTTTATGAGCGCGCTTCCCGCGCTCGTTGAACTATTCAAGAGAAACTTTAGGAGATATATGAGCTGCAATACAAACAGCAAAGAGGTAGGTACCACTGTCCTGATTTTCAAAAATCTGGATTTTTTCGTCGGAACATGTGAATAATACACATTTTTGGAATATGCGGAACCTACGCTTTCAGAATCTGCAAGCTGAATCGAAATCAACAAATTTCTTCTATTTTAAATCATCGATTTACTCTTTGTGGATTTCCAACTTTTTTATTCTCTTGTTTTTTATCGGTAAAATCGCTGGAGGCTTCCGAAACGAGAAATGACACACATATTTGGAATCAGCAGGTAATTTCCTTCAAGAATATCATTATAATTTCCCGATTCTCGACAAAAAGTTTTTACGCCTAAAAAAATGAGAAGGGTCCTTTTTTCAAAGTCTGAAATTTTCCGAAATATTCTGAACATAGGAATCATACAAATTTTCGGAATTTGGGGAACGTACGGTTTCAGAATCTGAAAGACGATTTGAAATTTAAAAATTCCTCCTATTTCAAATCGTCGATTGACTCTTCGCTGATTTCCTACTTTTTTTTTTCTCGTGTTTTTTATCAGTAAAATCGTTGGAGGCTTCCGAACCGAGAACTGACACACAATTGTAATCATCAGAAGGATCGTTTGATGATAGAAACCGAAGATAAATGGATTCAATCATATGAAATCTCACGTTGAAAATTTAATAAATCTAAAGTTCCTGTACGTGATATTTATATACAACTGTACCTTTACTCTCTCAAGTACAATGTGACAAAATGCAATAATCTTCTGGGCAATAGAGGATCTGATTTTGAGACAATTCCTGCGATGATCAGCCAAGCCCATTTCAAATGGGTCTTGGTTCCACTGATAATTCAATATATATGTTTCTTGCTCGAATTTGACCCAAAAAATATATCTCACTCCAGATGTAGAACTGCACAAAGTAGAAAGATCTTTTGGATCGTATCTCATTGTCAGCCGAAACTGGCGCCCCATACGCCTTCATTTCCACCTGAAATTCTTCCCATCATCAAGACGATATTTAATTTTTTATTCTACATCTCATTCAAATGTATGTCGGTGTAACATAATAGTATCTCAGCTTCATATTTGCAGATCTAACAAGCTGCGATAATCCTTCTGAAAACTATTACATACAAGAATGAAAATATGAGGTACATACATATAAGGAGTACATGTGTTACAAATAAAAAATGAACAGATATTTCATTAAATTGGTGCAATTAGGTGCGCAAAATTTAATTGATAATAAGAACAATACATGTACATATGTTTCTCAAATGGAATATAAAAATAAGTATGTAGGGTATATATAATGTTCAAACATTCATATGACGTATTTAAATATATACGGTAATCAATAACAATTCGTAAATATATTTTTCTTGGCTCGAGGTAATGAAAACATTTCTTTAATTATTCTTCGATGTGAGTAAATATCAACATACTTTTAGTATACATATTTATTCATGGTATATATACTATGTATATTAAATATAATAGAGATGCAAACAATATCCAATATTTAAAAACAACTATATCCATTTAACATTAAAAACAGTTTAACATAAATACATTTTTTAAAACTTTCATTATTAGCTTATTATACCAATAGTATATAGCTCAAATATTATATTATCAAGTTTTAGTTCAGATTTTGAACGAAAGAAAAATTTCACATGCAAACATTATTCCGTTTAACAGTTTTTTTTTTTGTTTTTTTGTTTTTGTTTGTTTCTTTTTCTTTTTACCCAAAAAACGAGAAGCGAAGGCATGAGTCAAGTATTAGTCGCGCTGTATATATTCTCATCAACTTGACGCTAAATATCGAGTAATCAAGCCTCGGATCTCTGTGAGCTGGCAATCTTTCATCTTTTATTGTTTCACTTTGAAAATTTCGGTGAGTGTAAATGACGGTACCGAAAAAAAAAAACAAAAAAAAAAAAAAAAACATCTCCATTTGTTTGAAAACGAGGCACTCGGCTTAAGTACCCTCAAATATTTGGCGACGTTGAATTATCGTTAGTGACAATGAAAGATGATCGATAAGGCAACCAACAATATTATAAATAGAAAAGATAGTTCTGAGGTAAGATAGATATATTTATATCCGGGTCAACAGATATCAGAAAATGCAGTACTTCAAGGTCTAAGCGTGGACCGACAGCAAGTCAAAGAGCAGTTCCTGTTCATTCGTTTTGTTTTTTGTTTTTTTTTGTTTGTTTTGTTTTATTACGAGTACAAAGTCTTCTCAACCCATTCTTCCATTGTAAAAGTAGCGGTATTTGTCTTATCTGGATCGCGTTCTCTGAATATATCTATAAGCGTGAGTTAATAGTGAGATTATAGACATTTAATGGTTTAAACATATATTGAGTATTAGTAAAAGTTATTAGTAATGAGAAAGAATATTCCTGTACTATATTACCTATCGTTACTCAAAGTACTGACCGTTTGAAAAGATGAATATCCATTAGGGCGCTTTTTTTAGCGGCTATTTTTTTTTTTTTACTCCCACCTCGAAATTTTCTTGAAAACACCTAAAAAAAAATTCCCTGAAAGTTTGAGCCCTTAAT
The DNA here is from genome assembly GCA_963989295.1 of Ametastegia equiseti. Lineage (NCBI taxonomy): Eukaryota > Metazoa > Arthropoda > Insecta > Hymenoptera > Tenthredinidae > Ametastegia > Ametastegia equiseti. The sequence continues at coordinate 16,379,238 of OZ022394.1, forward strand.
ATTAATATTAAGTACTCGCCCTCGGCGTTTGAAGATTTCCCATTTAAAATACACGTAACTTGAATTTTTTGTTCTTAAAATTATTATAGCTAAGAGGCCCTTTATGCTATTCGAACGTTTGAAGGACCAAATTACTCAGAATTGAATGCTCTACAGAAGTGCCCATTTCAACGGAAATGTAACTTACACGGGTGAAACAGTACGGGTGACTAAAGTCAAAATTTCATAAATTTCTTGTTTTTTCGTTGTTATTTCATAATTGGCTGAAAATACAGAAAAATTTTAAATGACAAAGTTGTAGAAAATTGAATTTCCTTCAAAAAAGGTTCGGAGCACCAATCTCTATCATTGATATTTTTCGATATAATAAGCTTTTTGTTTTTCATGATTTATGGTTTTCATGAATTTGCAACTCATTATGAGCTCCTGAAAAAAAGGTTCTGAGCACCGAATCTCACCACTTTTGTAGAGCATTCAATTCTGAGTAATTTGGTTCTTTAAACGTTTGAATAGCATAAAGGGTCTCTGAGCTATAAGAATTTTAAGAAAAAAAAATTCAAGTTACGTGTATTTTAAATGGGAGATCTTTAAACGCCAAGGGCGAGTACTTAATATTAATATTAAGGGCTCAAACTTTCAGGAAATTTTTTTTTAGGTGTTTCCAAGAAAATTTCGAGGTGGGAGTAAAAAAACAAAAGGCACAAAAAAAAGCGCCCTAATATACATAATATATCTGAATTAATTGTTATAATTTTTCTTTTTTGTTTCTACCATTCGGACGTTAGATCAGACTCACCGATCATAGTCTTCAGTCGTACTGCGCACATGATATAATCATCAAAAGTTATCATTCCGTCTTTTGTTCCGTAGCGATGTACTAGTATGTTCAAAACATGATTATTAAGACGGTATCCTGCGCTGTTCAAAGCTTGTCTAAGTTCAAAAGCGCTCAAGTAACCGGAACCGTCTCTGTCGTATAATCTGAACACAGCCTGCGGAGAAAAATTGACCAATTTATGTATTAGCCAGAAAAGTGATCACAAACCTGAAAAAGAACGAGTCTCACCCTCCAGTTTCTGATGTCACTCCAAAGCGATTTGAACTCTTCGAATCCAAGCTTTCCAGAATGATCTGTGTCCAGCATAGCGACCATGCTGCGACATATATCCTTGCTAAAACCTTCGTTATGCATTTCTAAAACAAGAAATGATTCTGGACATGTTAGCGATTCCTATTATTATTATCACATAACTGATAATTCGTAATATAATGTTGTTTCGTTACAAATATAATTCGCAGGGCTGAATGATTAATTTTTATTTATCTGTAAATTGTGGATTATTTTTCCGTGAAATTGTGTTAATATCTGAGAGCTAACTTGTTATATAGCATCGGCGTACGTATCAAAAATCTTTACAATAATAGCAACAGCAAAATCGTTTGGTATTAATTGTTATCAAATCGTCATTGCATAGCCACGTTGTTGACGATTTCTATACTATTCGCTACAAATAACGATTGGGTTTGATGGAGACTATTGTTATATTTCTGACGAGATATGGCAGATGAGACGACATTTAGTTATTGGTTTTCCATCAGGATTAGTACAAATTCATGATTTGAGCGTTCGATGTTCGATTGTTAATGAAAAGCGGCATGTATGACTTCATGGTTGCTAAAATTACTGTAATATTTATCAGCCTATCGCATAGCTTATGCGATGAACGGATGAATGAATAATTAGATGAGCCACAAACGTATTGTTTTTTCATTATAGGTATATATCTAGATGCGATGTAGAAAGGTAATTTACAGCAAGTAGATATTATTATGTTTCGATCCTGCGATGAACAATGCCTGTATAGCTAATGAACGATTTGCGGCTTGAGAACGAATATGTTTAAATATACAGGTATATAATACATTTTTGTGAGACACAGGAACGAGAATTAAATGATCGACGAATCAGGGAACCACTTATTATGGATAACGATGAAAAAAAATGTGATTTAATCATGTGACATGTGCAATTTACAACAAATATATGTACAGGAATTGTATATTATAATCCTCATCACAATTACTATGATTTTTGGTTACCACATAAAGACAGTTCCAACTTAGTTAAACAGAGGGCAAATTACAGGTATCTCCACCTTTTCGTTCCTGTTTACATGGGAAAACTATACCACTACCCAAGAATATAATAATGTGGGGAAATGTAGTCATGTGCAATCAAGACCATAAACCAGAACCAAAACAGACAGTTATTTTGGACAGGGTACAGCTGGGCTATTGAATGAACAAATCAGGCAATTTCTTTCGAGTAAAATCGCACTGATATTAAATGATTTTCAGACTAATAATTTTTCTAGTTCGTTATGGATGCATTTATATGATTCCCGCTCCATACAGGGTTCCTCGTATGTAAGGCTGTTTTATTCTTCTTGTTTATTTTTTTATTTTTTGCAATCGTTCTTTCAGAATAAAAAACAAGCAGAGAATTGATTATTTGGAATTTCAATAGTCCGGCGTCCCCTAACATTGGGAAATATCTCTAATATAGTAGTAGTAAATGTTATTCACCAGTCCCATCACCCAATTTAATCTTCGCAAACCTGTAAATGGGACAAAAGTACTCCTCCGTTGGAAGGAAAATGTTATTGAAATGCAGATGGATTTTAACCCTTCATGGCCACCATGAGTAAATTTTACCCAGCCCTGATTTTGGGTAAAAAAAATGTTCAACAAATGCATTAGTTATGTTTTTTTTTTTTTCTTTTTAGCGAAAAGATGCATTTTTTGCAGCTATATCTTCCAGATAAATCCGCATTCATTTCTACTCTGAAATCGATCCTTTTCACACGTCGAAATGAATACCTCTTTTCAAACGTGTACTACGCCACTATTTTTTTTCCTAGAAATACCATATCTGACGAGTATTCCAGTTAAAATTTGACTTGAACATGTTGAAAATTCAAAATGTTACGATATTTTTAGGAAAAAGGTGTATTTTTTGACAAATTTACCTATTCGCGATTTTTTTTCAAAGATGTCGGGATTCGAATTTTGACACAACAACTTCTCACATACGTTTTAAAATGTTCAAAGTATTTTTAGTATTTATTCAATCCCGATCAAATTGATAGTTTTCACACTGCAACCATTTGAAACTTGGCTAGGGAAAATTTCACCCAGTGTGACTGCTGAGTACTGATTGTGAGTTATTCTACAGAGGTGTGGCCACGAAGGGTTGAAATCAGCAATTATGATAGATATTTAGATACCGATGGACTCCGTATAGAGAAGAAGCTAAACTTAGTAGCCAATCGATATGAATCCTGATTAATAAACAATTAATATGAATTGTCCTCGGGGAAAAAGTCGGCTAGCAGTTGTAGCTAGCGTCTGATATTCAGCCATATTTTGGTACACTCAAGTCTTAGGTACTATCTAACAGCAGTATGTCTTACCTACAGGTTTATTGTATTGTTCGTTATTACAAACAAGACCACAGAGTAAGGAGACGAGGGTGTCGACAATGGAACCTTCTCCTTGGACGAATTCTGGGGCTCGAGCCTCACTACGTCGAGCTGATGATGGTAGCTCTACGCGTAACACACACTACATGTTAGCTATACTATCAACATATATACATTTGGTTTATTGTTCATCACGTCTTAAAGAAATACTCGGTCAATGCGAGTCTGGAATATATTTTAAATTCAACATTTTTTATCTAACCGTCGTCATCAGAACCAGAAAATAGGTCAGAAAAAGTACATACAGAGAATCTTAAACCACGAAATTGTCGAACGAATGAAATGAACATTAGACATGAATCGTACGGATGAAGTTATTTTGAGTTCTTGCTTGCTACCTAATCAAGCGTATTGCAGGGGTCCCTTATGTTTCATGATATTTGAAAAACAGTTGATTATTAGATCTTGCACTAATTTGTGAAAAAACCTCAACTATTTAGGCGGTAGGTTTTCTTTCGCGGAATCATTCCCATGCTAAAGGTACTCAAAATATTTCTTCATTTTCGAGAATTTAGAAAGTGAAATTTACTCGTAGTTGTGAACATGTTTACATGCCGATACCCCCACCATAGGTGACCCGTGCAACAGCCTCGTAATAATGAACTGGAAGACAGTAACAGAGTTTATGATAGATATGAAAGTGACTAAGCAGAAAGCTTCCGATCGATAGATATCCCCCGAGGCACTTGTCTTATCGAAAAAAAACAAACAAAAAAAAACTGATTCTCTTTAATCATATATAATGAAACCGAGTATCTATAACGGAGTACGATTTGCTACGAGCAGTGAGTTCAATAACACTAACAAAAAATCGTTATTTCAATCATTAAAAATTGCACAAATTGATTCTCTGCCAAACCTGATTATTTTACCAATAATTATTCAAGTCGAGAAGTTATACTGCAATGAACAATCGAAGAACCGAAATGTATTTATGCACTATTAGGATGATTGTGTTACATCCATGGCTCTTCGGCACCCTTGTCATGTTCCATATTTACAACGAATTAATAATTTATTGCTGTTATTGCAAAACTGTTCAATTTTCTGCCGATTAGGTATATTAAAATGACTTTTGTTAAAAGTATGAATTATTCGCAAGCATCGTAGGCCATGTATGTGAAATATTTAGTTGTAATGTTACTAGCTTGATTTTTAGCGGTAGTTACGTGCATAAGCGAAGCGTAATACAAGAACTAGGACATTATTTCTATACAAATGAACAACGCAGCCATGGATCGGATTGATACATTGATTCAAATTCGTGTGAAATAGTATTTTTAATTAAGCAGAAATATTCAAGCAAATTTGGTTCAACTTCCTTTCACGGAAGTATGTAGGTATGCGAGGCAAAGTTTCAAATCAATTCAACCGCTATTATTTGAAAAAAGAAAATATGATTGTTTCTAGGAAATCTAACGATACGATTTAATACTGCGTTTTTTTTTCAATATCAGTATAATTTGTAACAAAAAATAAATTATATTACCGTACCTTACTATAAGGTAAATCGAAAAAATATCTACAACGAAATTGTAAGCATTTTTCATGTGTGTGAAGTTGGCCCAGCACCTTTGAAAAATAGAAAATCTAAAAGTTGTGCCAGATTGTGCTGGACTTGTGCTAAGTTGTGCCGGAAAACGTTTTCCAAAATTCCCTACCGTTTCCGAAAAAATTGCTAAAATTCCAATTTTTGATTAGCCCAGCACTTTTGGAAAAATGAAAATCTAAACATTGTGCTAGATTTGTGCTATTTTGTGCCGTAAGCCATTTTCCGAAAGTCCTCATGGTTTTCGAAAAAATAAATTGAATAAAAAAATTCTTAGCCCAGCATTTTTAGAAAAATTAAAATGAAAAAATTGTGCTGGATTGTGCTAGATCTGTGCCAACAATTGTGCCGGGCTCAGTTTCTCGAAATTTCGAAGAGTTGAAAAAATTTTTATGAAATGATTCTGTCTGAAGTCTGAAAAGTCTGAAAAATTGGTCGAAAATTAGGTAAGTGGGCAAGAAACGTAAAGCGTAACACCTAACTGAACGGAGAAAAATTTAAAAGCGTTGAGGTGTTTAGACACTCCAGGTTACCGTTCTAGGGTTAATTCATTATAATTCACATTGATTCTCTACAATTTTAAATAATTCCTTCAAATTCGAAATAATTTTATTCAATCTGAATAAATTCCTAATAATTCACGTTAGTAAAGTTACCTCGCGATAATTCACCAAATTTCATGGAAAATTGCTTACGGCATAAGGTAGCACAAATCTGGCACAATCCAGCACAATTTTTAGATTTTCATTTTTCCGAAAGTACTGGGCCAATAAAAAATTTGAATTTTATCCATTTTTACGGAAACTGTGGGGAATTCCGGAAAACGGTTTCCGGCACAAGTTAGCACAAGTCTAGCACAATCTGGCACTGCTTTTAGATTTTCTACTTTCCAAAAGTGCTGGGCCAACTTCACACACATAGCATATACAAATTCTTACATCCTGATTAAAATTCAGATACGTATACTGTTGATATTTTTTCGTTTTTTCTTTCTTTGTTTTTTTTTCGTTCTCTTTCATATACTGAGAATAAATCAAACCTTTGCGCATTGCGTAGTCCAAAATTTCTTTCAATTCCATCCAGTCTACTTCCATATCTTCGCCAGCAAGTTTTTTAAAGAATTCTCGTACTCTGTCATCGTTTGTTGTTGGCTCTGGTTGTTCGCGTACCTAATAAATACATTATCACAGTTTTATTCGATGCAAATTTGAAGCAATTTAATTTTATTTGCCAAACATTATTCGAATATATATATATATATATTATTCACACAACAGTTAATCTGTATCCCAACCGTTATATCGCACCACATATTTTTTATTCACGATGCATTTTACTGTGTAGAAAAAAACAACATAACAAAGTAATGCAAAATAATTACTCATTCATGTGCAAAGTGCAAATTGCCAAGTTACAATCGTCATCGTCAGTGATTTTTTTCGATATGATTTAACATTATCGTTTTGTCAGCTGAGGATGATTCGAGATGTTCATCAGGGTGGCTTGAAAAATTGTAAATTCGAATATATTTTGATTGTTGCAGTTCAAATATTTTGAAACTTTTTATTCTTTGAAAGATTCATATCTTGAAACATTGCGAAATTTCTAGTTTTTAAAGCCACTCTGAACAATTGAGCTTAAGTTTTAAATACTTTTACTTACTGTATCACCTTGCCCTTCTGGCTTTTGATCACCTGGATTAGTCACCTAAACGCCAAGCGACACGAACGTGCAGAGTGTAATTAGTGATTGGTGTTAGCGAACCGTTGTACATACATTTCCCATCCGATTATCATTATATCAACGTTATTCGCAGGTATTAGTAAATACTACAATTGTATTGAAAAAAAACAAAAAAAACATGCTAAGCCTGAATGTGATTTGTGTAATTGCCTATGTTTCACTACGTAGCAATTATGTCCATTCAAAATAAAAATTAAATCTGTAACTTTTACATCCTGTAAAAAGAAGTTTTCAACTGTTCAATGACAATCTGAAGAGAATTATCAGCGTTAAATTTCAAACCATATGGCAAATAGTTCCTCTCTTATTCACGTTAGCATGACTATTATCACAAAGCAATAAAGTAAACGTGAAGAGAATATTTTATCGATACGATAAAAGAATAAAGCTCCAGATCACGAGTCTCGATTATGTGTATGTTGAAGAGTTTCTACAGATCTTTTTCTGTTTCACCAAAGGCATTGTATTAGTCTCAGTTATCGACAAGTTACTTGGATAAATATTATATAAGATTGTTATCGTTGCAAAGATCCTACACCGTTTGATGCTTTCAACTCTACTACTACAAATGTCACATACCCTGTCGTCGACTTCGCCGATACCGACTTGATCGTCATTCTCTCTGTAAAGGAAATATTTCAAGTTACAGTAAAAACTTGATCACAAAAATCTTCCGCGTATTAAATATTTATTATTGTTTCATCATTAAATTAAAAAAAAAAAAAAAAAAACTTGTAACTTACTCCATGTTGTTCTGATTTTCAGAGAATACTCTGAGTAAGAATTCCCCTTCCTCTTGGGGATCGAAGGTACTTGGAACGATGCAGTAAACGCCGGGTGGTAATTTAAAACGACAGCTAACTTCGCGGAGATTGATAAATGACGGAGATCTAGCTACCGAGGCATTGTATTTGAAGAAGTTAACGTCGAGTGGCTTTGGTAACCTGTCGGGATCTTCTAGCTGTTTAAAAATGATAAAAGCCTCAATATTTCTCATCTTTTAACTTAAGAGACAACTTAATTTTGCTTATTATTTGATCAATATTGTTTAAAAACATACAAGATACATGGCGAATCCAATTGTGAGACAATCAGCACCCATCCTTCTTTGCGCTCTTCGGTTCTTTTGCATCAACGCCACGATCACTGTACATTTATCGTCATCTTCATCCGGGTATTCCAATGTTATACGATACTGCGGGTTATGCCAAAATGTTTCTGAAAGTATATTAAAACAGTTTGTTTATTTTGAAACAGATTGATTTTTAGTCGGTTTTACTGGCTTCTAAGATCCTGAATCATTTCTCATTGCAAAAAAAAAAAAAAAAACAGTATTCAAACGTTGTAATATAATACTTGTACGATGAATATTTACCTAAGAAATTACGACATCCACCAGCGGTAACTCCGCGCACCCATTCTCCTTCGAATACGCTCATTTCCCATTTCTTTTTACCAGCACTAAGATCACTGTCCGTCAAAGAGTCTGGATTTAAGTTACAAATTTCTAGTCTTGTAAAGTAGTGCTTAAAATCTTGGAATGACATCCAAAATTCACCGTCAACATCAAACGTTAAACCCAATTCTTCTTTCTCATGGTCAGGAATAAACCTCCACTCAGGGGATCTGTGGGACAGTTTTTTAATCAACTTCTCAAACATTGGAAATTGATTTGAAATCTAAACTATATGAAGAGTGGTGTTCAAGATCTAATCTAAGGTCAGATTGAGGTGCTCCAACACTCCAAATGTCGGACAGTTTCGTCACGGCATTCCATCAGACTTTGTAGGATTCAATGTGTATAATCTTGTCTGAGATTTCATGGGACTGTATTGGAGATCCGCTGACTTTACAGATCACATGTGACTATGAGGTGTTCGTAAAAACTCAATGAATTTTATGAAATTCCATGAGTTTCAGTTTGGAAATCGCAAGATTCTAAGAAATTTTATAGGATTTCATCGAGATTTTATATGATTTGAAGGAATTTTATAGGGTTTTATACAGGAATCCATGAGATTGAAGGGATTTCTTAGGATTTCAAAGAATTTCGAAAGGTTTGATAAGAACTCACAGAGATGTACATGAGACCACACATCCCGGGACACGCCAGACTTTGAGACTGGGTAATCCATCACGAGAAATGAATAACGTCAACCCACGAATTCACCAAATGAAAAATATTGCACGAAAAATTTACTCACTGATCGCTCCACGGTCCGTTCCATTCAGCCTCGTTACCCCACGGGTTCCTTAATCTCAGTAGAGGAATTTTTCCTACTTGGTTCGGGGTCATGATATCCACATATCTGACTTGCGTTATACTGTACGCGTGTCCTCTGATCAAACCTTCGCGAGTTTCTGCTTCGAGTACGTTTGGATCTGGCTAAAAAGTCGAATTCAAAGTATGAAAAGATATTCAGGTAGTTTTAACACAAAAGGTGTTTTCAAATGGTTGATAACAACTGTACTTACCTCAAGGGAACAACCCATGAGTGAATTCCTCTCGTGAGCTTTAAGTAAAATGCTGAATAAGTTTGGCGGAGTTTCGTTCATTTCGTACAACTCGGTTACACCGCCTGTGAAATCTTCCATAGCTTCACAGGTTGTACCTCCCTTTAAGGCCTCGTAAGATCCATGGAGTTTAGCGTAAGCCTTTTCTAACAGGGCGCTCCAAAACTCATTGTTCTCAGCTGAGTGTAAGAACATTAATTTACCCTGATAAGTTGGGAGACGATCGTCTATCACGACGTCCACCCATCTTCCGTACTGCCAAAACCTGAAGACGTTAAACAATTGAACAAATATTCTTTGTCCAGTTTAAAACAAGTCAGTCAACTCTAGTTACGAATTCTACCTGAAATGAAATATTCCAGCGTAGTTTTCCTGAAAACTTTGATCCTCCGGTACAATTTGGAAGAACAAATTTTGGTGCATTGTGAGATTAGCTACAGCTGCGATAAGCCAGCAATCACCAAGCTCGCCCTGTTGTACATCGAACCGAGAGAATCCTTCGACAAAGAGTTGTGGATCGTCGGCTATTTCCTGAAATAAGTAATTATAATGCTTTGTGCAATCTGGTTTATAAAATAAATCATGCATCCTTACCATTGGGCGTCTCCATTCGATGTATCTATCTGGCCTTCTTGTATAATATATGGAAGTATCTTGCGCCGGGAATTCTGGGTCTTCGAACAATCTTCCTTGGGATAAGCATTCTTGTCTAAGTTGATTGAAATCTTGTACCGGTCCTTGCGATCTGATACCTGATCCTTTTTCTCCGAGCTAAGCAGAACAATATATGAACTCCAGAGTGAATGATAATTGTTTGAGATCTTTCTAAGATCTTTCAGGGAAGTTTATTGCGTTTCATGATTATGTTAAAACCTAATTGCTCAAAACAAACAGGAATGATATACAATTGTGTAATGTGTTACATTTAGAAAGTGGCTATCAATGCTTTGAATCTCGTTAATTGAAAACTACTCAATGGTCGATGTATGTTTTTATTTCATTTTTTTTTTCACAAATCTTGTGGACATTCTTTTCCTACGTTGTAGTATGGTTTTCCGATGTAATTTCCCCGAGTGGTGCGAGCTGAATCATCGTAAGTAATATGAGTCTGACGAATCTGTTCTGGTACAGATTGAAGGCAGGTACTTGGCGCGTTTGTATTTTGATTTAGTTCATCAGACTTTGTCCTTTTATATTGGCGGTTGATAGTCGTCGGATTCTTTTGCCTCAAAAAGTTTGTATTCGTGTCTGTATTCGCCGAGGGATTCATGACTATAGTCGAAATGTAAGTTGGCTTTCTCTGAAGGATATAGTTCTTATCCGTCGTTTTTTTAATATGCGTTAATTTCAAATCAGCGATTCCATTTTCCATGAAATTTTTGTAGCGATAGTTGCTACAATTTATTGTGTACTTCTGCTGATTCATTTTGGTGTTAAACAATATCCAATTATTAGTTACAGTTTGAAATATTGGGTGATATCACTTTTCACATTAGATACGACAATGAATCTTGGAGAATTTGGAAAGTGATATCAGAGTAAATGGCTTCGACTCATCATCCACAGTATTATATCGCAGTTTGAAATGCACAATAATCTGAATCCACCTAGACAACCACCGTCAGTTCTCAACAAAGAATAAAAACGAACTGGTAGTAATCCTGGTATAACAATGTGATAGCAACATTAATACAGGAAATGAAATAAAGTATTTTTAAATGTAGTGGAGTAGGAAAACCACTACGTGATAGCCATACCGGGATGCTAACACCAAGTTCTAATTAAAATAATTGATAAAATTAATTTACAACTCTAGATTTAACTGTTGATTAAAGTTAAACATATTACTTAATTAAATGTAGGGAGGAAAAAAAAACTACAGGATGGTATATTGAAACGTTTTCAGTGCGCACATTAACGATGAAAGTTTTTAGCGAAAGTAATTCCCCCTCTTCAACTCACGCCGAGCAATGAAAACGAATCTTCAGAAAACAAGGGTTGGACTGGCAACTAGGCGATTCATATTCTTGTGAAGTTCTTATGGTTTGCGAGTTAATCTGATATGACTGAAGAGTAATTTTTTTATTCTCTCCAAAGACAGAAGGTTTTCTGAATTCTACCATTTAGTTTGCACCTGAGTATATCGTCTCGTGTAGTGAAAAATATAGAATTTTTTTGACTGTTTCAAAATTATTCATAAATTTTGAAGAATGTTATCATTTATTTGGTTTTTATCCTGATTCAATTGTTCTGCGAATCATTGCAAATTAAGGTTTATTCGCAAGTAGGAATACCTCTGATTTTAAATTGAGCTAAATGTTGCTATTTCTGGTCCATCAAACATGCAGGGTGAAAAGAAGAAAATGAGGCCAAGGCTTCCGCCCTGAAGTGAAAACGATTCTAGAAGAAATGTCTTCATTGAGTTAGTGGTAGTAGACCACTCCCTATTTGTCGCCGCGCCCTTGCATGCCTGTGGTGTTTTGAGATATCTCATATAAATTAATCCCTGGATGTGATAACGGCTCTCTCTTAATCATCGATATTTATGTTACGTATTTACAACCTGTGTGTTTATGTTTCTCAACATACCTGGACTATATTTAGTAAATATTATACTTGTATTCGTACTTTGGAAACAAACTGCCTGGCGAAAACTCTAAGTATACGAGAATTTATTTCATGAGTCTTAATTGAATACAAAAATTGTTCAAATATAAAAATGAAGGTTCCATGTGTATGTTGTGCAATATTTCTGAAAGCCTGAAGTTAAAAGGCCTTTTATAATCACACATACCCTGAATCAAGAGTTCTCTGGTTTATTATGGTTTTCATCGATCAATCTGGATAATAAGTGAACAATGTATAACTCCACAATTTTCGTTCCCACAATTCTTTTTGTGGATATTCAAGATGAATGTCATTGGCATGTAATGCAGAAAAATGAAGCAAATATAGAATGCTTGAAATGCCGAATCAGGGTGTCGTGCAAAATTGAAGTGTGAAAATAGAAAATTGCTACAGGACTTTCTTAGTCATCGAAGACTGATGTTGCAGAATAGTTTTGTTCGATAATATTATAGTTCAATAACGAACTGGACAGAAAAGAACAGCATAGGATCTGAAAAATTAGGGAAAAACATGACAGGATTTTTCAAACAGAATCATTGAACGAAAACGCGAGTATTTCACAAGAATCATTGATCATTTTTGTAGAAAATTGATTGAATGGTACAAAATTCTTCACAGTTCTTCATTTCACAGCCACCCTGAATGATAGCAATTAATTTTTGGATAATTCTACTCACAATATCTTCTTGCCCTTCTGGCTTATCATCACCTCCATAAGTCACCTAAAACCCAAGCGACACGACACATACATGCAGTGTGTAATTAGTGATTAGTAATAGCGTACCGTTGTACATACAAACATACATACATACAATTTCGACGTGACTATAGGATCACAAAATAAGTTATTCTCAAGTGTTAGTACTCTTGCTCATGAGATGAATTATGAAATACGGTGAGCTTGAATTGTAATTTAGAGCTTTTGTGTTTGTCTATGTTGCGATACTCATATACTGTAGAATAGGCATCCTGAAAGTTGGTAGCGTTGAATCAGAAACTATAAGATTTCATGCGCCTGAAGTCTTGAACATTCATTTGAACGAAATTTGGAAAGTAATCTGATATTACGCTTATTCAATCTCCTGAAATTTGTGAATTTTGAACTCTTAACAACTGACTTTGGATCTTCAACATATCCAGAATCTATAGAGACATATAGTAGACTCAAAATTATGGCAAAACTTATACCGTTTCAGATTTCCGTTCACACAAATGTCCGAAACTTCAAGCACACAAGATTTCCTCCTTCTTTGTATTCTCGCTTTGCATAAAGCAAAGAAATTATTTATAGTCTTTCCTTCTTGTGGTCTATTTTTTTACAGTCTTGATCGAAGAAGAGAAGAGACAAGGGCAAAGGAAACCAGAAAATCAAGTGGAAAATCATTACATAATTTATTGAAAATATTGAAACTCACAATAAGACACGAGTGGCTACATATTCATATTAGTATACGAATAAAAATTTTCTAAGAGCAAATGATTGAGGAAAAATTTCAGGAATTCCCATGGCCTAAGTCAAGTTCAAAGTTATTTCCACATACTTAATCGTATCTTATCACACCACATCCTTTTTCAGAGTCATATTAGGTTTTGGGGTATTCCCAAAATCTTCAAAATTTCCAGGATGACTAGACCCCTTTGTGGTTCTCAATGCAAAACAGTAGGTGGAGGAATAGTTTCTTAATTGAGTTTATTCATTGTAAGAACGCAAAGCGACTGTGGAGAAATGGCATATTAATCATGCTGCATAACATAATACTAAGAGTCTTTCGCACAATTGCAATGCATTGCGAGGACATATTGTTATTGGCTCACTTTGCGACTGCCGATAGCAACAAGTCTGCACGTTATTCCAATTCATAAAACTTCTTAGGATCTACCTGTATCTTCGAGAACCGACTACTAAAGTATCTTCTTTCCGAGGTGAGGAAAGATGATGGTTGTTCAAGGAGATTGTTTCCTTTGTTAAAATGATGATGTATCTTTAATTTCATACGTTCAAAATCGATGTTAATATTGTTGAATAATTAGTACAACTTTTGAATGAATATCTGTATACGTATCTTATTGTTAGGATAGTTTTTGGTCACAAAACTTTTAACATTCTGGAATCTTTTGATATGCTTATGCCTCTGACTCTTCTACTCAGAAGCTTTTGCTAATTGTTTACTTATACACATGGCAGAAAATGTTAGGTAGTATATAACGGCGATAATTTCAATTTGAAAAAATAGGTTCAAAGTAACTTAGTTTGCATCGTGTTAACCCTGTCAGTCGAAGCAAAACAATTTTTACTGAATTTTATAAACTGCAGTTATCATTCTAGAAATGATTTGTAGGTCTGATATTAAATCTTAACGCAAACGTACTTTGGAGTTCAAGAATGTACTTTCATTGAACTATGTATGAGCCACAAACTGTAAAAACGATTTGAGTGGGAATTTTTTGCTTTTCGATTCTAGGAAGAGCGACGTCTTATCCCAAATAATGTAATGAAACATGTATCGCAGATACTAGATGGACAGCATTCCGAAATTTCACTGTAGCAAAGCTTCGCAGCTCTAATTGACAGTCAAGCGAGTGTAAATCATTGAATATAACATGAATCGATACTTCATTTTCACATTGATCCCGCAATGAAAGTTTCAGAAAAACTTTGTGTCAATCACCAAATATAGTATTTCGGAATTTTATACAGGAGGATTGAGAGTATAGTCCGCTCAGTTCCTAATTTATGAAGACATTGAATGTTCCGTCTGTCTTTGTTGTACCGCGAAGTAGAATGATCATTCAATACAAGAGAGGAATACTCAAAGTAAGTTTATTTTTTATTTACATAAGAGCTCAGAGTGACTTTGACCAAAGAAATGACAACTAGGAGTAGTAACTAGATAACTACTTGTTCAATCGCAGTGACATTCACTGTCGACGTGCGCTTTACCATAAACAGTGTATTTAAATGGATAATTTTTGCTGATTGTGAGTTTCGGACCAAGGCCACCTTCAAGAATCTGGTTTAAGGTTACCGATTCAATTTCACATCGCGGTGAAAATTAATTATCTTGCATTACATGACGTTATCGTTTTCTCCATAATTGCATCATACCGTCCTACCGCAAGCTACGTTCTTGATAAAAACACATACAAATGAAACTGTATACATGTAGTATGGACAAATACATCTAAATAAACAATCAGATGACGGTGGGAAGCTATATATTGTTTACAGTAAATACTGAAACAAAAGAATATAATTTCTAGTGTATGTTTACACACATACATGTATTTGCATTATCAAAACAATAATGTATCATAATCGGTAATTAAGTCCATTACGAGCATGAATATACTATAATTATTAATTATGTATAATGCCCTATAGTGAACATTTCGAAATTTTTGGAATATTTGAATTTTTATAGTCAGTGTTTTTTTTTTTCTTCAGGTTTTCATAAAAAATTGAACAAAATATAATCATATACCTTTGCAAAGAATTATTGTGATTTCTATCACTAAAAAGTAGACAAAATTAACAATTTGCTATCGTCAAAATACTTCAATAGTTTGTGAATTCTCATAAAAATTTGTAAAAATATGTGGAACTATTTTCGCTAGGGTATGATGAATGAAGACCTTGAGGGGAATCTTAAATGACACACAATATTCAAAACACATTCAATCGTTGTCAATTTGACATAATCAGCGATAAAAAAAAAAAGAATAACGAAGGGCATGACACTATTCGATATCCAAAAATCGGCAAAATCGACACTTTAACGGAGTTGACTTTTTTCCGATTTGTCGATAGCGAAAAGTGTATCATTCCCTTCGATCACTTTTCCGTCACCACTGATATCAGTTTGACATAAATCGGCTATGTTTTTGCTGAGAAATCAGGTTCGAAAAATTCGAAGTGAATATATAATCGTGTTTCATTTATTTTATCCTCAAGACGAGATGACAATAATAACAGTTGAAGTTTGATGAAACAATAAAGACGTACCACTTTGATGTTGAACAGTGACGGCAATATGCGTTTGACTTCGACAGCTTTTTTGATGAAAACGTCTAGTCCCGCAGGCTGGTGTCTGTTACCGTAATAATTATCATCGTCCTCGTACGATCTGAACGGGTAAGATTCATCGTCGCCGCAATTTCCAGCCATAATATTATATTACAATATAAACAAAATATAATGGACCAGAAGCGAGACAGATAGTCGAAATGTATAACTACTAAGCGCTTGTAAAATTGAGAAAATTTCACAAAATAAAAGCGTTCACACTATATATTCTCGGTGTGCTTATATTGAATGTTCATCATCACTATAAAATATCGCATGTATCTATACTATGATGTCGAATTTTTAGCTGCCTTATAATAACGCGTGCGATTGTTTCGCTCTTTCCCCGACGAAACTGCGATCATGGGCGCCGAAGCGTGTGCCGTTACTTCATTTTTCAACCAATCCGAAGCTTAGGTCATCCCTCGTTTGATAATAGTCGTTATAGTGAGTATAGGTGCGCTCGAGATCGTGCTTAGACATTTCTGCGTCATCAAATTACTTTGTAATCATCGCATTACTCAATGGAATGGTAGACCATTCGACAACGATATCATATCTTTTTGGTAAACGATAAATCTTCAAACGCATATAGACAATTGATGTTCGATTTCGAACACGTGACGCCTCTGCACGACACGCGGCTTTTCTCGCCTCGCCCATCATTAATTACGTAGAAATTTAAAGCCCGTGGCGTCACGTGTCTCACACATGTCATGTAATTCCATGCGCCAACGAACAAATCAGCTGCTTATCAGGTGATTCCGTTGGGTGATTCAAACTTGACAAGATGTAATCTTTTGTTCGATATACCGAAACGTCAGTGTATCAACATTATCGAAATTCTAAGCGCTCTTCTTTACCGACTTAGCGTCTACCAAACAATGCCAGCGCGCATATTTGAACATGGCTTTATTGTCAGATTACGAACTGAACTCGCTATCCTTTGCTCCGGGGTTCAGTTAAATCATTAGCCGAGCAAATACCTAATGTTTACGTAGCAGGTGAAACAGAAGGGTGTATATTTGCTCAAAGGTTGTCTGTGAATCATTATATTTTATTGTGTATAGTAATTGATTATGATACTTACAACAACTTGTTTAGCGACCTGGCGAACAAACTCCGGCTCTTCAATCACAGCTTGATTCCACCCGTAGCTCATTTTGTACTAGTAGTTTAATTCGCACCTTTCAATTATAACGACAATTTTCTATTTGAATATCGATTCGGTTTTCACGCGTGATTATGTATCGCAATATTCGATTATAAATATAATTGTTTATAACTTCGTTCTATACAGTTTACTATATTTTTCTTGTTTTAGAAGTCCATATATTATCGTTATTACTCGGTTTTGACTAGTCAGCTTATCGTTACCATGGATGAGTAAATTTTACAAAATTTAAATGTCTTCTGAAAATTATTCAATCACAATCATGCGATTATATGTCAATATTATGTGCGTTATATTAAAATAATGTATTGTGAGTCTATGAATCACGCGCTGACTAAATGAATGTTGAAAGTTTGCTGTCGGAAATTCAACGATTTACTACATGCCAATAAAATATGCAAGAAAATCTAAATGCATTCATGAAATGAAAGAAAAAAAAACTGAATATGTATAAAAGTTCGAAAATTATCATGCCAACGTGACACGTGCTGCTCTCCCATTGATGATCTTGGAACTATAATGCGAGCTCGTCGTTGAGCTCAATCATATCCTACTTGATAAATGTAAATGCTGCAATATCGACTGTGCTAGGCCAACGCTATGATTTTGAAACGCGATTATCCTTGACCATGAACTCCTTGGCAATCTACGTTCAAAAGTTAATTCCGGAGTCGCCTATTCCAAGTAAATACTGGCACCATTCTTTTTCATCGTGTAAATACTAGCTAGCAGTAAGATTCCATAGAGATCAGAGGAACAATGTAGACGCGACAGTATATAGATATTGTATTGTTCCCGGGTATTCAAAAAGATCTATCCTATAAACCGATTTAATTGTAGCTGAATCTATAAATCGATACTCCTGCCAATCTAGATCACATATAGCACGCTGCAGCTAGACTAACGATAAGTAATAAATAACGTTAAAATGAAAGCGATTGATCGGAGGAATAAGGCAAAGGTGCGGTATGGCAAGCCTAAAATTCTTTGTGGGCGAATCCTATTGATCGCAGTACTACTAGCCGTGTGCTCATACAGGTGTATACGGGTAGCATTTAATTTACTAATAATTTAATCCTGCGATTCTACTATTGTTTCTTATATGTAATTGATCGAGGTATTTGAAATTTCGAAAAATTATACAAACCGAGAGATTGTATAAATTTGAAAATTTTCTAGTTGTATAATTTGAGTATCTAGGAAGCAATTTGTGTGACTCTGCGAGTATCACATCAAGGCAATATACATTCTGGTATATGTATACACCTCTATACATTTATATGAATTGACAATTAACTCGATTCCCGTTTTTCTGCGGCTGACATAATAATATCACACAGCAGTACATTGCAGCAGCAGCAGCAGCGACAGCTCAGCTGACTACGTTGTGTAATACAATATTCTTTATCCTGATATTAAGTGATACAGGAAAGAATTCTTCATATCCGTGTCAATTGAACAAAGAAAAAAAATCTCTAAGGAATTCCATTCATTTTTGGATTCTCTAAATTTTCGAAAATTACGTTTCAACCACCGTTCATAATTCCCAGAAAATTTCACTTCTTCTTATGATTATACATAGACCGTTATGCACACTCCGTGTAATACGTTAACAGCTAATAACCCCGTCGATGTGGCATGATAATTATCGCATAGCTAATATCTCCAGTTTGCCTTTAACATATTTCACATTTTTCAAAGGAAAAAGTTTCTCAAATATATAAATAAATCGAAAATAATGATAATTCTAACAACAAACGTTCTATATCTTTTGCTCAACTAACAACACGAAATGAAAAGTCGTTTATTCGACGTCTTATAAACGGCTTGTGTCCCACTTCTTGACATCTAAAAGTAAACATCCGTCCACCCTACATCTGTCCAGCAAAAGTCGAATTTTAGGTGTCATATAATGTGACGTAAGACGTCTAATAGACGATTTTTGATCTTATGTCTTTTATTCTACACAAATTTTAAACATTTCGAATTGCTGCTGTAAAATAACTCGAAACGGATTAATTCCAGCTGCAGCTTAAAGTATTTTTTTCAGCTATTGTGATAATTAAAATCTATCTGTGATGCTGGAAAATTAATTTGATCGGACAAATTTGGTTCATCTCAGGATGGTATTAAGACTGTGAAAAATCCACAATCACGTCAATACGAGCTACATCTGCAGGATGATTTCGTTGCCAAGAATATGCACATATACTATATGGGTGTGATGTCCAGCACGCGGTATCTTCGAGGACATTATGTTTGAAATGTAACTCACATAATATTGGCATTATTTATGGTATATCTCATAGGTATATAAGTATACAGCTTCACGGTTGTTTGCACT
Source organism: Ametastegia equiseti (assembly GCA_963989295.1). NCBI lineage: Eukaryota > Metazoa > Arthropoda > Insecta > Hymenoptera > Tenthredinidae > Ametastegia > Ametastegia equiseti. Next base: position 16,398,795 of record OZ022394.1, read on the forward strand.
GTTTCATTTAGCCTTCGAGGAACATGTATCGCTTCCTACAGCGAGCTAATAACAGCACTTGATCCGTAATATAATATTCACACAATTATAACACCAAAACACAAGAATTTTATTTCACGGTGGGTTTGTACACAAAAAACTAATCGACGACCATGAGGAAAACTGGCGTTGAACAGTATAACAGTCTCTGTTAAACCGGTCGAAATAACGACCCGCAATGTTCGCTAGTTCACTGATCACTGGCACCAAACTCGTACAGCTAGTCCTGAGTGCGCGTGCCGGTCTGCTCCATCGCCTTAACTTGCGAAATATGCTATGTCTACTGTCTATGTGCTGCCTAGACTTGAATAAAACGCGGGACTACGCGTATATCCGTTCGCCTGTATATTAGCGTAGACTGTCTAGTATGATGCGAGTATCGGTTAAAATGCTAAGTACTTCCTCATGATCGCGGTTTGCCATTATGGGTAGGTACTGGAAAATGATTCAGCTCAAAAACCTCTCACGCGGTCTACAGATCTGGCGTCATATAGGCGACTCCAATTTCATTCATATTTATTCATATAATGTGACACGCAGCACAATAGTTTGTACATAGCTAAGTTGCAAGTACTTGAGTGTTTGATCAGTAATACTAATTCAGTTTTCTTGCAATTTTGCAAGAACAGAGTGATCGCTTACCTGCAGGTAAACCTGTAAGAAACTTGCGAAAACGTCAGAGAATTTGAAAAAGCTCATGGAGCCCTAAAATTGTCGAGACATTTGAATCGTCGTCCACGTGGCGGGAAAATTCAGATTCAATTCATGATATTGGAAGCTGGAATTGTAGGAGGAGTAGATATAGTATTCCAGTGAACCAAAACGAAGTGAGTATGTATGTGAAAAATGGAATTGAACAGAATCCGAAAGAATTCTTTAGAATAAAAAAGAATTGCCACACGATTTTTTTCAAAGCTATTGAATTAGTGTAATTAATTTTGTTTTTGACACACTCAATTCGTTTTCATTCGTTTTGGTTTACGAATGACGACTGGGACGGGACGTCGCGAACTAAAACGCCGTGGTGAGAATATATTTCTGGATATTTTCATAACGATTTCTAAATAACTCTAGGACCTGGAATTTTCCGAAATATTATAATGTGTAAAAATCCCATTCACTCCGATTATTTATACAACGGTTCTGAAAAGACTTCCGACGAGATACATAAACTATTAATGACTGCAGGGTATATTATTAGAGATTTGGTGGAATATTTTTAGAGAGTTTGATCAAAATCTCAGAATAAAAATCGATTTGATCACATTAGGTCATGTGTAAAGACAATTGGAATTACTTCGTCTCACAAATTCATCGATATCAGTTGCTTTATTTAGCTATAATCACTTAGCTATAGCTCCATTGAAATATAGTTTTCAGCACTATTACAAATCAAATTTGAGAATTTGAAAACAACTCTTGAAAAATCTTCAATAATATTCCCTGGTGGAGATTCGGATTCAAAAAACTTGTTCAACGAAATCAGAAATTCGCAGAGTTTCTAAAACTCTTCGTATACCTAGTTCAACAGTTTTCAGAGTCCTTTCGAAAATTTTAAGAAAATGATCTTTTTTTTACCAGGGTATTTTTCAAAAGTTCCGAAAAATTGCCTGTACCATGAACGTCTGGATACTGGGTTTTATACACAGCTGGCTTAGTTACGAATTTTTCGTAGGAGAGTAAATTTGATGCTTGACTCATCGGTGCCGGAACTTCCCGCACGATGATTCGCAGGCTTATATCTGGTCCCGTAAATTTTTTCCTTGTAGACAATGACCCCGAATTTTCGGCGATTATCGTAGCACGAATGCTTTACAAGTGGTGTGGCATCGTTGCTTGGAAAGTCTCATCGATTCTAATGCAATGAACAGATTTGAACGATAAATTCATATTCCAATTCATTCTGAATCAGACTTTTGTCCTGCAATTCGGAATTAATGGGATAATTCAATCGGATGGTCTGAGCAGAGACGCAACTGCAGTCGTTCAAGAAAGACATACAACGATGGAGACATTTATATTTTTCATTGTCATTGATGGAATTGGATTTGAGTATAGTTTATCGAGCTGAAATAATAGATCAGTTTTCATATGGAAATCAGTAGTGGAAATCATTTTACAGTTTTCTATCGAGTATCAGAAAACTTGGGACTTTTTCTAGTCTTTCATCAAAATTGTGATTTTCTGTTATTTCATCGATGAAAGTAACGATTTTCATGAAAAACTATGGAATGTTCGGATTTCCCTCGAGAGTTTCAGAAGTGAATATTATATATTTCCACCAGAGCCAAAAGTATTATTCAAATACTTCAGCAGCCTTTGGACCATAATATCAACTTTAACACATGTTAACTGACACATGTATATTGGCGTACTGTATAATGCCCAACTACTTTTTCTAACGTGTATTCATTATACTTATGTGTTACCTATTAGGCGAGGCGTGGTATATACGAACTTGCAAATTATTCATGAGGTCCACAATACTTAAGTTATATACGGGGTGTATCATTTTAAGTGTCGAGAATCAGAATGAGAAAAATCCACACAAAACCGCGTTCCTTCAGCCAATCAACAATTTACTAGAAAAATTTCTAGGGACGAGAATAGGGAAGAGGTATAAAGAAACAATTATATGTCCTGGTGTATCAAAAAAAGTTCTGCTGGTTGTTCATTGGCTGACAGAACGTAGTTTTGCATCGATTTTTTTCATTCTCGACACTTGAGATGATACACCCTGATGTATATTTGAGAGGCAACGTGACGGGAATTTTGAAGCTATATACGTATATCGGATCTGGAATTAATTTTAGGCTCTCAATCGCTGCATGCCAGACGAGTACTTGTCATTATGCGTTATAAGGCTCGTTATAAGGCGCAATACTTGTGAAATGATATTCTTCACGCTGCAGACCATGATACCTACTGATTCTTTTCGAAAACTGAATAATATCGTAGGTTGTTTTTTGTTCAAATTCATTTCATGCTGATCTCTGATGACTTGCTCAGGATTTCGCACATAATTTCAACGAGTTTCAGTTATTTTTTGATCGACAAATCCCGCTAACAGAAACGGTCAGTGGATGAATACGGTTCGGACGATGGGGGTAAAAGATCTAATCATAGTACAATTTAACAGAACTGTCAAATGACCGGATGCTTTTTTTATAATTCTCAAAATCGAAAAAAATGACAGCTCCTGGAAAATAAATTTGACTTTGTTCTCAACTTCAAATGTTTCTAAAGCCTTAGCCATATCAGCAATTTGCAAAATTTGAGAAATTATTCGGTCATTCGATAATTCTATTATTATAACAGAAATAGATTTACTCATTTACTATCTTATTTCACATCAGCCGCCGGAACCATGTGCACTGACTACCCGTGCATCGACTAGCCGTGCACCGACTACTCGTGCACCGACTAGCCGTGCAACGGCTCCAGTGTATTGTTCAAACAATTATAATTTTCTAGTTTGTCAAGGATTTTCAACCAAAAAACAATTTGGGACCTATCGCGATTCTGTACCAACCCGTGGACAAAATCCTGACGTTGTCATCCCAATACACCCGTAAAAAAAAAAAATAAATAAAAAAAAAATGAATAAACTTTGATGTTTTTGTAATACTTCAAACTTATCCATTTAAGGCCGAACCACATAGACTTGCATACGCCATAGGCAGAAGCCATAAGCCGCGTACGCATGTGCAATACTTTCAATCAAATGTGCCACTGATGGTATATGTTTATGGCTTTGGCCTTCTGCGTATGGCTTAAGAGTCTGATGTGCTTTTCAGCCTTAATAATATTGAGGATATAAAATTGTATCCCTAGAACTCTATTATAGTTTCAACGTTAATATGTAAAACTTCAGCGAACCTATTATATCTTTGCACACCAAACTCCAATGTGAGGATTAACAAGTTCCTCCAAAAACTGCATTCGAACATTACGAAAAGAAAAAACAAAAAAACAATCGGATGCATTTTATTATTCTATATATAGGTACAGCAGTGACTTATTGTTATAGTTGAATTATCATGAACCGCGCGGTGATGTGCAATTCATATTGATGCAGTTTTTTCCTATATATGACGTCATTTGATTGATCCGTGCACTCGTAACATCAACTAAAGTCATTCAAATTGTTTCCTATCCAGAAATTGAAGAAGGCTTATGAACTCAACTATCCTATAATATACATACACACAAGCGCGGGCTTTGTGCTTTGATCTGATTCACAGTCAACCAGGATGTATATAAGTGTTATGTGGCTACACGAATGCATGCGTGCAGTATATTATATCTATAGCGATTTGTCATATTATACTTCGTTAAAGTTAAAGTATAAAGAAGGGTACACTAACCAAAACACGTCATAATATGACACGTATAGACTGAACGATACATGACTGATCTTGATGAGTGTTCTACAGTACGTATTATACTCGTAGGTATATATAATTTCGTCACGCGCACCTGATATATACCTATGTACTGTCATTATGCAATATTTCCTGTTCTCGTGTGGACGTGTGTATATAAATTCTATAAAGACATAGTTCCTGATAAAGCTCCACGATTTTACTGCAGTAATTTCCTCATATAGTTACATACCTATACCTATACATATCGAGGGCTAACGACCAGAAGGGCGTATGTTGTTGAATAAAAAAAATTTCTGGGATTCCAATGGATCTACGCGTTTCTATAAATTTCAAGACGATTCCGATAGAAGAGAAAAAAAACATTTTTTTAAAATGGATATACGCCCTTCTGGTGCTTAGCCCTCGATTTGTAGGTATAATGTATTATCGTATTCTTTGAAGCCTATTTTTCAAAAGCCGCAACGTTCAAAGGAATATAAGTATACCTACACATGGATGTGTAAGGCATGAATTGCCATAGACGAAATAAGAGTTGCGTATTATTGGTATACTTGGGCACAGTAATATCTACGATAAGTCAAACATACGCGCCTACAAATTAGTCATTTCTATCTGCTACACGGGCATCTTCTTTAGATCGTTAACACACATTACATAAATCGACTGTTGAAATAGAAAACATATTATAGTACGATGCCCTATAGCAATTATGGATGTCAATGCCCGATACATGCATATAAGTATACATATAGGTATACAGTGGTCTTATATGCATATAATTTTGTTTACTAATTCTGACTATGTCAGATTGTCAGGTCCCAAATCTTCTGTTTCTTATCCTCATTTTCATGCCCCACGTCCCAAGTCTTATCTTGCGAGGTGATATACATATACAGGGTAATTCAGAATTCGTGACGAATATCTTACAGGCGGGTGAATCCTTGTCAAAATTAAAGTCGAAAGTTCATTAGCCATTTTTTTTCCCTCGAAACCCTATAAAGTGACGTGAAAATCGTTGCAATACATCTCGTTTACAATATAATAATCCGCTTCTCATTTCATCAAATTCATAACCGATAACGCAAGTTTTTTTTCCAAATTCCATTGAAAGAAAAATTTAAAATTAAATATTTTTCTCGATGAAAAAAGTCAGTTTTCAGAATAATGGCTTAAGAACTTTCAACTTCAATTTTTACGAGGATGAACCCTGCAAGATATTCGTCACGAATTCTGAATCACCCTGTATTGGTATATGTGCGTGAATTAGAACAATCATTTCAAATTAGATAATGAATTCGTTTGGACTGGCCGAATTAACTTACAATTAGATTCATTTCAATTAACCCGAATAATCGAAAATCAATTTTACAATCAAGCGGATTTCGAAAAAATAAATCGGAAATTCACGTCGAGTTACAGTGAATGAATGATAACTCGATCATCGTCAGATTCTGCGGAATGAACAGACATTATTTCGAATCCACGTGAATTTAAATTATTAGACAAATTAGTATTTGTTACGTATTTAGGTTGAATTGGTTTACATACAAAAGATTAATACCAATCAATTCCAATTGTGTGGATATGTATATGGGCATATCCACAGAATTTTCACATTTGCAATTGGAGAAATTTTTTTTTTTTTTCACAGCACATTCTTCAAATTTAGTACACACATTCACACCCTCAAGACCTAACAAAAACTGTATGCGTGATCGATTTTCACTTGACGGCGTGGATACAGCAGCTAAAATTCAAAAACAGATTTTGAATCATAATATTGGAAGCAAAACATTTGAAAAAAAAAATGAAAAACAAAATGAATTGAAGCCTTCTCATTGGCCGAGTTAAAACGCGCGGAACGTTTTCACTTCAAACGTCTTCAAGCAAACTAAGTTAGGAATGTGAACAACGAACATACTAGAATTACAGAGGTTTTCGAGTCTCAAAAATTGCTATAAGCATTTCAAAACAACTTCATACCATGTTTTTTCATTTTTTTTTTAAATCATTTTTTCATAGGTCGATTTTTTTTATGATACAGAATACGCATTTATTAGCTTTGAATATCAATAGAATGTTGATTTTGAATGTGCTCTATGGAAAACTGAAATTTTCATATTGATCACGTTTTTGGACAAAATTGTCAAACGACTCTAGCTCACTGAAATAAAGGGGCACATTAATCTGGGTCGTGAGGATTGGTTCCTCTTCATAAGGTAAACGAACTTCACGAATTAGAAATGAAAAGAATTAGACGGCGTGAATTTCGTGGAACAAAATAGTGCGAAATCGAAAAATTGATAAAAGTTGGTCACATGTTTTCATAATCGTGTAACTATTCACAGAACGATAGCACACATATGAGATTTATAGGTTCATTTCTCATATATACCTGCTATTTTTTTCAATTATTGCCACAACAAAATATTTAGCGGCGCTCCTACAACTATTCTAGAATATTTGAAATTTAACCAAGTCACAAGGTGATTTTCAGCATTTTAATTTTTTTACGACTTCCTGGCTTCTCAGATAGCTTACAAATTTTATAAAACCCGTGGAAAACTTTTCTTCTATCATACCTTCGATTGAAAACGTCCATATGATAGTTAAAATATTGATACACCAGAAGATAACATTGAATAAAGGCGCGAAACTGCAGATGTATAAATTCTGTGGATATAATGCCCATGATATCTATGAAAAGTAAATATGATCAATTACCAAAAATTAATTTCATTAGACGCCATTGACGATCAATAATTTGAATCGCCGCGTAAATAATTCGGAATTAAACTGAATTATAATCTACAATTAGGTGAAATCAAAATGAAATAATTGTAATAATACCGGATTAGCTTGAATTGAAAAAATTCATCAAGATCGACGGGATTTATTCAGATCAATTCAAAATCGATAAGATTTACGTTGAAAGGAATTAATCGATCCAGTCGAGTCAGGTGGTGTCAAATAACGTCTTACTGTTTTATTTTACGTTTCGGCGGGAATCTCTACATAAAATAAAACTGTAAGACGTTATTTGACACCACCTGACTCGACTGGATCGATTAATTCCTTTCAACATACACTACGCCGAGTGATATATTCTCTACTAATAGATAAGATTTACGTTTTAATCGAACTTGCGGTTACATATATATCTCTCGAGAGTCTAGACGAAGACCATCAAAATAGTTGCCAAAACAGACACAAACAAACGTTCATTAACGTCGAGTTAACAGCTGGCAGTATTTTAACCATTCCCAATATCAGCTCTCCGAATTTGTTGTTGACCATGAGCTGGAGCTGCTTGACTTCGTTCGATTTTTTGTCTATCAGCATCTAATTACCATGTTACACATTACACGCGTTCGAAAATCGTTTCATGAAACTATATCCCAATCTGATACTGCAGGAATGTGATAAGGGCCAAAAAAAAAAAGAATTCACTTTGGAACCCCATATATAAGTCAACATCCTCTCCCACTGAGGATTAGATCTATTTTTACCGCCTGGATTCTGTTGGTGGAGTGATCTTTCGAAAAGTGTGTTTAGAATTTTTCTCACTTCTTAAATAAATAATTTCTTTTCGATAGCATTTTGGGATTTAACGGTTTTTAATAGATTTTAGATGAGTCCACGCGATATAGTTGGTATATCATATAAAATGTAATTTTTAATAATTCATTCCAACAAATAACAAGAAGAAGAGGCCTGGAATCAGGACAAATTATGTATAGCATTAAGAATCATTTTTTCACAATTTCAAATTTTAATTGAATTTTAATTGATTCAATTCAAAATTTATTTTGAAATTCTGTTGAAAATTGAGAAAAAATCAAGAAATCAATTTTCAACAGAATTTTAATTAATTTAATTAAAATTTCGATTTAAATTCTGTTAAAAATAGAAAGCCGCCGAGGCCCACGATCAGCCATAGCTCAAAAATTGTGTCTTTTCTCGAAGTATTTTTGAGAATTTTTTGAAAATTTTGAATTATGTCATACTTTGAGAAAACTCGATTTTTCATGTTTAAACGAAGATTTCACTATGAAGGACGAGGCACAATTATCCAGAAATATTTTTTTCGAAAAGTACACTTCTTTCCGATGAATTTCATATACTCACATTTTGTAATCCGACTGATAGATTCAGAGATACAGGCGTTTAAACGTGTGACGATCATCGAGAATTGCGAATTTTCAAAAATATGTAAATCGAAAACGAATTGAGATAAAAATTTGAAATAAATCACAAGCACTCTTTTCAGTCTACCGAATATCAGAAAAAAAAAATTAAAAAAATCGAGAGGGGTGAGGGTCAAAAGCTGTCCCGGTTGGGCTGGAATTTCCCGTATGCATTAGAAATTAGCTCAAACGCGTATAGCAACAATTGCTATTTAAAGTCAGCGACCTTTGTTGCCGATAGACCAGCAGCATTAATAGTAGTAGCAGCAAATCTTGCCAGCAATTTGCTAGGATTTGGCGAGAATGTTAGGTATATCAATATCATTAATTGCAAAGAACCTAATTGCGTCCTTGCGATATCCAATCATGAATGCATTCAACATTAATGTGTATAGGTGGGGTAGTCCAAATGAACGTAAACAGAGTTTGACCCTGACCCTCACCGATTTGGTCGCCGATTTTTTCCCGTGTTTTATTCTAAAGAAGGTACACTTTCTGATTTTTATAGATTTTTTTCGACTCACCGTTCAGATGCAGCGATTTTTTCAAGTTTTTTCGTTCATTCGATTTATCGCAAAGTCATAGAGGACGAAAGTTTTGTTTTCTCTTGCTTGCCATTTTATTTTTTTACAAATTTTCAAAGCATCCCAAATCGGTAATTTTGACGAAAAACACACCAAAATCGAATTAACCCCGAAAAGACGTTTTCAAAAAAATTGAAACTTTTTGTGAATTTTGTTCAATCAAAAATACGACTTTTCTATAAAGTCACAAAGTGGGCATGTCCTTCGTTTGGGAGCTACGCCTCGTTTTGTGTGATAATTTCAGTAAAGTACGCGTGAATGATTTGTTGTAAAATTTTTATTATGGTAGATTCCTATCAGAAATCAAATCATTTGATTTTTGGAACACAAAATCAGGGGTCAAGTGATTTATTAAAAATATTACAAAAAAATCATTCACGTACTTTACTGAAATTATCACACAAAACGAGGCGTAGCTCCCAAACGAAGGTCATGCTCACTTTGTGACGTTATGAAAAAGTTGTATTTTTGACTGAACAAAATTCACCAAAAAATTCAATTTAAAAAAAAAAACGTCTTTTCGGAGATAACACGATTTTTGTGTGTTTTTCGTCAAAATCAACGATTTCGGATGCTCTGAAAATTTGTACAGAAATACTTAAGTGAGAAGCAAGAAAAAACAAAGCTTTTTTCCTCTATTACTTTGCGATGAAATGTAAGACTTTTGAGTTGAATTGAATAAACGAAAAAACTTGATGAAATCGCTGCTTCTGAACAATAAGTCAAAAAAATCTGTAAAAATCAGAAAGTGTACCTTCTCCAGAATAGAACACGGAAAAAAATCGGTGACCAAATCAGTAAGGGTCAGAGTCAAACTCTGTTCACGTTCATTTGGACTAACCCAGGTACATCCCTACTGAAAATTTCCAGATGGATTCATCTGGTCGTTCGAAAATCCCATGGAATTTATTGGAAATCCAGTAGGTTTCCCATGGAGGTACGCAGATTCCTACTGGATTTCCAGTTAATTCCATGGGATGTTCGAACGATCAGATGAATCCATCTACAAATTTTCAGTAGGCAGTAGGGTAAGTGTACCAGTTACTGACCGTGTCCCAATTATTGACCTTTTTCGATGATTTCTCATCATCCGTAAGCTCTGAAATGATCAACAAAATCAGTTCGTATTCTTCGAGTCTCTAGCAACTGATTTGTGTAACGGAAACATTGAAAATTCTCATCATCGATTCAAAATTTAAGAAAATATGAGGGTCAATAATTGGGTGTTAAATTAAGGGTCAGTAATTGGTACACTTACCTTAGTGCCTTAGTAATAAGAGACATGATATTTTATAGATTTAATAAAACCATGAAATTTGAACTGTTCATGAAAACTATAGCTTGGATTTTCACTGCACTACATCGTATGCCTCGCATCCTTAACATTAGACTTGAGACCTCACGACTCCAACAAGTCTGACAATGAGTTGAACGGGTAGGAAAACCTATTCAGATTCACTGTATCCATACCAATCCTCTATAGAAAATGAATATTGATTGTTCTCAAACTGGGCGTCTCTGACTGACTTTTTTTACTATGTAATTTAAAAGCAGATCCAGAACGTATAGCTACTTACAAACTTGAAGATCTAAAAACTTTAGTTTCTTGTTAAGGTACAACTTTTGAACCGTGCTTCAAGCTAGCTAGTATACAATTACATCTATAAAACTATCTGAAGTGATAGTAGGATTGATCGGGCCTCAATTATGTATACACCCAAAATTAGTATGAGGCCTAACATATACCTAGTTCATCTTGGAACCCCATGTGTCACCATGCACCCCCACTGATAATTCAATCTATTTTTGAAACTTAAATTCGGTTGCTAGGGTACAACATACGTTGTCTTTAAAGAATATATGTTTGATGTTCTTCTCACCTCTTGAACATCCGATTTTTCATCAAAGTATTTCGCATGGTAAGATTGATGGAAATTCTAGCTCCAGGAAATAGCTATAAATTGAATGATTTTATTTCATCAAATTCAAAAGTTGAATAAGAATGTTTTTCTTGGCAGGAGACTAAAAATATTCTATAGTATTGTTGTAAAACATTTTTCATCTAACTAATCTCACAGCTTCAAATTATTGGCTTCAGTTTTGTTGTAAAACCTGATCGCGCTTCATTAAATCGTATCAAATCAGATTCAATATTACACACTATGATAGTATGAAATAACCATCAGGTTTTATGGTATCTGATTGAATTAGAATCAAATCGTACTGTGTATGGACATAAGTTAATTCAGGAGTTCGAGAATTCGTATTCAAATAAATTAAAAGCAAATCATCAACTCCAGATTTACAAAATTGTTTGGATATGGGTGTTTTATTACCTATTACCATGGAAATTGCAAGTGCAAATATGCAGCACACTTACTCCAAAACAATGTATGTTTTAAAAATAAAAATGAATAAAACAATCAACCTCCAGCCAGCAGCTCTGCACATAACTACAGCTCAGGCGTACTTCTGATGCCGTCAGTAATAAACTTGCAGTAACCCTATTAAAGGCAGTAGACGATGGAGACTTTAATTCCAGAAATTTTATAAGTCCTTGAAATTGGAGCCAGTGCTAAATTTGCCTGACTAAAATTAGCCAAAGAGTTCATTTGAAAATTGCCGTCAGGTACATAAACTATATGTAATTATTTTCTTTTCTGGTTTAATGCTGAACTGGAGTTTATTTTCGGACTAATGTTTACCTTAAGTCGAACCAGTAGGTAAGCTCGACGCTGTGTGATTGTGTTGAATGCGAAGGTTTCTATATCAATTAATTGTAAACCTGTCCAAATAACTCGATACGAAAGCTTTCAATTTATTCATTTCATGGATATAATAAATTCTCCTTTTTTACGGAGATTCCAATTAATATCATTAGAATATACCGTCCTGATGATTGACCAAAGCCTGTATAGTCAGCACGTCATATATCTCTCTAAAAGTCTTAATTCATTGGTTTCGGATAAGTTCTACAGAATCTAGCTTTGTGGAAGAAATTAGAAAAACTATTCAACTTGAAACTCTATGAAAAATGGACGTGGACATCCTAAATGATTTTTTACTGCGAAAGAAAATAAATGTGGGAGAAGAAAGAAAGGTTTAAAATAGTTGAGACTATAAATATGAGACGACCCGCGGGTGAAGCCCCTGTGTTGCCGGAATTTATACACCATCTTTGTGTGGACGTATGGACGTAACTATGTATAGTGGTATATACGAATTCTGGCACATATCCCAAACTGTCGAATATTGTAATATACAGAGTATATTCTTGGAGTCAATGGCCTTTGATATATTATCTGCAGTAGAACGCTAATAAAAATTCCTGCCTATAATGATTCTGCCATTGATCGTGTCGTAAAGAAACATTCACTTATATTAGTAGAAAACCTTAAAAATCGCATTCGCAGGATGGAATACGTCTCCGGAGCCAGAAAGACCGCCTCGTAGAAGACGAGATGTCAGTCGATACCGGCCTGATGTTGACCAGACATCATCCGTTGGCAATTCATGCAGTGCAGCATCTCTACAAACAGTGAACTAAATTAATATCTGGAAGTAAATATTTCTTACAATATAAGAGATCACCAAATACAGTTGATCGTCACATACTTATTGAAGAATAATTCTTATTTTTTTAACTATTTACACTTATGCTGATAATATGGAATGGCGTAAATAAAAATCCTAATAGAAAATGTGTTTCAAAATATATTCTAATAATTCTACAGCATTATAAAGTGAATAGATTCGTTTTGTGGTCAGTATAAAGAGATAAACTATAGATGAACATCTTACCCTGTGTGAAACTTGGAAGTTTTAACATTTCCATCGTCACCGGCGATGACTTTTGTGTAAAAATAAGAGTAATTTGGCATACTGAATTATTGTAATGGCGAAAGTTATTCAGATTTTTTAGTTGTTAGTAATGTGTGAAGGGCTGCAGATCAGTAATATCATGTGGAATAATGACCACCGGTTAAAAACTGTAAATCACTATTGATTCAAGAGTCTGAAGCTTCAGCGTAGAGACAGACACATGATTTCAGGGTGTCTCGTCCTGTACTGCTAGCAAGTGGGCAGAAGGTGTACAATCTTGTATACCTATAGGTTTAAGTTTATATATATTTAGCGGAGACGTTGTACGCTGATAAGTTTCTAAAGAACGATGTCTCGACCGTTTCAAACCATCCCATTGTACTCCTGCCTCATTAGTACAGCAATTTAGGGGGACAGGGCCGGAGACATGTTTAGAACTTTTCAGAATTCTACCTCTGACTTAATTGCAAATAATAGTTTCAGTTGGTTATTGCTTGCAGAATTCGAGATAGAACATAAATAGTCCGCCGCACTTCTCTCAAGAATTTTATACCACAATCATATTAGTCGATTTGAAAGAAAACCCTTCGGTAAATAGAATTCAAGAAATTGAAGAGGCTGTTAAGCTGTTGCTCCTTTTGTAACAGTCTAATTTCGAATAGATTAAAGCTTCATTGTAATTACCTCTGTCAAGATACAGAATCTTTCTTGAAAGTTCATCAAATTAAGGCAAACCACTTAGTATAATCCTCGGAATTAAATACCAGGATTTTGTCTATTGTTACATCTCTTCAATTTGCTAACAACGATACTATTTGATGTACTTGTAACTAAAAATTCAACTATTTCATCACTGATTTTCTCGCAATTAATAATACGTAATTACATACGCATAATTAGTGCCCTGTGTTTGTCTAGTTTTCAAAAGGAACAGTTCATTGATTTGTCACGCATCGCACGAGAATCGGTGGGTTTATAGTGAGATTTAAGTCACTGGCAATCGTTTTTGTAATTTTTTGTTTCGTCCAATATGAGTATAAAATTTCTACAAGCTAATTTACAATAGAACTCTTTACTGAACTAATTACTGAGACATTACTTACTCTTATAAGTGAACTTGTTTTCCAATCATCCATGGAAGTGCATAACAGCTCTAAATGTCCTGTGCTGATGAACAATTTTGTAACCACATTGCCAATAAAATCTTCCATGGCAAGAGCAGACCGCTCCAAACCCAGAGGATCCCCGAAGCTGTAGAGTTTGGATTTTTCACCAAGAAGCTGTGGAATTCATTTCTCCGCGGGACGTTTTTCAATATTATATCTCCGTTTTGATTTGTTGGTAGTAGATCAGCTATTACGACATCCACCCATTTACCATCCTGCTGGAATCTATAAGCAGAAAAATCATTTAGACTGTCCTGAAATTATCACATTAATTAGCTGGTTAAATTCTTTGAACCTTCAAAATCACACATTCTGTATAATTATTTGTACATAACTGTAATAGGATATTCGAGTATTTCTTACTCAGTGGCACATCTGATTCACGCCTTCCTCTTTCCGATTGATTTTTCCAGCACACGTAAATCTTCCGTCAGCTTGCTGTTATAGATTCAAATGACGAGAACAGAATTCCTTCTAAGCAATTAAAAGCTCCTCGTTGATACAATTTGTCAATCTTGTATTTCCTGGTATTTTAACATCTTGTTTAGAACAAAAATGGCCCAGCATTCTAACTCGGATTTTCAGAACTCACTAGCTATGTGATTCAGATTTCTATCATCGATAAGAGGTCTGTATAATAAAATGAGGAGAATCAATTGTCAGAAGCTTCTAATTTATTTATCTCATATATGTTAAATATTGACTCCGCAAAATATGAACTACGCTGCATATTTAATTGCCCAGATATTCAAAAACTGGTATGATAATTGAAAGAATATTATTTTTGCAATGGAATTAAACGGTTCTTGTAAGATTTTATTTCATCCAACATATACATAGTATGTACTCTTAATAATATATACCTATATATAGCTACAGTTGCACAAAATATTTAAATATAGTATGAACATACAAAATAAACAGCAAAACAGTTTTTCATCTAATATAATGTATAGTGATAATAATAGTAATAATTAATATAGAACAGCAATTGTATATGAACAGTCAACAGATTTCTTATTTTCAAAAACAAAAACATAAACAAATAAAATAAAAACACAACACTTATGAATATTATTATTAATATAACTTATCGTCAAACCTAAGTCTTAAAATCTTTGACACATTTATTTATTTATCTATTCATTTACTTTATATAATCTTATTTTTTCAATTTATTTTTTCTCCTGTTTTTTTTTTCTTTTCTTTTTTTTTCTCTCTCTATCTCTCTTTGGCACGCAAGATCATTTGGCATCCGTTCTTAAATACTGTATAAGTTTCATTATATCATACACCATATTGTACTCTTGTTTTTGGTAAATCAATTTAATATCATTGTATTTTCATTCTTTACGTGTTATCTGTATATTTCGGCTAGTTTATTTATATACAAATGACAAAGACGGAGAAAAAATATCTTCCGCCACATACTTGGTGCTCGTCAAATCGTCACAACTTATTAAAACTTGGAAAGTAAAATCTGCATTCCACAATAATAAAATTTATCTCTATTAAAAATTTTTACTCTTTATTGAGCTGTGGAGAATTTAGCAAGAACGTTGTTCTAAATTCGAGTTTTATTTGAAATTGACGAGAACCAATTTTTGTAATTCTCTGTACAAGTTCAATCTCTTCTGTTGTTATTCAAATAGAATTTGGCTCACATTTTCAACTCTCATTCGATCATATATTTGTTATGAGATTTTTTGTTACGATATGAAGAATTGTTCTGCGCCTAATATGTATCCAGTATGAAGAATATTTTTTCTCCGGCTAGAAAAATCGACTCCAATATGAGGCGAGTTGACTATTTGTTACGATATCGGTAAACTTCTGGTAAGAAGTTATAACAGTAACACGTATTCCACAAATACTAATACATATTACAAATATCAGCTGCTCGATGCTTTCCCTGCAGTCGTCACATAAATATACCTATGTTTTTACTCCCGCAACATATTCCTCGATTGACGCAATAAGAATTTTAAACAATTGAATTTTGGTTCGAAATTATCATAGATTTTTTACAAATAATTATTATCATTTTAGCGAATAAGAATTCAATGATAAAATACATCTTATCACTTTGAAGAATTATATAGCGTAGCCTGCATGGTCGGACGATACCTTATTTTTTTTTTCTTTTTTTTTCTTTTATATATTGTTTAATGACTGAAATGCTGGTTTCTTATGTGTATATTAAATAACACTCGACAATGTTACTTTGAAATCTTCATTCACCCTCTCACCCACACGTTACTATTCTTTCAACGGCAATTCTATAAAATCCAAATGATCGATCAAACTCATAAACATGTAACATAATTAGAGCATTCGTTGTTCATATTGCTGAAACAAATATAATACTATTCCTACAAATTCTCTCTGTCTCTCTCTCTCTTGATTATATGGTAATACTTCAATGTTCTGCGCAAAGTGACAAATCTACAAACATAAATCATAAATATAATGGCGCAAAGACTATTTTAAAGACCATATTCTATAAGACTATATACCTTGCGTCTGCAAACAATTACACAGGTAAATGCACAATCGTTGCTGATCGGGCGTAACCATTTAATAATCTGTGGTCTGCGTTGCCCGATTACCTAAATGCGCCGATTACACTGAGATTCTTGGCACCTATATCGCTGTTTTCCATACATGATCATTCTGTACAACCGAATTCTTTATTTCGTGCAATGCGAGGCGATAGAACTTTTTGTTGTTTAATAAATGAATATTTTCATTTTTAGATTCATGGTATCTACTAATTAAATGAGTTGATCGATAATATTTGTTAGCTTCTTTTCATCGTGCACATATTGAATATAACATATTCTTATATTTTATAAAATAATCTATCATCTCAGCATATTATAAAATATGTGACTGCAAAAAAAACAGTCACGAATTAATATCATTGCGTATCAACGAATGACGATATACAGAAATATAATCCTGGTAATTAATGAATAGAATTATATAATTCAACCATTTTTGTATCACGTTGCGTATTATCAATATATCTATATATTGACTCGTTAAGAATCAGTAGATGAGAACCCTGCATATATTTGACAAATTTTAAGCTTGCGCTTATATGTATTGTATGACAAAGATTATCAAAATCACATAAACAACACCGTTATATAGCGATTCACCTAAGTCGTTATTGTTACAAGTATTAGATTAATACAGAACTTTAACAAACATCAAACACTATAATGTATTTGCGACGACAAAGGTATTCGCCTTCTGAAATAAAAAAAATAAATAAAAAATCAAGAAAAAACCATAGACACTCAGCCATCTTATTATTAGCCATACATTATATGACTATATATATAAGTAGTCATTTACTCAATTCTCAAGAATATTATTGTATAATCTACATCGTTCAGCTGTATAGCACTCACAGAAGTTTTTCTGTATCTAAATAATTTGGGAATTGAAATTTGTACGTACAAACGTAAAACGTATTTTCTACTTACCTATATATATATATATATATATATATATAATACATGTTCATGTAAATCATACGAATAGTATATATATATGTATATTGCTAACTATTTATCTACAGATTTGAATAAAAACTTATAAAAAACAGAAACAAAAACAAAAAACAAAGATAAACAGCCGAGCATTAACAAAGGGAAGTAAAATTACAATTACTGACTGGGCGTATACAAACATTGATAAAATAGTACGTTTATCATTTTCTTCTTATGAAAACTCGTGTTGTATGGACACGGATAATAAGCATAGATATATACCAGTAACTGGTAATTATGGGTCAATCAAAACGATTAAACCACCTTCTATTTGCCAATAAGGTATCTACGCTGCATATGGTTCTCATTGATTAATAAGTGAGCTTATGTTCAGGAAGCCAAAATAATGAGCATATATATATTATATTGTAGAAATCCGCGCCGCCTACATCACTGTTATAATTATTGTATGTAGTACCGTGTGTACATACGTATATCTCATGAAAATTACAACCATTTGACTAAACTAGTTTAAATTACATAAATTATTATCGACGGCGATGGAGCATATAATATCTTCCCAACGCTGATAGTTTTTGGATTTTCCATACCGACTCTTCTATGCTGTACTGAATGAAAATTGACTTTGCCTCTCTCCCGCTTGTTACTTAATACTAATATTACAATCACAGAAATAAGAATGATATATTTATAAACGCGGGATCGTATGTACCTGTGTATGAAATCTATTCTATTAAATGAATTATGTCTTCGGCGGATGTGCGCATAGAGCAGTTACAGTCGTCGCAATAAACGTTACCAATTAAACCTGGGACAGAGGCTGATCTTTTCAATATTATAACAGCTTTGGAGTCGGCGTAGCGTTGTCAGCCGCCGTTAACTGAATCTCAGCAGGAGCATTCCTCTTCTCTCGGCAACTCGTGCCCCAGAGAGTCCTATTGTGAAGGAAACAGAAAATTTGCATAGATAACAGACCTTTCCAGATTCTCTATATCTCCCATTCAATTTGAAACGAAGTAACTTCATCATTTGCCAATTTCACATGAATCCAAGAATGGAATCAGAAATGATAGCAATGAAATCGAAAATGGAATCGATGCGATAATCGTTGCAAAATTATGAGATGTCGGTATTCTGAATTAAACCACACCCCAGAAATCACGAAAATAATCATTTGCAATGATTTTAGATCGTATGAAACCAAATCATCTAAGTCCATATCACGTGACTAAAAGCAGAAAGGAGTATACCCCGTTTGACGCCCTTTTTGCTTCTATCGGTGGCGTATACATCTTTTTGCTTTTAGTTACACGATATGAAACCATTCAAGAAATCACAAAAAAGATTGAAATCAAAGTCATTTTAATACTAGCGATGTGAGTGAATGGTCTGTTGGACGTACCTTTCTCAATTCGATGCTACCAGGGTTGCTCAGACGAGGAGGCGGTGGTGAGAAAGCGATTTTTTCATAGGGAATAGTCCCCCGACAAAGAGCGCTGGGATCTAAGCTAAGAGCAGCCTTAAGCGCGCTCTTTCTCAGTATCCCATTATTGTTGTTCACATTTGCATTTAGAATCATATGATTTGGAGATGACATTCTGGTGTTTGGCGAAGATAGAGAAGTCTCAGGGGGAGGATTGGACGATGGAATTGCCAAAGAATCAGAATTTGTGTCTGTCGTCGTTGTACTTTCGCAGTTTCCATTTTCTCTGTGATTTTTACCATTCGGCAACTTGTTCTGACACTTAACAGGGTTGTTGTCAGCGCCCGTTACTGTTACTACATTTGCGTTGCTTTCTAGATCCTTGGCTAGCGCCGCTTTGTGTCTACAAGTTTCCTGGATCAGATGAAAATCGCACCGATTGAAAAATCGCTATGGAAAAATCTGTGCAATTGAATTGAAAATGACGAAAACTTTACAGGGCATTACCTTTTTTCCATAGATATGTATGCTGGGCTCATTGTTTGGATCTGGAGCACAATTGTTGTGGTGATTCTTTGGCTCCGAAAGAGCAGTTTCCTGTATTCTAACGCTTTCGTTTTCGCAGTCGTCGCAATGCTGCAAAGAAGCGTAAACGATTCCGGGAGCTGGACCGAAGCGGTATGATACAGGCCGGAAATTAGCTCTCGGTTGCATGTAGCCACATCCATCCAACTGCGCAGAAATCATGTAAAATCTAAGATTTCTGAAACCTTTGCCTCTGAGACCTGCACAGACCCTTCCTTAGACCTAGCGAACATCAAAATAATCCTGAGTGAAGCAAATTTACTCGATTATGGAAATCAATCTTCTGAATTTATACACACATCTTCAGTATCTTACAATCAACAACTGTTAGTATGTACGTTGGAATTTTTCCATCGATGTTAGTATTCTGAGGTTCGCATCGGTCCACATGTCAGCTGTGGTTTATGCTTTAAAAATTAGCGTCGGTTTCTCATTTCCCAGTAGCTAATGGTTTTTATGTGTATGTTATGATAAAATTGTATTCACAAGGCAGCGCATGTTTGTCAGAAATGAATAAAGAATCGAAATGCAGATTCTTTACTCAATATACATACATTTGAGATATTATTTTGCGAATCTTGAAGGCAGGACAAGAAGTGCAATATCTCGGGAAACCAAAATCGTTGGAATACAAATATTCAAAAAAGCATTTTTGAACAAAATAATCAGCTCTTTAAAGTCGTTCGTGAAATGTTTTTACGATTTTAGTTTTGGTCTCAAAATATATTAGAAAATGGGTGATTTTCTATATTCTCCTCGCTGTTCGTTATCGACGTATAGATTTGTGATGAGTTGTAGCAAGCATAACAATAAGCTAAAAGTATTTTGAAGTAGGAGAAAACAGCTTCGATTTCTCGGTTCGATTTTTTCGGTTTCTCAAGTTTTCTTTTCTACAATCCGTTTTGAAAAGTAATTAAATTGATTTTGTGTGTGCTATTGATTTTTAGAAAAATACACATAATTTAAGAAACTATTGTTTTTGTGAAAATGTGTAATGGAAATAAAAGTTTGCCTTTCTTGTTTCGGATTGATGTGAATTTTCTCAGAATTTCAAAATAATACCTCTCCTACTCACCCACTTCTGAAAAAAAAAGGTTTGCGCAAAAATTTTGAACAAATTATTGGTAGAATCGAAAACGAATAATTCAAACCTTTTTGTATTTCATCATTTTTCTGAGAAGTTCACAGTTTTCGAGTTAAAACTGATATAACGTCGAAGCATTTCGCTAGCAAGACATATTTATATTTTTGTAAAAAGTGGGCGGAAGGTAAAAATCTTGGAGAAATGCTAACAAATTGACATGAACCAGAAAAAATTGAAATTACAGCCTTTTCTATTCCTGGCTTTTTGTGAAACTCACTAGTTTTTGAGTTACGAGCAATTTTCTAAGAATCAACATTTCATACGAAAAGTTGAAAAAAATCTCAATCGTAAATTTAAATGGAACCGACTTGAAGCTTTCTCTTCTCCTGATGATACTTCTGGGTATCAGTTTGCCTGATTCCTTCCCAATAATCCGAAGGGTGTTGAAAAAATTACAGAATATATGAAAAATCACTTGTTTTCTAAACTCTCTTGATACCCAGAGAAAAATCATAAACAGTAATGTAATTTCTCTGTTTAGAAACACTTTTCTGAATCTTATTTCTCTTCAATATTTGTTCTTTACGAGATATTGCACCTCATATTCTGCCCTAAAATTCGTAAATTGATCGCCGCAATAACTTATGGTCAATAATTGACCGATTTATAGTTATGATTAATTCCCTCTGATTGTTGCACTTGGGGTGACAATAATCCAGTTAGTGAAATACATATAATACAGGCAACACTCACACTGCTACGTACGTTGATGCATTCCGTCTCAGGATCAGGTCGCATGATAGTAATTTCCCTCTCGCAGGCAGGTAAAATATCATAATTTGGCATGGGGTGATCAATGACGTCCGGATCCTTAATTCCCCCGCAAAAAAAAAAAAAAAACAGTAGAAAAAGGTGCGTAGAGAAAAATCCAGAGAATCTTTGCGACTCAATTATCATCAAAAGGCATCTAAAATTTATCACCAACCTGTAAACAGTAGCCTATTCTTTCAACTATCGTAGAAAAACTTGGTCTATCTTCGGGATGAGGATGCCAGCACTGAGTCATAACTCCGTAAATTGGATCTGGGCAACCGGCTGGTCTCTCCAACCTTCCGCCAGTCGTTACCATTGACATAACTTCTCGATTTGCGCAGCCCGTGTACGGCATGTATCCAAAGGACATAATCTCCCATAGAAGAACACCAAATGCCCTGCGAGAAATTAGCACACGATTAATTATCATAATTACAATTTGAATATGAGGCAGACTATAAGATGAGAATAATCTATTATCAATATCTATTGAAGATCAAACAGTGAAATTACCAGACGTCTGTTTTTGTCGTGAATATTCCGTCGAGAAAACTCTCAGGTGGCATCCATTTTATGGGTAGCATCGCCTTACCACCTTTCCTGTAATAGTCGCTCCTGTATATATCTCTGGCCATACCGAAATCAGCAATTTTTACTATACGACCAGATCCTTTGGAGGTCAAAAGGCAATTTCTTGCCGCAATATCACGATGAATGAATCTAGCATCTTCCATGTATTTGCATCCATTAGCTACGTCGTATGCACACATCACTAGATCTTGCATGGTCAGTGTCGTTGGACGATCCTGAAAAAGATGAGTCCTTTTCGTATGGTTTCTGCTGGCAATAATGATGATTCGTGTAATTGGGTGTTTCTAAAAAAGAATTATTTTTCAGGGAGGAAAAATGGCCATTAAAGAAATTGATTTCTTTATTCTTCGAAACCTGTGACTGTCTTCAATTTTAATAATCTGCGAATCTGCTGATTCTTCCATAGTTTTAGGAATTCATTGTACTTTGAAGAAATATTAGTGTCAGTAAAGGAGTGATGTTGAGAAAATAGCAAAAAACTCGTCGAGAAATATGATCGCCCAATTCTTGCAAAGAAAATTAATCTTTACATCGCCAAACAATTATCATTGGAATGAAGAATAAAGCTGTAATTTAGGGTGAACCTTCCAAAATGATTGTTTGATATGTGAGAAGTTTTCTTCTAGACTCAAGACTGCCTCAGTATTTTGTGCTTTTGTTTTTCATGCATAATCAGTTGAAAATCTTCTAGAATCATCATAGAAAATTGATTGGAGGAAAAAAACCACTATTTTCCATTGATTTTCTGTGTTTTGCTACGATACATGATTCCCCTGGGTTTTGTACGGCCACAAGAATAATACCAAACATGGAACAACGATTTTAATGTGTATTTTATAACAAGAAAATAAATCATTTTGTTCAAATGAACTCAAAAAAACCTTGATGACTGGCAGAATGATGATTGTTTTGAACTTACCGGTCGCGGCCTCTCCTCGCGTAAGAAATTTTTCAAATCGCCACCAGCGAGTAGTTCGAGTACGATATACCGAGGATGATTATCGAAAGAGACGCCGATGAAGTGTACGATATTAGGATGATTGAATTTGCTCATAATCAGAGCCTCCATCATAAAATCAGCCTCTGCTTGAGAGGTGGATAAAGATGGTAACGTCTTAACGGCTACCGGATGTTCCTCACTTCTGTTGTATTTGTACACACCTTGAAATACTTCTCCAAAAGCGCCTTGTCCCAGAGGTCTGAAAAATGATTATCAAGTAAAAAATTAGACAATTAATCGCATACCAAAAGCAAAATGTATTGAATAATAAGGAAAATGACATTAGATTTCACCCACTTCACAAGAGATATATTGTCACGTGGTATTTGCGGCAAATCTTTGAAGCTGTAAAGATTCCCAGCAAATTCGTAGTTCGGATTGAACTCAGTCATCATATTGTCAGAGACGGCACGAAGAGAAGTCAACTCTGTTCCATTGCCAAACATTACTTGACGACGTCTTAGCAGTGCTTTGCGATGCTGGTATCGATTATCTGTTGGAAAATTATGCAACGGATTAAGATTATTTATAGTCAAATTCAAACTTCAAATCTGGATTTGGAAGACGTTTTATGTTTTTGTAAGTCTTAGAAGTCGTTAAGAATCTCTAGGAGTCTTGAGTAATCGGTTCAAAGTCAAGTAGTGCTCCAAAGTCGTCAGTTCTTAGAAATTTCTTCGAATTCTCTGGAGTTCTACAATTTCTTTAAATTATACAATTCTTTGAAATTCCCTGGAAGTTTTTGTGAAATTCTTTCGACTTGTTCAGAATTCCTTATCGTTCTTTAAGATTCTCTGGAATTTTTCGGTTTTTCAAACTTTCTTGCAAGTTTCTCTGAAATTTTTTGTTATTTCTCTGCAAGTCTCTTCAGAATTCTTTGGAAAGCTACAGAATTTTGTGGTTGATTGAAATTTTTAATAATTAATCATTCCAAGTCAAATTTAAACTTCAAGTCTGGATTTGAAAGGCATTTGATATTTTTATAAGTCTTAGAAGTCGTTAACAATCTCTAGGGGTCTTGAGTAATCGGCTCAAAGTCAAGTAATGCTCCAAAGTCGTCAGTTCTTAGTCTCCTGAATCCTTTGAAATTTCTTCGAATTCTCTGAAATTGTACAATTTCTTTAAATTATACGATTCTTTGAAATTCCCTGGAAGTTTTCGTGATATTCTTTCGACTTCTTCAGAATTCCTTATCGTTCTTTAAGATTCTCTGAAATTTTACGGTTTTTCGAACTTTCTTGCAAGTTTCTCTGAACTTTTTTGTTATTTCTCCGAAAGTCTCTTCAGAATTCTTTGGAGAGCTTCAGAATTCTGCAGTTGGTTGGGAATTTTTTGAGATTCTCCAGTAGTCTGTAGGAGTAATTTAATAATTCTGAAAGTCTTGTCGTAAGCAGTCAATTAAAGTCATTGATATTAAATTAAAGTCATTTAACACCAAAAATTGGAATGAATAGCTTTAAATTCTCCTCCTTATTCCACGTCTCAAGTAACTTATCACAATTTCACTTACACAATAGAAGACACAGCCCAGAAAATGCGAATAATAAACCGATGCTGACGGCAATGAGCAATATCATGAACGTCTGAGGCGGGATGCCATCTATCACTGAAAATGTACAGACAAAAAATATATTAGGGCTGATAACTAACGGGATCTTTCTGTATTGAGATTTCTTCGACATTCCTATTGAGAACAGTTCGATAACTCACAAAGACAGGAACGAGTATCGTTTCCCAGCACCCAGCCCGGAGGACAGAAACACTTAGTTTTACTGAGATGTTCGTCGAGTGCAACGCAACGGAAATCACAACCACAGCCGCTGATAGCTGGAACTATGTAAACCTTCCCAGGGGCTGCGTTAACACCGGCGGCATATGAAATGTGCGAAAGTTCCGGGGCTGCGAAAGAATATCCTCCTTCTCCATTGGAGGATTCTTCAGGACCGGTGTTTCCACCTGACAAGTAGCACTCACGATGTATAATGCGAAAGCGAGAATTTCACGGAAATTGAACATCAGATTGGACAAGAAATGAAGCTTTGTGTGTGAAAGATGGTAAAAAATTCGACGCGTATTTTTCCATCTGTTATAGAAGTTCTAGTCGTCGTAGAGAAACGGTTCACGGTGTAATAGAAAGCTAAATCAATGAGCTCTCATGAGAACCTTTACAAAGTTAATAATCCTTCAAAGTACTAGTAATTGGTATGAACAATCGGATTGTTCAACGGCTTTACCTCACGATCCGCAATTTTTTGAATTCTCATAAAAATATTACCGAAATTTATATTCAATTTTGTGCAACGAATCATTTCTTCTCATAGAGTCTCTATAAAGTCTGTTTCACTTGTTATCAAGCACTGCATCGCACCATATCCAAGACACAACACCCTGAATATCATTTCGGGACAAATATGCTCATTCGCAATTCCATGAGAAAGTAATTCCCAATTATACAGAATTGAATAAGGAATCTGATAACATTTTTTTTTCGAATTCAGAGAATTGCTAACTGCCAAGAAAAATCATTGAACATTCGAACAATTTACGACGATTAGAATTACTTAAAATTTGTAAATTTGTACAGTTTTTATGGGAGCCTTTTATGCAGCTTTGAAATGCATGCATAAAAACGCGGATATCAATTCTCAAAATTGAATGTCTAGTAACTTTCCGTGATTTTAGATGTAACTGAAATTCTGATCACTCAAGCTTGATCAAATCCGAACGAAAATGCCAAATTGGAAGGATCACTTGAATAAGAAACATTCTACGCTGAAATATTTTTGTACGGTGCCCTCGGTAAACCTACAAAGTTCAATCAACCCTAATTGAGGTGCGGAACCAAAGCAACGGAAAATCGCATTTTGATTCGGATTCGATCAAGCTTGATCAATCAGAACTTCAGTCATATGATTTTAGACAAATTTTCTAAAAAAAACTCGCAAATTATACGATTGTATCGACTTCTTTTACGCAGTCATCAGGCACAAAATCTCAATTATTTTAAAAAGTATGAGGTAAAAAAATCTGTGAATTTATCTATAATAGTTTGATGCGAATTGTTCTATACATACTCATATAATTCATGGTACATAATCAACAGGATGCAATCTCACCTATGTAACCACCGCCGCCTCCGCCTCCGCGGCAACCTCCTCCACCACCTCCAAACCCTCCGTCTCCTCGCCCGCTGTTATTCTTGCAAGCTGCGCCACCCAATCCTCCCAGGACTAGGGCAGTACCAGCGGTTATTGGGCTTGTACCGTTATTTATGGAGCCATTCCATCCTCCTCCAGAACCTGAGTAAGAGAATTTTTTCATCTCATAGACATGAGAAATTGAGGAAGCCGAAAGAAATCCTTATTGCGATTCTCAGCAATCCTGAGCGATACTGAATCGCTTGGAATCGCGCTGAGGATCGCTGGGAGTAGATGAAAATCGTTGGGAGTCTTTGAGAATCGCTAGGAGTTGCTGGGAGTTGCTAGGGATCGCTTGATATTTTCGAAAGTGAACTCTGATCTGAATTCATCGAGATTATACCAACTTCTAACGATTCCTTGTGGATTTTCTCTGATATCTTTTCAATTTCTCATCGAATTCTTCGATGATTTGTCGAGTGAGTGGCCCCTTTGGCTTTAACATATTATGATAAATCCTTTTGTACATACCGGCAGATCCTGAGATGGATACACCCGATTCAGGCATTCTTCCTTTTGGCGGTGCACCTTGACCGTGCTGAATACCGTCATCTAAAAATTGGCCATGACCCAAACCTCCACCCCCAGCTGCGATCAAAAGTGGCTTTTGTTCCCCGCTAGGCATAAGCTGTGAAAAGCAAGATCAAGTTAACTCGTGAGTATTCATGGGTATGCAATAAACCGTGAAATGTTCAATGTTATTTTTTTCTTTTTACTCCCACCTCGAAATTTTCTGGGAAATACCTAAAAAAAATTCCCTGCAAGTTTGAGCCCTTAATATTAATATTAAGTACTCGCCCTTGGCGTTTGAAGATTTCCCATTTAAAATACACGTAACTTGAATTTTTTTTTCTTGAAATTCCTATAGCTCAGAGGCCCTTGATGCTATTCGAACGTTTGAAGAACCAAATTACTCAAAATTGAATGCTCTACAGAAGTGCCCATTCGAACGGAAATGTAACTTACACGGGTCAGACAGTACAGGTGATTAAAGTAAAAATTTCATCAATTTCTTGTTTTTTCGTTGTTATTTCATAGTTGGCCGAAAATACAGAAAAAATTTTAAATGATAAAGTTCTAGCAAATTGAATTCCCTTCAAAAACGGTTCTGGGCACCGATGTCTATTATTGATATTTTTCAAGATCATAAGCCTTTAGTTTGTCATGATTTACGATCTTCATGAATTTCCGGCTCATTATGAGGTCCTGAAAAAAAGGTCCTGAGCACCAAATCTCAGCACTTTGGTAGAGCATTCAATTCTGAGTAATTTGGTTCTTTAAACGTTCGAATAGCATAAAGGGCCTCTGAGCTATAAGAATTTTAAGAAAAAAAAATTCAAGTTAAGTGTATTTTAAATGGAAAATCTTCAAACGCTGAGGGCGAGTACTTAATATTAATATTAAGGGCTCAAACTTTCAGGGAATTTTTTTTTAGGTGTGTCCAAGAAAATTTCGAGGTGGGAGTAAAAAAAAAAAAATAGTTGCCAAAAAAAGCACCCTACTGTCTCATATGAAATCAAGTACCTTCTCTGGGTCTCCGACTTTGAGAATAACATAATAAATACAATAAAGGGAGAATAAGGTCATAGAGTCTCACAGTGAAAATGTACGTCGCTCCGCCGCCCCCTCCGCCGCTATCTTTCACGTTAATCTTCTTCACCTGATGAAAAGCGGAGGTGTAACCAGACCCAGATGACGTAGTCGCAAGATCTTGGTTCTGGCAGCTGTGAACTTTTGCGCCAAGGTTCTGAAACGTTTTTAAATAGTTAGTGGTCTCCTGAGAAGCCCAGCAGCATAAGGAAATCCAATATCGAGGAGCCAATTACTCCTCAATTCTGTGCACAAATCTTTAAAAAATGTTGGAAATCTTTCGATAAATTCTGTGCATTCGTTTCAAATCTCATATAGCATTGGAAATTGTTTGGAATCATTGGAAGCATTGGTTGCTTCAAGTTATCTGAACAGATTTGAAATGTGTGAAATTACGGAGAATCATTTGAAATGATTCGAAATCTTTTCGAATTATTCAAAATCTTCCAGACTACCGTGAATTATTCGTATAAAATTGTTCAATATTATGAACCGTTTGGGTTTTATTTGAAATTTTTTGAAATCGTGGGAAATCTTCAAAAATCCACTTGGAATCTTTAAAATATTCGACAATCATTCCAAATTACATAAAATCTTTCGAAAGCATCTGATATCTTATTTGAAATCTTTTGGAAATCACTTGAAATCATGGAAAATTATTCCGAATTATATGAAAACTTTCGAAATCATTTTATATCTTTGGAAATCTTTTGAAATCTCGAGATCTACAAATTCGTTGTGTATCAAAACTCATGAGTAGTTGACCCTTCTTTGAGAAGAATAAGTTACGCTGGTATCTCGACCACAAACTCATGGATCAACAACTTTACAATAATTATAGTTAACGTCAAGCCGTTCCCGCAGATCTGTGAATTCATATTACCTTTGGACAAGCATTTGTTCCAGGCTGACCCACGATGAAATACAACTGTTGACCTTTGACCAATTCTACAACGGCTCGGACCATCGCTCCTAACGTACTGCCAGTCTGGCCCGATCCTCTGCCTCCCGGGGCTCCCATTGCTATGATCCTGCAAAGAAATATAATAGCCAATGAAAACTATTTCATGAATTGTTAAAGATGTATAATATCTTTGCACAGAATTAGGTTTTGGCTAGAAGTTAACAGTTATAAAACTAACGTGTAATATCCGCCCCTTGGTACAGTCCATCGCTGAATTCCGCTCATGTACGATATAGTTATTTTTTCACCGGGTAGAATGGTGGTGGAAGACATTGTCGAAGGGTATAATAATTCCAAGTCTGTCCCGTTGTGCTCGCTAGCACATTGTTCTGGTTTAGGACCATGTCTACCAGTCGCTCCGCATGTTGTTACTTTAATCGCTGAAAGCCATGAGTTTTATCAACCTTGTGTTACGAATTCACAAGAGAATGTATGTACAAAATTGTCCTACAAATTGCTGAATAATTTAGAAAAAAGGGGCCTCAAAAGCAATTACAAATCTTTGTATATCAAATACGGAATGATAATTTTTTTCACATAACGATTGCAGAAGTTAAAAGAGACGACAAAAGACACTCTGAGACTCTTGGAATGATTTGAATAATTTAGAGAAAACTTTGACAAAATTTAGCCCACGAGTTTCCACTATTGAAACAACTTGAACCAATCTGATTGAAAAATTCTTTCCAGCAAAGTTCAGATGAAAGTCCAACACATATCGCAGTTGTGAAAATTGATGAATTCTTACTTGTCTCATTGGCAAAATCGGTATGTTTTTCAGGCTCCTTTTCAGGCGGGACGTAATTCCAGTAGTCAAACGCCCCGGCATACTCGGGTGGTACTCCTGCGTAGAAAAAATTTTATTTGATAGTGATATACTAAAAATATAGAAAGGGTTTTTAAACAGTACCAATTTTCATATTCCAGGCCCTCTCTAGAATTTCCAAACATATTTCCCCAAAAATTCAAGACCAAGGCTTTTAAAGTATCCCACGAAGTGAAACTACAAGATTTCGAACGAAGCATAAACGTTTGTTTCAAATCAGAACAATTTTCTCAACTATTCTCAGTAGATTTTTCAAGTATTAGTAAATATGTTACATGAAAAGACGGGTTTACCATGTCCGATAGTATTAACATTACGAATACATAAAGTAATAGAGCCGAATATGTACGGTGAAGTAAAACATTCTCAAATTCAAACAATACAAAGTTTCAGTAAAAATGACAGGTTTCTCCCAGTGTTTCGAAGGCTCTAGAAAAATGCCAGACCAATTCCAGCCTTTCGAGGTTTTTCGAAACCTGTAAAAACCCTGATATGAACAATGAGACTCACCGATTCCGAAACACTCAGGACTGAGCGAAATATCGTCAATAGCAACGTCTCCTTTGGAGCCAATACCTCTACTAGCTTCAAAGCGCAAGAAATACCTGAAAGAGCGTGGATGATAAATGATTTGCACAAATCGTAGCGATACAGTCCTCAAATTTTTGACAATAGTTAATTACTACCTGTGCTTAACTGTTGGCAGAACAACCGCCTGGTTATTCCAAACGTTGCTATGGTCACCAAAGATCCACATAATTCTATCGGAGACATTACGGTGCTGTTTTATCTGTACCATATAGAGACCCAGTCCTCCACTATGTGCTCCGTGTTGGTGAAAGAAGAAACGAACCTGTCAATTACGACATTACATTAAGCAAAAGGGCCCAAGCCAATATGATAATTCTTTTACCCACCGTAAGAGTGTGAGACTTAATTCTAATGTTTTTAATGAATTGGGAACTTCAGAATGAGTGCAGTCAAAAGTGACCCGGACAAATGGTTTTACAATAACTTCCGCAGCAAGTTCATTCATCAGCTTTCGAAGGTCAATAATAAGTTCAACATAGGAAAATCATCATAAACGTGAATCTAAAGATGCAAAAAAGAATAAACGGCATTGATAATTCCAAAAACTGCTCTTTCTTATTGGGAAAATGATGAGGAATGATTTTCCTATTGCAACGTTTCGATTTACTTCATGATCAAAATTATGACGGAGTTACTAAGCTATTTTGTGAAACATAAGTCGAGTGCGTGATAGTGTGATAATTCTTTGGAACTGAACATACACACAAAGCTTTAATGGTTTCAGTAGTCAAGAAGCAAGTTTGAGTAATATTATGGACCTCTTTAGCTCATTACCCTTAAAACTGTCTTCAATTTAAGCTCAAACGCTGGAAAAACTAGGGAAAAACGCTTATGTATGCACAAAGCTCTCTGGATCATAATACATGGGTAAGCTAAAGTTAATTGTGAATATTGAGTACTTTCAAGCAACCTTCGCACAGGTAAACGTTGAAAAAAATGCTATTCCGACCTTATTCTTCAAGCTCTGTAAATCTTTGTTACACAATATTGACTACCAATTTTCATAGTTTTCTGAACTTTCTTTCAGAATCTGTTTGAAAATTCAGTGGAACGTATCTGATTTGGGACATAAGAGTTCAGAAAGATAGTAAAAATAACACTTTGCTAAAAATACATTTGAAATTTTCTGAAAAACCCTATGTGACAGACACTTTCTCCATGTTCACTGGCATAAAACCTTCAGGACACGAATAATCTGATCCATGATGGAGAAAAGACTATGTATTGATTGAACGGTATAATCGATTTTAACAAACCTGGCAGGACTTGAAGTATGGATTAGTTTCGTCACCGCTGTAAGGAGGCGTTGGATTGTAGACCGGGCTATCTAGCCAGGCGCGATCCCCCAGTTGCGAACTACCCGGCATATTCACATACACGTAAGTGCCTGAGATAAAAAAGAAATGAAGTTTTCACAGTGTTTTTAACTGTTAGCAAATAATGTGAAATTCGAACTGTGAAAATTGAGGATGAAATGGAATAGAAAGTAGATACACGTGATAAGTACAAACGTGGCAGATGGCACTTAAGACAGGCTAATATTATCCTTTGTGCTTTATTAAAGCATGAACTCTTACCAGTCGAGTTACGATAAGTGTGATCGTAGCTGGGTCCAGTTCTTTGGGCCGGAGTTGGACCATGGTGACGTGTCCACTTCAACGGCATAGAAGGATCATTGATCCAACCACACCAGCCGACCTCAAAATTACATCTTGCCGTCTCTGGAACCTTGTCTGCCGATTAAATAGAAAAATATGATTAAGGAACACATCAAACAAAATCTGAAGAACTGTCTACAGCATTCGATATGCAGTTAGAAAGTCCTTGATGTTGATTTGAAATCGTTTCCAATGTAATGCGTATACGTTTGAAATGATGAAAATTTTTTCTTGGGGTATTTGTATAGAACGTTGTTTGTTTCTTCTGGGATGGACCGCTTCGACATGAAATAACTATCATACCAGCACTTTTTGTAGTTTATTGCGGAAGCTTCTTCAAATATTTTGACGAAAGTTTTCTCAACATTTTAAAAACTACTAAAGTAATTCTGCAGCACTAAGGTAACCATGTTACATAGTCCACTATCATATTCCACTATGACTCTTTCTACTAAAATCTTCGTAAAGGACAAGTCTCTCAAATTGAATAACTGAGGGACAAAATCGAATATCTGAAGTTTCAACAGTCGTGTACCCTTAATGTGATCTTTCTACAATGTGACAAGTGTTAGCAAGACTCACCACAATCCACCTGCTCATCTTCGCCGTAAGCACAGTCTGGAGTCAGGTCGCAAATGCGAGTCTTGTTCAAACATGAGCCGTTTCTGCAGCGGAACATATCTTCTGTGCATGTTGCACCAAGCGGCGGCGATTCTGTAGCAAATGATTATCAAAAATTAGAATACCAATGGGTCTCTACTTCAGCTTTGCAGCAACGCAGCTAATATTTTTTATAGAACATGATATTCCACTTTAACAACGACAGATAGTTTGGCATTGTGTTGCATAAACTGACCTGGAAAACAGTCCGAAAGTCGAATGTCATCTACAGCGACGCTGGAATTTGGGAACGGAGTTGTTATTTCGAGTCCTACTCGAAACGGCTGACTGATGACGCCTAAGTTAAATCGAGTCTTTTCCCATCTGCAGAAATAATCAGGTATATATCGCTTGTTCAGAATCTTATATTGGAATATTTACTGTGAAGTGGATAAACTCATCTCTGATAAACATTCCGCCATTCTGTCTTATACATATTCAAAGTCTGGGGAATGATGATGAAAAATGGGTAAATTTGCAGGAATCAGACTCACTTGGCATGATCGTTTCCAGACCGTTCACCAGAAACGACGCTGGTGTGGTTGCTTGTCTCTATAACAAGGCTTATAAGGCCATTGAGCATCTGTACCTGATACAACGCTAGCTCGAGGAGACATTGGCTACCTGTTCTCGGAATCCCCTTGGACCAAATCTGACCCTCTCCCTGCCCCCTGAGCCACAAAAAGTGCCCTGCAAAGCGGGGAAACGAATTATACTAGCTGCTTAATGGCTATAGGAGGGAATGAGTGCAGGAGATGATTCATCGTTCAATGGAACACATGATACTGGTTGAAATTTAAGTGAAGGCAAGATAAAGAAGTGGCTACCGTTCGGCTGTTTGCTGGCATCTGTGTCAGGACCAAATGGAGTAATTTCCGAAGCAGAGACCTTGCGAAATCCGTTTGTTTTATTCCAAGTCCAATCGCATGTCTCTTCAAAGTTGCAGAGTCCCAAAAAAGGGGGTGGAGCTGCTGCGCCAAAGAGTGTTTGTACACCTCTGATGCCTCCGGAGAGTCTGGGAGCGGCGCGTACATAGCTAGAGCAGGAAACGGCGACGAGAAAAAAGAAACTAAACAATATTTTAAGGTGAACAACGCAGATCGGTTTTGTCCTTGTGTTGCGATGGTGGTGGATTTTTAATTCGTTTATCGAATTGGTTAGCAAAATTATTTCCGTCCGTTCTTTGCACATTACTTCTAACTTTTATTATTCAACATATTTTATCAGACTCATTTTATGAAGCATCTTCTTCGACATGCTAACCGCAGCTACGTTTTCACTCTGTTTTTAGAACGGATTCATTCTACGTTCAATGTTCTGCCGTTTCATCTGAACAACTTTTTATATTGAATGATCATCAAAGTGTGAACAATGTTCTGATTATCACATGATGTTTAGTTATATCGATAGCCAACTTTTCTCTCTTCGACACTATTTAACTTCCTCCCCAGTGTATACCGTGCGTCGGAGAGTTCTGAAACAGAAGAACCATTGGATTTATTATTGTATTTCTTTCATCTCTGCATTTCAATATGCAAATTTTTAACTATTGTTGTAATTCATCTTCTTGATTATTGTTACCTATGAGCTTGTCTCTATCTGCAATTATTGTGTTATTATCATTCGCTTGCATTACATTCGAAACTCGGTGCCAGTATTATTAACTTTCATTGAAGTAATATAAAAAACCTTCATAGTTTATACATCTTTCTTTTGTGTGCCCAGGTATTATTGGTGAAAATTTGTTCTTATGACTTTGAAGGGTGGAACGAATCTCAGGTATGAACAACTCGTGAAATTCTATAGTATCATAACACTTTGGCTACCCAGTAAACCAAAACGAATTGAGTATGTGAAAAACGGAATTAAACAGAATTCGAAAAACTTGTACATCAATTCTTCAAAATCAAAAAAGAATTACCACACAATTCTTTTCAAAGCTATTGACTTCGTGTTATTAATTCTGTTTTTGACACACTCAATTCGTTTTAATTTGTTTTGGAATACTGGGTAAGCCATGGTCAGCAATCTTTGGAGAATTTTTTTCTGATTCAATCTCAAGAATATACTTTATCTAAGATTTTTTCAACTTGTATAGATAGTAGGATAATATACTGATGATCAGTGTATATGCAATAAATAAATTCATTTGTTATACATGAATGGAGATGAACTGACTTGCACTAGGCCTTTTTGATTGCTAAATACTAATACAAGCTTTAACTTATGATTGGTTTGAGGTATAATACAATGCAGCCCGCTTCGTGTACCTGGAACGAATGAATCTATTGATATCTGCAGGACGTTCCAGGGAACATTGCTATATAAATCTTGATTGGCAATAGTAATTTGCAACTATGAAACAGTGTAATGCATTTAAAAATACATCCATCTGCCAATGCAATACCAGATACCAATGCAATCAGATGGATTGAGAACAATATAGTCAAAACAACCAATGAGCTTTACAACAAGATTAGCATAGATTATTGCAAATTACAGCGTACATGGAAAATGATACATTTTTACACACAGCATAAAGTATTTGAAAAAATATAATTTCATTGCAAATAGTAGCATTTGTGAGTATTTCAGAAATAAATATGATATTTCATTCCGCATGTTATTTCATCACTGTTTGATGACTTTGAACAGATTGTCTCTTTAGCAAAATCCATGTAGGTACAGGACAAATTATACTGTCTCAAAATATTCAAATTATTCAACTTTTTATTGTTGTTTTGCCATATCTTTATTATTGCAAACATTTTTTCCCTCATATTAATGACAATCTTGAGGATTCTTGGGAATTTCTATGTACGAAAAACCGAGGGGTTAACCACTCATCGATTGACAGTACACCTGACTTCCAGACTTCATGAAGTCAACTGACTTCAACTGACGTCCACTGACTTCCACTGACTTCGACTGACTTCCGCTGACTTCCGCTGACTTCAACTGATTAGAGTCAACTGACTTCCGCTGACTTTAACTGACTTCAGCTGTCGTCTCAGCAAAGTGTACTGCACCTGACTCCGAGAGTGGTTAACCCCTCGCGAAAAACTGCCAATGCCATATGAATATTTCATTATCCTTATTCCGCATCCGATTCGGCGAATGAAATAATAATAACAGTTGGCAGTTCATGATACTCGTACTAATTCCTATTGTAATCAATCGACGTCACCGTGATATGGATATAAATCACCGTAATTATAGTTGATGTATTTACAATGCGATCATGATGCGACTTATTTTGTCAAGAGGAAAACATATTGTT
Organism: Ametastegia equiseti; assembly: GCA_963989295.1. Lineage (NCBI taxonomy): Eukaryota > Metazoa > Arthropoda > Insecta > Hymenoptera > Tenthredinidae > Ametastegia > Ametastegia equiseti. The sequence continues at coordinate 16,434,761 of OZ022394.1, forward strand.
ACCTCTCCAAATTTATATAGGATACGCACAGGGACGTTAAAAACCAAGCAAATTAACCCTGGAACGGTGACATTATTTATTTTTATTTTCATTCATTTTTTTTACCCATTTCGGTAACGTGGAGTGATAAAACATCCTAATTTTGAAAAATTCATATTTCAGGTATATAATTTCACCTAAAGGGTCTTACCGGGGCTCATATATTTTTTTTTCAATGCAGAATCACGTGAGCTTACGGAAATTCTGCGTGAAATTTGAAAAGTTGGTCAAAAATTGGGTAAGAAGCTAGGTAATGAACGTGAAAAATTCGTAAAAATGAAACTATTCTTCTTATAACTAGTCGTTGGTGAGTTTAAACACCCCAGGTTATACCGTTCTAGAATTAACAGTACCAAAAAACTGTATATTCTCATCAAAAACTCTGCGGGACACATAGTATAGGGATCAAGAAGGAATAATGAGAATTTATATATAAATAATTTATATATAAATTAATTGGGGCTATAATGATACGGTACAATTATATTTTTACAAGTGAAAAACAATTCATGATATACATTATACATAGATTTTCATGCGTTTCTATTTTTCTATTTTACTATCCTTACATATAGGTATAGGTATGTATACACGTATAGGCAAATACATATATATGTTTACATGCGTATTTTAAACCCTCTAGCTGTATACAATTGACGTAGTAAGAATTATATATCTATCAGAAGCTAAATGATCGCGTCTAGTCGCTAACGTCACGCGCGAATATATAATTAAATATATACATAGTATACAGGGTGATTCAGATTGAAGGCACCACCGGGCAATGTCGTATTCCTCTCGAAAAACTAAGACGAAGATTAAGAGTGGCATTTTTTGTTTAAACGCCCAGTTTCCGAGTATTAGCCGTTCAAAGTTCGATCAATCAGAACGCATTTTTAGGATACGATGCATTTTATCTCATCTAACATTCAATATTTCATCAATCTGACTCTCGGCCCCACTGTCAGTTGTCGTTTATGACATTGCCCAGTGGTGCCTTCAATCTGAATCACCCTGTATACATATATGCATGTACGATATGACACGTACAGTATATTGATTTATAATTTGTTTGCATAATTTTTTTTTTTTTTTTTTCGAGAAATCGTATCTCAGGACGCACCATGCATGCATATTGCCTATTACAGGCCAGAACCGCAAATCTATGCAGTACATGCGATTATACACATTATACAGGATGAATTCGTAACCACCGAACATGAGAGTCATATAAGGTAGCCGCACGAATCCGAATCGTCAATTTTTTCATTGGGATTTCGTTATATAAATGGTAATAACAATTGACTATCATCATACTGGGCCCGTGGCTACCTATCAATGCTGAATGTTTAGACGTTACGAATTCACCCTGTATGTGTTCACACAGGTATAGCCATCTAGTATATATGTATGTATATTAGAAGACAAAGCGGATAATGAGGTAATGACTACATAGCTTTGACAATATAATAACGTGCATGATGAATCTTACAGTATATACACAGCCAGAGATCAGCTGTTATACATACTCAGGTGCGTATTATAATGATGATCAGGTATTATACGTATATAACGGTTATAACAGAACGGGAGGTGAAGATTTTTCTTGAACGAATGCCAATATTGACGCCGAATATATCATAATATAATACATATTCGTGAAATTTCTAATATACGTTACAATAACAATATATATCTTGATATTGCTGTATAATATATACGCGTATAACGGTCTCTCAACAACAGCGATGTGTATGTCAATTGCATTGTGATCTATTAATTACCTATTTCATAGTAGCCCAAAATTTGAATAAGCACATCAATAAATTGCTTACTGAAAAATAAAATTTGCATATACTACATTATATACAGTACGCTCGGTCCATCTATTGAGTTATATCCTCAGATTATACAGCGCGGCCACCCGAATAATAATACGTATTATAAAAATACCAATAATTATTATATACATCTCGGAAGAAAATTCTGATTTGTTAACACTATGTATATAGCAAATAGATCGCCGCCAATTATAAAAGCGTATATGTATGTATTATAGGAATTGCATAAATCAGAGCAATAAACATATCGCAAAGCGCTGCAGAGCGGCGCTGTAAATCAATGGAACACCGCGATCGCGTGTGGCATTATTATTATCACGATTATTAGTATCATTATTGTCATTCTTGTTGCTGTTGTTGTTGTTTTTGTTTTTTTTTTGTATATATACTATTGATAGCTAATCATAACATATGTACACAGAGAATCGATGGTATATAATAAATATACCGCGGTATATGTGGTATAATATATCCATCCGTCTATATGGAAACACACCCAGCATCTCTCGGCCGGATAGGTATATTTCCATATAGAACGTTATAATTCTTTGCTTGCAGTGGACAAATTTTTAATATTTCTAATTTCACGAAGATATATACTTATATTATATAATTTCCAAAACATGTCATATCGAGCCACTGGAACATTTTGTACAACAGAAACAAAAAATGGTCACATCCACTCGCGATCATTTCTGACACGTTATAATCGTTGCACAATGCATGATATACCTTTGTATATATCAATATCGCACTTCTATTGTACAGCTTGCTGTGCACAATATGTGGTATATCATGTATATATATGTGTATCGGATTATGTGATAGGTATTTAAATACATAACATTAAGCATATGCACACTGCGGCATGCACATACGCACGTATCGGTAATAATCTCACCTTGTAAAGATGATGATGATGATGATGGTAAAGTGGAAATGGAAAGAACAGAAGTTTATAAGAGGGCTGCAATAGGCCGATGTTGATGTGCACCACCTTGTTTCGCGGTACCGAGTTGCGGCGAGGGATGAATACTTATGTATACGTGTATAGTACAGGGTGTGTGTATTACGTATACGCGATGAAAATCTGAGCGATGCAAAAAGGTAGAAGATGCTGAGGATTGCGAATATATAGAGAAAGAAGCGCGTTGATCTACGACGACGACGACAAAGATGCTGTAATAATAATAAACGACGTCGCCCGACGATGTATCTATCTATCTATTCATCTATTCGTCTATTATATCGCACTCGACGTAGCTGCTGTTGCTGTTGCTGTATGTAGCTGTAGCTGCAGTCGTCGTCGCGGTCGTTGAATTCAATAAACAGACGGCATCCGTACAACGGCGCGTTTCAACACTATATACGATATATAATAGATAATATATTTGTAAACTTGATGTTTCTATACTATTATTAATTGTCTCATAATAACTGCGAATAACTATAATGATAATAATAATAATAATAAACCATATCACACTGCACCGCCGTATTATTATTATTATTATTATATGTATATTATACTCGATGATTTAATACTGTATATAATCATTGAATTTTTGGGCGGGGGTTGGAGTTCGGGTTCCCACTCCCTTGTTCGAACAACGTACACATATGAAAGTGTGTATGTGTATATATATCTAGCTCCGAGATTTGCAGATCGGAGGAATCGAACGCGTGTCTTATAATATTTGATTATATTTATTCGCGTTAGATATTATATATTTCGCACGTTTTGTGTCATATTATATGTTAATTATTAGCGATTCTCGAAGATATAATTCCGATGCGGATGATTAGGTATATTATGTACATTGGTATGCAACGTCGATGCCCGTTGATGAAATTTGCGATATACACCGATATGATATTGATACTAGTATATGTATACTATAGCGTATGGAGCGCGGGCGGCCCCGGTAATATAGCGGTACGGGCTTATAGCATCAACTCGGGACAACGCGAGACTAAACGGAGCGATACCTACTCGGCGAACTCTCGGGTTTTCGTTGTACGTACGGGTACGTGCGAGATATTTGGGGAGCTTCCTAAAAAGCAACGCGATCTGTTATTGGCGAAATTCGAGGACTCCGCCCCTCTAGACTATACTCGCGGATTGAGACTCGCGGCTGCGCCTGTACGCAGCTTATACGTACGCGATTACCATGGGTAGGGGTTGTCGTCGTCGTCGTCGTCGTGGTCCAGACTCCAGGCTCCAGGGGTTTATACGCGGCCGTACTCTATACCGCCGGTATACACCGCTCGCAACTATTATACCTAGTATATGCCGCAATTCGCGCATATTATATAGCACTCGGAGCCTCCTCAATTATCATTCTCCAGCTATACCTATCTTTTTATTTTATCCCACTATCTTCGAATTATAAAGATTCGTTTCAGTTCGCAATTCAATAAACTGCTACATATTCGGAGATTTATCTACAGTTTTCATCACCCCGATTATACTATACAGGGTGATTCAGAATTCGTGACGAATTTTTTACATCAGGGTAAATCTTTATCATAATTGCAGAATTCAAATAAGTTCCATATACAGCCGTTTTTCTGAAAATTCACTTTTTTTTTTATTTATTTAAAAGATTGTGTCATGAGAAACTGGTTGTTATGTAAAAGGTATATCGAAACGACTTTGCTGTGACTTGATGAGGATTAATTGAAACAAATATTTTCAATATAAAAAGTCGTTTTTCATCAAAATGGCTAAAGAACCCTGTAAGATATTAGTTACGAATTTTGAATCACCCTGTAAACCTATATTATCGCAATTTATTGCATATCATACAACTGCGGGACGAACAATTTTCGTAATACAATAATTATGGACCATGATTTTTTCTATGTATATAAGAATTGCGACTTATTTAATACTATACACCGTATACTGCAGTCTCGATACGCTTTCGAAACAGGCTAAGCCAGACAGATGCAGAAATCTAAGAGACATTCTAATAATAACGATCGGAATTCCACACCACGGGTTCCAGCTATAATGTCCATGTGAAAAAAGACTGCCTTCGATTGGCAGATAATTAACGTACTATAGGTATAACTAGCTGACGATAAAATACAGATTATTGATTTTCGAAAAATTTATTCTGAGAATTCTTCTCCAGTGACAAAAAAAAAAATACACATACACGTTAAAAAGAAACAAGAATATACCTAATACAAGATATAACATCAATTGGCATGAAATTGATAATTGGATCATTATGAAGATATGGCCGATTGTTCTGGCTCCTGGAAAATTTTATTCCACGTTTTAGTCTCGCTCGTAGGTATCTTCCAGAGTTTTACACGGAAAGTAGAATTATTGGTTTGTATATATATATTCCATAAATTGAAAATCATAAAATTATCTAATTCGAGTATACCATACCATTGATAAAACAGCTTCGGAGATGTGCTCACAGCCTCATGTCTCAGGATTGATAACGCGCTGTCAGTAATGTAACGATTTACCTTACCTACCGTTGGTCAAAATCCCTATACCTTACCGATAAATAATCGTTTTTTTTGTTGTTTTTTTTTTTTATATATTTACTGAACAGAAATTCTACATAATCGTGAAAAAAGCTTGGGAGAATTTAATAAGTGGGCAGAGATAATTTGACGGAAAAATCTGACGCTACTCGACAATTTTCCCGATGTAAATTTATAATTATTTTGATTGGTTACCTACGAGGTTTAGTCGGTACATCGATGCTCCCTTTTGTATCATCGGAGCCAGTGAGGTCTTTACGGAGTTTCTGGATCGTTTCGGAACGCGTCTGGGTTGTTTTAGTGGTGTTGAGCGGCCAGTAGGATACAGATACGTCGATGTATGAGTTAGCCGTCGAAAAATATAAGACAACAAAAGTCATTTACCAATAATACCCAGTGATAATTTGTTTACGTTGAATGCGTTTGATTTGATGGTACATTAAGGGTAAAAAACTGATCGTTTAATAAATTGTTTATAATGCCGAGTAAGAAAAAAAAATACAATGCTCGATTCCCAGCAGTGAGTATATAATATTTTAATATATAAGCAAACAAATCGAACCAACCAACCAACCAACACATCACCCTACATATTTCATTACGCAAATCTGTAACCCGTGAAATATTGACTAATTGTTAACCGGCCGTTCGATATCGACGACGGCTATTATTACACTCCGATATATAAAAATTACTCGTTAATATATGCACCGAGTATTAACGTCACTGTAAATTCGTTGAATGAATCGATTCATTAGCTCTACTCACAACATGACATAACCTCAAAATCTAATACATATGTGTGTACAATATTTTAGGGACGTATCAAGAAAATTATGCAAACCGATGAAGAAGTTGGAAAAGTTGCTCAAGCCGTACCAGTCATAATCTATATCCTTTTTCAAAATCAGAATCAGAATTCAGGCTTGCGTCGTCTAAACCTGTGATGCTCGAATATTTGTTTTTTTTTACAGTTTCTAGGATTTTTTGTTTTTTCTTTTATCGATGTCAGAAGTAGCGTCGATGTTCTTGTGTCTTCCTGGAAGCTGCTGTGGTGTTCGATACCAGAGACATTTTTTATCCAAATCATGCAATTGAAAGAACATATCGACGTGCTGCGTCTAAAAAGCAGTATCTTAAAGATTCAGTACAAAAGGACGTATCTCGCAATATCAATACAAATTTTTTAACATGAAATACTACACTCAGCCACAAAATTAACGGGCCACTCGAGTTTCGCGAAAAAAACACTGGATTTCAAAGTGGTATTACTTGGTTGAAAAAGATTCGAAAAAAAATTTCAAGGGCGTATTTCAGAGGTTGAAACATCATCTTCAAGCTCGTTTTCGAAAATTTCACCTGCGATTGTTTTTTACCTGTTTGCGCAGGTTTGAATGACGAGCTGCGAAATCAAGAGAAATCCGACATTTTCAAACTTGGCTGTAGGGGTGGAAAAAAATCGCTCGAAATTTTGGCGACAATGATTGTGTAGCCTCAAGTCTGCTCTTCAAAACGGTTCTCGAAATTTTGGTTTCCGATCTTGTTTCACCAGGTTATTGAATTTTTAGTGAGTATGGACCGTTTTCGTATGACCCAGAATGCACCATGTAAACGTACGGTTGACAAGCACCTCATGTGTCTGTGTGCGCTTGTTGGTGGGTTTTCAGTATTTCGTGTCACCACCCCTTCTTTGGGTGACCGTATGCAACCGTTTGCGCATATTGAAGCACTTCTCGATTCGAGCCTGAAGAATCGCGTTCCATACTTCGACGAGCATCACCCTCAACTCGTGGAGATTGGCCGGCTGGACGTCTCGACTGCGCAATCCACGGTTCAGCATGTCCCGCGCGAAACTTTCTGGTCAATCAAAACATCGCAGTCTTAAACCACCCGTGAATGAGTCCTGATTTGAATCCAATCAAGCATGTTTGGGACTTGCTGAACCGTAGATTGCGCAGTCGAGACGATGCTTGTCGAAGTATGGAACGCGATTTCTTAGCCTCAAATCGAAAAGTGCATCAATATGCGCAAACGGTTGCATGCGGTTACCCAAAAAAGGGGTGGCAACACGAAATACTGAAAAACCACCAACAAGCACACACAAACACATGGGGTGCTTGAAGACCGTACCTTCACATGGTGTAGTCTAGGTCATGCGCAAACGGTCTTTACTCACTAAAAATTCAATAACCTGGTGAAACGAGATCGGAAAGCAAAATTTCGAGAACCGTTTTGAAGAGCAGACTTGAGGCTACACAATCATTGTCGCTAAAATTTCGAGCGATTTTTTTCCACCCCTACAGCCAAGTTTGAAAATGTCGGATTTCTCTTGATTTCGCAGTTCGTCATTCAAACCTGCGCAAACAGGTAAAAAACAATCGCAGGTGAAATTTTCGAAAACGAGCTTGAAGATGATGTTTCAACCTCTGAAATGCGCCCTTGACATTTTTTTTTTAAATCTTTTTCAACCAAGTAATACCACTTTGAAAGCCAGTGTTTTTTTCGCGAAACTCGAGTGGCCCGTTAATTTTGTGGCTGAGTGTATAACAAGAGAACTGCAAATGAAAGAAACTGCAGACAGGGTCGAAGTTCTTTGAGATTTCGGAATAATTTTCTCGAGATCTATCGCTACTAATCCAAAACAGATAAAAAGATCTACAACTTGGCTGATCTTGTTGTTACCACTAATTTTCGAGTAACTTAGGATTTTTTTTTACTTTTCATTTACCAAATATGTCCTTTTTAACTGATTCTCTGAGATATTGTTTATCGGATGGGATACGTCGATACCACGCAGCCCTCACTAGCCTGTTTTGGGCAGCTTTCTTGGTTGAAATTTCATAATCGTAACACTTGGTGTTTCTACTACAGCCACTTTCACTCTCCGATAAACTGCGATTATGCTTATGTGTTGCAAAAAGCTGGAAGACCTGTTTGGTGTCTTACTTGAAGTAAAAGTTGTGAGAATTAATCTCATACTTACTAAGATCGTTGCAATACGTGATTCAGGGTTGGTACGTGTGTACATGCAGGGTTCATAGACTGTTCCTTAATTCCCTAAAACTCCCTTTTTTCGGTACGTTCCCTAAAATGCCCCTAATTTTCAGCCCTTCAGTTCCCCTAAAATCCAAGATTTCGAATTGAATTTTTATTTTTCTATGTAGAGATATAAAGAGAGAACAAAATTGTTTTTGGCGACCACGATCCGTCATATATTTTTACTACATTCTTCTGGGAATTTATTTATTCCGTAATGAAAATGAGTCTAGCAAAAGGCAGAGAATTTTCTATTGCAATATTAGTGGATATCGTGAATACGGTAGAAAATGATTTCCTGCTTCGGTTGAGCACAAACTGTGTTTCTTACATCTTCAGAGACAAGATGTGAAGAAGTCAAGTTGTGCAAAACTGTAACTGCTCCCAGAAATTATGATCTTCTTATTATCTTTATTCGATTGGAACCAGTAACTGCAGGAACATTCGATTGGAACATTGCAAACGATACTTCTTTGTTCGAAATAAAATTGGTTTTAATTAGGATTTTCAAAATGCATATTTTGGCCCAAAGTAAGTGAATCTTGCCGTACAGACTTTGAAAATATTTCCAAACCATTTCTAAACTTTATAGAATGTACAAACCCTCAGGTTTCTGAAATACTTGATTGTACAGAAAGCAAATCCTAATTCCCGAATACGAAATTACAGCAAATTTATATACGAAAAGTTTGTTTCACATTGCTGATCCCAAATTGTTCTAGTTGATGAATTTCGACTAGAATTGATTACCTAGATTCATTTTAATTTGGCTTTTTTAACCAGTTTCAACTGAATTTGTTCTGCATAAATTACACTCGATACATCCAGGAATATCCTAGTGTGCTGTGATTGCTGCGATGGCTTTTCTAGACCAATCATTTTTGCACCTAATTGAATGATGATTCTGGTGCCATTGCGCAGTTATCTTTTTACTCGTAGGATTAAACTGCAGGTCTATAAATCTGAGCTATCAAATACACGACGATTTTAGCCACGCCGGTTGAGCCCCGTTGAAAGGAATTAATCACATCCTCTGGATAATATACAACCATGAATCAGAATGAATGCGCTCCGATAAAACCAAAAATCCCATCAGTATGGAAATAACTGGGAATTCCCTAGGGGGCCGAGATATTATTTGCAATTTACATTCTTCAAAGAACTCTTTTTCCATGTTCTGCGTTACTAAAATTTCGATACAGCTGCTTCTCACTTGCCAAGCCTTGCAGTATGTTTATGAAAACTGTATCCAATGTATCGAACACTTACAGAATCAAATACATGAAATATTTGTCATTTATTTGATACCGTGCCTAATAATCTCAATAACCCGTCTCGAGGCTAACTGGGAAAAATCCGGTCTTTTGTTTTTCGGTTTTGGTATACACAGTGTAAAAATTCTTGCTCTCAAAACAGTGATTTATTTTATATTAATGGTATTGCATACTAAAATTAAATTTCCAGTTTCACCAAGCTTCTCGTTTTGCAAAGCCTTGTAATGAGGAACGGAATGATTTGAATCAAGTGAAAGTACTTTGAACTAATACTAATTTTGATAAACTTATGCCTCTCTCAATTATCATTCACTGTGAAAATATGGATGCCTTGTTGGAAAAACATGATATCTCAAATTGTGATAAGTAAGCATGAAATCTCCAACGCTGGTTAAAGATTTATGCCATCTCAAAATACATTGTGGTAACGCTGCTAGTTTTATGCCAAAGATGTGAGACGCAAAGACGCACGATATTTTGCACAGAGAACTCAAGATTTTTAACCAGAAATTGAGCTATCATGTTGTGTACAATGTTCGTTAATGACGAAGCGATAATTTTTTATAATCAATCGCTGACAATAATTTCATGAAATTTGATCTTTCATCTGATCGGAATGAGGATGTATCGAAATCATTTTACTTCAGAGTGGCCACAGACCTGGAAATCCTATGGAATTTCAAACGGTTATGGAAAACCTGGAAATTTCATGAAATTTCAATCTTCGTCATGAAAAAAAAAAAAATAGAAGTAAAAATTAGTTTGCAAAATGCAAATTTCAAATCTTTGTTGATATTCGTTAAGTTTTACTTGAAGGTAACAATTTCTGTAAATTTGAATTCAATGTCATAAAAAAACCGCGTTTTAGGTCCTGGAAAACCTGGAAATTTCGTGGAATTTTATTACCCAATATTTGTGGCCACTCTGTACTTTCTTCAATAAACAAATGCAAGTCCTCGTTACCTTATAAAATACTTACACACCTGTTATCCGATTACCTTTTTCTTCGTTATCTATTGCCAGTATCATATTGCCTTAACTACAAGTTTACCTAGAACCTTGGAGCTATTCGTTGAATCGCTGTTAACGAAAACGATGCAAATAACGAGTGCCAAAAATGCAAAAACTCTTAGTCCGTCTCACATGTGAGTATATTCATCATACTGTTGATTATTGCTGGTTCCATCATCATAGTTCAGTCCCTTCCTCGACCCGATGAAACAATTTCTTCTCTTATGATCACAGGAAACAGTGTATCCTTTCCGAAAGTCGATTCGACTTTTTAAAAGACTTGGTCAAGGGACTTCCGGACGTTACCAGCCCCGACGACGACGTACCTACTCCACCACCAACGCCTGCACCTTCAGTTGTTCACGGGCAAATGACTTCGGTCATTTATCAACCCATAACGCGAGCGGATTCAACGGGGTATGCATTTTTCACCATGGCTCTTAGATATGGTCACTTTTTACAATTTCACTTACTGTTATAGAAAAAATCGACTTTTTTACAACCATTTCACGTTTTGCTGAATATTTAAGTAGAGAAACGAGTTGACCGTTACTCTGAAATAATCTCAGACTTTTTGAAATATTTGGAATGAAATGATCTATCCGAAGATCGTCAAGCTGAATGGAAATAAAGTGCATGAATCACAAAAATTGCAAACTTTTCACCCACCGTTTAAACATTTTCATTCATTTCTCTTGCTATTTTTGGCCAAACGGACCTAAAGGAGCCCCGATTGTTTGCATTATTAATTGTTATTCGCATTTACAAAGGAGAGAAACATCTTTGTCTAATTTTGCATTTACAGAATTGGAAGGGACGCTGTGTCTCCGCCAGCTGCCGCCGCCGGAGTTATTCGTCAAAATTCTAGGGAGAGCAGAGGGACTGGACTCTCGAATCCTGGGGCGATGTCAAGCGAACCGACAACGCTCGGTCCACCGGTATCTAGTTTTCACGGGGCAATATCAACGCCCTTTAACGTTAGCCAGCCAAACTTTTACACTGAGGTAAACCCCATTAACTTGTCAACTAATTCGATGAATAATAATCCAGTTAACGCAACGATTAAACCCACTTCTAATTATAGCAATACTGCCAATATAGACGAGGATTACGACACGTAGTTTCATTTTTTTTGTCTATTGTCACGGTCAATAAAATTATCCCCGGTGTGCCAATGCCAATGCTTTATTTTGTTTAGCTAAAACAGTTTCTCTTTCGCATGTATTATCATCGAATCCATAATCGAGATGGATAGTCAATCGCCACTAGACGATAATTTGGAAAAATTCGGGTTTCTGTTTGTTGGCCGAAATTATCGCTTCTAGTATTTTTCATTGCACTTTTGTCGGTGATTTCCAGTTCATTGTATCACAAAATTGAAATCGTTAGTAGGCCGAGGATGCAAAGGTATAGGCACGCCTCGGCGTTTATTGCCGTGATAATTTGGTCGGTAATTGAATTGAATTGGATTGAAGAATAAATGTGAGTGATAATAAATATATATTATTATTTAATCACACTCAGTTACGTTGTAGGCTATTACTTTTTTATACTTTTGAGACTTGTGGAAGCGTAAATAGATATTTAGGTATGTAATTTGATTTTATTCAAAAGTCGAAACTTTGTGTTCGTAAGTATGTTTATTGTAAATATCTTCATGTTCTTTGTTTGTATAAGTATATAGGTATATTATTTGAACATGAGTTTCAAACACTGTATGTACCATGTCTAGCCATAGTCTGTGACCTCCACGTCGAGTAGTAGCCTCGTTAAATAAACATATGGGGCATTCCACCTCAACTCTACCAATGATTTTTTCCTCTCCATTTTTTTTATTCCCTCCCCAATTTTTCACACGATTCTCCCATCTCGAAAAAAAAACACTCCTGAATTTTTTCTGATTTTTTTTCTTCAACCGTTCATTTTTTATCATTATTCAAAACCATCTCAAAAAACACTACAGAATCCAACTCTTTTTTCCAATCATTTTGACACCCGTCCCATGATGGGCCGATTTTTTTTTTGAGCCCTTCAAATATTTTGAACGAACAAAACAACGGGTTGGAACGTTACGAAGATTCTCAAAAATTCTTTGATCAATTCTGAATCTGTTGACGCAAGACCTACGATATCGCGGGACCCCCTTTTAAGCCTTTTTTTTTTTGAATTTTTAGTAATTTTTTTGAGCATTATTGTAACATTCAAACCCTGCGTTTCGTTGGTACGGAATCTTTGATGGGCTATAGAAGAAAAAAAAATTGAAAAAAAAACCGGCCCACCATAGGAGGGGTGTCAAAATGATCGGAATGAAAAGTTGAATTATTGCAAATTTTTGCAGATTCAACAAAAAATCTGATTTTGGGATGGGTTTGATTGATCATAAAAAATTAACGGTTGAAGCATGTAAAAATTGTGTAGTGCTTTTTTGAGAACGGAGAATCGTCTAAAAAAAATTGCAAAGTGAATAAAAAATGGCGAGGGACGTTCATCGGTTGAGTTTACATGGAATGACTCCATACATATTCATCTACCTGTTGATCGCAGCGATTCGAGTAGCTCAAATCACATTCGATAAACAAGAGAATAGAAAAACCAAGAAATTAAAAAAAAAAAAAAAAAAAAAGAAAACAGAGAAAAAATGGTCTTAGAAAATTTTCATGAATACTTGTAATCTTTTCACGTATGTATGTATCTTACTTACTTACTTACTACTATTATTATACTTTGTTATTGATAAAATTTTCATTGAGCTACTGGTTATTGATATCAGCAGCCAAACTGCACAAGTACAAGACTTAATTCCAGCCTGTGTATTTATATTATAGAGTGTAAATAAATTATTGGGCTTAATCTTTCTTAGTAGCAGTTATCGTCTTGAAAATTACAAAGGAAAAAAAAAAAAAAAAAAATCAAACACTAAGTAGAATGCAGCGGTCAGGAGTAGTTGGGTATGGAGTATCGACGTTAGAATCTGATACATCGATTCACAATATTTCAATCATAATAAAATTGTGAAAACTTTTTTGTAACAAAGAATGATTTTTGTTTAGTTTTTTTTTTTTTTTTTTTCTCTCCCGTTTGAAATTCTAGATTGATTTTCCGTACCCAACAAATGTGTGGCATTTGAAAAATTGAGCAATAAGGAAGTCTGTATTTTGGGTTTTTTTCTATGACTGTATAGAAATTTTTACCTAATAAATCGATTCGAAAAACAATTGACTGCGTTGAAACGAATTTGAAAAAAAAAATTAAATTAAAATACAAAACAAAACACATTATCGAACATTTTTACGCTGGGTAAAAAACTTTCTCCCACTACCAGGCGAGAGTGTTTAGTATGTATCAGCTATTTGTCAGTTATGAAAATAAATGTAATGTTATTGAAAAACCGGTAGTATTGACTATCATTTCATTGCGGATAATGCCAAAAATTAAGGGGGTAGGGTCAATTAGGAGGCTGGAGAAAGCCTGTTTTTCAGGATTTGTTTTTACGGCTGATTTATTCATTTTTATATACCGGTATTTTGTCAGTATAATAATACGTATGAAGAAGTTTCAATAATGTTCTCATGACAGAAAATTGATTTGCCGCCGAGTTAGAAGCGATCTCCGAGAACCCGGGAAAAAGAAAGCGATTCACAGTGTTCACAGTTACTCAAGACTGGATCATCTGTATAACTCAAAACTGTTCATGGGATCATTAGCTAACAGTACTAGCTTCTGGGTGAACGAAGGTTTTAGACTGATTTCAATTTTTCACAGAATGGCGGATGTGGAAACCAAATTTTACCTTTTTTCTCACCATAGTCGTTCATTTTTCAGCTGGGAAATAAAAAATATTTATTGTAGTAACAAATCCTTCGTTCACTCGTGAGATTATTGTGTCTCAAACAATCGGTCCAAATTTGAAAGCAATCGCATAAGCGGTTCTGGAGATATCTTGAACACCGCCTCAAAAATGTTGTTTGAAGAAAAATGCATTTCAAGTTTTGGCAGAGCCCTTGATATCTCCGTAAATTACTTTAATGAAATTCACAGAGAATATTTTCAAGAGGTTGCATATTCAAAATTTGGAGAAAAAAATAAACAAAAAGAAATCGATTTTGAAAAAATTTGTTGTATTAATCATATATCTCCATAAATTACGGTTGAATCTTTATGAAATTTACACAGAACACTTTCAAGAAGTTTTACTTTCGAAATTTTAAATAAAAAAAATTAAAAAAAGATTTTTTTGAATTACTCATTGACCCTGACCCTTGAATTGAATCTTATAATTGTAAAAAACGAGGGAATGGATGGACGGATTTGAATAAAACGAGTACTAGTACAAAAAAAATGTAAAAATATTTAAAATTATTGTTGCATTGTAGAAAATGCACGTCTACACAAAATATACGTTATCTTAATTATTCTAATGTACAATTAACAGTTATAATAAATATTTACAAACTACTATAATATAAGTTTAACTAAATTTAAATAACTTTTTCATGACGGAAGGTGCGTTTTCGTTTTCATTTTACTATTTCTCGTTCCGATGAAAATAACTTTAGGAAAGAAGTCTTTCCTTACATAGAGTTTGACTATTTTTCTTATCATATCGTTTCGCTCGTTCAACACTTTTTTTTTGTTCTCTAATTTTGCATAAATCGTTTCGCCGCTCTGTACCATACAGAAAGCAATTGTTTCGCACTTTAGCTAGGACATTGTACAATGTGGAGGGATGTGGGGGGGGGGGGGGGGGGAGGAGGATATAACAGTTTTTCTTCCGTAAATTCAATTCAACTCACTTAGCACCTTGAATTTTTTTTCTTTTTCTTCTCCTTCTTCTGTCTACAAATTACAGTCTAGCTAGATTCTACAGTATAAATAGCATTCGTTATATTATCAATAATAATAACTAATAATTAATAATAACGTTAATAATAACATATGATCAATAACGCGAATTACACCGCGTTTGCTTATTTTTTGCCGAATGATCGCGAGTCTCAACTTTCAATGCGTGATTGTCGTATTATACATATATTCAAGTATATTCTAGTCTAGTCAAGTTGGAACTCGACTTCACGATGCAATTTTGCCAATCGAGTATCTTGACCATTTTATGTAGTCGACGGTTGTGTTTAATACTATGCTAAAGCACGTCTCGTTAGGCTTTTGATAACATAATTGTCTAATAACGTTACAAATAAAAAAAAAAGGAAGATTTCTTGTTGTCTAAAAACTTTCAAGTTTCCAGTCGATCGATGAAACAGAAGAATATTTTATTTACCGAAGAGTGAAAGAGCCGTAATGATTGGTCGACGTGCTTAACCAGGAATTTTGTTTTTCAAGGAATAAATGTACAACTTTATTTGTCAGGGCAGTCAAGTCTGACGTTTGTCGTTATTTACAGAGAAAAAGAAAAAAAACAAAAAAAAAAACACTGAATTTGAAATAAAGTTAGCCAAGATAAGCGCTTGGTAAATAATTAATAGCTAAGAAATTCATTTATATTCATAAATCGATCTGAAATACAGTATCAATTTTCTATGTTCCCTTCGTAAAACGATTCGCATTTCTCAAGCAAACGAAGAACGGGATTAATATTGTAAGGAAAAAGAGCCTTGGACACGAGTCTGTCTATTGCTAGCCTGAGCCGAATCAGAACGGTCATAGTATCGTCGAGTTCTCTGCCGCAACATGTGACAAATTCTGACCAATTTCTTCTGATGTATTTAAGAAATCTGAGAAGATACAGTAGAAAACAAGTCTCGTTGCTGACCAAAAGGTCCAATAGAACGTCAGGGTCGTGAGAAACGGCTCGAATAAATTGAACGAAAGTTAAAGTGGGACTGAGCATGTGACCGAGGTCGTTTTGCGGAGGACCGCGATAAAACAATCCGACCGCAACGTCTAGACAACAGACCATTCCTTCTATTAGAAAATCATCCTGGTCGTGAAACATCTGAACAACCCATTGCGAGAGGGGAGTTTCAGGATGAAAGGGCATAAGAGATTTAACGCACTGGTCCAACTGGCGCAGGACTTCCCTTATGCTTCTCTCTATAACGGCCATGTCAGCGTCTAAATCTTCAGCCTCTGAACCGAGCGAAGAGTCGCTAGAATCGCTTCTCGTCTCTTTGACGGTAACTGCGACGCTTTTGAGGACTAACAGAATGACCTTCTGCAGCAAAGGCCTGTCCCCATCCCCCGAACCGCCGCCAAATCTACCAGAACCGTGACGATAAGGGAGAGCGTCGAGAAGCCGCCAGTCTTTGACCGCACGAACAACCAAGTGGGCTAAAGAGCACGGCTCGTCAGGGAGTACGTCCTGAAGGGCGAGGGTGCTGCCGTAGCAAAGGACTTCGTTGAGCAGGCCCAATAGATGCCTCCATATTATGCCAGGGACATTGGCGTTTAGGAGAACAACAAGATTATCAAGCTGGGAGTAGAACAGCTTGGTATCTACAACGGACAAGTTAGCCTTGACCGATATTATGGATTCCCAAAGGTCGAGGAACGTTATAACCGCAGACTCGTGCTGAGGAGTATAGGAGCTCAGAATACTGTCGAACTTTGATACAAGGATGTTCCACTTGGACTCCAGCGCCTTGACGCACATCGCCTTTACAGGAGTACTGTCCAGACTTTCAGGGTCCGATATCGTCAGGGTATTGCAGTTCCTGGGTGAGGTAAAACTCTCGGTATCCTCAAGAGGGTGGGAACTGCTGCAGTCTTTATGCTCGACGACTCTCTTCACCACGTCCAGTGTAAATAGCATCTGGCTTGGCGAGTGGGTGTTTACCAGAGACTGTGTTAGCCTTTCAAGCCATGATACCTCAACGTTCTCTTTCGTCACTATGAAAAAAGATGCCAAAGCTCTGCTCGCCGTGAACGATATAAACTTATTTGGTGAACATGATAAATCTATTATTTGGTCTATTATCCCGTGCTCGTTTCTCGACAATGCCTCGCATACGTCAGCCACTCTGCTGCACATCACCCCTCTGGTATTCTGCTTTATGGCTAAATCGAACAGTAGCTGGAGGGCGCTTATAAACTGCAGAGTCCTGTCTGGCTCCCATTCAGACAATGTCGTCGTTCTGTAGCTCCCATCTCCAGCCTGAACCGTACTACCTGTGAACGGTTTTCTCAGACTGCTTTCTGGCACGTTGCAAAGACACTGGGAGAGCAGGCTGTTCTGAAATCTTTCCATTTCGCTAGGCGCAGCTCCGCCCTCGTCGTCGTCCTCGTTGCTCTCCACTCTCTGTTTCTTTTTTGCCGGTTCCTCCATTTTTTTACTCGGAGGAGGAGCTCGGTTCCGCCTAAGTACCATTAGCGACCGTTTCTCCCAGGGGTCGTCGTATTTCCCTTTCTAGTTTTTCTCTTTCTTGATTTTTATTTATTTATTTATTTATTTTTTGCCTTTTCGATCGACGACACTTTACGACGCTGCCTTCTCTTCGACGCAAACCTTTTATACTCTCCTCTTCTCTCCCGTCGCCTGCCTTTCTCGACTTTTGTCAAGTTATCTTAATGACAAAGATAAAACTTGATCGAAAATAGGCATGATGTGCCGTTCGTTTATTCCCAGGATTCAACATCGGCTCGGGTTTCAGTAGCCGATTTCAATTGCTCCCTGCGCTTAACAGAAGCCAGCTTCGCTACCTGAAATCACACAGAGAAGAAACATACATTGAGATTGTTTTCTTTGGTGAATCAATGGGTTTTGTCGATTTTTCGTCGACGAACGAGAACGAGACTTACCTTGTTTTGTTATTCTTTTATTTATCTTCTATTCGTTGTTATTCCAACATTTTTTTATCAGAGGATAATTTTTGGTTGAAAAAAAAAAAAAAAAAAAAAAAAAACACTAACTCGAGTCTGTGTATAACCACGAAACTACAGGTAATACAACTTGACGCGGTTATCGACTTTATCGGTTTATACTCCGTTGGATCGTTCGGGTCAGGAAGGCAATTGGCGCCCCACGTTGTAGCGAGAATTTACCACAATAATGTTTACAGGAATTTTGATGTTGTTTTTCAGTCAATTGTTTCAACACGGTATACACTTTGAGAAGCTAGTATGTATACGTATACGTGTAAACGTGTATGTGTTGCGTAGAGATTGATATTATAATCGTCCGACGCGCTTCCCTAAAGCGAATTAATTGTTCCTCGTTTGTTTTGGCGGGACAATATCGTTCGTCGAACAATATGTTTTACGGATATCTCGGCTATGTACTTTACTAGTTAATCGTAGATTCTTGTATTAGCGCGATAATGATAAATAGGCTGGATATTTACGCCCGAAGAAATACTTTTGACTAGGAAGTTGCGGCCAGGGCACCCGACAGAAATAAGTTTGCCTTGTTGCCACATATGTATGTGTGTAACGCTGGGTGAAAAATGCCTAATTATTTGGCTATTTCTCTACTTAGGGGTATAGGATCGAGGGAATATTGTCGATCGTTCGGTAAACCGAACGAATAATCATTACATGATTGAATATCCGTACAAATATTTGATTTACGAATCATTTTTATTCTGGCATCATACGGAGCTGCGTAATACAGTAGCTGCCCCTCGCGCATTCCACAACGGACTGAACTCGATTTATTAAATTTACGTAAACAACTGTTGAATTATTACGACCAAGGCTTATGAAATAATTATCGAATGCTCGTTGACTGTTTTTTGACATTAAAAATTACCCCCTTCGCTTATTCTTCTATTAATTAACCGATGGTTTGGCAAA
Organism: Ametastegia equiseti; assembly: GCA_963989295.1. Taxonomy (NCBI): domain Eukaryota; kingdom Metazoa; phylum Arthropoda; class Insecta; order Hymenoptera; family Tenthredinidae; genus Ametastegia; species Ametastegia equiseti. The sequence continues at coordinate 16,454,220 of OZ022394.1, forward strand.
CGCGCGCTGATCACAGCGCTACCAAAATTCTTTAGGTGTGGTCGTTCGCGCGAAACACTTTGAAAATCATGCAGGAATAATCTAGGGCTCTATTTTTTTTCTTTAATCTTCATACAGTCACTTCCTTCCTCGATATTCGACTTGACTCGACATTTTTATCAAATTATCCACTACCGATAGTCTTAGTAATTCCAAAATAATCATTCATTTTCCGAACGATGCGATAATTGGAAAGAAAATGAACTATTTTGCTTTAAATAAAAAAAAAAAAAGAAAACAGTTCGAAGATGCGTATTTCGAATGAACAAATGCAATCGACTGTCACTTGTTATAGAAATACGCGTAAACAACGAATTGAATGAAAATATGCTGAAATCGAATGCAGTTATCCGTCTAGTCGAATCGTGTGAAGTGAGACGAGCTGAAAGCATGAATCGACAGATGGCGCCAGGTGTCGGTTTAAATACCGTTTCGCACACAGGGTCCAGGGTTTTGGATCATGCACCGCCGTAAAATGCAGGCAGGGGTTATAAACCCGTAAATAATTTAACCTCAAAAGGCTGGACGGTCGCGGAGAAATGAATGGGTAATTCATGCGACTGTAGAGTGTACGATAGCGAAAAAAAAAAAAGGGAAATCGAGTTACGCGATTAGTTAAAATCCCCTTTCGAAAGTCCGACTTTGTAAGTTTAGCAGTCTGTAAATTTGTTAGTCAATGACTGTGAATAAGGGGCTATAGCCAGCTAAGCTAACGGCGAGATCTCTAGAGAGAGAGAGAGAGAGAGCTGCCATATTTTTAATCTCTATGGATAGGAGAAGAAAATCTAGAGGCAAAATATCTGAGAGGAAAATAAGGAAGGGAAGTAAGTGCGGACGGGTAGCTAGCTGCGTGAATTGCGCACGTGAATATAAGGGGAAACGAAACGAATACGGGTCTCTAGCCAGGGGGTAAAACCTTACTGGGAAATACATGGGGGCAGGCAGGGCAGGGCAGGGCAGAGGGAGTTTCAAGAGAGAAAGCGAAAGAGAGGGACCATAGAGAGGGGAGAAGTTAGAGAAAGAGAGAGCGAGGGGGTGATGGGAGGAGAGAGAAGTGGAGAAAAGCGGAGAGCCCTCTGGCCGAGAAGTGTAGTAGTACAAAACTTAATACCACGGAGCATAAAACACGATACATACATAGATATCATCACAGAGAGACCCGAGAGACGTGTGTGGGGAGAAGTGGGGGAGAAGTGGTGTGTGGAGCGAAGAGTGGCGATAGGAAGGAAAGGAAAATGTATCGTGATAACAGTTCGTTAATTGTGTACGTAATAAACAATTGAATTGAATAATAAACTATCCATACGCATAAAAGCTAAATTAGATAGAGGTTTTAATTACAAAGAAAACATAAGCTAATAACAAAAGAATCAGAAACAGCAGAGCTGCTGCTGCTGCTGATGTTGCTGTTGCTGCTGCTGCTGCCTCGCGGCAGGTGAATAGCGCATAAAACCGAGGAGACCAACGAAACAAATAATAACCCTGACGATAAGGCAGACGAAACACCCTCGAGATACTGTCTTGACTATTTTCCCAATTCTTGTCGTTACGACCCAAAGTCAGATAGCCGCGAATTAATTTTACGGCAAATCTAATTCGCCCAGGTATCTCTGTGACTCTGTCTCTGCAAAAAAAAAAATACACTATCTATCCTTTCTTCGTCTCTATTCATCGGTTCTTAGTTTATTTTCCTTTTCCGTAATGTGTGGGTAGGCGCCGATTACTTATATCGACACACGGAAGCGCGACGTATTAGACCACAACTTGATACGACGAGGTTATATAAAAAAAAAAAAAAGAAGAAAAGAAGAAAAAAAATAATATGACAATAGATGTGATTAACGATTCGATGCTACTTTCCGGTATAACATTTTTCGATACCCACGTCGCAGACGACGACAACGACGACGACAGTCAGTCGGTCAGTTCTCACGTATATAAAGAATGAAATTCGACGCAAAAGAATAACGTCGACGGTTTTTTGTTTCATTCTCTTTTCTTCTCCTTCGGTTTCTTTTTATCTCTCTTCCTTTCGACTCGCCCTGGATAATAACGTCGTCTCATCGAAATTATAGAAACACGCGTGTACCTAGATATATCCTTTGCAAAAATCGCCGCGACCTGCCCTACCCCGTCGATTCTCTTTCTCTCTCTTTCTCTCTCTCTCTCGCGTTCGTATTTATACTATTTTCGTTAACGTGAACAACGTTGCGAGCCGTGATGACGACGACTTGAACTCGCTCGCACATCGATGCCGAGGTCGGATTCCCCGTCCTATCTCTCTCTCTCTCGACTAACCTAAACCCAAAACGGCGAATCTAAATCTAAATCCGCATCGTCTAAATGCGCGCGAAGAAAAATAAAAACAAAAGAAATTCTTCTCGTCTTCGTCGCGATCGACTTGTTGTTTTGTCTTTAGTTAGGGTTGTTTGCTCCTTTTCTTTTCCACCAAATTCCCCCCTCCTCCCCCTTCCTTCCCCTCCACGACGCCCCTCTGTCTTTCTCTCCCTTTCGCCCTCCCTCTGCATCCCCCGCCCCCCGGTCCGTACGTTTATTTCTCACCTCGTTACGTAATTCGTTATTAGTATAACAACTCGAACCTTACAGCTGATTTCCAATGAAGCTATTCACCCTATACGGCTTTATTCGACTATCGACAACGTCGTTTACACGGTGTAACAACACATGTGGGCGGAGGTAGTGGTCTCTCTGTGTGTATCTCTTGTGGACATGTAGTAACAAGATTTTCGACGGAATATTGATCTTTCTGTTTTCATTAGTCATTGAATATTCGTCACATGGGGTTTTCCCTCCTTTGTATCCTCCAGATATTTGCTTTATCTTTTAGTCCACGATTCTAACCTTCAATTGGAACAGACTTTATAACTGTCTTGCCCAAAAAAAGTATCAAACCTTTTCGCCACTTCGTCGTTGGCCAAAGCGCAAAATCAAACTTCTCGCCGATCACATCCATCCGGTACTTCAAGCTAATTTAGAACTAAACTTACCCTGTATTTCTCTCTCTCTCTCTCTCTCTCTCTCTCTGTGTCTCTGTGGATAGAAATTGTGACCATTTTTGTTACGATGTTTAGATAATACTCGCAGGAAATTCCCAGAGACCAATTGCGCTTTCGCGTCTTTCAATCTTGCTCAAGACATCTGTGGCGTCCTTATGATCGTGTCGTGTTGTTGTCATTATCTTCATTCTTTCCCAACTTGGGTTTGTTTATCAGACGAATCGACTGGCAGAGTGTCCGAAGCTGAATTGTCCATGATTCAACTTCTAAATCACATCGCGCAGCATTCCCGGATTTTCTTTTGCTTTTTGCTGTGATCTACCTTCCGGCTTTGAAGCTTCAAATGGCACAGATTATTTGGATTAAGCTACTTTTTCGACTCTGGTGCTTCTTCAGTTTGCCAATGTGCTCAATATTCGTCAATAATAACAGTAGCAATAGTTAGAAGTTGAATTCTTGATCGATTAGCGTATCAAAGGGACATGTATCATTTTCCAACTTTAATGTCACATTAGAGAGGCTGGTTCGAGTGCCGTTAGTAATAGATGTTAATTATATTGTACTCTACTGAAAGATGCATTATTTGCCAAGTTGACGTTCGTAATGTTAATATAACTGAAATTTTTTGAAAAAATCACTATTTTATATTCGTTAGATTAGCAAAATTGGTATTTTTAAATCGTTCAAATCTCAAAATAAGTAATTTTTTCCCTACGATTTTGTTGCGTTAACGATACAAACTTCAACCGGATCATAGTTTTTCTTCATTTTGAGGTGCGAAACATTGAAAACAGTTGATAAACACATGAAATTGAAGTTCGTATAGTTAACGCAACAACATTTTTTGCAAAAATTCTCTATTTCAGTAATCGAATGGTTCAAAAACAGCTAAACACGCTAAATAATTTTCAAGAATTGATTCGAAAATGTATATAGTTTAATTTGCGATTCCGGAAAACATGAATATCAAAACGATTTTCAGACAATCTTGTTGCGTTAACGTTAGAATCTTCAACCTCATATAAACACTTGGCTTATCAAGGAGCGAAGTTAAGGTTGAGATTTTCGCTTGCGTCCACTTATCGCAAGATTGCGTTCTTTGCCCGAAATACGATATCAACATATTTGTACACCGAGTAAACTTTTAGGTTTATCCTGTCCTAGAATCATGTTTGAATTTGCTATAGTTTAAAGAAAATGACTTTTTGAATCCAGTTTTTTAAATTCTGGCCCATTTTCTTCCTTTTATTTTGGCTATAGTTCCAAAAGTCTGATTCTGAAGTTGACGGTTCTAGTATATGATATAGCCAAACATCAGGAGACAATGTATGCCAAAGCGCAAGTAAATTGTACGACCGATTTAGAGAATATCCAATTGTGATAAGTGGAAGCAAGCAAAAATCGCAACCTTTACTTTGCTCCTTGATAAGTGTTCATCAAATTTTAACAATGTTTCGCACCTGATAATAAAGAGAAATAACGTACCTTTCAGTAGTGCACAATATCATTAACATACATTATTAACATTACTCCCGCCTGCTTCTCTAATGTGACATTAAAATTGTGCTTGAAAGGGATACGGTTCCCCTTAATTACAATGCGTGGGCATTCTATGATCACTTTTCTTCCTATTCGCAATTATTCTTCGTCTGAAGAACAACATTCTGCGATTACCTTCCACTGTTTTCAATAGTCATTGGTTGGTATTCCAAGTTTTGATTAATGCAAACGATACAGAAATGTTATAAAGCTGTATTCTCTTCTCAGCTACGACTTTTCAGCTTTGAATTCAGTTGGCTCAGTGTTTTGGTGCTCCTACCCTTTAGCATTGTGCTTTTTGTGTGCGAATAAGAAAATGAGGAATGATTAGAAGCTAATTCGTGATGTTAGGATGACCAAATTGGACATTTTGGTCACCTTGGATTGAGAAAAGTAACACACTATGAGTGAAAAACGATTAAGAGAGACTTATTTGTTGTTGAATTGCTGTGTGCTGTTTGAGACGGAGTTACGTTACGTTGCGAATTGTGGTGTTGCAGTAAGCCTTTACTTCAGTAATGCGGCGGTGCAGCACAGAGTTCATAATTGGCTCAAGCAATGACGGAAGTAACGTCCAACGAACGTGGTAAGGAATTGTCGCAGCAAAGAGCGGCCATGTCGGAACTACCACAGCATCACTATAATCTTCCTCCCTCTGAGATGATGCCCAAAGGACTTGCTATCAACGGTAATACATAACAACTTTGTACTAATCGTTTCAGCTCTTTTCATCATCGAAGGGCTTCATAGTCTTTGTCCAATTCTCATTAACGATTCATGATCACCATGGGTAAATTTAAAGACAGGCATATAATAGGGTCAAAAATATTGAACAAATGCATTAGTTACGATTTTTTTTTAGCAAAAAGGTGCATTCTTCGCACTTTTATCTTCCGGATAAATCCGCATTACTTTTTTACTCCAAAATCGATCCTCTTCACACGTCAGGATAAATACCTGTTTTCAAACGTCCACTATGCCACTATTATTTTTAGAAGTACCATCTGATGAGTATTCCAGTTAAAAGTTGACTTGAAAATATTGTACATTCAAAAAGTTATGATTTTTTTTTCAATATTTTGTGATTTGAATTTTGATGTAACAACTTTTCAAACATGTTTAAGAATGTTCAAAGTATTTTCAGTATCTTTTCAATCGAGATTGGTTTTATAGTTTTCACGCAGTAACCATTCGAAACTTGGCTGGGTAAATTTTATCCAGTGTGACCACTAAGTTATTCTGCATTCATGTGGTCACGAGGCGTCAAAACACACTATCTTTTTCTGTCAGGTTCCTAAAGGCTCCGCGAATCCTGGAAACAGCTTGAAACTTTCTTAAGATCCCTTAGAATTCTAGGAAACGCCTCGAATTTTGCCCCAATATACTTTTTTTTTTTTTAATTGTGGCTGATTAGCTGTTTTGATTATATTAGTTTGGCAGCGCGGTATGAATATTTTGTCCAAGACAGACTTGAGAACTAGAAACTTAGCCAGTTTATTCTACTTTGTCCCATGCTATTGGTGAAAGTATTTGATACATTTGTGACGAATCAATGTTTTTAATAATATGAGTTGTTTGAAATGACGAAAACACAGGATAGTTCGATTTTCTGGCAAAACACGAAATGAAAGTAGTGAAAAACACCAGGAACTTGAAAAGCTCGGGTCTCCACATTCCGTCTCATGTGTATCTATGAACCTTGATCAATATTTATTAGTATTTATCATAAAATCAAAAATAAAACTCCATTATTTACCTTCAGGTAAATCTGAGTCATTGTCTACTACTTATTGACCCATTGAATCCCAAAAAGGCTCCCAGCATTGGGAATTGTTCTCCAGAGTCCTGAAGGGACGCATTTCAGTCGTTTTAAGACATACGAATGGCCCGATCAACAGATTCATTTTGCCGAAATCAAAGAAAATGAAAAAAAAAAAAAAAAACGAACGGTTTTCATCATTCATTACATTTGGCCTTTCTAATTACCAAAAATACTTGTGCTTTTTGAGAACCAGCTCCGAACTTTTGTGTACAGAATTTTTAGAATCGCTTCTCAGAATATTGGCCTAATGATCGAGTTAAGGGAATATGAAACACGATCTTCCAGTTGGATTTTTTCAAAGTTATTTTTTCAGCAAAAACATGTCTTGATCAGTGTAATATTGATAACAGCGATAAAGAAGAATTGAACGAAAGGCATGATACTGTTGGATTTTCAGAAATCGAGAACAAGTACAAAAGATTACAGCTTTTGGTGAACAAACTATAAAAATTTTGGTCGATTTTCGTGAATCGAAGAATGTCATGCCCTTCGTTCTATTCTTATTCATCTGTGTTATCAATTCCACATTGATCGGATACGTTTTTGCCAAGGAAACAAGTTTCGAACATCGTGTTTCATTATCCCGTTGAAAATCATCGACTATGTGGATTAAGGAACAAACAAATAAATGACATACTTGAATACTATATTGTTCAGGAGTGGGTGGAAGACTGCGTCAGCTTGAGGCGCTGTTTGTCGGTGGTCCGGTTCAGGGGGGACGAGCCGGTCATACCTTTTCTATTGAAACTCTAATCGATGTTTTACTCGTCCTCTATGACGAGTGTTGCAACTCTTCGTTGCGACGGGAAAAAACAGTCTCGGATTTTATTGAATTTGGTGAGTATGGACAAAAGTCCTGATATTCAAATATTGAATAACGCACACCAAGAATCCAGGGATTAAAATTTCATCGAATTTTAAATAACAAATATAATAAATCGTTTTATTATATTTTCAGTAAAGCCAGTCGCCTCGTGTATAAAAAGCCTTCAATTAGCTAGAGAAGATTTTGAAATAGTCAAAGTCATTGGACGTGGTGCATTCGGGGAAGTTTGCGTCGTAAGGATGCGAGGATCGGACAAAGTATTCGCTATGAAAATATTAAACAAATGGGAGATGCTTAAGCGGGCTGAAACCGCCTGCTTCAGAGAAGAACGCGACGTTTTGGTATACGGCGATCGAAGGTGGATCACTAATCTTCATTACGCTTTTCAGGACGATAATAACCTGGTGAGCTATCGATCGACGCTAGATTTATTTTACTCTTCATTGATTTTTCAAAAGGGGGGGTTTTCCCGCTACCCAAAACATTGAAAACCCATAAAATAGAACAAATTTTTACTCTGATATTCTCTTTTCAACTCCCGCAGTATCTTGTGATGGATTATTACTGCGGAGGAGACTTGCTGACGTTGTTAAGCAAGTTCGAAGATCGTCTACCAGAGGATATGGCCAGATTTTATATTGCCGAAATGGTATTGGCTATCGGTTCAATTCACGATCTACGATATGTTCATCGAGATATTAAACCGGACAATGTATTACTCGACGCTAACGGACACATAAGATTAGCAGACTTTGGGTCTTGCTTGAGACTCTTCGAGGATGGAACAGTTCAGAGCAATGTCGCCGTCGGTACTCCGGACTACATTTCGCCTGAAATTCTCAGGGTAAATTAGATGGGCATAATTTTTTTGATGTTAAAAGAATCTGACCCTTTAATCGTCTCATTTCATTAGACACAACGTTATTTTCTCTTTGAAAATTACTTTGTTGTAGTTACACTTGTGTCTACTTAGTGAATAACATAAAATAGTCTTCGATAATAAATAATCAATGATTTGTCTGCTAAAGTACATCGTAAATTTGTCTTATCGATTAAAAAATTATTATTTACAGCGTCATTATCATCAAATTTGATTATTTGTGGACTGAGTTTGATTTTCTGAATTGAAAAATCTCGTTTCTATCAATTCTTTCTTCAATTTCTCATAGTTTTTATTATCCTTTATCCACAGGCTATGGAAGATGGACAGGGAAGGTACGGGCCTGAGTGCGATTGGTGGTCTTTGGGAGTTTGCATGTACGAAATGCTCTACGGGGAAACTCCTTTCTATGCCGAATCTCTGGTTGAAACTTATGGCAAAATCATGAACCACAAGGTGAATAAAAAAAGACCGTTTCAGACTCTGATTCCTCACCAAACATTCTCAAAACTCATCCGAAATACAACATTTTGTTATATCTTTCAGAACTGCTTCGACTTTCCGATCGAAGATGCTTACGAGGTTTCTGAGGAGGCCAAGGACCTCATGAGAAAACTCATTTGCAGCTCTGAGTTCAGACTCGGGCAAAACGGCATTGACGATTTTAAGGTTCGCAAGTTTCTGAGCCGCAATTTAACGTCTGAAGGGAATAAGACGAGATAATCGAAGATCAAAAAACCTTCAGAAGGCTTTTGTGCTGATAATTTATCAAAAACGGGCTCAGGGGTCATCCAGATTCTTTTATTTCATCGATTGCTCATTCTTCTCGTATTCCAAGTCTTGATTCTAGTCTCAATCCTTGAAAATATCCACCTCAAGTTGATTTTTCACGTTATTTACCTTTTTTTTTTCTTTCTGTTTTTTCGAATTCCTTATAGAAACATCCGTGGTTCGAAGGCGTTAACTGGGAAGTACTCAGAGACAACACAGCGCCTTATATACCAGAAGTTTCGTCTCCAACCGACACCTCTAACTTTGACGTTGACGATACGGACGTCAGAAGTTCAGACGCCGTTCCTCCTGCCGCCAACTCCGCCTTTGCTGCTCTACACTTACCTTTCGTCGGGTTCAGTTTCACTCAAGGAAGGTACGACGGCTTGAATTAACGCTAGATTTAATATGATCAATACTTACGTTGATTAATAATGTCCCTGATTGGTACACTTTTCTATGATATTCGGAGGAATTAGAAAATGATTGCTCGAGTTTTGATATTCTCTGATGAAAATACTGATTATGTTTTTTAATTTACTCAGTCGGATATCGGACCTTGGCTCTCTACCCGCTATATGCCAGAAGGATAAGAGTATGAAGATGCTAGAGGAGGAAAATGCACAGTTAACGTTGACCGTAGCTGACTTAAGAAACCAAGTTGGCGTTGGTCATTTTTCTCCTACCACATCTCCTGACTCTAATAACGCGACCAGAAAACTTCAGGACGAAATCAACACTTTGACTAAAAGGAACGGCGGTGAGAATCAAATTTTATACGATACCATTTTTTGATTTCGGAACATTATGTCTTGGATGAAACTTTCTCATTTTTTATTGCCTTTCCCAAAATCTTTTGGAATCCAAAATTTTTTGGTCAGATTCTTGTTTTTGTGGAGGAAAAAGTCGTTCGCTTTAATCTCAAAATGTGAAAAAAAAAACTTCCGCCGTGGCTTGCTTGAAGTATTTAGACCCTTTCGGAGATTCTGATGTCATCATTTAATAAATATTAATCATTGTACTTGACGGAAGTTAATTTTATCTGTAAATTTCACTCCCAATTATTATTTATGATATACTTCAAACCTCAGATTATGTTTCGTTACTCGTTTGGTTGATAAAAATCGGTGGAATGAAGGTGGGAATATTTGATTTGAAATATTGAAAGTTGAAAAATTACATTAAAATTTCATCATCGTCCAACAAAAGTAGTTTAATTAACGTAATAGCATTCAATCGGATTCTAAGGAATAATCAAGACACCTCGTTTGTTCGTTATCAGTAACGGACACTGATTTAAAAAACCGTTTACAACCCGATGATGCGGTTTCTATGATCTTATATACTTTCTTTCACGACTTCCATCCGAAAAACTACCCCAATTTCGAGTCAAGATTCTTCTGCATTTTTTTTAGTATCAAATTTACATCGATATTACGTTTTTGCCAATTTTACTGAAATTCCTAAAGTCGTCAAAAAAGAACTATGCGTACTTCGAACTAATTCCCAAAATACTGCAGTTCTTTATAATTTTTTAGATTTCTTTGCAATATCATGGAATTTTCTTGGATTCCTTAGAATTCCTTGGAATATTCCGAAATTCTGTTAATATTCCCTGGAAATGTCTGGAATTCCTTGAAATTTTGCAGCAATCTGTAGTTCTTTGAGATCTTGTGCAATTTTTCAGAAGTCTGCGATTTGTTGAAGATCTTTGGAATTTCTTGAAAGTATTCTTCGAAATTTTTTAGAAGTCTTCGGAATTCTCTGCAAATTATTTCACAAAAGTTCAGACTCATTTGAAAATCTTTAAAATTCTTTGGAAATCTTGAGGATTTCTCTGATTCCGCAATCTCTGGAAATCCTGAAAATTTTCTGCTATTCTGCAGTTCTTTGAAATTTTGTACATTTTTTCACAAGTCTACGATTAGTTGAAAATGTTTTGCATTTCTTGAAAGTCTTCGGAATTTTTTTGGCTATTCTTTAAAAGTCTGCAATTCACTGGAGTCCTCCAGGATTTTTCTCAATTCTTTGGAATCACTTGGAAGTTTTTGAAATAATCTAATTTTCTGTAATTCTTTGAAAATCTTTGGAATTCTCTGAAATTATTTCAAAAAAGTTGAGAATCATTTGAATTCCTAGAAAATTTTCAGGATTTTTATGACGCGGTTAAAAGTCTTTTTGTAATTTCTCGAAACTCTTTGACATTCAACTTTTTCAACCACTGCCTAAAACCTAAGGCCCTGATTAAAATCCAAGATTCCCAGAAAAATTCCCCTGAAATCGAACTACATCGACTTAAATATTCCCTCTTTTCTAAATCCCCAGAGCTAGAAACGCAGCTAAAGTCAATGGAGATACCTCGCGAGTTGTGCACCCTGGATAACGGAGAATCAACGAAAATACGAGAGCTGGAAAAGCTGGTGCGAAGTTTAAAAATGGAGAAAGAAGAGGCAGTTAAAGACAAACTTGACGCTCAAGAGAAGCTTAAACTCCAGGACAAAGAACTAAAAGACGCTCTTACCCAGCGAAAACTCGCAATGAACGAGTACACAGAAGTGACGGACAAACTCTCCGAACTTCGACAACAGAAACAAAAATTATCGAGACAAGTCAGAGATAAAGAAGAGGAACTTGAGGTGGTTATGCAGAAAGTCGATAGCCTTCGACACGATATTAGAAAAGCAGAGAAACTCCGAAGGGAGTTAGAAAATAGGGTAGAGGAAGCAATGGCAGAAACTAGCAAAGAGAGAAAATTGAGAGAACGTAGCGAAGAATATTGCAAACAGATGCAAGAAGAGACGGAAAAAATTAGACAGAGATCCGTCGGCAATGATAGTAGCGCTAATCAGGCTTTGGCTACGCAGGAAATTCACAGGCTTAAAGCTGAGGTGGAAAAGCTCGAAGTTCAGTACAACGAAAATCTTAATCAACAACAGAGCAGATTTACCTTGGAGATAAGAAGCCTTCAAGATCAATTACACGAGGCTGAAAATAGGAGGGAAATTCTTGAGCGCGAAGTACAATCGGCTAGGGAAAAGCTTGACGCTGCTAGACTAGAGAATATAACTGATAGCGAAGAGACGATAAACGAATTGAGCAGGAGGTATGAGAGGGAGAAAAAAATGCTAGTCGAAGAGAATAAAAAACTTATTATCGATCTTGAAGCCGTTACCGATAGCGTCGGCAGGATTCAGGCTGAGAGAAGACAACTCGAAGAGGAATACGAAGAGTTGAGAAATAAAAAGGAAGCTATCGCCCAATGGGAAGCTCAAATTAATGAAATTATTCAATGGGTTTCGGACGAAAAAGACGCCAGAGGATATTTACAAGTAATTTATACTGTTGATCACCTTTTTTCTTACTTTTATATTATCGACGACCACTTTTTTTTATTATTATTAATTATCAAACCGTTTTAGCCAAGGCTTTTCCCTCGGAAAGTATTCTGTTTAGGAACGTTGAAGTTAATTCGAGTTTTTGGAAGTCATTTGATATTTTTGGGGGGTTTAGTTAACTTGGAAGTCATGAGGATTTAGTTAAAAGTCAAGAAATATCTTTTTGTTATGAAATTCTTTACATTTCTTCGTAGTTCTGAGATTCTTCAAATTTATTTTGGAAATCTTTTTAATTTTTTGTGAGTCGGCGATCGATTGAAATTCTTCAAGAATCTCATCAAGAAATTCTCTGAAGTACTTCGAAATTCTGGCTATTCTCTAAAAATCTTCCAAAGTGTGCGAATCATTCAGGTTCTTTGAAATTATCAGCAACTATTTGAAAGCCTCTGTGAAATTTGTTTCCAGCTTCTTAGAATTATCCGGAATTTTACAATTCTTTGACATTCTCTTTAAATTTCATGAAATTCCTTAAAACCCTACAATTCTCTGGAATTTTATGAAACTCTCTCAGATTCTCGGGAAGTTTGCAATACTTTAAAGTTTTTCAAAAGTCTTCAGAACTCTTCAAACGTCATTCGACGTGCCTGGCAAATCTGGATACGTTGAGTAATCAGTTGAAACTCAAGAAACGCTTCATAACAGGAAACTATTAGTTTTCCCCAAAGTAATTAGAATTCATTTCGATTCACCAGAAAGATTATTCCAACTCAGAAGTCAATGTACACCTGAAATTGAATCGATTATACCCTCGATTTCAACTTACCTATCTAAAGTTCACTAATTTTATTGACTAAATGAAAAATTCAGGCCTTGGCAACGAAAATGACCGAAGAACTAGAGTTCTTGAAGCACTCAGGCGGAGTTGGCGGAGTCGTGGGTGGTTCGACAATGACGGACAAGAACTGGAGGAACCGAAGGTCTCAGAAACTGGATAAGATGGAATTGCTGAACCTCCAGAGCTCCTTGCAGAGCGAAATTCAAGCGAAGCAAGCGATCTCCGAAGAATTAACAAAAACACGCTCCGAGTTAATCGCAGCACAGAAGTAAGTTATCCTATAGGATAATATGGGAGAAAAAAAAAGCGATTTTCTTTGTTTCTACGTCCGTATCTCTTTGCTTTTTCTCTTCGCAGAGAATTGAGGGACTTCAGGCAGAGGCTGGACGCCATGTCTCACGAAGCTAAAAGAAAAGAAATGCAGATTAAGGAGCTGCAAGGGCGTTTGGACACCGGCGATGGTTGTAAGTACCCTTCAATCGACACTAAGAAAATGAATAATTCTTTTTTTGCCAAATTATTACCCTCCGTCGTTATACAAGCGGCAACTTTACACGCCATTTACGCCGCTCTCAAACGTTACAATCTGTGATAACCGGGCGGGAAACTTTTGAAAATTTACTCTTAACTCTTTCGCTATTTTACTCAATCGCTTCTCATTTACAACGTTACTTTTTCTTTTCTTTTTTGCTACTTGTGATCGAAGCAAAAGAGCATTTCAATTTTACCCAAATTCAATTTCAGGCTTCCCAGGTGTCCAAAATCTCCTAGGATTTCATAGAATTGCTCATGACTGTATTAGTATATCCTAAAATTTTATGACATTAGAAGATATTTTCGAAATTTCGAGCAATTTCAAATCCAAAAAATGGTATTATCGCTTGCCGTTTGGTCAAGTGTGTAAATGACTACAAGCCCTTTTTTTATATGAATTAACTAAATGTTGGACGCAATCGTAGAATTACGAATAAGAATCTAGTAGAAACGTCTCATGACGATTGAGTAATGATAACGAAAATATCGTTTTGATCATTATTTTACAATGATGGAAGAAAAGGGACAAATAGATATTTATTATAATTGATGCAAAAGAACATTTATAAATGACATTAGAGAATTGTAACAGTGTAATTCCGAGTCCATGTGTAAGGATTCATAATATTTTGTATAAAAAAGAGCTAGTTTTGTCGCCCAACTTGAGGTGCCAATTGTAACTGGACAAGTTTTCACGCTAGTCGATTTCCATCACGTGCATAAATTGGAAAATTGAGATAACATCATTGAATTAACGTCACGTATGTGTTCGCGTGACTTTGCAGATTCTTGAAATTTGAGTATACATAATAAGTTGATTTTCTGTGAATCTCTGAGACTTCGGAATTACTTGTTCTCGAATAACAACCAAAAATATGAATCACTCAAGAACCGTCTTTGCATCTTGGAAACCACAGAATTATTATGATCTATCGAATAGTTTTGTGAATTGAGACGAAAGATATTCTGTAAATTATGGTCCTAAAATCCTACAAAAAAAAAAAAAAAAACAAGTCCAACTTTCCACTGGGATGCCTGAAATTCAATCTACGTAGTTCGATTTCTATTATCCAGAGCAACTGAATCTGAGTTGCAAAGGTGAAGGTTTATTTGAAAATTAAAACCTTCGTTCGCAACAACGTCTAAAATTCTTTACGATCGATTGCGCTAAAACGTTGAAACGAAAAGCTTTATTCAAGAAGCTGTTCTTTGTTGAACTCGTTCAAACTCTTGGCACATGCGGCTCATGAGTGATACTTGAACTGGTCATATCAGCACAGAGCGATTCACTGCCGTTTTGAAGAAATCGAGTTTGGAATACCCAGACTCGTATGAAATAATTTTTGTGGTTGTGTGCTGTTTTTTTTTTTTTTTTTTTTTTTTCCCCCACTTTGCATTGTAAATACGTCAGAATTATCTAAAGAGACGAGTATTCAATTGGAAAAATGATTGTTCTGGTCTCTTCACCTTCGTCTTGCGATAAAATTGAATTTTTCAAAACGGTGGGACAGTGTGCTTCACTTTTCTGACTCATTCAAGTCTTACTCATTCGAAGTCGTATCATGGGTTTCGATGAAATCAATAAGGGGATAGCCTGTAGTGCTTTTTTGTAGGAACAAAACGACGAGACGGTCTTGAAACTTGTTGAAATTCTATGAATGCCACATTACTTAGACTTTTTTTTAGAAAGAAACTTTGTAAATTTTGTCGATCTTGGGCAACGACTCAAATTCAATTTCATAATTATGTTCTTTCTGTTTCTTGGCAATTTTTTATTGAATATTTTTAACAACTGATCGTCTTTATTCATGCACAAAATATCGAGTTCGCAAACCAGGCTCACTCTCTAGAAATGAAATTCTTATCATGTTGAGAAATTTCAAATATTGGATCACGACACAGTTCGTTTCTATCTAATTTTATCAATCGATAGAATCGACCCCTTTGCACACAAATGAAGAAAACTTTACTTTTGCTAGAGAGCAGGCTAAACTTGACACGAACTTTAGTATCAAAACATTTCCTCGACAGAAGTTCAACTAACATTTTCCAATCTTACGATTTAGCTTTTTCTTAAACTAACAAGAAGAAAAAATTAGTCAAGCTTCTTCAGAGGCTGTGA
The DNA here is from genome assembly GCA_963989295.1 of Ametastegia equiseti. Taxonomy (NCBI): domain Eukaryota; kingdom Metazoa; phylum Arthropoda; class Insecta; order Hymenoptera; family Tenthredinidae; genus Ametastegia; species Ametastegia equiseti. Next base: position 16,469,940 of record OZ022394.1, read on the forward strand.
TATAATAAATAGCATGGAATGCTATAGCTGGTATTAGGTAAAGAAGAGAATTTCCAGGAATAATCGCATTTTTCTACCTTGAGAATACCTAGTCGGTTGAGTAATTTTTCTGTATGAGAAGTATCGATGTGTGCGTCAGAATTCTCTGAGCACTTAGGCTGATTTTGAAATTCTTATTTACAAAGCAGATGACGTTAATTTATTGTCAATTCATAAATCATGAACTAATCCAAATGCTAAGACGAGTTATTGTACGATATTTAAGGCCCCAGGTATATTGACTGATGAAATTTCTATAATCATATATAGAATTGTGATAGTATAAGTGATATTTTAGAGAAACCAAATTGATTTTATTGTAATTACCGAATTATCGAGGTACATACATATATTTATGATTTATTTATTTATCTATACATTATTAATCTGTATAATCTAGTCTCGATGTTATGTAATGATGATTATTATTATACATATTATTATTAACAAAGTAGAAGATGATGCTGAGAATATGAAAACGAGTTTATTGTTTGTTTATTAATGTTGTTTTGTTAGCGGTAGCAAATTGATACGATATATATATATATAACTAAGTAAATAACGAAACATTAGCAACTGCATAATCAAACATGAATATAAATGGTACATACATAATATAATAAATATTGGGTTGATTATAGGCTCAGGTATGTACATTTAAGAGGCGTACATTCATTCACCAGGGAGAACGATGGACTCGAATGTTAGACTTTGTACACCTCGAGTATTTTCAAAAATCGTTGACATTGCCTCAAATGAAAGAGAAAGAAAGAAAGAAAGAAAGAAAAGCATGGTTCAGAGTCCCTTGAGTTACTCCGTTCGAGATATGCCTATGGCGGGTTCTTATGTCTTGGGGCATTTTGCCGGTGAATAATCTCAATTTGACACAAAAATTCAACATGCATTGAATCAGTCGAATGCAGAGTCCAATGGAAAAATACCAACTGACAGCCACAGTGGACATGAATAATCAATCAGTGTACGTCGAAATTTCAATAATTTATCCTCACATTTAATTCATTTATTTATTTATTCACTGTTTTGCCGTTATTACCGTATAACCATCCGCAATCACACAAATCACACTGTAATATTTGATAAACGATGTTTTGTGTAGTGCGATATTCTCACACTACTTACCATCTTACCATTTCCCCCCTACATGCATTTTAAAATAATAATTATCTCAAGCTTTTATTACACGTGGGCTGCTTCTTCAAAGGCCTCATTCAATGATATAGCTTTACAACATTCAAAAACTACCTACTACATTTTCATAAAACGTTCATTGCATTTCACACATCGGTTAGCTAGGCGAGATGATTTTTACATTCGATTCTCCACGTTATTCATACTTGTACAGAAATTATCCGGCTTGAGACCCATCAGTGTCACAACGGAGACGTCAAACTTTTGAATCACTCTTTGATTCATCATATTTCTATTGTTTCAAAGATAATTGATTCTGAAAAAACAAACCACTTCATTCGGATGGGGGTCAAAATTTTTAACGGCTAAAAGTATAAAATACAACTGAAGTTAACAGCCAGAGTTAGCAGCCAAACATGCTGAACTTTTCCCAAATTTTGATGATGCAGTACAGATCTGTGTTTATAATTTTTGGAACAGAAACTTTGGTTTTGCTAAAAACTTGACAAAATTTGGTTTCTTGTATTTTACAGACTCATTTTTATTCAATGCATCTCAGTCGACTTTTTTTAAATTTCGATGACGAATTTCGGCTGTTAGCTTCAGCTTCGTGAAGAACAAATGTTACAATAGCGATTATCAAAGAAATACTTTGAAGCAGTACGGAAAGAAGCACAAATAGATTTTATCCGTTGTTATTTTTGTATTCGTATTACGTAATGATTAAAATTTGTTGGTTCATATGGATTGATAAACGATCTGATGTTGAAAGCGTGTTGAAATCTGTTGGAAAAGTTGAAGAAATTTGATTTTCTCGGATAAGGCTGAAAAGTGCACTCTGTTATTTTGACAAATCAAAGTCCGAGTCATAACCTTTTTGTACTAAAAAGATGAATCACATCTGTTATCCAAAGGTCAGGTGTTTTCCTTGTGAAGACGAGAATTTGATCCAAACACAGGGCGCAATTCTGAAGATTTGGTATCTTCTTGCTCAAAACCAAGAATTAATGTAATTCATTTGGTGTTTTGATCATTCGGAAAAGCAAATGCTGCAAATTGCTCCTTCGGTTTAGATTTTATTCGTGTTTCCTAGCTGGTCGTTTGGTCTCGGGCACATTGTAGGCCTCACAGTTATCTGCCCAGTCCTCAAAGCATGTTATCTGCTTTTATTCTACTACGAAATATCTCCTAATTAAAAAAGAGACAAATTTCAATCATCATTTCTGAAAACCGAGGCTAACGATCGATAAAAATGTTACATCGATTCTAAAAATGAGAAAAAAGTCTCAAAATAGTATCATTCTTAAGTTGTTAAGTTTCTTGATCTGATGAAAATCTCCCATTCATACACAGATTTTTTCAATTTTCTTTGATAATTGTGCATTGTTTTTCCCTCAAATCGACTGACTCGGGGACTGTGAGATCTGTGAGGCAAAAAGCAGTGGCAGATATTTATTTTTGTAGTATTACGTTCAATATTTACATTGTTGAAAGATTGCGATAGATCAAAGCCAGATTATGTGGAGATTAGATTGTAGTTTACTTAACCAGAATTCTAGAAGCTAACTTAGTCACAAGTCTACTATTTCAAACTCTTTTAACAACAGTTTTTTTTTACACATATTTTCGTAAAAAACCTTACACATTACTTACCCTTCGTGACGTCGTGTTTGCATCAAACGTCGAAACCTACTAGGACTGTGACGGTACATTGAAACATGTTTAACGTTTCTGTTGAAATTCGCTAATCCAATTTGGTTCGAGAATACTGTATCAAGGAAAGATTTGAGTGGAATTTTGTTCAAAAACGATTTTTAAAAGTGACGTGCAAATATCTGCAAAATACAAAAATGATCTTCGACTAAACTCAGATGATGTCAGTATACGTGAAAAAAAGAATTCGATCTTAAGTATCTGTACTCTCATTGCAATTGCTGTTATATTTCATCTCAATACAGATGGGGCATTCCATTTCAAATTTGTACCTTACCCTATTCAATTTTGAAATTTTTTTACTATGATATTGTTACCGGTCCAAAGGGATCTCTGAAATTTTTCAGATTTTCTTCAACCGTCAGTGAAATTCGAAAAAAAAAAATCTACAAGCCAATTCCGAAAACGCCATTTTCAAAAATCTGAAACAATGCACATAGATTACATGATTTTGTAATATGATTTTAACGCACCACGATGATGTGATCTGAAAATTTTTTTTTTTTCTGCAAGTTCTTAGTTTTCCCATTTGCGAGAAAAATAGTAAAGATTGAGATCACATCATCGTTTGGTTCTTAACAATCATATTTTAAATCATGTAATCAGTGTGAATTTCTTCAAATTAAAAGAAAGATTCCGTTTTCGGAATTGGCTTTTCGATTTTTTGGACGTGGAATGCCCCATATGCTAATATTGAACAAAATTCTGATTAGATATTTGCGGCTCTTAATTAGAAAATTGACAAAAAATGTTTTTATCAAAATTTCACTGAAGTTTTCCCCTTGAGGGAAGGAACGGTCGTTTGAGGTGGATGAAATAAGCGACAATTTCCTTTCTTCGTCTATACTGAAGAGAGACCTTTCTTCCTTGAGGTTCGCAGCTCTACGGAACAAAGTTAACAAAGTCCTTCTAAGGGATGATGATAATCATGATGATGATCTATACAGTTTTAATCAGTATAACGAGGTGATCTAAACTTTGAGTGAAGAATAAAATGTTATAATAACGAGTCAAGGTTTTGTCGGATTGAAAAATAACGATAATAAGAAATAATGAAAATTGTACCCCCCCTCGCTAGGCAGAATGCGATATCATTGCATAAGGCATATTAAGGGAAAAATCATAAATTGAAAATAGTTATTTGTCGCTACTGGGATATATGTTGAGCTCCTAAATAACCCATTATCCGGTACGCAATGCAATTTTCATTTCTAGACAACAAAGTGCCTCTGTTTATTGGCGTAACCAGCTGTGTATGGGGCCTCATGTTGCTCATCATCAAACTGTATTTGTGACAGCCTTCCTCCTACCTACCAAATCGTCAAGCAAATCATCTTTAGTCGTAACAACAAAACCCCAGCGTATCATCGTACACAAGTTGACTTCGAAGTTGCCAAATTCGTCTTCGTCCTCGTATTGGTCGTCGTCGTCGTCGTCGCCAAAGCCAGCCCTACGTGCTCCTCGCATCACTACGTCCTGCTTATTAACTAGATTTCCTCGTGCCAACTCAATCGTCAATCGTTATGCAGATACCGTCTTATCTTCGCCTGGTAAAATATGTCGCAAACAAAATACCGTCGCAATATTTCTTCTTCTTATTTTCCGTTATTCGCTGATGTTTATTCAATTCGCTATTAATCAGAACCACAATTGACTCATACTCATCGGCTATTCTCTAACTACTTTTCTCAGCCCCATATATTTTTATATATTCAATCTACAGTTGATACAGAAATTTTGGTAATTTTCAAACATTTGTTCACTTCTGCTTTATCGACGTGAAAAATCCTACGAATTTGCCAAATATTAGAGGCTTTTCACAGTTATATTTATGCTTCTGAAAACTATTTGAGAGTTTGAACAGGTTTTGAGAAGATTAATTCATTATTGATAGATCGAGTTTCTTTCAATTGGATATCGATAAATTAGAAAACTTGCCATTTCAAAGTAAAACAAACGATTTTTCAATCAATCGGCAAAAGATTTTTCTTTATTTTTCAACGTAAAATTATTCTTTTGTAAAATTGGTGCACACAAACTTGCCGTCGAGGATACTACAAGCGTAATTACAAAGTTTCACGAAGCTAGTGTCAAAATTGAGGCAATGGGAAAATTTTTTTCAAGTTTTTTTGCACCTTCGATTCTGCAAATTTATAAAAAATTTCGTTAAGAATAATGTAGAGATTGAAAAGTTAGAGATGTGCCCGGAGTTTTGTCTGTGTGATGAAATTAACAGCCATTGCATTGTTTGAAAATTGAAGAGTTTGGTTTTTTGAGTTGAGTATTATTATGATTAATGAAATAAAAGAATGAATTTGCACCAAGATTGACCAGGTGCAAGTTAGCGTTTATCTATCTAACCATCGTTAATCCTATATGTTGGGGTGGTTGTCCGTCTCGTGTCGTGTCAAGAATATATATATATATTAAGGTGGATCGAAAAAAAAAAATTTTCTTGGCTACCCTCAAAAATCGAAGATATCTCTGAAATAAAGGTCTCCGTAAAAGGATTCGATTTTTTGAATTTTTTTAGGGGGCCCGCGGGACGTTCAAAAGCGCCATTTTTAGCGTCAAATTTACGTAATGGCTAATTAACGGAAACAGATTCATCCGAAAATTCTGATTTTTTTTATATAAGGTGCCCAGGTATCTACTCTTTCAAATCCATATTCACGGACCACTACCAATTGTTTCATATCTTCGAAAAAAATTTTTGAAAATCAATATATTCACTATTTTTCAGGTAATTATCGTTGTATTTTGATTTTTCTCCTTCTAAAACGTTTTTGAATTTCTTCCATCGTTTTTTTCTTGTAAAACTTTTTATCAGTATCGCTTACAATGCAAAAATCGCTGAAAAATAAATGTTATTTCGAAACATATCCGAAGCATCAAAATTTTATTTTTCAGCAATTTTCAGCAATTTTTGCATTGTAAGCGATACTGATAGATAGTTTCACAAGAAAAAAACGATGGCAGAAATAAAGAAACGGTTTAGAAGGAAAAAAATCAAAATTTAACGATAAGTACTCGAAAAATAGTGAAAATATTGATTTTCAAATTTTTTTTTCGAAGATATGAAACAATTGGTAGTGGTCCGTGAATATGGGTTCGAAAGAGTAGATACCTGGGCACCTTATATCAAAAAATCAGAATTTTCGGATGAATCTGTTTCCGTTAATCAGTGATAACGTAATTTTGACGCTAAAAATCGCACTTTTGAACGTCCCGCGCGCCCCCTAAAAAAATTAAAAAAATCGAATCCTTCCACGGAGACCTTTATTTCAGCGATATCTGTGATTTTTGAGGGTAGCCGAGAAAATTTTTTTTTTTCGATCCACCCTAATATATATATATATATATTATTGTTTATCGAGAGATTTTTCAAGTTTTATAGGATCAGTTTGTCCTGTATAAACACACGTATATATGTAACCTATTTATATATTATACTATACTACGTACGTAAATTAAATATATAATTGTAATATTATCGTTCAATATTAGGTGAAGGCCACTGCATTTTGTTCGTACCAGAGACTAGCTAATTAATGAAATGATTTCTATTCGCTAGTATTTTTCTTTTTCAGACTATACAGTTAATAACTTTACAACTTGTTCACAAGACTCGTTTAACTTCTGCCAGACGATTCTCATAATTCTATTCATCTTTTAAAAGTAAATTAAAATTCAAACAGTAAATTCAAAAGTTTTATACACACTTTTGTTTTTCATAAACATCTATTCCTATTTTGATCTTCTAAAACTTTGAGACTGACAATATAACAAGCTCGTGTGTGTTAACGCTTTATGGGAAGTTAAAGCGCATACAAATCAATACTTTTCTATGTGACGAAATCTATGAGAGACAAAGAGAGAGAGAGAGAGAGAGAGAGAGAGAAAGAAGAAAAATTATTCACTGCATTCTGCATGATTTGGATTTCATTTAAGAGACAAGATTTCTAACGATTAACAACAAATCGATGGCTCCTATCTAAAAGAGCGTATCTCTTGGCAGTGCAGGAAAGAAGAGCGTATCTCGGCAAAGTAGGAGAAAACGGCGTATTTCGGTAGTGTAGGTAAGAAAGGCGGATATCGGCGAAGCAGGAAAGAAGAGCGTATCTCGGCGGTGCAGGAAAAAAAAAGCGTATCTCACGGGATCTCTGAATTAAGTAGTACGAATCTTGACTATGTCAGACAATCGCTGTTCAAAATCCATTTCAATATATTTTTCTAAGGATGCATTTGTTACATACAGCGATTGTCTGACATAGTCAAGATTCATACTAAAGTAATTCAGAGATCCCGTGAGATACGCTTTTTTTTCCTGCACCGCCGAGATACGCTCATCTTTCCTGCTTCGCCTAGAGACGCCTTTCTTACCTGCACTACCGAAATACGCTCTTTTCTCCTACTTTGCTGAGATACGCTCTTCTTTCCTGCACTGCCGAGATACGCTCTTTTAGATAGGAGCCATCGAAATCTTTGCTTATGAAGATTCTTTTCATTAAAAAAAAAAAAAAACGGAGATATTTTCACAGAGAAAAGTACTGAAATGAATATATTTATCTTGAATATAAATTGTATTAATCATTTCAGTAATTATTATCTGAATATTTCTCTTCTAATATCATAAGATTTTTTTTTTATATCTGATCTCGTTACAATTTACATATCAATAACAAAGATTCAAATAACGTTCGACAACAAGCGTACATATTTTTTTTTTATTCAACAGAGAAAGAACTTCTCTATCTTTGAGTAAATCGCATAACGAGTTATACTCGTTTATTTGATATCTTTATATTTATTGTTGAAAATATATTCTAAACAGTATTACGTTTCATCTGCATATTTTAGTTGTATATGATTTTAATTGAGAATCACGCATCCGTGAATGTTTCAATGCGCAAATTGACGGAGAGATGCAAAATGAGCTGATGTATTATTGGCTGTTTGAATATTCATTGTTTTTAATGTAAATTTCAGTCCTAGAACGTCCCACATCCCAAATGTCGTACCTCGAACACTTCTTGAAGGAAACAGCGGGAAGTACGCGTCATGGCAGTGTTGATAGTGTCGAAGGTGATATTGAAGACAACAGAGCTCCCAGTATTACCAGCAGCAAAAGCAATCTGTCCGAACAGAGCATCGTGAGTATTTTTAAGATGATACCATTTATGGGGGCAAATAGGTACGAGTTTTCCGTCGTCTTGAAAGGTATTTTCGAATAGCTATACAGGGTTTATAGCTGTCAGAGAAATTTGGAATACCGGGAATCGTCAGGGAATTTGCATGTGTGTGGGGAAAACCGGTAAATGCCAGGGAATTTGGTATACCGTTGACACTAGACACCTTTTTTTATCTTTTGTATCAATGGACGAACCTTCACACATTCAGGTGTGGCAATGAAGGATATTTTAATTAACAAAATTAGGTATCGGAGACCTTTTTGTCTCAAATCGTTATCGAGTTATACCAGTTTTACCTAACTTAGGTACATTTTTTATTTCAATCAACTACATCAACAGCTCTAAACCAAATTTTTAGCCCGATTTGGAATCAGCCGGAACTTTTAATGCTAATGAAGAAGAAACTGGGAAGGATTTCATGATTCTTTTCTTCGAAAAAAAAACTTAATTAACTCCAAGTTAATAGAAATGTTTTAATAAATGCTTTACAGTCTCGTATTGGTATCGTCAAAAACTTGATCAACTCCAAGTTAATAGAAATGTTTTAAAAAATGCTTTACAGTCTCGTATTCGTATCGTCAACTGTGAAAAGGTTCCTCTCTCAATGTAGTAGCTATCCGAAAATATCCGTTGAACGAACGGAGGACTCATATGTGTCCCCTTGAAACTGTTTATTGTGATGAAAAGATTGGCATTGGCGGAAATTCTAGTGGAAAAAACTTTTGGTCTCAATTTCGACAAAATATTGTACTTTTTGTGTAGTTTCTTCTACAATGATATCACGTTTTTTCATGAAACGCTGTAAAGATCTAGAATGATTTGTGATAAACTATGTGAAACTAAAATTTTTTAACGAGAAACTAAAAAAAAAAGAAACACAATTTTTTATGATGTACTACATAAAAACAGTGTTTTTAAATGAAAATGAAAAACTACAATCACTCTTGCAAAACTACAATTTTTTGGTAATTAATACTGCAACAAAAATACTACATCATGAAAAACTTGTAATAAAAACTACATTTTTCATCAGAAACTACAAAGACTGCAATTCTGTTGTGAAAATCATATGACATACTACGTGAAAACAGTTTTTTTTATGGGAAACTGCAGTAATTCTGGCAAAACTATAGTTTTCTAGTCAAAAAACAAAAACCGCGAACAAAATATTACTTCATAAGAAACGTCGAATAAAAACTACGTTTTTCATCAGAAACTACGAAGACTGCAATTTTGTTATGAAAATCATATGAAATACTACATAAAAACAGTTTCCCATAAAAAAACTACAAGAATTACAATTTTATATGAAAAAGTACAAAAGAAGAGAATAAGAAGATTAAAGTTCCTCATCAGAAGCTCCAATTTTCTGTTGAATCGAACATACCAAATCAAAGCTCCAATGTTTTCATGAAAAACAACCAAAAAACTACATTTTTGTGTACGCGAAATTCGACAAAGTTCTGGATATTCCAAATTCCGTAATAGTCGAAATTTTTTGTCAGAGAAGCGTTAATTTTAACGAATCATCAGGATTAGAGCAAGTGAAGAATTTAGATTGAAGAAATAATCAGTCTCGTTTGTATATTGAGAAAGAGATTGACTCTGATTTCAGGATCCGACATCTCCGTTATCTCACGAGCTATTAAATAAGTCGTCGATATCGCACGGGCAGCTCAGCTTACAGCCAAAACCAAAATCGCATCAATTTCTAGTACGAACTTTTTCTGCACCGACAAAATGCAATCATTGTACTTCGCTTATGGTTGGTTTGACCAGGCAGGGCGTAGTGTGCGAAGTCTGCGGTTTCGCTTGCCACATGTCTTGCTGCGACAAAGTTCCCTCCATCTGTCCAGTGCCTCCGGATCAAAGTGAGTCTATTGACGATAAATCGGCATAGGAAACAAAAAAGGAAGTTCGCAATTTTGTGTATTTATTTCAGCTAAACGACCGCTGGGTATCGACCCAACCAGAGGAATCGGAACGGCGTATGAGGGATACGTCAAAGTGCCAAAGATGGGCGGCGTTAAGAAAGGATGGGTGAGACAGTTCGTCGTCGTTTGCGACTTTAAGTTATTTCTTTACGATATATCGCCGGATCGCAACGCTTTACCTTCTGTATACGTCTCTCAAGTGCTCGATATGCGAGACGAGGAATTTAGCGTCAGTTCTGTACGCGATTCGGATGTGATACATGCTACTAAAAAAGACATTCCATGTATATTTAGAGTGAGTATTTTTGTAAACATCAGTTTTCTAATTATCTATGTTATTCTCGTTGTCCGTACATCGTCATAGATCATTTATCGATTCTCAATTCTCTTTTTTCATCTAGATAACAACGTCTTTGATGGAGCCGCCAGGCCTAAGGAACATCACATTGATGCTAGCTGATACGGAGAGTGAAAAGACTAAATGGGTTGTGGCATTAAGCGAACTTCATCGTATTTTGAAGCGCAACAATCTTCCAAATACCACGGTACGTGAAATAATTGTGACTTTTTTTTATCTATTACGAGAAGATTTTCTCCATTCAGTTTCAATATTATGGATAAATGCGACTCTCCTGGCTCTCGAGATCTTTATCTTTATACTTTTGTCTATTCAAATCTGTGCTTTTGATCTCTCTTTGCAAATATTTTAAACACTCCGAAATTCAATACCTACGATACCCGAGGCTCGATATACAAGTACAGAATCACTATTTCATGATACAAATTTCTTCTGCTACTAAATTCTGAACAATTTTTAGAGTGATTGTAATATTTTTCTGTTTGCTATACAAGATTGTACCTGTTTCCGTAGTTGTTTTTTTTTTTTTTATCAAGAGTTGGTCATTTCTAAAGCTTTTGAAGCAACGTCTTTCACAAAGAGGTACAAAAAGTTCTAATTTTTTTGAAGATTCAAAGGAAACTATTAGCAGAACTGATTTCACGAGGGTCTTTTTTTCTACTGAAACTGAATAGAATAGATTTAAAGATTGAAGAAAAAAAAACAAAAAAAAACAACAAAAACATCTTCTTATGTAGAAATAATGTTTTGAAAATTCAAATAACAGGAAAAAGTTTACTTTTGTCAATGAAAAGGTGTGATTTTGTTAGCCTGTTATCAATATCAGGGAAATATGCGACTCGTGACTTTCCAGGGTATTTACAGATCATGGAATTTGTCTGGAGTATTTCTGAGGCCTCGAAATCTTGGATATATCGTGGAATTCTATTTGAATCCCTGGATTCCTTTGAATTTGAGAATTCATGTTTTTTTACTTTGTTTTGCTTGTCAATTATTATTGGCATTGTTTAAGAAGAGGATTACAGAACGTCGATTTTGTATTATTGCGATATTTTCAACTGCGATCTTTGAGTTTTATGAAAATATACCTGGAAATCCTGGAGAAGGCCTGGGATTTGAAAATACCCTGCTTTCAGGAAACAATCTTTCAGATGAACAAAAAAAAAAACTATCATATTCTCATTTAGAAAGCTTCAAATCTTGTTTCTCAACAATTATAATTCCTGCCCATGTAGCGAAGGCTTTAATATTCGCTATAATCTCCTAACGCCGGTAGAAGAGCCGATAACTATTCCTCGTTTGACTATTACAATGTTTCTCCATTGGATGTACATACAAAGTCTTTTGGGTATCGAGGGTCTTGAGCCTCTTAGGAATGCAGTTCTTTGCTTGAGGTTGAGAACTTCTTACCTCGCTTCGATTCTTTTCCTATAAATAATTATTCCCTGCATTATTGAATGGTTCTAGATATTCCGAGTTAAGGAGCTGCTAGACAATACTCTGGCGCTTATCAAGAACGTTATGTCAGGTACAATAATTGATCCTGACCGTCTAGTCATTGGCACTGAGGAGGGCCTATTTTGTTTAGATTTAGATCGTAGTGGTGAGTATTATCGGTTGGAATTTGGCTAGTTAGTTAGTAAAACTTACTAGTCACATTTTCAAACACCAAGATATTTGTCTATCTGTTTATAGAAATTGCTCGAGTTGGAGAAGGAAAGAAAATATACCTGCTAGAATACGTTACTGAAGAACAACTAATAGTTGTTTTAAGTGGCAAACAACGCCACGTTAGACTTGTACCTGTTCGAGCTTTGGACGGAGACGAAGTAGAATGGATTAAAGTGGCGGAAACAAAGGGCTGCATTACTTTAACTACAGGAATCATGCGGCGTAATCCTTTAACTTATTGCCTATGCGTCGCAATCAAGAGACAGGTAAGCTTATTTCGTTTTCTATATCAATTAGGCAATATTTTCTGCATTTGACATGCGTTATATGAGTTAATTATTCAACTATACAACTAATTAACTGATGAAATAATCGTAAATGTTTAATCTAGATTTTAATCTGCATTTCGGCTTGGATTTCTGGATTCAAAAATTTTATCATCATTTCAGAGCTCTTCCCAAGTAATAATATACGAAATAACTCGCACGAAAACGAGGCATAAGCGAATACGGGAAGTGATGTTACCCTGTCACGCTCAAACCCTTCAAGTTTTGTCCGAGGGTCGACTCTGCGTTGGGTATCCTTCAGGATTTTCAATCTACAGCATTCTTGGAGATCCTTCGCCAATTTGTAAGCAAATTTTCTTTCAAAGTCTGATTATTTTATCTCATTTTATTCATCTTTTTATCTCATTTTTTTTTTTTTTTACTCAACGTTTCCTAAGTCTGAAATCGATGGGCGGATTCTAAGACATGGCAAGAAGTACAAATTCCCTGCGATATAATATCCTGGCAAAAAATTAGAAGACATATTTTGAAGCAGAGAAAACTAGCTTTTCAAAGCTTTTTGTGAAATATTTTCATTCTCTTGTTTTTGGTCTTAATGTAATTTTGAAAACTAATGATTATAACTCTTTTGTCTCTCATTTTTTCTCAGGGTATTTTGAAACAGAAGAAAAAAGCTTCGATTTGGATTTTTGAATCTGATTTGACGATTTTTCACACAAAGTTATTTGAGCTTCTTGTCTAAAATAGCGAACTTTAGAAAATCTCGCAGAACTCAAACACTACTCACAATCACTTTATCAAAAAGTGTGAAAAGTAAAAATCATTATTTCTGTATGTTATTACAAATCGAAGCTTTTTTCTTCTATTTAAAATTACTTATGGAATATTTTCTGAATCCTCACTTTCATAATCAATTGATCAAAAAGCTTGAGAATTCAAAATTATTATTTCAAACGAGAAGTTCGATAACTTCGTAAAAAAAAAAAAATTGTAAGCAAAAGTGGAAAATTCAAATTGAAGCTTTTTTCTTTCACTTAAACATAATTATGGGGTATTTCTGGACCCGTCACTTTCAAGAAAACTATAAAAATACCTGAAAGAGAAATAAAATGAAATAAAACCGCAAAAATTACCAATTTTCAAAATAATTTTGAGGCCAAAAAACAAAGCGTAAAAAAAAACAAAAAAAAAACAAAAAAAATACCACGAGTAGCTTTGAAAAGCTTGTTTATGCTTTGCTTCAAAACGGGCTTTCAAATTTCTATTCTACGATATTTTATCTCCGAGATGATACGCCTTTGGTTTGCCCTTGAAGTTCTCAAAGTTAATTATCAGTTTGTTTGATATTCAATCAATGAATTAGTGTTTTGGGGTATATTATGTGAAATTGGTGTATTATTCCAGCGCTAGTCCATCAGGAGAACACCCTCCTAGGTTTTCTGACTTACAGCGCCGTTGATGCTTTGCGTTGCATCGAATTACCCCGCGGCGAGTTTTTACTCGTATTTCATACACTCGCTGTTTACGTCGATAGTCAAGGAAGAAAGAGCAGAGATCGAGAGATCATGTATCCCGCTGTACCGATTGCAGTCAGTGAGTATCAAGTTTTATTCTCACTCCTAATAACGACAGAGACGAGAAGATTCCGAACCGAATTGTACACAAGTAGCCAATTTTTAAATATCTGAAGGCTCAAACAGACTTGATATACTTTTCTTAGGCTACTGCGAAGGGTATCTTCTGGTCTACAGCGAAACCCACGTCGATGCGTTTGACTGTACGACCGGAGATTGGCTGCAGACTTTAAACGTTAAAAGAGCTCGTCCGTTGAATTCGTCTGGATCTTTAAGCTCTTGTACAATCAACGACATGCCACACGTCATCTATTTGAGTAATTTACATCAACGTAAGTTCAGCTCGGTGTCCAAGTTTATTAACGCATCGAAAGTTGAAGAGGAATAAGAACACTATGTCTAGTTTGAAAATTTCAATTTCAGGGGAATTATTAAATCTTGCAACGGTAGACGCTAGTGGCAGACAAATGACGAGGCCCAGGAGAAGATTTTCATTACGTGAAGGAAACAGAGCGGCTCGACCTACTGATCGACGATCTAAAATGATTTCTGCTCCTACTAACTTTAATCACATTAGTCACATGGGACCAGGCAATGGCATACAGGTAAATTATTATCTCGCTAATACAGTCTAAACAAGTCCGTAGAGGTTCGAGATCAGTTCACTGGTTTTTGGGTAAAACGAAAAGTGCGATATTATCTAGGAGCAAGAATACCTTGTGAAAAGAAATCTCAAGAATGTATTCCAAAGCAGAGGAAACAAGCTTTTCAAATCTCTCTGCAGAATATTCTTATCTGCTCTGGAAATTATTCTGAACACAGCTGATTTTTGAGTCTTTAATTTCGCTACTTTTGCATATGCAACGGTGTGCAGATCTCTGGAAATTGATTGGACAAAAATTAAAGTAGTAAATGATGAGGAAACTGCGATTGGGCTTTTCTGAAATATTCTCGTCTATGGTTTTTAGTCAACCTACTTCTTCAACATTTTTGGCGAAGTATCGATCTTGAAAAAAATTGATGATTTTCTGCAAACTATTGAGTTAATCAAAATTAGCAAATCAGAATGATTTTCTTGATTTCTTGATGACTGATTCGTGAAAGTTTTATCAAAGTTTTTAGCCAATCTTATTCTATCATTTGAGAAGTGTCGAGAAGATGAATCGTAGTCAATAATTCTTGTAGAATTCACACGAATCGGAGGTAAAATAGCAACCCTAATTTATTCTCAAACACGTTTCGGTGCACATATTTTATTCCCAGTTGTGAACAATTTGCTGAAAATCAGTAACTACTTTGAGTTAAAAGTTTGTTAATTTGACAAAAAAACAAAACAAAAAAATAGTAAATCAAATTGCAAAAATAACAAATTCATAATTTTTTCCCAGTCGTATCTCAGAAATCTAAACACTGTTTAAAGGAAAACCCAAAAAAATGTCAAAAACTCTGAAGTTTATAGAATTACCTTGAAAGCAGGAGAAAAAAATCTAACAAATATTTTACAAACAGATTTGAAACGCTTGTTTTTTCGGCCTCGAAATGCTTATTCAGATTTTCTTTGTACAGTGATTTTGGGATAAGGTAAAGTACTTTGCCTTTTTTCCTTATAATAAGCAGAAAGTGATTCTCTAGCTTATTAGACACATTGTCGATTGATCACTCTAATATATTTCGAATATTTGAAAGCCGAAATTACATCAAATTGTAAAAGCTGCGGAACATTTGAAAGACTTTGAATATTCAGAAATAGAACTTTCAAGTATCTTGATAAGGCTGGATTTTCATAGGCAGCAAAATACTGCCGCGTCAAAATACTGCCGCAGCGCCATGACGCGGCAGCGAAATACTGCCCATGAAAATGCGCCAGCAACAGGCAGCAAATTACTGCCCATCCAGCGCGGGTGGGTTGATCACGTGGTGCATCAGAGGCGCTCAATTCACAAGATCTGAACCACAAGGAGATTCGAATTGTGCCAGTGTTCAGACACGATTGTTGTACGACAAAGGATAGTAAAATATGTAAAAAAAACACGACAAAATAGGCATCCAAGGTAAAAGGACAATTCCATTTTTGTCGCATTATTCGGTACTTGTCATAGTTATGCATGGAAACAAGCAAACTATTGACAGCTGTCAATATGTTACTGGCCTTTGTCGTACAACAATCGTGGCGGAACACTGGCACAATTCGAATCTCCTTCTTCTGTTCAGATCTTGTGAATTGAGCGCCTCTGATACACCACGTGATCAACCCACCCGCGCTGGATGGGCAGTAATTTGCTGCCTATTGCCAGCGCATTTTCATGGGCAGTATTTCGCTGCCGCGTCATGGCGCTGCGGCAGTATTTTGACGCGGCAGTATTTTGCTGCCTATGAAAATCCAGCCTAACAAGATCAATTGACTCAATGTCATCTCTACTTTCCGAACTGGTCCTCGCCTTCCATTCCAGCTGTAAAACTCAAGTCGATTCATTTTTATTTCAGATCCAACGATTATTAGATTTGCCAACTACTCTAGAAACAGCTGATCAACAACAGTACACGGGACCACCGTCCGGAACTCATCTTCACGGCAGTCAACAACGGGTAATTAATTATCAATTGAAACAATTTAGGGTCCGAAGAAGACAAAACTTCAACTTGTTTTTTTTTACTTTTACATTAGCTACAAAAGATCCTATTCATTTATTATCGCGTTTACAATTTAATCTTCTTATTGCATTTCGAAGTAAAAATTATCAGTAAAAGAAAGTAATTCTCAACATTTTTTTCACGTAGTTATACGGCTCTGCAATATCAGCACCGAATAAACCAGCTCCACTTCCACCGAGACATCCTCCGTCTGATACTCGACGTCTCAGTTCACACATGACTCGAAATTCTGGATATTCTCCACATAATGGTAATGATAATCTTTGTTCTCAGGTGTTTAGGAAACAAAATCTTAAACATCTTTAATTTTTAACTATACGTTTGCTTTTTCTTAAAATTTTAGAAGATTTTTAAACGGTTGATGTTCTTAAACGAAAAGCTTCATCCACTTTTTTTCTCTCAACACGTAAGGTTCCACTTCTTCTCGGAGAGGTCCGGCACCTCCCAGACCCACTGCCACACCTCCGTCACTGCCACGTACTCCGGTAGATCAAGTCGACGCCGAATCATTGCATTTAAGATCGCATACCCCGTTGTCGCTTGGCAGTATCGCGTCGTTGCACGATAAGGTGAGTATCTCTTATAGAATATATATTATCTATGTTTTTAGTCGTAGTGGAAAATCAAAGAATGCATTTTCTAGCAAAGAAATGAATTGAATACTTGAGAAAAAAACACGACTTCTGAGTATTTAAAAAGTTATACCTATTTCAGGAGCACACGTCTGGCGGTAGTCCGCGACATTCAATTGCGTCTAATAACAGTTCAAATCCATCGACGCCACCCAGCCCTGCCCACGATCACGGATCGTCTTCGTACGATTCATAGGCGAATTGTTAATCGCTATTAGTTTATCCAAAATTGTAAGACGATTGTCTGGAACGTTGTTAGTCGTGATCAGGTATGTTTGTAAGTTTATTTTTATAGAGATAGGGATATCCTCGTTATATATTCGGTTATTCGTTCTAAGTATTCGGGCCATCGTTAATTTCTTTAAATATAATCTGAATTTTTTTTTTTTTTTTTTTTTTTCTCATTCTTATTTTCATATTGTACAAGATTCTGAAGCCACTAATTGTATAAATTGTGTCCGATAAGATTTAAACATTTTCCCTATCTACGTTAAACCCAATGCTGCGCGATTATCATCTATTTCCGTTATTAAAATATACCTAATAAAGTAATACATAACAAAAGGATTGCAAATATATTTCTGAGGAAAATAGTATTACTAAGGGCAGTCAATTAACTAATTACCATTAAATTATATTATATTAAATTAAATTAAATTAAATTAAATTAGATTAAAAAAAAAAACATAATAAAAAAAAAATTAATACGCTACGCATGCATACATATATATTAGTAATTTATATGTATACAATCGATAGCAATTGATGAGCTGTTGAAAAGATGCGATAAATGATAAAAGTTATTTAAACGATGTATGTATTGGAAATTAATAACGGAATGAAAATAAAAGAAACTAAACAAAGTTTCTATACAACATATATTGAAAAGAAATTAGGTAGATAGTAGTCATGAATTTATACGAGTAGAGAAGCATACATGCGTATATTTAACGAGCAGTGATAAAACAAAGCTAGATAAGTTCGTTTCATTTACAAAAACTATGTGGAAATAATCGTATACTTAGTTGTTATTCTATTCAAATTGTATTCAGTGTACAAAATTGGTATTATTTGATGATTATTTTTATTCTTTTCTTTTTTTATTAGATATTATCGGTATATCGAGAAGAAAACTCTTAAGGTAAAATTTTAAGCTAAATTATTTATCGATCTTTTGTTGATTTTTTCTTTTTTTCTTTCTCTTTTTATACTTCTACGTTCTTATTTTATCATTGTGAATATAATTTTCTTAATAAGCAAAGCCGTGGTCTACTTAAAATAAAAGAAGAAAAGAAAGAAAAAAAACAAACAAACAAAAAGATTACTCCAAGACGGCATAATTGCTAAGTTACATATTAGGTAGGTATAATAATATATACATAATACATAATAATAATAAGAACGATCAAATCTTACGGTCGACAAGTATTATATATAGACACGACGGATAAATATTTAATATAATTTACGGAATTTTATCTGAATTTATTTATTTATAAAAATCAAAGTAAATCAATATTACCTATATTACCCAATTAATAATATAGATAAGATTTATTCGTCCTCAAGCCCTTACTCGTACTATCAAGATTAATATTATTTATTGTTTTTTTTTCTGTTTTTCCATTTCATATTGTCTATTGTCTATCGTCTATTTTATTTCTTTTGCACAAAATTAGGATTTTTAAAATTCTTAACTCAATACCCAGTTAGCCAGCCAACCAGCTAGTAGCACCGCGTATCGTAATTTATATATATATATTTTTTTTTTTTTTTTGAAAACTTATGAATTAATTGGAATAAAATTGATAAATCTTATGATTTGTCAGTATAACAGGCTTGCTTTTTCGTATCGCATACTTATATCATGCATAATTAATATTTAATATCCATATAACGATTTAAAAACAAATCAACCCGTTAAAAGTTCTTTCGAAAATGGAAACTGTATATTCATATAGATATGTTAACATAAAAATCACAACGACGGACTTCAACTCCGTAAGTTTTTTTTTTTTCTCCAAAACAACATAAGCATAATAGTATTTCTTGTTCAAATTATCTTAAAAATCACATTTCTAACTTATTACACATACATTATATATATATATACAGGGTGAGTTTTCTCCGGGGTCTGATCTGGGAGGAGCTTCAACGTGCTGAAGCTCCGCCTTATTCTATTTTGACTGGTTCGCTTCATCATAATACTGTGTGATTATCGAGCAGATACCCTTATCCCCAAATTTGTTTACATCCACACGTATAGCACACCTCGGAAATACAGTCTTATCGCATAAGGTATTATTTTGATAGCGGGATGTAAGCATTGCCACAAGTACATAATGTTGAAAATTCAATTTATTCAGAAATGAGATCACTCGAACGGCATTCACCATAAATTAAAAGCATGTCAACGTACTCGTCGATAGAATAATTTGCCATATTTTGCTTCAGAATTATTGCTGTGCTAGTGCTTGAAGAGACTGTGAACGACTAGTTACTGGCAAGGTATTTGTGGCAATGCTTACATCCCGCTATCAAAATAATACCTTATGCGATAAGACTGTATTTCCGAGGTGTGCTATACGTGTGGATGTAAACAAATTTGGGGATAAGGGTATCTGCTCGATAATCACACAGTATTATGATGAAGCGAACCAGTCAAAATAGAATAAGGCGGAGCTTCAGCACGTTGAAGCTCCTCCCAGATCAGACCCCGGAGAAAACTCACCCTGTATATATATATATATATAATATTATATATACATACTATTGTATACATAAATTAGTATTTAGAAAATCCATGACAACATTTTTTGGCTACAGAGCTTGTACAAAAAAAAAATAATAATAATAATCATAATAATAATAATATTAATAATAACAAGAAGAGAAAGAAGAAAAAATAATTATTATTATTATAACAAATTTTTTTGTGTCGTGACTATAAATTATACTGTACATATAATATAATATCCTACTTTTTTTTTCTCTATTTTCCTCTTTTTCTCTATCTTTTTAATGTATTTTCCATATTTTTTATTTTTTATTGTGAAGCAATCGATCAATATTCATTTCTCACCAGACATTTGATTCGAATTACCGTATTGGCCGGAATATAAGTCTACGTTCAATTGCTGACATCTGATTCTGCAGGAATTTGTTTTGGATCTGAATATGAGTCGAGAATTTCATTAGTAAATTAGTAATTATTGTCACAGGTGGATATTTATAAACAATATTGAATTTTGTCGAATACATAGCATAAATTGAATACAAT
Source organism: Ametastegia equiseti (assembly GCA_963989295.1). Lineage (NCBI taxonomy): Eukaryota > Metazoa > Arthropoda > Insecta > Hymenoptera > Tenthredinidae > Ametastegia > Ametastegia equiseti. Next base: position 16,490,421 of record OZ022394.1, read on the forward strand.
TATTTTGAACTACATATTTACTCAACCCAACTTCTGACTGATGTTTTCGAAAAAAAAAACTTGTAATTCGAATATTACAATGATCGATTCGACAACGGAGATTCCAATCAATAAAATAAATTCCCTCAAAGGAGTCCCGAATCTAAGTCGAGTACGGTTTTTCAAGGTAAAATCGGTAACCACAAAAACCTTGACTTATATTCAGGCCAATACGGTAATATTTTCGCAGAATCGCATAGCAGTAGATGATTTATTTTTCTCAAATGGTCGAGCGTGCATATTGCTCGCCTGTTTTATGTATCATACGGATTTACATTTTTTGTTTCCTTTATTTTCATTGAAAATTCAGTACCCGAATGCATAAAAAAAAAAAAGAAAAAAACAATCGTCTATTAATCCAGAATCTCAGTCAAATTAAATATTTAGCAATAAATTTAGACTATTCTAGCTATGTCTGCTTCAAATCTAGACACATATTATGCTTGAAGGTAAAATCAAGAATATTTAAAAATTGATGAATTTCTTAACAAACACTTAATATTAATAATAATAAAAACAACCACAACCAACAATAATAATAATAATCATTGTTACGCAGATTCATAGAAAAGTTCATTGATATCGAAACATATATATAAATAATGAAATAAATGAATAATGAATTAAATGAAAATATAATAATAAAATGAATAAAGAAATAAAATATCAACAACGCGTAACGAAAAAAGCGCGTGCATCATTTACAATAAATATGTATTATTTAACGTGTGAATATTAGGCTATATCTAATAATCACTTAAGAGCTCGAGACGATAATAATTAATTAATTAAGGTCGCTTTATTAGAGAGCTTATAAATCGTTCGTTCGGTTATACATTAAATAATACTATTTACCTAAGAGTATCAGGGAGGAGTGCTAGGATAAGGAATAAAACCGATATTTTGTCATCAAGTTAATGAAATCCATTTTGAATTTTCATCTATAACATTTCATTAGTTTGATCGACGAATGATTCGGTTCGACTCCTTGGTGCTGGATACCAAAGATTTTTGGTCAGGATACGACGTTAGCTAATGTTGATACACTTTCAATCGGTTACTAGTTTCAAATTGTTGTCATGCCCAGTCGACATGTGTTTTTATTTTTTATATTTAAAAAAACCTAAAAACAAAAAACAAAAAATACATAACAAATCGAAATTGATGAAATTTACTCAGAATTTCGAGTATTCTCAGATTTCCTATCCTTCCTAATTCGTCGAAGGTGATTTTTTGTTTTATTTTATTTTTTTTCTTCTGTTTCTGCACAAACATACGTCTATATTATAAAATAACGCGCTCTTTCCCTGCGCTAGGGTTTATCATTTTTATGTATTTTTGAATATCCGAGTGGATTATCACTATAGTCATCATTGTCAATATATTTATAATTGTTTAAATAATATCGTAACGGACTTCTGTGTGTATTTGTGCGTTTTTTATATTTTATTTACAAGTCTTGTTATTTTGAATTTTTTGCACTTCTTTTCTAACGATTTCTCTCTCTCTCTCTCTCTCTCTCTCCTCTTTCGACTTAATCCACATTCAATTTAGCTCTATACCATACGATTATGGCGAATCTATATATAGATTTGAATACGTTTTTCTCTATTTTGCTTTACTATAATTAAACAGAATTGATTAATTGTGTAGTGAAATATAGCGAGCGATTATATCGATCGTTAGTCATTATTCATTATGATAATTAATTAGCATATACTGATTTCTAGGCTGGCAACGGTAAACCGTTGTCTATTATATATGCGAATCTATAAAACATTAATGAATTTATAGATTCCATTTTGATATGAACACTTTGATAAAAGTCACTATAAGATATTAATATCATCTATTCAAACAAGAGAGACAAGTTTAGAATAGTGAAAATTAATTAATTCACACGTTTAATAAGGGGTGTGCAATATTTCAATTCAAGTTTTGAATTTCAAACGAACAGCAAAAAAACTTATACATGACATCAATCAATCAACATTAGGTAATCGAAATATATGTATACACCACTTTGTCGATTTAGAAATGCCAAAAGAACTGATGAACTTTTAGTACTATTTCCTTGTTCGATTTGTAATAGTGTTGGGCGAATTCTGATTCAATTTATCACAAATTATCACAATTTATTACAAATTACAATTGTAATTACAATTGTACAATGTACAATTGTTTTACAATTGTCAATTCATTATAATTGTAATTCGTAATGAATTCGAAACAACATTTCAATTACAATTGTAATTTTTCATTGGAAATCAAATCAATTACAAATGACAAACGTAATTGACACCTTTTCTGGTATCCATTAAAAATTACAAATGTAATCGAAACGTTTTCTCGGATCGATTACAATTCACGAATGTGATTGAAACGTTTTTCGAGTCAATTAAAATTTCCAAACGACATCTGTGCATAATTCCGATAATGCATGAGTCTTTTTGAGGATCCTGATTAGATTTGATTATGAATGCATGATCCCGAGTATGTGTAGACTGTATAAATCTTGTATCTACAGTCTACACATACTCGAGAATTGTAATCGATCCGAAAAAAACGTTTAGATTACATTTGAAATTGTAATCGATTCTAAAAAAGCGATCAATGACATTTCAAATTTGTAATTAACTCGAAAAAAAGGTGTCAATTACATCTGCAATTTGTAATTGATTCGGAAAAACTGTCAATGACTTTTATAATTTGTAATTGATTTGACTTTCAATTAAAAATGTAATTTAATTTTGCCCATCACTGATTCGTAGACTATTAGTTCGAATGAACGGAGAAAGGATTGAAATATTGATTAATATGCACACTCCTGTTACCTAGAGAATAGGTATAACCGTATACCATAAGATTTTCTTCCGTGGCGTATAGGGGTGTTTTTCTGGTAGAGAAAGAAAAAAAAACATTGTCTGTTTCAATTGTATATAAGCTCCCATATACATATGAGTGTGTATTTCAGTTTAGGGTATTACATATAGCATTTAAAGATATGGATTTGCACATTGGAATGAAACCTCGAACTATGTAAATGAAACATTAATTTGTTGTGTTTTCAAGAAAAAGAAAAGAAAAGAAATATAATTAAATAGAGAAGGAAGTTGCGATCTCAAGACGTAATTAATAATCACTGAACAGGGAGCAGCTGGCAACTACGCGAGATACAAGCTATTATATTATTCCCCTATACACCGTTCAGACAAAAGTAAAAAAACAAAACAAACAAACAAAAAAGAATAATATGGTATAATAACGTTATTATAGTAGATAAATATATAAATTATAAATAAAATAAAATATTATATACTAAATTATATTAGATTTAACACTCTTATATTTAATACATATATATTATATATATAGTAAGGCCGTTGATAATTGAGAAATGTAACATGTTTAATAGCAAAACATGATATAATACGATAATTAATACATACATATACCGCTATTTATAACACGGAGATAATATCAATAAATATATAAAAGAATTATCGATTTTCATCGTCGATTCGATACAAAGAGTTTTAGGCTCGACTTAGGAAATACAATGATTTTTAACGTCGCTGTACTTATCGCTTCGTTTCCTCCGACCCTCCCCTCGCCCTTCCCTCATCATTTGTCGCTACAAATCATTTCACTCTTTATTAGTATTCCAGAAATCTAAAATCATTCTTCATTGTGAATTGTAACGTGCATTTTATTACTGAAGGTTTCTTTTAATTGTTTGTTTTTTTGTTTACTTTTCCAATCCATCATTATACATAATCAATTGAAAAGCATCTATTTCCGTTCCCTTCACCATAATCAATATTATCACAGATTTGCTTGATTTTAGATCGCTTTTAGACCACTTCTGCTATGTTTTCTGAACACCGCGTAACGTTACGGTATATCTTCTTACTATGGAACAATATTCTATCGATTTCGTTAAGAAAAAGGACAAAAAAAAAACAAAAAAAATGTCTCATCAAAAAGCAGCCTAAGATAGGAAGAAAAATCACAAGAAGAAGAAAGAGAAAAATAATAAGAACTACCTCTCGTTACAGCTGCGTATTCGAAAACATGTTTTTCTGTCGTATAATTAATTCAATTACATAAGTTTTCTATATACATTTGAACTAATAAACAGATAACAAATAAAAAGGAAAAAAAACCTAACACGACGAGCTGACGATTGCATTGATTTATACCTGTCTAACATGAATAATAATAATAATAATAATAATAATAATGATGATGATAAATAAATGAATATCGACAAACAAGTTTATTTAAATTTTTAGGAATTTATATATAAAACAAATATATATATATTATACATATAAATATATTTTAGTTTAGTCGGCTATTAATTATTATTATCATGTGCATTGTTTAAAGTATTTATTAAAATAAACTATAAATAATTCATAATAATAAAAGTTTTTATTATTATTATTATCGATACCTATTACTCATTAGCAGAGCAAAGTTTTTTTTTTTTTACATCACCAAAATGCCAAAAAGGAACTAGCTGTTTCTACATCGCATATAAAATTGATTATGAAAATGCTTCGCTATTGCGTTGTCCGCATAAAAAATACCTACGCCTCATTTTCCAGGCTTCTTATCTCAGTTTCAAGCTTGGGGGCTTTGAAGAGTTCGCAGAATCGATTCTACGAACTGAAACTAACAAATTGCAAATGAGCCAGTTTAATGATTCCGTAAAATACACTAGCCAGTTTAATTCGTGTGTGATTATTGCCTTCCAATCTCCATATATGAGTCTTCTTACCTTCGCCGTAAATTCAATATGTATTGAAATCCAGAGAGTAAGAAGAACATCGCACTTCGCTTCTGTTGTCATTTCATTCAATTTCCTTATATGGTAACAAACTTTAATCTTCCATGGTTTATAAGAATAATGATAATAGTTATGATGAATAACCAATGTAATCGTCTTAATCAATATCATTGACTCTCTCGCGTGATGGATTGAACCTATTGCTCACAAATCATGGAATCCTCAAAGGAAAATCCGTTTGGTGTTAACGTTTCGGAGATATTTGACAAAATGACAAATGTATACCTGACCTGGGTAACATTTTATCCTTTGGAAACAACTCAATCCATTATATTGTTCAATCTCGACAAAATTGGGTATGCGAATAACGGTTGGAAGGGATGAAGGAAGCTCTCTTGTTAGTAAATATATTTTTCACCAAGTATTACTTGACCGTTACAAAGGGGGACTTAAAATTAGGGATATTCAGTTGTTACGGCTTTAGTTTTTATTAATGAAAAATTTATTTTATTCCACACTTTCGTCATAGTTCGGTTAAATTTAATATCGTCAATGTCCTTCGAGTTACTCAACGTATTACAACAATTTCATAATTACGCAGACGAACACAGTCCTGTATTTTCTTACATATTGATTCGCATTATAGCGATCACTGCGCAATTTTCAAAACTTTTTCCTTTCCTCAACGTTATTTTATGTGTATAGGTATGCAAGTTAAGTAGAACTTCATATTTGAAAATATTTTTATACCTCTATATAATATGCACGCCACATTTCATGTAACTTTGACCATCCAAAAAACGCCTATAGCATTAAAAATTTTCACAAATCAGTTGCCACGAAAGTACGATACTTTTACCAAGCATCAAATTCCATCCGCTTGAATATTCTCTAATTCCAAACGGTGATATTGCAAAACGTGTGATTATATTATATTGTAATTTTTTGCTCCAATTTGTAAAAGTTTTTTGGGCCTTAGTCATTCTTAGGATAGCTGAAGTCAAATAGAACGTTTCTTCGTGTATTTATATGTTTTATATATGTATATATATTCTATATATTTGGATATTCCACCTCAACGCGACATGCCTGGGGACCTGGACGTTTTCAAAAAGACTGATTTTTTGTTTTGTTTTTTTTGTCGTGAACTACGTGTCAGAGAAACCTATCCCCGTTTTTACTGGTTTGTCGACAAGTCACACCGTTTAGAATTGATACTTTTTTGAAATTACCCGCTTTTTGGTTTTTTGGATATTTCGTGATCCTATAACTCGAAACTTCATACTTGTCTGTTGAAAAAGACTTTTTTTGGAAATTTGTGCCACTCGAAACTCGATTTTGATGCGAATAAACATGAGAAATTCTGTTTTTTGAAAAAAGACCGTCATCGATTTGTTTGAAAAAAATGTCAAAAATTCTGTAGTGATCGACAAAGATTCCAAGACCTTGGCGATGATGGCAATTCATTTGGTTTCGGAGTTACAGCCACTTCAACATCGGAATATAAAAAAATGTCCAATTGCGCTGGACAGAAAATTTGTAGTTGACGCAGAGTTTTATTAGGAGTCATACGATGTGAAAGAGTAATCATGATATTAGAAAAATGATCTCAAAGATAATAATAATGAATAAAAATCTTTACATATTTGATCGGCTAAGGATTTTTTGGCGAGCGTGAATACTAAATTTTCTCTTTTTCGACATTCAAATGGTTGTAACTCCTGAACCAAATGAGTCGCCATCATCGCCAAGGTCTTAAAATCTTTGTCGATCTCTACAGAATTTTTGACATTTTTTTTTAAGCAAATCGATGACGGCTTTTGTTCGTCGAACCAATTGCTGATGTTTAATTGCATAAAAGACAATTTTCGAGTGGCACAAATTTCAAAAAAAAAAAGTTTTTCAAAAAATGTCCCGTCCAAACGGTGTGACTTATCGACAAACCAGGAAACAGAGATGGGTTTCTTTGACTTGTCGTCCACGTGATAAAATAATTTAAAAAAATCATTTAAAAAAAGTCGAGGTCCGCGGGCATGTCAAGTTGAATTGGAATACCCCATATATTTATTTGTTTATTTGTATATTTCTGCGTTCAAGTCTGCCGATGAATGGAAATGAATACTTATCCGAAATATGTATAGATCGATGAAGACTCTTCTTCTCAGTGATAGGCCCGCACCCCTATTCGATTTGATTAAGACAAGTTTAACTTTCGATTTCGAGTTTTGATACATTAGATTGCTTAATTCGAATCCTTAATCTTAATTCTTTAACGTTATTCACTATTTTATAATCTATATAAATTCATGCATTCTTCGATATCCTTCATAGATAACATCTTAATTAAAGAGAAAATACTATTTGTTTAGTCCGAACAAATAGAGAGAAATCCGTAGAATTCTATGCTTAGAGGTATGAATCTAAAGTACGCACTATATTAAAGTAGAACGATTATCGGGAAAGCTTTTCAGGGAAGTTCAGAAGTTTTTTACATCTACATAGGTAATAGAAAAAAATAAATAAAAAATAAATAAAAATAGGTATTTAGTTTATCGGAGAAGTTTTTAATAACTCTATATCGTTTTTAAAATTCAAATCGTCCCTTCTCTTCTCCGTCGCTCTTGTATTATATTTCATAAGTATCTTTCTTCTAATTATACCCTGCTGGCCAACAGACCAGGGGATAACTTTCTCTATTGATAATCCCGTCATATTCTACTCCATTTACAAGTTATAATTAATATTACTAACCGTTAGGAATGAGTATATATATTAATCAATGGACGTAACATTACTCTAGTCACTTAAGTCAGTGTTTCAAATCATTTTAAAATTCGTTTTCATTTTTACTATAATAAACTAGACGTTTTATGGTACAAGATTCAATTAGATTCGCTCATCAAACAACGGATGTTATTTTTTATTTCTGGCATCTTATAATTAATGAATTTCGGAAACAACGACCTGAATGACAATGCGTCGCTATTATTATAGTTATCTATTGTTATGGGCTAATAAATGCAATGATTAATGTATTATACAATTGTCTATAGATATTTTTTTCTATAATCTTTCAACCCCGGCTGTATATAATTTATATCTATATGTATACATAGGAAGAATACTGCGAATACTACCCTAAATAATCTCTTCTCACTATTATTATAACTGAATTCTATTTTTTTTTCATAATACATATGTATACATTTATGCAGCGGCGATGTGTTTGTAATAATGTTCAACGGTATTAATTCAGGTATAATTCATACCCCAGATCTTTATTATTATTTTATTTCCAAAATATATGCTCATCGACGATCTAAAGTATATGTCGATTGAAAGAAAACAATTCAATTTCGATTTTTTTTTTTTTTTTTTTTTTTTTTTTTTTTACAAAACGAGTTTACCGCACCCCGTCTTTCGATCAATTGTGCGATATTATAATAAAATACAATAATAAAATGGATAAATCATTATCGTGCTAATGCGGTAAAAGAGAAAGAAAATAATTATTGTCCAGTAATCACGGATTCCTCAATAAGAAAAAGAATGATCGATTAGGGATGTACTGGAAAATAAAAATCGGTAATAAATCAACCACGATAAAGACGATAAGAAAATTGATTTTCAATAATAACAGTGCCCAAAAATGATCAACAAATTATCAACAAACAAATCATCGTTTAGCAAATTTTTAGAGAATGTTTTTATTTTGTCACGTGTGAAATAAATTCATTGATTTTTCTGAATACACATGAATTTTTGAACAATTTTCTCATCATTTTGAAATTTTCGTTTTGAAAAATTTTTTATCAGGAGAAATGAACGAAAAATCGTGAATTTTGGATGTTTTTCTGAAAACGTTGCATATTACAATCAAGAAGTTTCGGTGGCATTGAACAAATAAATTCATAAATACAGCCTTTACAAATTTTCCAGAACGGAAATTTGAAAATGATAAGAAAATTCTTCAAAAATTCATGTGTATTTAGAAAAATGAACAAATTCATTTCACACGAGACCATGAAAGTTTCTCTAAAAATTCGTCGAACAATGTTTTGCTTAAACAATTTATTGCTAATTTTTCGGCATGATTATTCAAAATCATTTTTCTTATCGTCTTTATTGTGGTTGATTTTATTCCGATTTTTATCTCATCATGAAGTATTCAATATTGTCTACAAGACTCATTTTTGATTGAGAATTTATAGCCAGTAAATCCCTAATTAAAAACGAACGATATCTTTTTCTTTTATCAATTATATATCATTGAATTAACAAAGATGAGTTTGTAGTTTGATTACTAAGGCAATTTTTTTTTTTCTCCTGATCTTAAAACACCTGGGTATTTTTTTCCTCAATTTTATCTTCCACAACAATTTTCATTTAATATTAATAATGGCATTTTAACAATAAATTCATCTTCTTTACATTTGTGCTGAAATATTACTTATTGTTAGACTCGAAGTTTTATGATTATCGGTATGTGTATATAATATGTTGTAGCAGTCTATTTGATAATACATAATTATGATAAAATATTCAGTAAAACAACCTGCGATACTGCTGAAGCGAAGAAAAAAAAAACCATGAATAAAATAACAAATACTGTGAAAAAAAGAACAAAAATATCACTAAAGGACATCGATGTTTAATCTTCTGGCTGTTACAATAAAATTATGAATTCCTTTCAAAATGAATCAATTCAAAACTTAAATCATAAAGTTAGGAAGAGAAAATCCTAGTTACTAAATGTTTCATGCACTAAAAAGCAACAAATAGACTTTACAAATGTAAAAAATTATTAATAAGTGAGAAATGAACAAGCATAATGTTTGTTTGAACATACTTAGCTAAATATTTTATAGTAAACTACGATGTTTAAATGTAACGATGATAATATGTATAATATTAGTGAGCTAATGATTAAAATGAAAGAAAAAAAAAAAAAAAAAAAACACAAGAAAACTTGAAAATATCAAAATTGAGATTAGTTAGTCTACAAAAGTTTTATAATCTTATATTGATATAGGATTTTATTTATACATTCAATATCCAAATTTATCTAATTCATTCAATTTTAAGACGAGGCACAATACAATGCATTTTAAACAGCAATAATATTAACCAGTTTTATGTTATAATCTAGCCATTCTGCGTGTTCACGTAGCTGCCAATCCAAGCCAAATCGGCGACTAACTGAAATACTAATAATAATAATAAAGGGAGGGAAAAAAAAACAAAAAAAAAACAAGGTTTGTTCATGCGGCAAAACTATAAACTATTTGTAAAAAGAGCTTGAAACTTTGTCTAATTCAAGAGCGCTGGGGAAAAAATAAAATAAAAAATTTGATAGAAATTTTGCTAAAAAAATGACTAGTTTGTTAATTATTGTTTGTATTTTTGTTGGTTTTTGTTTCCTCACTGACAAACAAAACTGATGTACATGGATAGGAAATTTTTCATCTAAATATAATCCAGCATCTTGGAGCTATTAGTTGAATCAATCATTTAAATATACCATTTTTGATCCGATATCTTTAACGAGTACAGTTACTTCATTTTTTTCGTTGAAAAAAATCCAATTATTTACTTAATCTCAGATGTGCAAGGGCATAGAGTTTAATAATTAACTTATTTTTCATGCATTCGACATCATGGCTCGGAGACCTGTTTGATGATATTATAGATTGTTTATTTTAATTATTTTTCTCTTTTTTGTATTTATTTTTTGAATAACAAACATCAGTCAGTCACCAAATTTCATCGTCATCTGGATAATAGATGATATATCGCCTAGTATGTAATATTTGTAAAAACCTTGGTATATAGATATATTGAAATACATAATATTATTACTACCGATCAAAAACACATACCCAGGGGGTTTTTATTTTTTCTATCAAATTTTGAACGTTGTCAATAAATTTTTTGCGACGTTATATCTACTCGCGTTGCATTTTGCAACTCGCTATTACCACAGAGACTTTGGAAAACGTTGGTGTAATTTATCTTCTTTCTTTTGCTCAGTTTCTCTCTTTCTTTCTTTCTTTCTTTTTTACTTGATTTCTCTCCTTTATCAGTCGGCACTTTATACTTTTTTTTTGTTTTTTTTTTCTTTCTTTAAAACGTGTGACTTCTGCGACATTTCAATATGTTAGCGTCGCTGTCAACGTCGTTAGCTAAATGTTACAACGAAGTATCTGACGGCGGGGTACTTTCGTGGTGGCTGACGTGGCTCAGGGAATGCTGCAGCGCTACTGGCGTCAGCCATTCCTTGGGCAAACATCGTTGTAGAAATGGTACGCAGGAACTAAAATACGCTAGCCGATTTACCCATCCGGGTATCTCCAGGCCACAGAGGATCTGAAAAATCCGAATCATATACTGTTTAGCTGATATGCTAATCCTGTTTTCAACAAGGGACGATCTTTCATCGATTTTCAGCGTAGTACTGAGAAAAGACGTAATAACTAACTGAGTAATGATGTAATTGCATAAAATGTGCGAAGGTTTTATGAAAAGTGAACAGATTTGTTGAAATTCAAGGAAATTTTATCAAGATTTTGAAGAGATTTGATGGAATTTGATAAGATTCGATAAAACTCTATGAAATTTGATTAAATTTGATAATACCCTTATACGAAATTTAATCAAATTTTACGAAGGCTGGAAAACAAAAAAAACTGTATGAATTTAAGACAAGGCTGGTGAAATTTTGTTCACCTGAGTTAATTGACTGCTAAAATGATTGCAGTTTTTGTTCATCAGGTGATAACGATCTCCACGAAAATCTTTTCCAAGTTCGGCGATGATCCTGGATACGTCTTCTTCTGTAAAATCCGTGTAGCCAATTTGTACGGATTGTCTGTATTTGTCGAAGTAAAAAAATGTATAAAATTAATCCCTAAGATTTTAACGTAATAGAATTTACAATTATCTTCTGTTATTCGATACGGCGCTCTTACCTAAATCTAAATTGTTCGCCTAGTTCCTCTGCTGCTCTTGGTCTAATGTCAAATATACCGGATATTGGCAGTGTGTGTCCGCCGTATGCCCATTCTGCAAATAAACGAGTACGTCTTTATGGTATTCGATCAAACAATTTACAAAAATTGATGGGGGAGAGCAGGACAAGCTAGGATACAATGCTGAAGCACCGTCCTAAATTTTTTTCCTCAAGTTGAATGAGTTTATGAATGATTGATTCTCTAGCTGAGAGATCATTTTCATCAAGTGTAATCGAATTCAGGTCCTCAATTCATGAAGTCTTTTACTAAAAGTCGATGATACTTGATAATAGGAACCGGTGTAGTCATTTGGCAATTATCTACATAGCTGCTAGTCGATTAATACGTTGAATATCATCAGGTTCTGGTCACAAAAGTCATGAAATTCGATGACAATGAACTGAAGCTGTTTGGCATCAGTACAGATCATTAAAAGATTCTGGATCCTTGATCAAGACCAATAACGATAACAAGGAGCCTATTGTAAACGGTATATGTATTGAATTCCCTGATATTTCCCGGTTTTTCAATTGAAAAATTTATATTCCTTCAGGAATTTTTTAACCTGATTTACTCAAGCAACACAATTTTTGCAAGCGAATTCTGTGCAACTTAAACAACACAAAAGTTTCATCACAAAATGAAATTGTTAATTTTTCTTGTAATTTTATATTTCACATAAACTCAATCAATAAAAATGTTCATTAATTATTGCTTTTCCAAATAACGAAGATTAAATTTAAGGATTGTTGAATTTGGAAAATTTGCAGTTTCTTTCTCTTTCATTTAAAGTAGTCTATCTTTGGCTTAAGTTTCTCAATGAAGACGTGTTCATACGGCGCTCCAAGAATCAAACTGGAAAACAAATTTTGAATCAACGAATTTAAGCGCAAAGCAGTCTTAATTCAATTGAAATGGGAGAATGTTCTAATTTGATTAATTTTCAAACATACCAATTAACATATCAATTCAAAGAAACTAAGGTAACTTCAGGATTAGCGCAAGGTTTTCAGATATTTTTGAAAATTGTACAAGCTGTAGGTGAAAAATTGCAAAATTCAAGGATATGAGCCCAAATTCCCTGACAATTCTATGTCATCTAGACACTCTGGATAATGATGAAACGAGTAATCAAACATATCTTTAGCAAAATTAAAAAAAATAAAAAACAACTACCAAGTAACATCCGAACAACAATGATAATTGTAAATAATATTTCAATCCAGACGTTCTCATTCCATGTGTAAAAAATTAAACAGGTTTCGCTCACAAATACACATAGAATAACAGATTTCATTAGAGATTCACGACAATGAGATGAATCCACGCAGTTTCTATGACTTACCTGTACCGTATATCTCAACACCAGAGTGAAATACTCCCAAGCCCATTGGGGTCGTGTATTCGTTGATCCAATACTGGAAATGAGAATAGAAAGAGGTATAGATTTATTGAGGGGGATTCCGCAACTCCGTTGTTATTGTGGAATATCAAAGTAAAGAAAATATAGAATTTTTTTTTTTCTAGTGAGTGAGTCGATCCCCAGACTCACCATATCATAAACGTTTAGAATGATCGGTTCGCGTGCCATCTTTGGAATAAGTTCCTCGCTGTCTTGAGGATAGCCAAGACAGCTTGGGAACGAGAGATTGCAGCCAAGACCTGACGGAAACATCATAGAAAGATACTTCTAGCTGGTGATTCCAAGTCACGCTATCTAACTTCCAGCTCACCTAGCAAGCAGATACACAAATTCTAGTCAACAATTACAGTCTACACAAATTTTACTGTACACACTATACAAATACACAGGTGCGTTCTTACACAAATAACGTCTCGAACTCAGTTACATTCTTCATTTTTATCAATTTTGATATCTATATTAGGGTGTGTCGAAAATCGACTTTGATTTTTTTTTTTGCTCAAAACTTAAGGTTTAGAGCAAAGAGACATTGAAGAGCTCCTCGTTCGCGGACGGCGCTGTAGCTTGAAGTTTAGAGGTCGCTCAACCAGGCTTTAGGATTCCCATCTAATTAGCACGTCAAAAATATTGTTTCTCGTTCAAAATGATGTCAGGCAACCAAAAAATGTCCGATGCCTGTCTTTTTCGGCTCATTTGAAAGCGAGACTCATCCCCTAAACGATCATAGGTCATGCTTTGACATACCTCGGTCCAATTTTTTCTTATTGCATTTTTTTACCACACTAGTCACCTTTTTCAAGTTTAAAAAGTCTCCAGGGTATCAATGAGTCTCAAATAAATTGCTACAAGTATTGATTCTTGATTCGAATGTAAAGAACCAATTCCAAAAATTGATGAAGCATGAAAAACTTCTCAAAATGAACATGATCTTTTACGATACGGAAATACCGAAGTGAAAATTGAAAAAAAAAAACGAAAGAAAATGATAAAATTAACAAAGTATAAAATAAACTCACAAAAATTAGAGCAGTTAAAAACGACCTATAATCGTTTAGGGGATGAGTCTCGCTTTCAAATGAGCCGAGAAAGAAATGCATACGACATTTTTTGGTTGCCTGACATCATTTTCAACGAGAAACAATATTTTTTATATTGTTTAAACTTTAAGCTACAGCGCCCTCCTTGAACGAGGAGCTATTTAATGTCAAAAGCTAAAGTTTTGAGTGGTAGGAGCGAACAAAATCAAAGTCAATTTTCGACATATCCTAATCTATATCACATACAAACTAGCTCTCAGGTTCCAAAACTGGCTAGATCCACCATTGATGAATGCAAGATAATCATGGAAATAAAATTATTCAATTACAAGGAACGAATCTAATTACTGTTGTATATCTTGTAGAATAATATCAACAGTGTTCTGTGTAATGTAGTCAGAAGATACAATATTATTATTAGATTTGCATTTGACTTGGCTTGTTTAGACAATAATTGAAGGATTTGGCCAGTTTTGGGATTCATTTCTAAGATTTAAACTGATTTCGAAATAAATACTTGGGGACATGGCCAGTTTTGAAATAAATACATAAGGATATAGCTAGTAGTTACGCTGATTTTTGCAGTATGATTTTGACCATTTAAAATAACATTGGAGCTTAATACAATGTGAACATAATAGAAATTCATGAACAACTCGATTTCTCGAGTTTTTCGGCTTGGCCGGATTCGAAGCAGTCAATTTAAATGATTTTACTGTTCCAAGAGAAAAGGCAAATTCATGAAACCTTAAGTTTCAATGGAATTATCGAAATTATTGAAATTTGGCACAGAATTTGATATTCAGACCTCACAGGATTGAAAACAGTTAATTCGAGGAAAATATAGATAAGATTGATACTACGGCTACCTCTTGAAAATGGATAAATTAAACGTGTAGCAGCGTGGCGCTAATTCCAGCCTTGTTTCAATATTTTTTTGTCTCATACTAAAACTTTGTTCTTCCCCAGCTGAAATTCAACTTGTCAAAAGCTGGAGTTGAACAAAAACTATCGACGATTGTTTCTAGAATAAGAAAATTCTGTTTTTTCTAAACATCAGAGTAATGTTCAAAAAAATGCATCAGCTCTGATAGACACAGCAAACAATTATTTCATGTTACTCAGAATTTAGTGGAATGCACAGACTAGCAAAAGAGAATAGATTGAACTGCGCTTTGTGGGATGATAAATCTTGGATTCTGAGAAAACTTGATATTTGCAACGAAAAACCTACTCAAAACAAATGCTTTTCGAAGAAAATATCCTCCACTTTAGAGTCCCTGTAAGGCAACGAAAGAAAATAATGTGTTTTGGAGAATACAAGATCAGCTGTGAGATCTGAAAGTTTTATTACCGCTGATTTTTTATACAGGTAGCGATAATGCAAATTTGTAGGGCGCGATCATTTTTGCTTTAGGACAAATCTTGTTTAATTGGTACTTTTCAAGGCCCAAACCTCTTTGGCCGAATGTAACACAATTTGGAAACGAACAGCTGGAGGGATAGCGGTTTGAAATTTCTGTTTTGTAAAACTGGCGGCAACTATTCAACTAACTTCAGCAAAATTCACCGAATAGTTATCGTTGACCACAAGTAGAACATTTCATTCCACAATTTTTGTCGAGTGATGAGGAAATGTTGGAATAATATTCATAACTTACATTAATTACATACAGACAACATTAACTTAACTTTTGTTACAACCGACTGTCCGGCTTTTTCAACTAAACTATAAATACGAATACAGTTCAAATAACGTTACAACTTGTGCTTAGAAATTGAATTAACAAAAATAGGATCACTATACAATTTTGCTATTCAAATAGCAGCGACGTTAATAATCTATGGGTGTAATTGACGAGGTTGAAGTTCCTAACGTTAACGCAACAAAGTAAATTGTAAAGATTGATTCCATGACTTGGAGGATTGGAAAGCACCAAAACACGGTGCATAATTTTACGAATTTAGTAGGATAGAGCTGCTTCTACTCTTCGACAACTCTAACGACATTTGAGTCACGAACTAGTGAATTGCTTCCTTGAATTTGGTTACGTTAACATGACGAACCTTAGCTTGATTATAAATGAGCAGTTTTTGTTACGGGAAAGTCGCAAAGCATGAACGAGAAGTCTCACTACTTTGAACTTCTCACTTCTATCTTATTATCTATAGAGTAGGATCACGTCTATTGTTTTTCATCGTCAGCTATGGGAGAACTATACTAAATAAGATGAAATTTACTATGATAAAAGTAAAGAGGGTGACACATTTTTCTTTATCTTTGAGGACGGCTCTGCAACGATAGCCAGTTTTTATCACAACGGTTCGAACCGAAAAGAAAGAAGAGATACGAATGTAGCGATTCAACGGATTGAAATCACTGAAATTCGTTAATTAGTGACAAAAATACTCTAGCAATTGGCAGGTTTTGTTAGAAATCATTGAAACTAATGGGTGAAATCCTTTGCCGAAAGACACGAGATGTGATTCTCTAAAACTCAGGCTTTCGTTAATTATTTTAAGGTTAGATTAGGCCAGACAAAAGATTCGGACGACTGGATGTTGGGGGTTATTGGCATCTGCCCAGAGGTGAAAGAAATTACAAATACCTAGCATGAAGGGGATTGAACGATGCTTATTATTTTAATCGAAGTATTACCTCCGCGGATAAACGGGGCGAAGGTTTTAGCGCAATCTCTCGCACATATCGCAGTGTATTCGTCTCGTCTTGACGCTTTTTGAGGATGACTGACTATTTTTAGATATTTCGTTAGTGTATTGAATTCGGTTCGAGTCCTTGTCTCAATATCGCCTGGAGATGTTTCTTCTATTTTCTCCGATTGTCTTAGACTTTTTGAAATTAATTATCCGGTTATTTGACGCGAAAAATACATTGAATGCGGGACGTCAACATCTGCGATTTTTCAAGCTACTCCATTTGGTTCGAAACCCCGATGTAAATTAACCTCGAAACTTTGACAGCGCGAGACCGAACAGAAGAGTATCGCATTGCCTTCTATCGACCAGTTTTTGCAACTTCTTTTGTTCCATCTCGCACTCGATCCTTTGTTCGATGGTTCTTGAACCGGAATTTAAATTTCAAGAACGGCCTATTATTCTAATCATACAACCCGTTGGAAAGCAAGTTTCGTTGAATCTTCATAAATATAAGCCCAAAATAAGGATCTGCTACTTTCAATGAGATCATTATTTAATCAAACTTTCGCAAAATATTTTGTGGCTGTTCGAGCATTGAAACACAAACCCTATTTTACCATGATACAGCCGCGGTATACAAATTCGTTGATTGTTTTTATATTTTCCCTATAAGTATTGCAATTTACGAGTCCAATGACAATTTTGAGTTTGAGAATTTGTATACAAATAATTCGGCATCGTATAATAGCTTGCTGCTATCGTTGACTGAAAAATTTAAAGACGGCTATCCTTATGGGGTTTTGTGTGCCAGTCAAGTGGGCCCAAGTGGGCTCGGGGATACGAACGGTCTTCAACTTTACCGACAAAATAACGTTGCACTATATCTATAGTGTGCACATAATATAGATATACCACAATGTTATTTCAGTCGGTAACCAAGTCCATTTACTCGGCACACCAAACTACCCAGGGTTAGCTGTCTTTAAATTCTTCAGTCAACGCTGCTATTATTGAATACCTATACCCAGTTTTTCTCTTAGCTGCAAAAATATATTCGACTAATGTGGAATTGATATCAGCTATAAAAAAAGAAAAGAATATACGGCATGATACCATTGATCCTCTTGGATTTCCAAAATCGAACTGTAGATCATACCTGGTCGATAAATGACCTGTACATTTTTTCTCGATTTTTGGAAAACTAAGAGCATCATGCCCTTCGTTTATTCTTCTTTCATCAATGATATCAATTTCATACTAATCGGATGTATTTTCGCTGAGAATTTAGCTTTCAAACATCCCATATGAGAAAATCGTGTTACATTTCCCAAAATCCCACAGATCTCGAACTGCAGTATGATGCTTAGTCAATGACTGCAGTCATCATACTGTTTTTAAACCTGTTGTAAACCTGTTCATTACCGCCCGGCCTTCAAGTCGAGAAGAGTAAATAATTCTATTTATTGCTATAACGTTCAAAATCGAAAGAGCTAGAAGTACATTTCATTGTTATTAGTTTTCGAAATATTCCCATTGTCTTTAATTTATCTCTTTCGCGCTCTGAAATATGTGGTAAACTTTAGAGCATAAAACGCAGAATTAGCCGATTGTCGCCTTCGATTTATGCGACACAATTCGATGCAGACGATAAAGTTAGGTATTTCCATTGGATCCGACCAATCGTAATGCTTCTAAGTCGCGTTGCTCGAATGAAATTCAGCGACTTATGAGACGAATGCGATTGGATGAGTCAGTAAGTCTAACGGAATGATCCAATGATAACGCTCAATTGCGTCGATATTTGTGTAGCTGCAGCAGGAGAACCGCGACAGGATATGAATCATATCCACTGATCACATCCATGTTCAACTGCACGCGAAAGTACAGTCGATCGCAAAATTGACGTACAGATACAGAAGTAAAAACCTGATTGTATACAGAGGGGGAGAGAAACTCCGAATGACGATTTGTCGTATATTTTGACGTTTTCTCGTCAGTAGATAAAATAAATTTTGAATACAAATCTCGTCAGATCTACTGTATCATGCCATCACAGTATCACGTGTAGACCAGAGGATAGCAAAGCGGAAGAATTCCATGTCGTACTTTTGGAAAAGGACGTAAAATAACAACTTGCACGTGAAAATGTATCCTCGGCATTGAGGTAACATATTTCTGTTAATTTTCCTTATATCTGAGCTCATCCCACTATTCTACAGAAAATTGACAAAACGAATAATAGAACAAACAGTGTCAAAAATACACTCTGCATCTTCGTCTCGATTGTTGTTATCCACTCATACATCTATACGTTTATCCTGCTATTCTATTCGAAATAAGTATTTTTTAGTTCGAATATTTCGAACACACAGGATCCTCAATGTACTAGTGGCTAGTACACAATTATTTGACGAATCTGTAAGGTACAGCTGAAGTATAGCTTCTGATCAGCTGCTCTAGCTTCGACGAAGTATAATTTTCCCTTCACTGCTGCAGATAACGAACTTATCAGTTATTATTCCCCTATTTATCGCCGGAAATCCGACCCTGCCTCGAATTCCTTATGGGTAAAAGGAGGAAAAACTCCTTACTTAGTTATTGTGCCACTTTTCTGCATGAACCGTCTCATAACTCCGCATTTCAATCATTAACACTCAAAATTCTAACTCTGGAAGTATCGCCAGGTACAAACTTGGAACTGGATTCAATTCCGAAGTCGATTACTGTTTTCAGTCCCATTTGCGGAATTTTTTCATTCCTCGTAACAGAAAACACGTGTGTATTTACATATTATCCGTATAAAACGATAAGTTTCAGTTACTACAAAACTGTTTCTATCGACACGATGAAATCGAATTCATTCAATACTGGGCTAAAGATTATGGAGTTACCAAGGTCAATCAATTGTCAAGTCAGATGTGTGCATCTCATTTTTTTCACACAATTGAACAACCTCTACTGTTCAATTATTATGCTAGAGTATAATTTTTTACACTGAAATGACCGAAGATGATAACATAACTGTAGTCATGGCTTGTGTTTTGGAATACATGCTTGGTGCGAGGTCTTTTAAAACTATACTCCAAAGTCACTCGAAATTATCCAAATCGATTGAAAGTCATTAAGTTACTCAAACTCGTCTAGCCATTAGAAAGTATGTCAAGCTACCTGAAATAATTTACTTTAAAGAGAAAGAAAGACTTCCAGAGTCACTTGAGTTCATCCGAAGTGACTTCGAAGTCATTCAATCATTGAACATCATGTAGATTTTGAAACGGATATGATCACTTCAGAATATTCAATGATTTCAGGTCATAATGAGTCAATCGAAGTCACGTGAACTCTTATCAAGTAATTCAGTCACTTGCAGGCATGTAGAATCACGTGTGGTCATATGATCACCTGGTTCTCAATATCTGCAAAATTTACTCACAGTCTATAAAGTCACTCAAAGTCATGCAAAATCCATTGAGTTACATTAGGCCATGTGAACTTGCTCTCAGTCACTTCAGAGCATGAAACGTCGCTATAAATCACACGAAGTGCCTTGAATTTATCATGTTAAGTCAAAGCAGTTAAATGATATCAAAATTATGAAAAACAATTTACAACAACAAATAAGCCGCATCTCATCATCCATTGCCTTACATTGTTGTGATACGTTATGATGTTGCAGTAAGAATACTGCCAATATTTGCGAATTGAGACTCTAGAGTCTTCAAAATTATCAGTCTTTTCAAGTTTCGCAGTTTAGAAGTCATACGTAAGCTCAGTTGATAGAAACGCTTGAATCTTCCGCACTATCCTTCGGTATCCAATTTCTACATGAGGTTGAACGAGGTTGAAGTTCATAACGTTAACGCAACAAAACGATTGGGAAACATGCTTTATTTCTTGACTTGAACGGTTCAAAAACACGAGAATACAGTGCATGATTTTCCAAAAGTGAGTAAAACACAATGATGTCGACAATTTTTCAAATCTAATAACATTCGAGTCATATAACAGTGAATTTTCCCCAATAATTCTGTGACATTAACGTTATGAATTTCAACTTCATATTTCTACCAATCCTGATAAACTCCAGTGTCGAATCAATGTGTCGAATAACGTTGTTCCAATTTCGTTCATATTCTATGTGGTTTTTCTCGCAGTATTTAGTCGCTGGATACTTACGCACGTTGCAATGACGACTCCGATGTGCGAGGATGGCGGATTGCTCAGAGAATGGGCACCGCTGACTCAACTGCTTCAACAAATACCACTCAAGTCTCAAAATGGTCTATTTACGCAGGATGTTAATTTCACGTGCATTGACGCTGTGACAGAATTCATCGCCGTCGGTACCAACCATGGTTTGGTTTACTGGTATGGCAGGGAGAAAGGAGACCTTCAAAGGCTACGCTGCGAAGTATGTGAGAATTTCATTTTCGAATAAATAATCAATCTCATTGATCGATCATAAAAGCTGCTTTCACTTCAATATCTTCTCCTGAAATTTGTTCCTCGGATCGTTACGAACTCAGAAAGGCAGCGAAAGCTTGAAAATTTGATCTCATACCTTATTATTTTATTGAAAAAAGCCTGAACTACTGCTACGAATTTGTTTTCTCTATGAAGGCTCAGCGGCTGACGTTATTTGCTGTATTTGGAAAAAGTTATCAATCTAAACAACCAGAAAAACTTGATTTCAATTTAGGTTCTTTGCTATAGTTTGTTCCTGGACTGATTTACCTTTTTTGTAGAATACAAACGCGACGATCACCTGTGTGAAGGTGATATCGACGGTGGATTACATGGTAGCGGCTGGTAACGATCAAGGAATAGTAACGGTTTTTCAAATTCCAAAAAACCCCCCCGACTCATTGCCCGACAGTCTGAAGCCGAAGCAAAAGAAGCAAGTGTGTATAATTTGCAGATATTTGCTAATCGAATGAAGAAATGATTTTCTCAGTGACAGTTCTCGCTCTTACTATTTACATCTTAAACCTTTTGATCAGGTCGAGCGATACAACATTGGCGGTCTTCACAGAAAAGCCGTAACTACCGTCGAATGGTCCAAAAATGGGATGAAGTTGTTCAGCGGAGACCAAGACGGCCTTGTAGTATTAACAGAGATTGACTTCTACATGGTAACCGCTAGTTTTCTCAGTTAGGAAACGTCAAATCTCGCTATAGGATTGACAGATATTGAATCACGTTCTTGTTTTCATTTCAGCATTTATCAAAGTCGTCCGAATTACTTAACGAAAAGTATCCAGTAGTCCAACTCAGCTACCAGCAAGGGTTGCTTCTTGTTTCCACAGTATTTCGCACAATTTTAGTAAACAGAAATCAGAATGACAAAGTATCTCAGGTTGGCCAGAAGGAACGCAAGACGTTAGTACTTTGATAAATTTCAAATAAATCAAAATAGTCTTAGCGGCGTAAGATTTTCAGTTTATTTCGCAATTTATATTACAGATTGGGAAAATTAGGCGCAACTTTTGGCCCTCGTCAAAGTCCCGTTCAGGAACCGATCATCTACTGCAGTCGACCTGGCGTCAGGCTTTGGCAAGCCGACAAGCTCGGGACAGTTATAAAAACGCTTATATTTAAGGTAGAAGAAAAACAGTAATTCAGGAGTTTATTAGTGTCGAATATCCATTCCTGTGTCTTTATATAACGGAATGATGTTTGCTTCAAAGGACGCTCTTCAGACTGGCTACACGGAAGTTGAATTGTTGAATCCGGTTTCTGAGAACGGTAAGAGAAGCCGCGGAGAGCCAACGCTTGGTGTGATATTGCCGTTCGCTGAAGATCTCCTGGTGACGTACAGCGAGGATGTTGTATACGTGATAAACCCCACGAATGTTGGAATAACTTCTGCTGTAACGGATCTCAGGCGTGTTACAAGTGTGGCTTGCAACAAAGATGAAATGTTCATACTCGAAGGAGACAGGAATATTATTCGCGTCGCTTACCATCCGGAAACAGAGACTCTTCTTTCTGGTAAGTATACAATACATTCATCATTCTTACATCGCTGTTTAGTTAGTTAGTTATGCATCGAGGGGCTATTCACTTTGGAAATCCTCTGTATCGTGATGTTTGAAGTCACTTGAAGTCAAGCTTGAAGTTTTTGAAAGTCAATTGATGATTATGGAAGTCTCAGAAGTTTTGAAAGTAACTAAAACTCTCTGGAAGTCACAAGTACTTGGCTCAAAGTCACGGAATGCCTCATAGTATTACCTGTTAGTTGCTGGAGGTCTTTTGAATTCTTCGAAAGCCTTAAAAATTCTTTGGAAGTCTGAAAATCTCTCTGGGAGTTTCTAAAATCCTTTGGAAGTCCTAAGAATTCCGTGGAAGTCGGTGAAAGTTCATTGAAAGTCTTTCGAAGTCATTGCTCGTCTTATCTCAAGTTTTTGGTAGTCTATTGAAGTTTTCGTCATAAATCACGAGGCGTATGCGCGGGATATTCAGTTAAAATTAATGATAGTCATCAGTAGTCATTAAACAGGGTGTCTACATGTCCTGCAAATCCTAAAAATCCTGGAATTAGCATGGGATTTTTTTGAAAACCTTGAAATCCTGGAAATGGCCTGGAATTTTTTCGAAATCCTTGATTTGTTTCCAATTAAAGAATTTTCCTATTTTCTCCACAGTATATTTAATTCTTTAATTAATATCCACATTGTGAATACTAGCCGAAATAGTGATCTAATCATTTTATGCAATATGTGACCTACTAATGGGTGAAAGGTCAAATAACTTGTATGATTTGAGTGAGAAAATACTTCAACTTCTTCAAAATGCTTTAGTCACATTGTGGCACTTTTCAGTAGTTTTGAATTTTCATAAAAATATCCCTGGAAATCCTGAAAAATGCCTAGACCATTGGAAACCATAACTCTGTAGACACCCTGTCAAAAGTCTCTGGAAGTCACGATTAGACTCATCTGTAATCATAGGTGGTCTTTGGAGTTCAGTGAAAGTCACTCGTAGAGTACAGAAGTTTCCGAAAGTAGCTGGAAGTTATCGATAGTCACTGGAAGTCCATTGAAATCGTTGCTGATCACCGAAAGTCACCGAAAGTCGTTAAAAGTCACTGTTCAACTCATCTTGAGTCATCGACAGTCTTTCGAAGTCATTAGCAGTTATCGATAGTCACGAAAAGGCATTGGAAGTCTTCGGAAGTCATTAACGATCATTGTTAGTCAATAATAGTCAATGAGAATTGCTTGAAAATCATTGTAAGTCAGAAATCGCTTGTACACTTGAAATGGAAGTGAATGGCCCCTCGTCAAGTATCGTTGCATCCTGTTCGTAATTGAGAGAGCACATATTCATAGCTATAACTCCTGTATCATTGAAAAAGCCTTCTCACGGTAGAAGGTGGTAGCGGAAGCTATTTGACCTAAGAAAATGAGGTGTAACAAACCTCTGTGTCACTAACCGTTACCGAGTTATGTCCGAGTTATTTCCACTCAACTTGTACATTTTTCATTCCAACCAAAAAAAACAGCTGCACCAAAGGTCGAGTGATACATTTTTTGCTAGACGGTTCAAAGATATTCTAGCTTTTGGTATGTTTTTCCAGTGAACTTTAGGAAGAAAAAACATCGTTACCCCAAAAGTAATGGGGACATTAAAACAAAAAACCACTTCATAGTCCCATAGTGAGACAGACATTTGGTGAACAGTTCCTAAGAATTTCATCTGATTATTGCCAACGGTGCATCTCTAGTGTCGGTTAAAGTGAAAAATGTGCAAGTTAGGTAGAACAGGTCTAATTTACCAACGGTTTGTGATGCATATGGTATATAAAACCTCATTATTCGATGAACTTCTCTGTATTACCACTTTCAGTTAGAGGAAAGTTCCTTTATTAATGCAGAGGGTACATAGCTATTCAAAATCCTGATGCGGAATTCAGGTTTGCCCCCCTTTAGGGGACTGTGGCTTCAATAATTCTCGTCCTCAATCGCTTTAGTCATTGAGAAAGAAACTTACCTTTAAGAGATGAAATACTGTTTTCCTCTGTCTTATTTGTCTCATATTATAGAAAAATGAAAAACCTAGAAATTAATAAAGTTAGTATAACTTAGTGGCAAAAGGAAACTTGCAACGTTGTAAGTATATAATTTCAGATTTGAATTTTATCTCGAGTTCTATTCCATAGTATTCTGAAATGAAATTAGTAGTTACAGTTCTGAAAATTATGATTCTAATACAATAAAGCAAAAAGAATACCTCCGTCAGTGTGAACGACGTATCAAAAAGGAGATGTGGTCTGTTTCAGAACATGTTAAGTCAAATGTACCGAAACTCGATCAGACAGATATATTTATCAACGTTATGACATCGCCGGAGATCCAGGAGTTATTAAAGAGGTCAAAATCAACGAGAAAACATATATGGACAGACGTCGTTTGGCACTGTAGTCAAAAGGGTCTTGATTTTGGAGACAACGCGACGGAAAAGGCTCGCCTTAAGTGGCTCTATATTTGTAAGGCGTTAAAAAGCTACGACGACGGAAAACGGCGGGGAAGAAAATCCCTCAAGATGACTATTAACGCCAGGCACTTGAGCCGTGTTTCAAACTTCATGAAATCTGGACAGCACTATTTAAACATGTTGGATCGAGGATCCGACGAAGGCACAAAAGACGATGCTCAAGAGATCCAAGACCCTTCATTCATCGAGCCAAAATTACAAGCTATATGCGGATTTGAGCCCGTTTCAATTGCCAAACATCTACTAATCAACGAACAAAATCAAATCGAAATTGACGACGCCGAGTTAGAAAGACGAGAGAAACATTTGGGGGAACTCGAGGCTCTTTTCGAACAACAAACCCTGAACTGGAACCTCGTCGCCAATCTTCTAATATCAAAACAGTCTGTGTCAATTGATTAGCGGGACTTTGGCTTCTGTTACCTATTTTATTCATCAAACTAAAAATCAGTTGACGATGTATCTGCAAAATCAATCAAAACATAATTAAAGAATGACATTCTTAATCTATGTCTTATTATTACATCTCCTTCCTTCCACTAGCTTTCCCACAGATTCGAGAAGATTGCATAGCAAAGATCGATTTTTGGACTTGAAATTATAGTTTCGCAATTCATTCAAATCATTAATTTTAATGTAGGAAATTCTAAAGACAAAAAAATAAAACATTCAACGTGATTGGCTCCGATTTTCTGTATTCATAAGTGTAAAATCACTAGGAACTTCGTAAGCCATGATATTGGCGTCAGTTAAAATCTGTTCAAATATTTTGAGTAACTTTATAGTTCCAGGAATGGAAAGTACAACGGACCCTTTGCCGTCGCTAGCAGAAATCAGCAAACCTATTGCGGCTGGAATTATGGAACTGACGTCTAAACTTAAGGAGAGTTCAATAGTGCCGGCGATTCCTCTGCTCAAG
Source organism: Ametastegia equiseti (assembly GCA_963989295.1). Classification (NCBI taxonomy): domain Eukaryota; kingdom Metazoa; phylum Arthropoda; class Insecta; order Hymenoptera; family Tenthredinidae; genus Ametastegia; species Ametastegia equiseti. Next base: position 16,516,798 of record OZ022394.1, read on the forward strand.
ATAAACCCAAGCAATTTGATCCAGTCGATAAAGTATGACGGTTTATTCATCCTTTTAGTAGTTGAGTAACAGCTGAGTTGTTGGGTAGTGGAGGAAATTGAGATTGACGGATAAAAATCTTGTTATTTTTCAGTATTATGCCGATAGTTACGATCGGGACTGACACAACGACGATAATAAAAGGAGAAGAAGCCACAGAAGTCCCAGAAATTTTGCCTTTGGAACTCGAGACGCATTTACAAACTGACGAGACGGACGGTGTTGGTAACGACGCTGAAACCGAGTCTGGCAAGGAAAGTTTCTTGAAGAAAACACAGGACGAAAGATGGCGAATATTTCAAAAAATTGGAGAGCAGGAATTCGAGGACATCGTCTTTACCCCTGTGCGAAAAAACAAGAAATACTTACGCAATTGCCTAGATGGAAATGAGAACGGGATATCAGACAACGTGAATTCTTTCTCGGAGCCTACTTACCTCTACAAAATGATGTTGAATAATAATGAAACAGAAATGAGCCAGGAATCTCCCTTCCCTCTTAGCCCAGAAGTTAGTTTGATGTTGGAAAGCGAAGCAGAGAGTTTGCTGCGAGATACTAAAGATGAATCGAGGCCTTCGGAAGGCCAATTTTCAACTGAGAATACAATACAACCTCCGTTATCAGTTCTGTTTGATTACGCAGGGACAAAGTCTTCGGAAATATTTTTTAACACTGAAAAATCAAACGGTTCATCCGCTGAGGCTGATTCTGCTGACTACATTGACGGAACTTCGAATGGCTTGGTAAATGAGCACGGCGACCCCACGGAGACAGAGTCGATCGAGGACGACGACGAGAGTTACAGAATGGAATTGAAGAAACTGCAAGAACTCGGCGAGTGCACCAAGCAACTGCTACAGCGCGAAGTCAATCGACCCGAATCTTACTCGGCGACTGATCAACGCTCAAAAGCACAGGGCAGAGACCAAGTCGACGCAAGTTCTGGATCATCTGCACACAAGGGGAGGAAGTACGAGTTGGAAACTCAATTCAATGGTGGGTAAATGATTGTCGATGAATATAATCGTTGCTCGCAGATCAGTCGATTAGTATAAGAATGTGTATCATATATCTAATGGAAATATGTATGTTGAAAGTTCCTAAATGTTTCGAGATGATTCGAGGAACTCGAATACTTGAAAATACTTGAGTTTGTAAAAAGATTCTCAAAATTTGAACAATTTTCGAGTATCATTAGAGATCCGACAGGAAATCGACTGAGAGTTTTGATGAAATTTCAGAGAAAACAAAATCAATTTAATTAATAGTCGGAAGGACAATAAGAATTAGTTCATATGAATCAAGATAAAAGTACTTGTTTCAAATTTATCAAATCGAATCTGAACATTTTTTCACAAATTTCGAAAAGTCTCTAAAGATGCTTGTCAAGTTTTTGAATTACAAAAGAATCTTTTAGAATAGATGCTGAAATATTCAGAGCCTGTGAGACTTGCTGATTAGATTTTTTTTTCTTTTAGTAATTCTCAAAGTTGGTTCGAAAATTTTAAGCAAATGATCCGAAAGTATTTGGAGAGTCGTATAATCAATTGATAATAAAACATATGTTTTAGCTCTCTCGAAGGAATTTGTCACCCCGTCGAACATGGATGATGAGGATTGGGTCCTAGTTTAGAATCTGAAGAGAGACTAGGAACGTCGAATGATCAGCTGAGCTAGACTCGACTAGGTGCGAAACAAATTGACAACTGATTGAAGCGCAGTTGAAGAATAATAATTGATGCGAATCGCAGTACTCTGTATCTCGCCGAATGATATTTTTGTATATAATAATATAATTTAGCAGTTATATTCTTAAGTTTTTACAGATGAAATGAAATCTAAGCGCGATCATTATTCTATTCTATTGAATCAATTTTAACAGCCTTCGTGTGTTACCTTATTATCAATATGGAAGTTTTATATTTACTTTGGGCCAACCTGGCACAGTTATAGATTAATTCTGGTAAATATTTCGACGGCTTTACACTAGGGGGGGAAAAAAGGACTGAACGGATAGAGAACGTTTATAGTTATAATATAAAGCAAGGATTCCGAAAGTATTTCACAATCAGTACTTACAGTATGCATTTTATAGGCTTGTGTTAAGTTTAAATTTTTCACAAGCTATATGTATAACGATGCTTGTGTAAAATATCACTCCTCTCTGACTCTTTATTCATATTCATCACGTTACTTTATAGTCAATCTATTATTATGATTATGTAATTGATATCGTTTTTATTGATATTAGAGCCAAACTATAATGCCAGTGGCCGCAATCGCTACGCTCTATCGATCTTTCGTATATCATATTGTTATTATGTCAAACTGTCCTTTTTTACATGGCTTTTTATTTTCTAGTCAAATATACATAATGTTATTACATTGTATCGAAATGAAGAATAAAATTATGTACCGATAGATTTTTCTGGGTTCTTTATCGCCTGGTTCAAAGCTCGAATTATACCGGTGTTATGAATTTTTTATAGATATGGCTTTCAAAGGTGTGAAAGACTTGTCGTGACGAACTCCGTAAATTGCATCGTGGTGCATTTCGTAACTGTCATAGTCTCCAAATACTAAATGATGGCTATCGGCCTTTTTCGCACATCTTGCTCTGGTTGCAATTCTAAAAGGCCGATCGCTTCCATCGGTATATAAAATCCCTGCGCCAGGTGACGGTTTGATCACTCGATACTCTTGACATTCGGCAACGCGACTCAGGGCTTTTGTCATTTCTCTTATCGCTCGTCTATGCACCTACAATAACAACGATGAACTCGTAATTCACAGATTGTTGAACTTTGGCATTCTTATTCCGTTTTTGATTAGTTTTTTTTTTTTTATGTTGGAACTTGACTGGTTATATTTTCAGCTTTTTTTAGATGATAAAACTTACCATGACAAGAACAGAACCACCATAGCCACGACCAATGATTCTGGCTCCGTACACACCGTCGATATTTTGTATAGCGCCCATTATGTATTCAACTTGAACAGAAGATGATGCAAAGTTGTCTCGCATAGAGCAGTGACTCTCCCACATCACCGTTCCTAAATTTGATTTTAAATTGAATGCAGATTTCGTTGTTGTTTGAACTGATTTTTGACCTGTTTTTACTGATTTCCATACAACCCAGGGGCCATTCAATTGGAATTTTATTTTAGGTGTGATGGTGACTTTTGCTTCAATTGACTACCAATCACGTTAATTAACTTCATATAATTACTCAATGATTTCCGGTGGCTTTGAAAATGATCAATGTAACTTTCAGCGACTTCAAGCAACTTCTATAAAGGAACAATCACTCCCGCTCAGTCTAAAAGTGATTTCCAACGACTTTGGGTGGCTTTCAAAAACGCTCAATGGCTCCAGATCAGTTTAATAACGATTCTCATTGACTGTGAATGAATTTCAAAAACTGCTCATGACTTCTAGGAACCAACGGTTGACTGTCTCAAGCATTAGTTGATTTTCAACTGGTGATAAGACTCCCAAAGAATTTCTAAGATTTCCTTGAAATTCTACAGATTTTCAAAGCATTGAAATCTTTCAAAAAGTCCTAAAGACTCGCAGAGACTACCTGGCTAATTTTAAGCGCTTTCTTAGAATTTTCACTGTGTTTCAAGAGTTTGAAGACTCATAAAAATATTCAGTCACTTCAAAAGACAAAGAAAAGTCACTTCATATGCCAAGTAAATAGCCCGTCGCTAGTGGCAGTTAAAATCTGCATTTGATCTCAAACTATAGAATCCTGAGAGCAAAACCTAGTTGTTTCCAACGGCATTGTTTGATCAATTCAACCGCTTTGGTCACTCGGTTAGTCTCGCTGATGATGTGACGAGCCCGTTCGATTAGCTTTGAGGAAAAAATTGGTTCGACAATTAGCAGCTTGGGGATGGTAGCTTCCCTAAGGCTGGTCAGATTCAATGCAAACGCGACTTCCCTGCACTGATTAAGATACTTCTGATACTCTAATGTATCGATAGCATCCTGAGCAGAGTTTATGAGAATCAGATCGACGTCCCATGCTTTCCAACCATGACCATGGACCTGTAGAGTTCTGGGATCAAACTCCATCACCTGGTTTTCCATCCCAACAACAGAGAGGAAAGTTTCGCTAATGCTGCAGGGAAATTGCATGCAAATTTTCTCCGCCCCTTGGCACGCGATCGATTTCTCTAAGTTATTCAACGTGTGGACGTTTGTTATCGCTTCTAAAAATGTGTACGTAGCTACGCTCAAGGCCGAACTGCTCCCCAGACCACTTTTAATCGGTATACTGGATATTATCAGGGCTTTGAATCCAGGAATGTGTTCTGTAAACGGAGTGCATCTGATCAAAAAAGAGCGTTCTTCTTTAGTTTCTTGATACTATGAAGAAGTACCTTTGGGAATACTGAAAGTGCGCACAACAGCCTTTATGTAATTCACCCATCTGGGTCCATAGGTAGTGTCCAGGCCTGCGCTATTCATATAAAACTCGGCGTAGTTCTCTTCATTGATATCTCTGGTCAACGTTTTTACTTTACATCGCCTCCTCGCAGCTCTGCGGGTACCGACTATCACAGTTACAAGTTGTGTAGCCTGTAGTTGAGATGGTTATTATTTATCAAATGATCTAGAGTTAACTCTCAATTGTCTAAAACGTTTCATTTCATCCACGAAAAAACATCTTCTACTTTATACCATGGAGAGAACTTTCCCATCATTGAAATCCGTCTTTTCACCGCATAAGTTAATATGAGCCGGTGCATAAGCGGCGTGTGTCGGTCTCTTGAAAAATTCTTTTTCAAATTCCTTCTCAGCATATGCGAGCAACATTTCTAGCGGTGGAATTTTATGAATCTCTTTTGGATAGACAAAATCCTCTGTGTAGATGCTGATCGCATGCGCGTAGTCCCGTGCAAACTGTGAAGTTAATCGACGTCTGCTAATTGTAAGTTGCATGAACTAACGATAAAGTAAGTTTGAGGAATATTTGCAGAATCAACAAGAATTGGAATGATTTGTTTTGCTATACATTTGTCAATCTAGATTGTGTGAATAGAAATTGTTTGCAGCGTACTTGTCTGCTTGAAGTAACATCGTTCAAGGTGTAAGGACCGCAGTAACTTGAATTTTGCACCGAATTGTTGCACATGGTTAAAGATAATTGGGAAAAATGTCAGGCTGCGGGTAAAACTTGTTGAAAAATGAACAATAAACCCATGCAATCTTGTATTCTGGAAAATGAAGAAACATATGAACTGCGCTGATACACATATGTTCAAGGCTTTTGCTGTTCTAGCAATACATAGTAGTCCAAGGATTTTTCAACTACATCATACTCCTAGTCTCATCATTATTGTCTTACAGATTTGAAGTAACGAAGTGGATCGAGTCAAAAAGTCATAACAATAAATTGCAGGTATTGATTCTACTTGGTTCTCTTTTAGAACGAGCCGAATCAGTTAGAGTAACTATGAGAATTGAGTAAATTTTAAACGATTGATTGGAAAATTATCATATTTATTGTTCGATGAGGTGAAGCAACATTACATCAGTAGAAAAATATACACAAAGTGTATTATATACATATATACATTTGCAGCTGTGATCACATAATTTTGAAATATCGGTACAATTATCAACTGAATGAAATTTAATGTTTTACAATATATTTTTTTGTACTAGAAAATTTACTGCATAAATTTGATGATCGAAATTGATTGTAACTGAAAATTCCACAATTCATTATAAATCTTTATGTGTATGTATGTACGTTATGATACTTTCTGAAACTATATACTTCTGAGTTAAGTTTTCTTCTTAGTTTTGTCTGGTATCAAATTGGCAGCGGTAAGGACTTGCCGGGCGGCATTATTTATGTGACGAAACCGATCGGATCCAAGGTGGATGCCGCCGTACCATCGCGTCACGACAACCATAACATTCTTAACTTCCATTATCTGAAAATTTCGATTATAAGAGAAAGAAACATTGTTTTTCCAAAAAAAATCATCCATTCAATGATTAAATAAAGACAAAATTTAAGAAATTGATAGTTGGTACAAAACTCGTTAGCATTTGCAATGCTTGGCGATACCTGCAATAAATGTAGTAGTCTACCGCCAGCCTGAGATTCTCCGTCGTCCTCGCAATCCTGAGAAAAACTTTTAGTATCCTCTAGAAAAATTCTGTACGCAAACATGTTGTGCGTCGCTTGTTTTATCTTCTTGTTTTCGTACAGTTCATGCAGCACCTGCCTGTACCACAAAACATAAGATTCAAGTTCGGTGCCTCGAGCTGTTTATGTTCTAAAGTGATTTAGTGACAAAGACCAGAGAGCACCTAAGTTGAAATGCAGCAATTTGAGTCTACTGGCCATCCCGTAAGTGAAACAGTGCAGTTGTACTGATTATTCAAGGCTTGATAGAAAAAAGAAGGGTTACACATTTTCTGATTATGTGTCTGCAAAGAATCCTTAAATAAACACAAATCTCCCTGATATTTCTAGGCTTTTCCGGTACACGGCCTTTGAATGAAAATCTCAATGGGCTTTTTGATCGTTTGGACTGGCAATGAGCTGAGTGATACTCCCTAACTTTGGATCTAATCGAACATCAAAGAACTTGTAAGCAGCAAGTAGCGTACTTGACTTGGTCTGTTGAAAAAACTACAGCAGCATGACCTTGGAAGGAGCTCTTTCTGTCCACGATAACATCTCCGTGAATGATATTTGGGCATTGGAAGCCGACGTCGTATTGCAATGCCGTTACAATGACGGTGTTATTTTCTTCTGCCTGTAATTCATTCGGAATCTCCAATTCCTGAGGAACTTTCAGGTCGGATTCTATCGCCTCTCGAACTCTCTCAACCAGTTGGAATATCACATTCTGTCCGAAGTTTGCCCTGGACAATAAGGTCCGAGTTGAATTACGCCATTACATAGAAGAGGGAGGCTGCAGTCTATGATAAGCTAAATTCGTACTCGATTTACGCAACTCAGTCTGCCTTCATACTAGCTTGTAAATTGTTAACACATAGCTACACAGGGTGGTCCTTTCAAAGTATTACAAGAAAATATCTCAAAAACGGTTCGAGGTATTGGAAAAATGATATATACAAAAGATCAATGGCATGAAGGATTTCAGGATTTTTCGGATGACATCCAAGGTATATCGCTACATTTCGAGTGCCTGAGTAGTAGGTCTCAGATTCATCTCAAGACTCTTATTATTATTATGAGAATAAAATGTCAGGTTGCCATTCAAGGGGGTCCTGTACAGATACTGAAAACTTTATAATTTTTGTCATTTCATGTTAGTGTTACTATAAAAAAGTGATAATCCTACTGTAAGACTGAAAATAGAATCAGAAATGCAGTAATTATCCAGCGTTACACATTAAAAACCAAGAAGTTGAAAAAGTGCCTTGCGTCGCAGTGATGTTCGCAGACCAGCAGGGGGGGGGGGGGGGGGGGGGACACCACAGGTTTTGCTATGGACACCACGTTTTTGCTCTTCAAATCACAGAGGAACATCCAATCAAAAATTTCTTGCAGCAATTCTTAGATAGCAGTATTATGTGTATTAAAAAACAACTTCAACCTTCTCTGATGAAAGTGTATGCGCAGGGAACCTTTTGCAGCGAAAAGACTGCGAAGAGACTGCGAATAGTTCCCTGCGCATACAACTTCATCGCGGAGGGTTGAAATTTTTGTTCAAGACACATAATACTATTATTTAAAAATGGATGTCAGGAATTTTTAATTGGATGTTTCTCCGTGACTGTAAGCGCAAAAACGTGGTGTCCTTTACAAAACCATCGGAGTCCCCATTTAAGAGTAGTATCCAGAACACATATGTATATGAAGATATTCACGGTGAAAATTTACGATTGGATCCCTAGTTTCTTGAAACCAAATGAAAATCTATATTCTTGTCAATTTTGCTGAACATTTTTTATCAGAATATTGATTTTTGGCTGTTTTTCAGGAACAAGAGTCTCAATGGTCACTGCACCCTGTAAAGATCTTCATGTAAGTGTTCTGAATACCACTCTTGAGCATGAATGTCCTGCGAAGATCACTGCGACGCGAAGAACTTCTAGAACTTGTTGGTTTTTCATATGTACGTAACGCTGGATAATTCCTGCATTTCTGCTTCAAAATTCAGTTTTGGAGTGGGATATTATTCTTTGTTTCTACTAACGCAACATGAAAAATTCCCCAAAATTACCAAATTTTCAGTATCTGTATAGGACCCCGTTAAGAAAATCATGAAGACCTTTATATCTCTGAGGACCTTCAATCTATCGAAATTTCATATCTTAAAAGCACCGCCCTGTACATCCCACGAATTGGGATATTTCCAAATATGGATCGTTGGGCTTCCTATTGAATCTCTTTCTTTTAAAGAACTTGGATATTCGAAGAACGTGAAGCATGAATCAAACAAACAAATGTTTGAACGGTAAGCAAGACCTACACGCATACCTCGTCCAAGAGGTGGTTGATGTGGTTTTTCTGAGAGAGGCTAAGGTGCGGAGCGGACATTTCATAGATTGGGGAAACCGTGGAAGGGTAATTTTTTGGTAATTTTATATACAGCTTTACTATGCTTTCTCCTTTCTTTCCTATATCGATACTGTATGCTCGATTCTCCTCGTCATCGGTTTGCCACTCTTTTCCATATATGGCTACCAGCGCCTCGATCTCGTCGATCTGTAATATTGAATCAAGAATGAAAACAAACAGTCGTTATTGATCGATCATTCAAATGTTTACAAAAATAGTATGTATAAGCGTCTCGCCTGTTCTGATAAGTCGTCCATTTCACATTTGGCAAAGAATATACTATAACTACTCTTTGTCTCGCTTCTTTTGCTGTACCTAAACTGAGGAGGTTTCTGATCACTTTGAAGCATGGACTAGATTTCAAACTGCCATATGGCAAAACTATGTTAATTCAAGATTAGTTTCTGCTAGAGTTCCTATGAACTCTAGTTTCTGTTTCCAGTAAGTGGCGCCGCCGTTAGACTCGAGTGGTGAATATTTGAACTACTTTTGCCGCAGTTTGAAGCGGGGTAATCAGTAGATACCACGAATTGTTTGAAGGAATGAATAGAGCCATAGGTAGAAGATAGAAAATTCCAGATTTTTTTTTCTCTGATTCGTTACGTTTATTATAATTGATTCGGAATATTACGACACTATTTTCCAGTTGCAATTTTTACTAAAAATTATTTTAAACCCGCTGGACAGTCACGTGAGCAGAATTAATACTTATTAATCACTAAACACTATTAAAGGCGGTGGTATGAACTATGACGTTGACTGAAGAATATATTCAGTCAACGACTATGACAAAAAGCATAGTAAATTGGATTATTGAAGGGAGTCTAATTGATATCGCTGACTGAAGAATACATATGGGGAATTCCAGCCCAACCTGGACAGCTTTTGACCCTCACCCCTCTCGATTTTTTTCATTTTTTTTTCTGATATTCGGTAGACTGAAAGGAGTGCTTGTGATTTATTTCAAATTTTTATCTCAATCCGTTTTCGATTTACATATTTTTGAAAATTCGCAATTCCCGATGATCGTCAAACGTTTAAACGCCTGTATCTCTGAATCTATCAGTCGGATTACGAAATGTGAGTATATGAAATTCATCGGAAAGAAGTGTACTTTTCGAAAAAAATATTTCCGGATAATTGTGCCTCGTCCTTCATAGTGAAATCTTCGTTTAAACATGAAAAATCGATTTTTCTCAAAGTATGACATAATTCAAAATTTTCAAAAAATTCTGAAAAATACTTCGAGAAAAGACGAAAATTTTGAGCTTTAGCTGATCGTGGGCCTCGTCTGCCTTCTATTTTTAACAGAATTTTAATCGAAATTTTAATTGAATTAATTAAAATTCTATTGAAAATTGAAAAACAAATTTAATTAAATCAATCAAAATCCTGCTGAAACTTGATTTCTCAATTTTTTCTCAATTTTCAACAGAATTTCAGAATAAACTTTAAATTGAATCAATTGAAATTCTATCAAAAATTTGAGAAAAAATTCAAAATAATCGATTAAAATTCTGTTAAAAATAGAAAGCAGCCGAAGCCCACGATCAGCCATAGCTCAAAAATTTTGTCTTTTCTCGAAGTATTTTTGAGAACTCTTTGAAAATTTTGAATTATGTCATACTTTGAGAAGAATCGATTTTTCATGTTTAAATGAAGATTTCACTATGAAGGACGAGGCATAATTATCCGAAAATATTTTTTTCGAAAAGTACACTTCTTTCCGCTGAATTTCATATACTCACATTTTGTAATCCGACTGATAGATTCAGAGATACAGGCGTTTAAACGTTTGACGATCATCGGCAATTGCGAATTTTCAAAAATATGTAAATCGAAAACGGATTGAGATAAAAATTGGAAATAAATCACAAGCACTCCTTTCAGTCTACCGAATATCAGAAAAAAAAATTTAAAAAATCGAGAGGGGTGAGGGTCAAAAGCTGTCCAGGTTGGGCTGGAATTCCCCATATACTGAATTACTGAAGCTGTAAAGCATCAATTCCCATAGTTGCAGTCGCCTTTCGGAATTGTGTGGTTTGAGAAAAACTGCCAATCGTGTTTTCGAAGTGATGCAATACCTACTGTTCAGTGAAAATCCACATAAAGGGAGGATCCCTAACGTCCGAACACTTTTAATTTAATCCTTCCCGCTCTTTTTTCCCGACGGTTTGACCTAACCTAACCTAATCTGACCCAGCCCATGTGATCTCATGACTCAACCTCACTGATCCGTGTAAACATTAGCCATTACAGATCACTTGTCACTTGACAGCGTGGCATACGGACGACGACGAGAATTCATCTCCTTTCTGTCTCACAATTTGACAATTAACTTCTTTCCATTCTTCTTCGTCTCCTGTGTGGGCGAATCCTCATGCTCCTGAAGTACGCGGTGGGTAACGCTCTCTTTCAAAATTCGAATATATTATACAGGCGCGTTGACTTTCCCTCGGTAATATTGTGTACCGAGCAAATTCACTTGGTTACCGACTGAAATGACGTTCTAGTATAGGCATCATGATCACATTAGGCTGCGGTTGGTGCGAAGAAACTAACTGACATAGTTAAACTTACAATTAGAGCAAAAACGAAGTAAAAAATTATAATTTAGCTTAAAACTTCTATTTAATTGAATCTGATTTTTTTGGAACTTTAACTGAGCCCTTCCTATGGTATAATAAGAATTAGGGCGAGTTTTTCTTGAGTAATTTTTTGTCACTGATTTTAAGTAAAATATACTTTGCCTAAAAAACCACAGCCTTTTGTATTCTCAGAGAGAAATACAGCATTATATCCCTATACTTTATTTGTTAAATTCATTTGATTATTTTCACTTCATTTTCTATCAACTTCTAGAGTTTGAGAGAACGACTTTAGCATATTTGGTTTTATGCATAATAATTGAAAGTACACGATCAAGAAACAACCCGAATCGAATATTAGATAATTTTAAATGGACTACATTTTGAGTGCAAGTCTGGTTTCTTTCCAGATACCGTTAATCCAATGCCCAATAACTTTATTTCGTCATCATCCCAGAGGTTGTATAATCCTGATCTGCAAGCACGAAGATTTCCAGAATGTCTTCATCTGATAGCGATACCGATTCCGGCTACAGCAGAAAATCGAACATTTCTTTCCATGGCAAACGTCAACTGACTAAACCAGCACCTTATCAATCAACTACGTCTCGTCAAATCCACTCAGTTGACAATGAACAGCCTCCTACTTCACGGCAAAATCATTCCTCGAGCAAGGATTCTTCATCGTCGTCAATTATCGAACATGGTGGAAACAAATTTGCTCAAGATAGTCAAGGCTTTGAACAAAAGACTGCAAATACTTACAAAAAGTTGAAGAAACGGCAATCAGTAGTACATAATGGCCCTCTGCGTCAGTTGCAATGTCAGGACACAGTTGTTAATAACGATAACAGAGGAACCAACTGTGAAAAAGAGCCTCAACTCGGTGGGAGTGGAAACGCATCGGAAACATCTGGACTGAAGCGATCCTTGCATGGAAATGTTTACCAGTTGAAGCATTTGATGTTGATTCTGCGTCGTGTGTGGAAGAGAGATTACCCTTTCCGCTTATGGACAGAAATAAACGCGGCGGAAAAATTTGATGATTTGGTTTTGCATTATCGAGACAACACAGGGAACGAAGTGCACCGATTTCTGCAGGTGAAACACAAGCAAGATGGAACGAAGAAAATCACTGCCTCTCAACTGCTGGATATAAAAGATGGGGATTTTAGTCTACTGAAGTACTTCATGTCTTGGCGAAAGATCAGGAAACAGCCAGACTTCGACGAAAGCAGATTCAAGAACTTCATTCTCTGCACTAATATCGGCCTGGATCGGAACGGGCTGATGAAAGCAAAGATCTCCGTCAGCAAGGTAGAAGAGTCCGATGAGCTTCTCGAAGTAACAAACAGGGAGAAACAACCACCACGTTACAAGCTTCTGGTGGAGGAGTCGTCTCGGCTACATGACACATTGAAAACAGCATCCGATACTAACCAGTTAGCAAAGGTGCTGGTCCAGCACGCTTCTGATTCCAAAGAAATGAACTTGAAACCTGAGATTTTTAAATATTATCACATTGCCCTAGCTAAAGAAGTAGTCGACACGGAAAAGAAAAGATTTTCGGATAATTTCATCAGCAATGAGAATTTATCAACATTAGCTCAAAATTTTCGTACAATGTTTGAAGCGTATGCGAAAGACGATAATTGGAAACGTTTAGACAATGGTTCGCTCAAGATATCTTCTACTTTTGGCAAAGAGCGCAAATCAACACTTGAATCTAAGATACTTCCATTTAGCGATTTACCCAACGACCATATTACTGACACTGAAATTTTCGACTTTCTTGATGACTTCATCCTGGCGGTAGACCAACCCAATGAAATAGAGCTGGGTAGAATGATCAAACAGGAAATTGGCGCGGATAGCCAGTTCAATCTACTAGACGCTGATCTAATTGGGGATTCTTTTCAAAGTAGGATGTTAGATTGGTTTAAGGAGACAGGAAAACACTGTGAATTCCTAGCGAACAAAGATGCAGAAAATTTCTTTAACGACATTGAAATTAAACTCAGCTCTGTTATCGCCATGGGTCTGAGTTTAGAGTATCCAGAAGTGCTGAAAAAATTCGGCATCGAGTTCGAAAAAGAGAACGAAAAGTTGGAGAAATTTTTAACTCATTCTAATCACAATTCAAACCAGATATTGCAGTTAATTTCTCCCAAAACTTTGCTTACGGCTTTGAGGGTTCACCAAACTATCTCGCGAATCGAAAAATTCGAGAAAAATGATAGCTTCATCTTCATACGCCTGGAGGCACTATTATTACCAAGGATAATGCATAGGATTTTATCTGCTTTTCAATGGCCCGGCAATAACGAGCTGTTGGTTATCGACTGTGGGTCAATTAGTGCAAACCATTGTGCGAAAGAAGTATGGGATCCTTTTTGTGACATCACGATTAAAAATACCGGCAAAAGAATTATCCTCATCACTCAAGGAGCCAGTGGTGCAACTGTTCAATTAAAAGTTGGTCATGACGTTGATCACGAGACAGAAGCTGACGTTGGTATTGATAATCTAAAGAAGCAATCGCAAGAAAAGTTACTGAAGAAGATGATCGTTACTTTCCAGGGACACGGGGATAAAACGAACTTTGGAAGTTTGTTGGGAATTTACAACTTGGATAATAATAAGGTAATGGAATTTGGAGAGCTGGAACCAGTAATAGACTCGGATACATTAGTCAAGATCATTCGTGACGAAGAGATACGAATAGGCAGTAAAGCGCAGGGATTGGGAGAGATTGAAAATTACTACATAACTCGAAATATCTTTGGTCACAGGGCTATAAAGAAAGATATTCTCAATGCTCGAGGACTGCCTGATATATTTGCTGTCAGCGGCTGCATGGCTGAAGAAGAGTTGAAAAAAGTAGTTGTGAAAATTCATCTTCTAGAGAATGGCGCAGAAGAGGATCAGTTCAAAAGTCTATGCGAGCAAAATCCTCACTCCAACATTCATTGGTTAGAAGATCAGCCAGGGAAACTGATCTGGATACAATCTTCGGGAAATATTACCAGGCTGTTGCCATTCAAGGACATGTATTTTACTACACCGCTGGAAGAGGACCAACTTATGGATCATCACAATCAAAACAGAATTGTTATTATTTCTGACGTTGCGGGAATGGGGAAAAGTACCATTTTGACGAGCTTGGCCAAGAAAATAAAAGACAAGGATTCCAGTCTGTTGGTGATAAGAATTGACTTGATTCAGCACACTACTATTCTAGCCCAAGAGCGAGCAAACCGAACTTTCAGTAGCAACGACACCAGGGCAGCAGTTCAATTTTTGGTCGACAAGCTCTTAAGACTCAAGAATAACTTGGACTCCCAGATTTACAAAACGATTATCGAGAATCAAGGCAAAGCAGTTTTGCTGTTAGATGGGTTCGATGAAATAAGTCCTACATACGGGGATGTAGTGATTGACTTACTCCTTGCCCTCAAAAATCTGAAGATCAGAAAGCTGTTCGTAACGACTAGGCCGCACACGAGTAAACTATTGGAAGTAAAATTGGGGGTGTTTTCTCACACACTACAGCCATTTTCAACAAATGACCGGATCAAGTTTTTGACACAATTTTGGACACAAAAATTGAACCGAAGCGGTTGTAATAACCCGTCTAACGAAGAGTTGCAAATACACGCAAAAAATGTGATGGATCTACTGACTGACTCAATCAATCCCGAGATGAACAAGTTTATGGGTGTCCCGCTGCAGACAATGATGGTGGCAGAGATTTACCAATATAACGTAACAGGGGGTGGGAATTCTTTCAGCAAACCACAGCTGCCGAGAACAATAAACATAATTGATTTGTATGAGAAATTTGTCGATCAAAAGTATCGGATTTATTGCGAAAATAAGAAAAGTAGCGATGGGACAAAACCTGGAGAGGCAAAGGATAGCAAGATAACACGCAAAATGTTTCTGATAACGCATAAAAAGCTGGCCCTTGAGGCATGGTTTGACGTCAACACTGTCAAACTGTTGCTTAACTCTCAGCCAAAGCTTCTTGGCGCTTACGAATTATTTTCGGATGAAAATGATGGCGAAGAACCGACTGGAATTGTTATCTATAGAAACAAGGGAAAGCCGCAATTTGTTCATCTAACTTTTGCAGAATATTTCGCAGCAGTATTCTTAATCGACACGTTAACAGAAAGGGGATGCATTCAGGAAGTGCAGAACTTCTTCTTAGGAGAGCTTTTCATCAAATCCCAGTACAAAACCATTCGTGCTTTTATCAATTGTCTCCTATCTGGCAGGATCACTTATGCCGTCAACAAAAAACCCTGGGAACTTGATTTGCGTCAACATTGTAACACGAATCAGGAAACAGTGTACCACATAGCGGCTAAAGAAGGGAACATTAATATCGTAAAGTTCTTTCTAAACAGTCTTAGCAAGCATAGCAAACAGAAACACAGTTCTCCGAATATTGATCTTGAAAATAAATCTGGCTGGACGCCGTTGGCCATTGCGGTGGACAACACAGAAAAATATTCTCCTTTCCATTCCCAAAATACTCCAGACAACCGATATCTAGCAATGATCGAGTGCCTCGTTGAGGGAGGTGCGAATGTCAACTGCAGTTGCCCAAACGGCGAAACGCCTCTTCATATCGCAGCCGCGAAAGAAGAGGACTTGTCGTTAGACGTGGTGGAGTATCTGATCGATAACGAGGCCGATGTTCTTTCCAAAACGGAGAATGGCTGCACACCGTTGCACGTAGCTGCTGCAAGTGGAAACACCAGCGTGATAGATCATTTGATCGACAATCACGCTGATGTTGAGGCTCAAAACAAAGATGGTACGACGCCGTTATACGCAGCAGCCAAAGCCGGTAGTCAGATCGCAATTGAATGTTTACTAGGACACGGTGCTGATATCGATTTCAAAATCAATGAACAATATACGTTGCTGTACGCAGCTATTGCAGCTGATGAATCGAAAACTGTTGAGTGTTTAGTATCCAATGGGGCCGATGTTAATTTTTTAACGGAAAATGGAGACAAACCGCTAGACTATGCTGCGGATTGCAACGACTGGGACATAGTAATTTGCTTACTCGGAAATGGTGCGAAATCTACGCATGATCTAGATATACCTTGGGAGGTGATATGTCAGGTAATAGCGGAATATCCTAATCTTGGATATGAAGACGAGGACTGGTTCGATACTATGGTCGAGGTACAAACTCGGAGATAACTGCAGTGCAGAGAATAACTGAGAGAGAGAGAGTTGGAGCTGGAAGCTCGAAAA
Organism: Ametastegia equiseti; assembly: GCA_963989295.1. Lineage (NCBI taxonomy): Eukaryota > Metazoa > Arthropoda > Insecta > Hymenoptera > Tenthredinidae > Ametastegia > Ametastegia equiseti. Next base: position 16,533,263 of record OZ022394.1, read on the forward strand.
TTAGGGGTGTCAACTCCAACGTGATTGAAGCATAAGACAGGGTGGTGCAAAAGAAAAAGAACCCGGTTCAGTTTAGAACCTGAATAAAATGTGGACGCGTCAATCGATCTTTCAGATCTTTTTTTTTTACTGGAAACTAGAAGAATGAATCTTTCATTTCGCGTTTGAAAAAAAAAATCTCCATCTGTTGCAGAGGCACACAGTTGAAATTCGAGTTTTGAAAAAGTAGCTGGGAGCTTGAAAAGGAAATGATTATCTGCCGTAAATAATGTGATTTCCGCGTTTAGTTGTGATTGCGAAACTGATTTATTTCGTTACGACTTTTTATTCTGTGTTACGTGCAAATGAACTGTCGTGAATTTGCGGACAGTTAATCGCTCGCAACGTGCGGAGGGTCACCTGAGCCGTTAGGTGATCTCCGCGAATGGGGGGTCTTAGCTCGCTTAAACCACTAAGGTGGACCTGGAAGCTGGGACGAGGGGTGTATATTATAGGATGACAAATGATATATGATAATATATTGTTAGATTCAATAAATACAATACAATGGATAATAGATAGACGTGAATAGATAGAATATAATGTATATAGACAAAAATATAACGGATGAACAAAATGCGGTAGATATATTGAATCAATGTAAAGGGTTAAAAATCAAGATAATGTCCTATACTAGTAATGTCACAACCAATATGACAGGGTCGAGGAGGTAAGGATTGTCACATATAACAATATGGCAGGATCGAGGAGGTAAGGATCGTCACATATAACAATATGACAGGATCGAGTAGGTAAGGATTGTCACATATAACAATATGACAGGTTCGAGGGGGTAAGGATTGTAATATGAGATTAGGGGAGGGTAGGCCGGTCAGGTATGAGTCAGTTCAGGTGGTAGAGACTGCACGGACAGATCGACTTTTTACAGACCTACGGCCAAGGAAGCCGAGGAAGTTGGATCCGTATGACCCGTACGATGAGTTTCCCAGCGGTAAGCAGTGATATGGTGCTCCTGTCCTGGGCCGGTCCTTCTACCCTGGAACTTCCAGCCGTAGGGTGCGTCTAATCCGTGGCCCACCTTGATGAGTACGCGTACACCTGACCTCGCGTTGAAACTGACTCCCGAGTAAGGGGGTGTTATTGCTTTTATCCCTTACCCATTCGGTCGGGGCAGGGATAGAATGCCCTGGGTCAGGTGTTTTTGGTCGCTGGTTACGCAAGATTTCTATCCGTGCAGTCTGTCCCACTTATTCGCTAACTCATACCTATGTTGAAATCGTCGAGTCGGCTCCTTCGTAACATCTGGAAACTTCGGCTTTTCCATTGTCTGTATCCGAATGGTATAGAACGTAAAGGTAGAGCTTCGTGCTTGCAGTAGTGGGCGAAGAAGAGTTTTTTGCGTAATCCGCTCCGTAAAAGTCGTTAGAGGGGAGGAGTGGCGCTGAGTGTCATTTTAACACGTAATCTTATGGGAATGCAGGCCAGTTACGCCGACGGCAGCCGCTTCAACTAGTTTTACTCCATAAGATTTGACATGGAAAAACAGTCCAAAATGGGGGCAGCACCGAACTTTCACGGAGCGGATAGCCGCGAACGGTGGACACGTTGAACTGGACCGACGCTATATACTTCATTTATTAGCAGTACGAATCCATATTCGCTTATGTACTTTTAATTTAATGAATATTACAAAGATTTTCTGGTACAATTCTACAGAGATTTTGAATAGCAATGTTATAAAATATTCAAATACGAATTATATGAAAATATGAAACGCATGCTGTACAGGGTGAGAATTAACACATTATGTGTCGCCGCATCGCCGGATGATCCCCCAACTCGAGATTGGTCGCAAAATCCATCTTGACCTTGTTGAGACTTATTGGAAATTTTTATTATTGGCTTAAAGAAATCTTCTCATCGGGAGGGAAAAAAGTGTCAACGGGACCATGAGTAACGAATGGATTCTTCATTGCGAAATAAAATTATAAAGTTGAAAAAAAAATAAAAAATACGGAACTAAAGTTCATTTCCGACCTTGGTGCCGAGCGGCAGCAGATAATTTCTTTCCTCCACCCTGTACAAATTTGCAATACTCTTGCTAATCAAAAACTGAAGAATAAATCTTCCAATCACAATTACACACGGACACGAAATTATTCATCCGCATGAATGCTATTTTTTGTCTGAGCTCCCTGCAACTTTTTCGAAACTCATTTTTCGAGTACGTGTACCTCTGCAACGGCTGAATATTTTCTTAATTTCCATCCGCGAAATGATGGATTCATTCTTCGACTTTCCAGCAAAATGAAGATCTTGAAGATCGATCACGCGTTCAGATTTTATTCAAGTTTGAAGCGAGGGTTGGTATTTTTTTGGACCACCCTCTAGTTGAATTTCGTTTCTAAAACTTATAATGTTCAATTCTTTATATTCTCTCAGCCCGAATTCTTGGGAGATCAATATTTGAGAGAGAAAAAAAAAAAATGAATGAACAAACCACTAAACGTTGAAAAGGGACCAAAAATGAAAAGACGAGGCCAAAACTACTACTTATTGTTAGATATTATATTAATAGAGAGATACTGTAATTGCATGTATAGGTAATATCTTTACGTAGCAAGATAATTATAATTGATATTCAAAGGATATACAAAAGAACAATCACATCTAGAGACGCATTGGTAGAATAGTTTTTATTAAACGATTTTTATTTTTTCATACTTACAAATGTATACATATTATCGGATATTTGACTAGAATAAATAAATTCGTTTATCATACATTGCCAGCAATAATAATAAATAAACAATAAAATATATGTATAAATAAATAAATAACGTTAGCGATAACACAACTGACATAAACCTGCCTAGATGTCGGATTTTGAGAACGTGTGTTATTGATGTGTTTCATTATCTCAAATCATCGGATGGAGGGATACCTGTTTTAGGCATAATTCATTTAATTACTAGTCAATAAACTATACATAGATTATACATAGGTATATAATTATGTATAATAAATTCTAAATAATCGGCAATATCATAATATTGTTTAAGTAATTCCGTTTCTATCCATTTATACTCACTTTCAAAATTTGATTCTAACTATATCGCATACTCGAATTTCTTAAGCCAAAAAATGTTCATATCTGTCTTTGACATACCATTTCTTACCTTTCGTTACTAGTTAGAATATGTAAATTCGTTCGCAAATCGTTAATCATTCAAAGACAGACATATATAATATTTATCTCAACAGATATCGTAACGCTTATATTTATGTACTACGTCGATCTATAAACAAACTTCGAATCATCTTCTATTTCTAATCTATTTCTAAACTATACCGCGATCTGACCTACGCAAATTATAACGTATTATTCTAGACAGATTGAGTTCTTAAATAGAGAATTTACCGATCGCTTTATTACAGTGTCATAATAATAATAATAACAATAATGGTAGATTAAAAATGAAAAGTAATGTAATTACAGTACCTAAGACTCGCAGATACATTAAAAATGCCTTAAAGGAATCTATACCTATTTGTTTAATTGTTTTGAAAGAGTGACCCGCATTTTATTGGCGCCTATTCGTGCCGGTTAAATATAGACAAGTGATAAATCTTTGATACCTCAGCAGACCTTGATTTACAGCCGGACACTATAACTATAGCAGGTTTTAATCCCTTCGAGGGTAAAGGAAATAGATCGATGTGAGTGAGTCAAAGTAGAGTGCTTCTTTATAGATGATATCAAAAATATGGATAAGTGATAATTTTAGTTGTAGAATAGGATATTAAATAGTTTCATTCAGAAGTGTGCTGATGAACATTGTCGATTAACTTGCTATTCCAGTATGTATTTGATTATCCGCGTTCTTTTTAAGTTTCATCGCAGTTTCATCCTTTTCTACCGTTAAGTAATGTTTGAGGAGTTTATCCCAGACTTTAAGACATTTCATGCGGATTCATCCAAAATGGAAATGATTGTTTGCATTAATGTCATTCTTTGCGTGTTGATCAATGCAATTCATTCTACTCCGACAATTAAAGCTCAGTTTCTTAAACTGGCTTTTTCGGAATAACAAGTAGTATCGCAACTAATTTTGCTTAAATTTTGATAATAGTATACGTTATTAGTCTAGTACTGCGTGTTCTGCGAACGTACGTGGGAAGTTTGGCGTTTATTTTACTCTTCGTTTGTCTAGCTAGTGTATTTCTCTTATAAAAATTTCCTATTTATATTCTTAGCGCCGTATTTTAGTTGGGTGATCGTATCAGCTCGGATATCAAATTGCTAAATGATAATCTAGAGCCTGTTTCAGCTACTTACTTTATCAACGGCTTCTTCGCCTTCTCGGCTTTCTGTTCTTCCTCCTCTTCTTCCTCTTCCTCCTCTTCTTCTTCTTCTTCTTCTTCTTCTGTTTCGATCTCTTCAACTTCTTCTTCTTCTTCTTCTTCTTCTTCTTCTTCGACTTCTTCCTCGTCGACTTCTTCTTCTTCATCTTCTATTTCTACTTCTTCTACTTCTTCTACTTCTTCTACTTCTTCTACTTCTTCTACTTCTTCTACTTTTTCTCCTTCTTCTTCTTCTTCTTCTTCTTCTCCTTCTTCCCCTTTCCTGCCGTTGGCTTCGACGTTATTGGCTTTAATCTCATCAAATTTGATTCTATCATCTTTGCCGACTGTTTTCTCAGTCTCATGCGCCGAACCGCTGACCCCGTTCATTTTAACAGTATCGTTGATTTCGGAGTTCTGGAAAGATCAGACATGCTGTTATTCATTTTCGAAACGATCCAAGAAATATCTTGGACTTTACACACAAATTCAAAAACGGAAAACTATAAGATGTTAGAATATCTACTGGAAGGAATTTTCTGGAACGATTAGTACCAACTACATAGTAGGGCTGCGGGGTAAAACTAAGAAAACTCTTAACAAAAAATATTCGTTTAAAAAATAAAACAAAACGATGTTTTTGCCTATTATCAAGTAAATCTTGATTATTTTCGGAATAAGTTGAACAGTAAAATGCTAATCACGCCTCACGGACAAACAAATGGTACAGGAAACATTCTGAGAACGGGCCGAGCGGTCAACAATAATTTCATAATAGAATGACGAATGAGAAAACATCGAATGTCTGGACCGATTGGTTTTTTTTTTAATCCATTGAATTGATCGGTTTTCAACCGCTCAGCCACCGAATCGACGCATGGGATTTATCCAAAGGTTAAAATGATATAAAGAATCACCGAATAAAACAAGGCTCCGAAGAATCAATCGAGTTCTGTTGGTAATGCTAATATTTTCTTACAGATGGTATCTGGTCGAGACTGATGAGGGATAATGTCATTTTGCCGGAAAGTACAACCGGCGCTTCTACATCCGTGTCTGATTGCTCGGCTTGCGTTTCAGAATCCGTTACCAGCAGCTCGCACTGCGACGGCAAAGATCCTTCAAGATATATCGGCTTCGGAGGCGTCTTCTCTCTTTCACTGTGGCTTTAACATCAAGGAAAAATATCGATTTGCACATTTGGGGCATAGAGATAAAAGTCATATAATTAAAATTCTGATGATCCTTATATTATTAGTATCAAAAAACTTACTTTTGAGCTGATGGAATAACCGGAGTGCCTGGTCGACTCCATTTCTGCCCGCCTTCGCAGCTAGTCGTCATTTCCATTCCCACAACTTTGACCGTCGGTGAAGATTCGTCGATATCATCTATTTCTTTGGCCTGTTCGGTTTCAATTATTTTGTAAGTCGTTGATTCCTGTAATTTCAAACAGGATGATGAATTTCAATCGACGACTGGCGTTGAAATCGCGTTAATTTTTTTCGGTAAGTAAAAGTGGGGCGCAGTTTATTTAATGAGAGTGATTCCATTCGCAGATCTCAATTTTGAAGGATTACAGGCAGGTAAATGTACCCGGTTTCACACTTTTTGTATTCAATTAGAAGCATTACATGATGAATTAAAAACAGATGTTCCAAATGACGCATTTTACGTAGGTGTAGGTAATTTCAAAGAATAACAGAGCGTTCCTCAAGTTGATATGAATTTGCACACACAAGAATACATGCTTGGGTATCATTGGGGAGGAGCAAACAAAAGAACAAGAGTTAAAAGTTGAGCAACGTGTTACATATCGAATTAAAACAAATTCAATTCTCGCTCAAAACTACTCACAGAGTTACAGGTTTTTTTCAATGCAAGACAGCGTGTATCGTTGTTATGAAAAAAGCGAACAATAGAAGTGTAGATATCAACCGAATATTCAAGGCAAAACGCAAACTCTTTACAAATGTTAGGAACATATTGGACGCAAGGAATATACCTTAAAAATGGAACCGGCCCCTGCCAGACCATTGGATTTTGGAGCCGCATCTACTACTTAAAACATAAAAGTATGTACTCAAAGTCTTGGTCGATTTAAAATTATCTTAGAACAAAAAAACGAAAAATGGGTCGAGAATCATTGGAAATAGTTTCTAAACGTTGAATGTTTTTGGCAAAAAATTAATAAAAAACGTGTTTGCCGAACGTGTTTACGATTATTTCAATAGCTACCGGTACTGGCATAGCTGAAATGGCGAATTGTTCGCAATATTTATATCTCGGGGAAGGAATAAGCTCAAGACACATTCAGTTCATAGCAGCGTGCATGTTTCTAAAATCTATAAAACTGAAAATCTGAACTGTTTTGTATAACTAATTCGTAGAAACCTTGGCCTCTGCCTCTGGCTGTGGGCTCGGACTATGCGTTACGGAACGCGAAAGATTGCCCATCTGGGCAACTATTCTTTCCATCGCTGCCTCTGTCTCGACCAGTCGTTGCCTTAGCTGATCTATCTCTATGTCTCCTGCTGCTTCTAGTGTCCCAGCATGCGTAACACCAGTAAATTGATTCATACGACCTTTTCTTACTTATATATTATTCAGTTTTTCAACAAGTTGGTACTCAAAGAGGCACCTCTATAACAATTCTTCATAAAATACAACCAACCCACTACATTCATGTTTTAGTGGCTTGTTTTCCTACACCTAAAAAGTTTTTCCTATGAGAAACGTGATCCAAGAATAATTAAAAGGCGGCGGGGCATGTAATAGCTTAGGAACCCTAAAAATAGTTCTGCACTTAGAGTGAGTATCGCATGGGTTCCACATTTTTTCTATGAACCTTTATGAATCCCAATAGAAGATATTTCAGTACCTTTTTCTCTTACTTCCATTGTCCATTGAAATATTTCCTCTTTCATCATGATTATCATCTTTCTCCGCTTATATACAATTGAAAATGCAAAAGAAATAATGTATAATTCTGATCCTATATTTGAAGCCATCGATAAACGTATACAGTAAATCTACTGGCACGAAGTCTTGCATTTTCAATCCGTTAAGATGAGAAGCGACGATGTTTCGAAGTAGAAAAAATGGAAATATTTCAATGGAAAATGGACCTGACGGAAAATGGCTCTGAAACTTTTGTATCCAGTCGAGTTTAAGTGTAAGAACAAAATTTAGGAAATGTGGGATAAGAACTCTGGGTGTAAAATTATTTTGTTAGTGTTTTCAAACTCTTGCTTGCCTCATCGCCACTTAATTATTATTCTGTCAGTATTCTTTTTACTCTCTGAAGGTGAAAAACGAGTTCCTGAAACATGGATGGGTATGATTTGCCTCAGATATGGAATTTTCAAAAAAGTGTCTTTCTAATTGCACAAAAATATTCACTCAGCCAATTGTGAATATACATCCAGAGCCTAAACACAAAACTAGCCATACTGGATGGTATTGATACATATTTTCATTCATTGAAAATGTATAGTGTGGAGTTTATGAGCTGTATAAAAAAAGAAGTTCACATCGAATGATTGAATGATTGATGAATAGAATAGTAGTCCAATAATCCGTGGATAATGGAAACAGTGACTCCTAGATGAATTCTTTTTGATTTAAAGAATTCGATAATTTTATTTGAAATTTGGACACCAGTTAGTTTACGAACGGTAACTAAACTCAGGATATAACGCAGTTGTGACGTATGTACAATAAGACAAAAACGGTTCATCGTTCAAAGCAATTGTGAATATTCTCCGCTACTTACGATCTTTTAATTCCTCTAATGTTGGTGCAGGCCTGGGAGGTGAAGGAGATCTTTCTTTCTTCTGACGGTACAATGTTCCAGTTACAGCGCTCGTTAGAGTCTCAGGACTGAACACCATCTTTCTAAATTCGCTTTCGGCAGCCGTTCCGGGATACTCGTTCGTTACATCACCATCTGCGTTTTTCCGTAGTACCTGTGAAAAATTCCATTCCAGAGTCAATCCACCCATGCCAAAGGGATACAAAATCTGTCTGATTTACTTCTGATCAAATTTCAAAGTGATCTTCAGGGGTAAGCAAATGAATTACTGAGTCAGGCATTTCCTTGGTACACTTGCTATACTTCAATAGATTGAACGATCACCAGTTCTATTTCTGGGCCCGAAACGTGTACTCGTACATTTTTTTGAACCACCAGAAAAAGGGCGAAGAAGCAAGGACATAGAACTGGGGACCTTGAAACTCATCAAAGTCCAAAACACGGATTCTTAATACTTATTTCTAGCCTTAGCGTAGTAGTTTTTAATTTTAGGATCCAATAACGAGTGGCCAAATGCAGATTCAGAGCTACAGGACACTCCTGACTCAGTGATTTCAATTGCACATCCCATTAAAACAGAATAAGTACCTTGACAATAGTGTAAAGGAAGAAAAGAACGATGCCCAGAGTATAAAGAGGCATGATAATTCCCATCGTGCCATTTCCTTTCGGTGGCGGTACAACGTGTCCAGCGCCACCCATGGGTGGCCGCATTTTAGGAATAGTGACATGATCAGGTCTGTCTTTAACCTTCGGGACAATGTGGGATGAGGGAATGGCTCTTCCACGTTCTCTCAATGCAGGATGAAGCCCACCGGCATGAGGAGGAGTTCTGCGTTCCTGACGTATCGTGCCTAAGAGCAAACGTTCTCATTACCCAAATGAGAGAAGCTCTGGTTTGTACATTTTAGATCTTGGTGATAGCATAATGAACATTAAAAGCTCAACCCTTGCGACGGTGTTCTTGTCTCTCGCATTTGAATGATTTCTTGATTGCATACACTTGTATATTTCATGAAGAGTGTGATAATATGTTGTCATTGACATTTTGTCACAACTCAGAGATGTGAAGTTTATGAGAATATAAGCATGAGTCGGTATTGCGTTGGGTTAGTTGCGCCACATCGTTTAGGGAACGGTTACATTTTTAGCATCTAAGGTGCCGGTGTGTACTATTCCCTTAATGGTTTAGGCTCGGTACAGGTTTGTCTATGACGCTAAATGTATTACGAAGTATGACGGAGACCCGAATGCCGTAACCCAGACGTTATGGATGTCTCCTTGGCGGTATGCCAACATAAAATGTACAGCACACGCCTGCATTCCATATATACCCGATGACCCGGTCTCAATTGGGATGGTAGATGCTTAAGCCTTTTAGAGTTGGCCAATGGCTTTTGATCACAAGTAACCAAAAGGGTCCAATTTTCAGAAATTAGTTCAACAGAACTGTAAACCCCACAGACATGGCAAACTCTCGGCAGTAACTTGCACAAAAATGTGAACAAGTCATTGAAAGTCCATGTTAAAAATGATATGGACTTCATTCAAAGACCAATTCATTGGGTTTACAAGATACTTTAAAGACAAAACAGTGGAATGGACTTTGAAAACGGAGAATACATCTTTTTAAACAAATCATATCGATTCAAAACGCAATGAGTTTCAAAAAAAGGTTCTACTCTTGGGCTTCGTAGGTAAACTCTAAATAAAAACAGAGCAAAAACTCCTTAAAAGTATGAGGAATTGGTTTGAGAGTTGAACGAAACGATTTTTCATTCCGATATGGTTATTACATAGAAAAACAGATTCTCACACCACAAGTAACGAATAACACACATGAGAAACACTCAAACTCTGTTGGCCTGTTATGATTTTATCAAAAATCAAAGTAGAGCTCTTAGTACTTATAGAGTAATCATTAGAGAAAAAGCATTTTAATTGAAAATGATGAAAGAACAATGTTTCGATCTTAGTTAATATACTGAACTGCAATACTATGATTTGAAAATGATATGACTTCTGGTTAAATTGTGATTTAATAGAAAAGAAAAATCAGGCTGTGAAAAATAAGTATTGAGTTTTTTTTACCCTGGCAAACTTGAAGCACACAAAAGATATATTTTTAGTTGAGTTAGTTTGAAGAAAAGCGGCGGACTGTTTAGCAAAATGGTTAATTATGGCTAGATTAGCTCGTGAATGTCGGTTGTATTTGCTGAGAGTTTATATCTCGTGTCTTACTATGTGGCATGAGGATGTGATATCTTATAAGGTGCGGTGTTCCCAGCTGCGAAAGAGGTACTCCAAAATTCATTTTTAGACAAAGTGAGCTGTTGGAAGATCTAATCTCTTCCAAAACCTGCTTGTGAGATTTTCCAAGTCTTTCTTTTTCGGCCAAGAAAGAAGACAAGTCTATACCGCATCTTGCCAGTACTTCTTCCCTGCACAAACTTGCGCTTTGAGGAGTCAGTTTACCCGTTCTCAAAGCATCTCTCACTCGTGGATCGACCTGGTGATGTCGTATGATGTTTTCGCACATCTCTTGCATTATGTCCACCGCGTTAACGTCGCTTTCAAATATTACATCGCAGCATGCTGTCGAAATTCACAATGACATTGGAAGAACGTAGATATATCAGAAATCTTGAGTAACTATGAAGTCATTCAACTTTCAAATATTCTCAAACCAAATCTATCTTATGTCCATCCTGCAGTGCTCATGCACCAATTTTAGCTCAAGTTTATCATCAACGGAATAGCAAAGAGGTATATTTTTCAACATCCTCAACTTTATTGCGGACATTTGTTCAAGTGACTCGCACCGAATGCTTGATGGAAGAAAAATTTCTTTCATGAAGAAGATTCACTAATTCTTCTGATAAAAGTTGGAAAGAAGTGATTCAACTAATTCTGTTGATATTTTAGTGAGGAGAAACTTTGATCAACTTTAGCTGAACCATTCAGAAAACATATTTCAGCTTTTGATACAAGAACTTGTAGAGTATACCCAGTTTTAGAAGCAGCAGGTGTTGCGTCTATCTTTGCATTGCTACAGAATGGGGAAAAAAAACCATCTGTACAAAAGCGAAGTAGTTGAAGCAACTGACCTCTCGGTACATAGAAAATTGACGCAGAGATTAATTATTCCAAAAATCATGAGTAACCGAGAGAAAATTGGGACCAACTAGAAGTCCGGAAAGTTTTTCTTGTTTCTATTCTTTGTTTTTCATATTATAAAAGAAAATAAAATGGATAAACGAGCTTTTGTATCGCAGATGCATGTATTTTTCTTGTTTCAGTTGTCAGTAAGTATTTAGTCGACTCTGGTCTATCAAACAGTTCATCTCTCTATTTTTGAAACTATGATTTCACTTATAAATAGACATCTGGGTTTTTATCGTAGACAAATGTTTACCATTGTATAAATACGTTCTATGAACGTATATCCGATCAGATATAAGGTACGTGCTACTTTTTTATCCGACTAATGCATAGCGTACGATAAAGTAACATATTATCATTGCGAAAAATGCAAAACTGCTGAAATTACATCATAATTTGATAGTTTTTCGGCAAATTTCGGAAAAAAATATATGTTTTGAAAATTGAAGATGGTTTTTCCCTGTTTGAAAAAATAAATCAGAAACAATTGAATACGTGATAATTAAAAAGTGGAACTTACTGGAGCCATCGGAAGGTGCGGGTTGTGATATGACAGAAGCGGTGAGCATAGGATAGAAGATCTTCGGCCAAAGAACAGCAAAACATCCAGCAACGATAGCGAGAATAAATATGGTTTTCCTAGGGCCAAATTCCGCGGTTTCGGCCATTTTTCTTTCCTTTTCTTTACTTTGATTTTTCGATTCGATTATTATTCGTTCGTTGAAGTTTTTCAAACACTTAATTCTATAATTAATTCCATAAAATATGCATATACGTTCGATTCAACTTGTTGATGATGTGAGATGTGCGGACGATCTTTAGCGGGCCCGCGACGAACAACTCACTTCACTTTTGTACTTCGTTCGTCGATTAAACGCCAAGACCAGCAGAGCAGACAACACCGCGCGGAGCACACTGTCGTCTGCTATTTTCGGCTGCTCAGGATCGTATCTAGCCAAATAATGCCCTGCCTTTGCACGATGCGCCCTCGAATATAATTTTTTTTTTTCAAATAGTTAGAAAAACCTCAATATGACCCAAATATGAAAAAAAAAAATTAATTGGTTTCTGCTTCGTGCCTCAAAATATCTCAAAAGATGAATAAATAATTGAACAACCGGGTTGCGCAGCACTTTCCAATATCATCTGTAATAATTCTTTTGTTTTTGCCATTCGATCTCGACGTTAAGTCTCTCGTTAAGGCATCCTCAGGCGGAACCAGTCGGTCAATATTAATGACACACAGTAATATTTCATCATAAAAAAACAAGCAATGACCCTGTAAAATTTCAAATTTTTTTTTGTCCAGCCATTTTCGAGATAACGGCGCCAAATACTCCTTTCATTTAATTCTTAAGTTGAGGCTGAACCAATTGGTCATAATGTTAATGGGACATAGCAATTTTTCAACGTCAGGGTCGAACGGTTTGAAATTTTTTGAATTGGCGATGTCGTGTTCGATATCGTTACATGAAAGCAAAACTATGCTATTCCTTGCTGAGTGAATGAATTAGAATAACGAGATATCAATGAGCCTCGTATGATTTGTCTGATTGATATCCGAAACTTCAAATGCTTAAAAGTCATAGCGAAATGGGATAGATTCGCCCGTTTCTACGATAGATATTGTGGGAGTGAGACCAACGCACGACAGGGTAAAAATAGACGCTGGCAATGTCAAATCACACATATTAAGATCATGGTAAGTTAAAACGGGCGGATATAGGTACACATCAATACACAGGCAGCTGAGTAAAAATTCTTCTTTGTGTGAACGAGTTTTATTTAGCTCTTTGCCACAGAGCGATATTATTATACATGTATACAATAATTATGCGGCCTTAAGAATATCGAAAATAATTTACATGGTTAAATAGCGCAGAGAAAATTGCGGGGGAGGCCGTTTCCTCTGCAAGCATAAACTATCAAAAGTGTCTTATGATATTATTATTCCGGACCGCCTCTCTGTAACATTAAAACACAAAAGTTAGTGAAAATTGGAAGAAAAAATATTGATAACAATTCAACTCACGTTGATGTAGTCGATTTCTTTTATATCCAACGGTCGTCGCTGGTACCGGGGTGGTAATTGAAAATCTTCAATCAGTGGTCTGGACACGACCCCGGGCCCTGATGCTACCCTAGCTGATTTTGGCGCCGACGCTACTGAGCCAGCTGACTGACTGGTGGCTACTGCGCCTGCGACAGCTAACCAAGAAAAAAAAAAGAATTAGGAAACGAGGATGAAAATTTGTTGAATTTGAGGCTAGTTTCGGAATCCGGATGTAATTGATAACGATTTGAAAGAAACTTGTATGGATTACCTCTCTCGATATCACCTTTACGGAATTTGATCATAGGGATGTGCGCCTGTACTACCTGAAATTATATTCAATGGTTTTTCTTGTGCAAATAGATCATGTTGTGCGGTAACGACCGAAGTATGATTCTAAGATATTTTCTTATTCAAGGGTCTTTTTTATAGAATAAATTAGCTCAGCCGTCCACGTACTCTCCAGCCTTTGCTTGCCATCATATCGGTCGACGCGAATTTTCTTCCAGTTATAAAATACTCAATTTAACCTCCGTTTTACTAGCAGATTTTTTAACGTCGACTAAATTTTCACACAGGTGGCGCGACGGGCGCCCGCGCCCCTGTTTTCTTTTTCTACATCCTTAATTCGCTCTCTCGATGATTCTACTGCTATGAGCTGGCGGACGAATTAGCACAAATCGGCTTTTCGAATTGACATTATACCGCTGATTATGATTCTTAACGTTTTTGACAAAGAATTTAGTTGTTTATGCTAATTCTTGATTCGAAATTTTCGAAAATAATTGCTATAATACACGCGACTTATTTCACACATTTGTTAAAGAATTATTGTTATTATCATCATCCTGGCTATTTTTCTATACTACTCATCGTTATCAATAAATAATGTGATTTCGATTTGAATTCGATGCTGTTAGGAACTACACGGTTCACAATTAAGCCATAAGCCTTCAAGCTACTACCAACTCGTAGAATCAATATCGATTCACATGATGAAACAAATCGAAATTCATGTTCAATCGTGAATTTCAAATAAATCAGACTATAATTTACATCTACGTTATTTTCTCACCACTTCCAAAGCCTGACTTATAGAGTTTTCGTTTATTAATTTATTAAACATTGAAAACTATCCGTTTTGGATTAGCTCAAGTGAAAGAGAGACTGATTAGTTAATTGCGTAAAACAAAAACTAACTAGATTTTGCAGTAATACTATGATTTCCTTATAGATTTTATTTTCAAAACTGCTAGCTAGATGAAAAAAAAAATAACAATGATAAGGATATGAAGATAAAGATGAAAAAAAACAAATAATGATTAAGATGATTCACTTTCAACTAATTAGTATTACTGAATCTGAACCTGTAGATTTTAATTTTTTTTCTATATCAAAACTGTAATTATAAGATACTAAATAATATTCTATTCCTGAAAATTACAAATAAGAGATATGGAAGAAAAGTAGAAGAGAGGGAAAGAGGAAGAGGGAGGAGAGAGAATAATCAATAAATATCGAATGATTTGTGTTATAATACATAGTTTTTATTATAACTCTATAAAAAGAACTTATGTGGAAAATAATATTTGGTATGCTAACACATTAATATTAGGAATGATAAATAAGATAGCACGGCGAACGAGATGGATAGAATTATGATACACGGTTGAATGAATGAAAAAATGGCGATACCGCATAAAACGCGATAATTTTCAAACAGTCTCCAATCACTAAACCAACACAACTCAAATTGTCAATAATATGAGTTTTGAAGAAAAAGTTTGGCTTAATTTTCCTAAAGATTAATCGACCTCTTCCATACGCGACGCGTCTTCATTGTCTCCTTCTACCGGCGCAACTTCAGCTGCGGCTACCGTCTCCTCCTCAGCAGCTGGTTCTTCCTCGTCAATACCCAAGCCAAGTTTGATCATGCGGTAAATTCTCGCCGCATGAACCTGTGGCTCGTCTAAACTGAAGCCTGACGAGAGGAGAGAAGTTTCAAAGAGCAAGACAACCAGGTCTTTCACCGCTTTGTCGTTCTTATCCGCCTCAGCCTTCTGGCGCAGAGTTTCGATGACCGAATGGTCAGGGTTGATCTCAAGGTGCTTCTTAGCAGCCATGTAGCCCATGGTCGATGTATCGCGGAGAGCCTGAGCCTTCATGATCCTTTCCATGTTGGCGGTCCATCCGTACTGCGAAGTGACGATGCAGCATGGAGAATCGACGAGTCGGTTAGACACGACGACCTTCTCGACTTTAGTATCGAGAATGTTCTTCATGATCTTGCAGAGGTTTTCGAACTTGGCTTTGTCATCCTCGCGCTTCTTCTTCTCTGCTTCGTCTTCTGGAAGTTCCAGGCCTTCTTTGGTAACAGAAACGAGCTGTTTGCCATCGAACTCTTTCATCTGTTGTACGACGTATTCGTCGATGGGTTCGGTCATGTAGATCACTTCGAATCCACGCTTCTTTACACGTTCGACAAACGAGCTGTTGGCTACCTGCTCTTTGCTCTCTCCGGTGATGTAGTAGATGTGCTTCTGGTTGGCCTTCATGCGACCAACGTAGTCCTTCAGAGAACAAACTTCGTCGCCTGAGGCTGAGGTGTGGTAGCGGAGGAGATCCGCAAGTTTGCTACGGTTTGTGCTGTCCTCGTGAATTCCAAGCTTGATGTTCTTGCTGAACTGCTCGTAGAACTTCTTGAACGATTCCTTGTCCTCGGTCAATTCCTCGAAAAGTTCCAGGCACTTCTTGACCAAGTTCTTCCTAATGACCTTAAGGATTTTGTTCTGCTGAAGCATCTCCCTAGAGATGTTAAGCGGGAGATCTTCGCTGTCCACTACACCCTTCATGAAGTTCAAATACTCTGGGATCAGCTCTTCGCAGTTGTCCATGATGAAAACTCGCCTAACGTAAAGCTTGATGTTGTTCTTCCTCTTCTTGTTCTCGAAGAGGTCGAAAGGCATACGTCTCGGAACGAAAAGAAGAGCTCTAAACTCGAGCTGTCCTTCAACAGAGAAGTGTTTTACGGCGAGGTGATCTTCCCAGTCGTTGGTCAGGGATTTGTAAAACTCTCCGTATTCCTCTTGGCTGATATCGTCGGCGTTACGAGTCCAGATGGGTTTGGTTTTGTTGAGTTCTTCATCCTCTGTGTATTTTTCTACGATAGTCTTTGTCTTCTTGGCTGGCTTCTCTTTCTTGTCTTCGTCTCCGTCTTCTCCGACGTCTTCGATCTTTGGCTTTCCGTCTTCCTCTTCCTTCTTCTCTTCGGGTTCAGCTTCAGCCTCGTCGTCGCTGAGCTCCTTCTCTCTCTCCTTTTCAACAAGGAGTTTGATCGGGTAGCCGATGAACTGGGAATGTTTCTTGACAATCTCCTTGATTTTACTCTCCTCCAAGAATTCGGTCTGATCTTCTTTGATGTGAAGGACGATCTTGGTTCCACGTCCCAATGGCTCGCCAGGGTCTGATCTTACAGTAAAAGAACCGCCGGCGCTAGACTCCCACAAATACTGTTCGTCGTCATTGTGCTTCGAAACAACTGTGACTTTGTCGGCGACCAAGTAGGCAGAGTAGAAACCAACACCAAATTGACCAATCATAGAAATATCGGCTCCGGCTTGAAGGGCTTCCATGAAAGCTTTTGTTCCGGACTTGGCGATGGTACCGAGGTTGTTTACTAGATCAGCTTTGGTCATGCCGATACCCGTGTCGATCAAGGTGAGAGTACCGTCATTTTTGTTTGGGATGATTTTGATGTGAAGGTCCTTTCCAGAGTCAAGACGAGACGGGTCGGTCAACGACTCGTATCGAATTTTGTCCAAAGCATCACTCGAGTTTGAGATCAACTCTCTCAAGAAGATTTCTTTGTTCGAGTAAAACGTGTTGATGATCAAGGACATCAACTGCGCAATCTCCGCCTGGAAGGCAAACGTCTCCACTTCTGCTCCTGCGGTCTCCATTTGCTCTGGCATCTGAAATTATTCACAATCAATCAATCAATCATTGATTTAGTTTTTAACAAAACGTGGATATTTTCAATCAAACAATGATTGTAAGTTTTTTAAAATAAATTCATCAAGAATCTGACTCTTGAACGATTTGTCGTCTCGAAATTAGAAAAATCAATCGAAAAAGCAACAAGGTGTGATTCAATACATTGAATTAATCTTTATAAGTAATAAAGAAAGAAGCGATCACGTTTCGCGGAACAAAAAGGAAGATAAAGCGATTGGAATTCATGGAGGAAAAAGTAGAAGCCGGTTTGGGGACGGAAACGGTGATAGTAGTGATTAAAATGAGTGAAAAAGGTTGAAGAATCAGTTGAAAATGTGAATTAACGTATTACTTACGATTTATTTTTCTTATAATCGGGCAAACAACGGTAGGTGAATAAATGCTCTCGAAATGCTTGGTGACAGGTCCGTTGGCACTGGCGTTGTATTAAGCAATGACTCGCGCACGCCGCCTGGTTAGCTTATATAGTACCGCGGTCAGAGAAATATTCTCGAAGGTTCTAGATCTTTCTTGACACTCCGAACGCCTCACGTCCGGTCAATGCGACTCTGATCGGAGTTTGTTAAAATAAAAAAAAGAGTATCGCGTGCTTTCACCGAGTGGAATCAATTTTTTCAAACGAAAGAACGTTAACGATAATTGAATCTTACGCCGAAATCATTTTTGTAATAATGAATATCGTCGTTCAGTTCGTCAGCTGACAATTTTGTACTTCCGGTATTTGTTCGGAGAGAACGTTCCCGAACTCGGAAGCCGGTAGAATTTTCTATGGCCTATTATAGAAACGTAGATTAAAGAATTGTTGTTCTAGTATTTACTGCAATGTTGCATCAAATAAGGTTGCAGCTACATTTCCAGTTCATTTTACCCATCGCTCTATCTAATTAATGTCACGGAACGAAGATCGATTTACTTGGACGCATACACGTTCGCGCTCGCGCAAGCTGCGATAATACATACATGTTCAGATTTGCCGGTATTGGTGCATAGGCCTATGCTATTCAATACGTTGACAAACGATTATACTTGATACCAAAACTCCGAAAAACGGAGTGGCTATCTGTAAATTTGACAATTTTAGTTGACGAATCTTATGATCGAATGACGATATTAAATTATCGCATAGTCGCGAAATCATGATATTCGTTATTCCCGAAGTTTCTGATTCGTGTGAATTGGATGACTGTCATTTCTTTCCGGGATGTAAATAATTGCATATACATACCTATGGCCCAGCTAATACATACACATACCAGTATATCAAATTACGAGCCTAAAGTTAGGCTAAGACGAGTTTTTTTTAGCTGATAGTGCCGATGTGCCAATTTTCGTCTTGGATTATCAATATGTATTCCAATTCGGTTAATATCTACATGATAAAATATTAGTTCGAATATGAAAAATGCGTGAATGTTCTTGGTCGGTATGCAGTTTCCATCTTTTTACTATTATCATTCCGATCCTAGAGACGTGGCGGTCTCTTGCGGTAGAATATCGAACCTCGTATTCGAATGTTCTGGCATTTTTGAATCGTAATTCCGCGTTCCACACTCCGGATTGGGAGGATTCGTATGAATTCTTTGGATTGAGTTTGATCAATCATTTCTAAAGATCGAACGCTAAAGTCCTTGGCAAGGTCAAGGAATCGAACCTCGCTCAATCTATCGGTTATTATACGTCTGTATAAACTGCCCAGACGTATTATATGTATCTCGCATTACATTTACCTACCGAATCTACATACATCGTCTACAATAATCGAAAAATTGATGAAAAATTGTTCTTACTCTCTATCTAATTGTATTCATGATTTATACGTGCCAAAGAAAGACGTAAATATTTTACATTTAATATTGGCATACCTCGTTAGTCGATTTTTTAGTTTCGGATTTTCTCGTGGGGCTAATTCTTCGTTTCTGTACCTACTACTCTCAGTTTCATTGTATTATTTATAGCATACCAATCAATGGAAAAATACTAAAAATTTTTGAGTGAAAAGAATTGAAGCATTTTGTCGAAACGAACTACTAAAATTATTTTCAATATTGAAATACCATTGAAAAAATCCATAGTCCGATTATTATCTATTTTTATCACAAATCGCGTCACGAAAATTTTGCGCGAATGCGATTCGAATTTCGACTTTTTAAAAAAATGACCTTACAATAATCAGTTTTGAGTAAATAAAACGAATATGTTCAAGTTGATATGTACTAAATACAAACATGAATGACGTGTCAACTGAACCACAAGTATATCCGCTTCCGGAATATATCATTTGATAACACATTTTTATCTGAACGCTAAAATATATTTGCTGAGATTTTTGTTAAATTTTTATTCAATTCATCATGATTCGCTTTGTACACCCACACAATTATATAGTTAGGTAGTAGGCGTAAGATAAATTGGAAGTGCTTCATCAGTATATAATACTGTATCTAATAATTTTTCGTAATCTCGATTACGTAACGTGAATGACTATTATAAATTATTTCACTTGCATTGTTACAATGACTAATTATAAATATACGTATAGCTCCCTACAATATACTATATTACGTATAGTGAATACAAAAGTAAGATTCTGAGAAATGATGATTGGCATACAGGATTTTTTTTTTATTCGTTTTTTTTTTATAGTTGAGATTCACTGAAAAGCATGACGATATTTGAGTTACTGAGAAAAACAAAATTAATAGCGATGAGCTTATCGTTTCGAATCAATGACTCTGTTTTTGTGTCAATAATTACATCATTGTCCATAATTATACTAGCAATAAGCTTCGGATTGCTCAATAAGTTATTTGAAGTTCTTTTTTTTTCCATCTTTTATTCTTTTGGTTTCATGTAGTTAGTAGTTCTAGTCAGCAAATTAAACATGACGGGCAGTGACTTATGGTAATGTCGAAGGCTGGGCAAAATTTATATTTACTAAGCTCTGACTGTACTTACCTTAAGCAGAAAACCATTAAATTGCTGGCACCTGCTACTTCTCAATTTCACCATAGATGGAGATAACAAGAATCAAATTTGGATTGAGATGGATATCCAGCATTTGCATAAGGCGGAGTTTTATCCTATAAAGGGTAATAATTGACTCCAATAAAGTTTGCACAATCGTTTATTGTTTAACATTCAGAGAAAGACAGTATGTAATTGTTAAGCATGTAAAGTACACAGAGTATTTTCTATGTTCGTGAATTTCTTATTTCCTGTATAATGGCGCAGCACAAATAAGAAATGCAAATGCTGTGGTGGATTGAAAATGCATTGATCAACTTAAGCATATATGTATAATAAGATGATGCGCAACACGATGAAATGGCGAGGATCTTAACTCCGGTAACCTAGCTTTATGAAGTCGAATAGAACTCATACAGCTAGATAACCAAAGAAAATGTCCGAGCCAAAATCTCCAAAAATCTTCTTCCCCCTTTGAGAAGATAACGATTCCAGTTCATGTTTTTTGGTAGATAAGACAGCAGATATTTTACTTTTGTTTAAAATACCAATGAGGGGTGACGCATGCTGCCTCTATTCTGTCTTGGCTTTTATACTTTTTACATTTCAATACAACTGAGCTGAAGCGAAAAATTCTTCTTCTAGACCTCTACTAATTCGCATAATAGTTAAACGTATATCTTTTATACAGCTGTGTAGATACAAGCATCGGTTCATCAACCTAGCAATAGTCTCAAACTTAGATTTACAATATAGCAAGTCCAGTGATCATCTGATCATCAATTTCTTTCAAGTGTCGTTTTTCGGTGTCCATGATTGCAGTCTTGATTCTTAATTGTTCATATTCTTTATTCTTCCTCAAACTAAAGTTGTAGTTCTCAAATAAAAAATCTATTTTCGAAGATTGGTGGCCAAAAATTAATTTTTGACTCCTCCACGATGTACATAACGATGTAATCTTGAAAAATGAAGGATTTCTCGGTCTGAAACATAGAGCAAAAAGTTAGATCCTGATATCGGTGGACCCGAATAGACGTGCGAAACTTGAGTGGCTTAAAAGTGAACCAGCCATTGACATTTCGGAGTGAAAGTAGCTCAAACCGCTTGTTCTATATGTATAATAATAACGATAATGATTGTAGCTGGGAGCTAGGAGGCGTTAGGATTCTGCTTTTGGCACTAGGATTACTTTGGGTCCTGAAATTCAACCTTGATTATTATCAATTCCAAAAATTCACTCATCAATATGATTTATCATCAAGGAACTTGGAAAAAAAGTTAGGCCTATGTCAGAGAAAATGGGAATCGTTTATATGTTTATAGTGTGTATAATCTATGAATCTCCTATTGATACACCCAAAGTCATTGATAAGTTGTTCTATTCTGTTTGAAAAATGGACCTGTGAATTTATATTTATGAATAATAATTTCGAACAACGACTGCAGTGCGAATGTCACAAGTGTGGGAACCTTGATGAGGAGCCCAACCCATAGAACATTGATAGAGATTGATAATTGACAATTAATCCATGTAAAGTATGATGATGGGATAATTTGAACTGATGAATGAGTAGCTGATTTTGGGAATGATCAGCGAGTGGTTGCGGGGCCAGATCGTTACGGGTGTGAGTGAGTAAATGGTAAAATACTCTCGCAGATGGTCTCATCGCCGTACCGGGGCCTTAAATGCCCGAAGGGGCCAGACCCGGAGCTTTGGGGCTTAAGTCACTCCGACGCAGACGGACGGCTCTTTCGCAACGCGGCGTCCATTTCCATTCGGAGAAAGTTACGATCTTGCACACAGTATGTAGGTAACATACTTGCACACGCGTGTAGGCGCCCGGATATTTCGATTTATATTTTCCAACAGTTAAACTTCCTTTCTACCGTCCATTTCCCTCTAATAGTATTATTCTCGCTTTTTCGACTTTCCCACAGTTTCTCGCATATCCTATAAGCTTCCCCGATCCTAACTATATGCCTTCCGTAATTTCGGCTTTCGGTTCTCATGGCGCGATTCGAGCATAGAAATATTAAATTGAAACAAGCAGGAGCACTCCGTTGCCGAATCAAATTGATTAAAAATTTTGGCGGGAGAGTAGTTCGATCAAATTGCGATAAACAATTGGCTCTTTGCCAACTTCACGGTCTCAAGACGGTGAGAATAATCCAGAATCGAATTACCGAGTGTCGGCAACTCCGCGATCTTCAATATGATCTTTCTATTCGGGGATTCGCTAGATCTGCTGATATTAACTGCCATTGCATAATAACGCCGTCACATATGCTCTATCCGCAGAGGTGATTATTGATTCGCAATTTTTAGAGTCGTAAATTCAGGGGCATGTCGTCCGCGGCGAAAGACTACGAAGCAGGCCCTTGAACTCAACGTGATTACGCGCAGCTGGCGATCGCCGACTCTGTTTTACCGGCAGTGCAGAGGTCCGCTTAGCGATTCTTTATTCCTCTTTTCCTTTTTCTTCTCTCGTGATTCAAATGAAACTCCGTTTCAGCGCCTCGTTGAATAACAATTACCTTGATTTACTGTTCGACGAGAGTTTCTCTTCTCATTGTGTCGGAACCCAACCGGAGGGGCATGGGGGTGGGGAAAGAAAACGTTCTTCGTTAAAATATAATCGCGGATTTGATTGAATACGATTATTCCTCCGATTCCGAGTAGATTTCTTGAAATCTTACCGCTCAAAGAAATCACTGCAGGTTAAATTTCTACAATGATATCGAATTCGTTTCCTGAGATTAAAATTTAGTTCGTTCGAACATTAATTTTATTCTTCGACTTATAATTAATCACCGACATCACCGATATAATATGGGATAATCCGAATTACGTAATCTCTCTGGCTTCTTAATATAACGCGTCGATATTTGAAATACCGGGGCTCTGAGAAACCAGTTCTAATAATTACGAAGCGGCGACTAATCCTGTCCGCATATTCTATACATCCGCCGAATATATACTATACTACATATATGTATTGGCAAATCTCGCCGAAACAGGCAGGTAGGATAGGTATGTATGTATGTGCCTACGTAAAATTCGAATGGCAGAATGTTCTCTCTAACGTGGATATAGATATGCAGAGGAGCGCCTCTCTGCGACACAACGCATAAATCTCCAAGTTATATAGGGACTTACAATTAGCGGATAAGATGAGAAGCTAAAAGATTAACGGTTTCCATACGGCTAGACTTTGCGTGGCTTACGTCCATACGCATACATGCATAAGTAACACGTATGTGTATGTATGTACGTGTTTCAAATTTCTTTACATAACACGCGGATTGAAACCGCAACGCGCAATTACTCAGCTTCGCCATATGATCTCGATTCGCACCGGAGTGAACATAGCAGAGTACCAATTTTTCTCCATGATCTCGATTCTCACCGAAGTGAATATAGCAGAGTACCAATTTTTCTCCATAATCTCGATTCGCATCGAAGTGAACATAGCAGAGTGCAAATTTTTCTCCATGATCTTGATTCGCACCGAAGTGAGCATAGCAGAGTACCAATTTCCCGCCTCATTCGCACGGATCCCGCGGTATACTGCACGATCTAGCTTCGCAGCTTTTCTCATCGTCCTCCTCGTCTTTCGTTCGTTAGAAGAAATTTCGCTGTCGATGCAGCGCCACACAATACCCGTGTTCTCACACGGTGAGTAAGTAAGTATAAGTATATGACATGGAGACTTAGCAAGTATTGGTATACACAAGAAACTCGCGACTCTGCATACAGATGCGGAACTTCTCTCTCAACACACACGTCTTCCGCGTGCCAATGAACTGATTGTCTACGCGTACATAGATATATATGCGCAGGTAAGTATATCAAACTAGTATTTCCTGCACAATATAATTATAAGCCTGTGTAATTTTTCTGTATAATACAATAAATTGTATACGTACTTGTTTGTTGCGTCTATAACATACCACAATTATTTTTGCTTCGCGGATCGGCCGGCACAATCGGCATTTAAGTATATTTTTATTACGTACCCGTATACCCTCGATGTATTACATCGCCCCCCGATTTAGTTACGGATCTGGATACAAACTCGAATGCTACAACATGCCAGTGAGGACAACTACCCTAACTCGCCGCGGAAAATCTTATAACGCGGGTCAAACGCGACGGAATAACCGAATCCGGATGTTTCGCGTAAGATTTGGCGCTACGATCGTCAGCCACGAGGAGAATCGCCGAAATAACGACAAGGACGAAGGAATTATGGAAAGAGAACGAGAGGGGGGGAGAGGAGAGGGATGAAGAGAAAGATGGAGAAACATGTACATTTGCACGTATAATATACCGTGGATGATAATATGTAATGTATGATGAGGAAACGGATCATCGGCGGCGATATAAATGGAGTTTAAGATAATCGAAGATACATGTATATTATGTATATACGGGAAGAGGGTAAAAATCAGTTGTATGAAAGCACACCTGGTTTGCGAACAGTCCGCGACGAGTTCACTCCCGCACTCACTGAGGCACTGGCCCCGCGCCGTACTTCTTGGGCCACACACACCTTTCGTGTTTCCCCTCCGTAGGACCCCCCTGCGTAAAATTTCTAGACCCGGATTGGTCCGTTCAAATCCTTACCTACTGACGTCACCGATTCGAACGTACTTACCGTCTTTTACTCTCTCTCCCCCTATTATATCCTCCGGCCTTATTCCCCCTCGTCCGACCACTTCCCCCCTCTCTTTCTTATACCAACGCGCGGCGCGGCTCTTGTACAGGTCTCCTTCTCCTCATACTGTATAGGTATGCATACCATATACCTATATGTATGGTTGCTAGTCCCAGCGATCATTGTGAGAGAGAAAACGAGTCGCCTGCCTTACCCCGCTTACCTGCCCACACTATATAAGATTCACACACACCGTTTGTACTTCGTGCTATGATGGGAATACAGTGTGTGTGTTCGTAGTCCAAAGTCTTCGAGAGAGTATTAAGCGGAGAGCAAGAAAGAGAGAGAGAGAGAGAGAGAGAGAGAGAGAGAGAGAGAGAGTTGTAGCGAGCTACCTGGGTCCTTAGCTCGTACCAACTACCTGCGGTAGACTCGTGAGTTGAGTCGAACGTAAGACCGGGTCTGGAGATGCATGAGCATGAGACGCACGATGCGATCGAGAGGAGTGAGGCTGCCCGTTGGTGCAGAGCGGCGGGGTTCTCGGCAGGTAAAGAGACGCGGCGCGGTGGGCCCCATGAGTAGGGTAAAAAAAAACGAAAGAAGAAAAAAAAATCGAGGAAAAGAATACATAAAAAAAAAAAAACTATAAGAATAATAATAATAAGTAAGAAAGAAAATCGAAAACCGGCCACGAGATCAGGGGGCGAGCGAGAAAGAGCAGGGAACGGTTTTGTGCAGGGTGCAGGAAAAGGATGGAAGACATTCCAACCGCTCCAGTCGCCCCATGGGCCATAACCATTCCCATGCCTTTAGAGCCAATCTCTCCTTCTTCCGACGCGACTCTTCTTCTTCTTCTTCTTCTTCTTCTTCAACTTCTTCAACTTCTTCAACTTCTTCTTCTGCTTCTTCTTCTCCTACAACAACCCTGCTTCAGTGGCGGTCAGGTATACAACAGACGTATGTACGCATCTTTGGAATACGAGCGTACGTATGGGCAGGGGGAAAACGCGTTTGGCCACTGGCGTAACTCGGCGCGATATAATATACCTGACGGGATGATCACCGCTCCGCTTCTTAACCCGCGCCATGTATAGAATACATCATAAGTTTGTAAATGGAATAAAAGATATTTTCGATTCTTTTCATACTTACCAGAATGAGCTTGAGGATGACATATATATAGATATGTGATTGACTTGTTACAACATGAAAATAGTTTTTATACTATAGATACACATATTACACGCATATACAATAAGGAAGAGTTCCACGTAAAGGTATACCAATGTGGTGTAAAGGTGTTAGAAAATCCGACTTACATTCAGCTACCGGCTACCTCGCCTTGCCTGAAAATGCTGTGAATTTATTAATTACCTACGTCGCCTTCGCCGAAGCTCGTAATTGCTGATAGGTAGTAATTCATGTTGTGATGTAGTCGTTCACGCGGAACAGCTGCAGGCAATGCACCTAAGGCCTATGTTCTGTTACTTTTGAGCAGCTACCTGATGTACATACATACATACTGTCATCGAACTATTGAGATTTCGGCGAAATCTTCCTCGATTTTTCATTAAATACCCTACATACACGTACATGCTTTGATATGATTATATTCAATGTTGATTGGTTTTTTCAATCGAAATCAATTACTTTGGTAAGGAGTGATTGTCGAATTTCGAATATCGATTGAAAATCAGTTGGAATTGGAATTCTAGACTACTTCACGTGTTGATCATACCAAACTCCATAATGGAGACTAGTGCCCTATGGGTACCTAACTAATATATTTTGCTAGTACTCACTCTGTGCGGACTTACGCCATTGCCGATGATGTAATGTAGGTACACTATTCATTTCTACTATATCGTAAATACATGTTTGGATGTCGACGTCTCGAACATGTCTCTATCCGATATGACCACAGGGTGGCCCAAACCAAACTAGCCCGAATAACATCTAAACGCGTGCATCAATCTTCAAGATTTTTTTTTTTGCCGAAAACTAGAAGAATGAATCTTTCATATCGCGTTTAAAAATTAGAAAAATCTCAATCGGTTGCAGTGGTACACGCATTTGAAAATCGAGTGTTCAAAATGTCGTTGGGAGCTTAGGAACAAATAATTTTCCTCAATGATTAATTTCATGTTCGTGTTTAATTGTTGTTGGAAATCATTCCGTTACGACTTTCTACTCTGGAAACTTCAGGTTTTTTATTGTCCGTACATCCCCATCGTATGAAACGTAGAGATTGTGTTTTGGTGAACACATCGAACTATACCGGCGCTATAAACTTCATTTTTTAGCAGTACGATTCCATATTTATGTATCTACCTTTGATTTGATGAATATCACAAAGAATTTCTAGTACAAACGTTCCAGAGATTTTGAATACAAATATTATAAAATATTCAAATAAAAAACAAGTCTTTCGATCATAATCAAACACGAAAATGCAATTATTCATTCAGGAATATTTTTTTTTAAGCTCCCAGCGACTTTTTGGAAACTCATTTTTCATATATGCTTGTAACCCTGCAAGGGATAAAGATTTTTTTGATTTTCAGACGCGAAATGGCAGATTCATTCTTCTAGTATTCAGCAAAGAAAAGATCTCGAAGATCGATTGATGCGTTTAGATTTTATACTTTATACACCGATTTCTTGTACGCGACAAACGATCGCACGCGCACGTATACGAAGAGAGAAAAAAAAAAATATACCAAAAAGGCTGAAACGTGATAGGTTTCTGATAAAACCGTTCCAGAATAGTAATAGTTTCGGAACTGCGCTTTAGTCGTCAAATAACAATCTCTCTAAGTATACATACGCAGCGGGCAGAGTTCTGACAAAGTTAAAAAACCTTTTTTCAACAGGATAATAAATTTCAGCTGATTTGCGTTCGCGAGACGAGTCGAGAATTCAAATGTATAAGAAAAGAGCAAAAATGAGAATAAAAACCGAAACTTATACAACGCGAATCACGAGTTCAACAAATCGGATTTCCGATATCATACATCTGTATAAATACTTTGACTTCGTTAGCTGTATATAACAGATGAAAATCTATACACAGAAATGTAGCATATGGGTTTGTATTGGAATGAACTGAAACCGCATTAAGTCTCTTTGAAATGTTGACATCCAAATAAGGCTTTGTCCAGCCATGGCTATAGAGCTACCTGAGAATATTGAACCTAGCCATAGAAGTGTATTGTCGAATGTGTCATCATCAATTCAGCGATGTAAATATCCGTTGAACAAATCAAGTCCCTCTTATACCGACTCGAGCTCAACGAACTGTATGTACGCTTTTATGCAAACGCCTGCCATTTAAGAGTTATTTCTAAAAAGTGATTCGCCTGACCTTCGTTTGACCTCGAATAAAATACGGGCCTCTGATCGGCGACCAAAGAACGTCAAAATCGCTACGCGGTAACAAAGCTGTGCTATAATACAGCTAATAGCTATAATTATCATTTTATCAATATCCTTTTTGGCAATCGGTACATAATCGATCCCTCCTCTTATATACTATTTCTTCTCGACAAAATTTCCCAACAACGATTCTATACTTAAAGACCGAATAAAATTCTAAACAATATAAACTTTGGTCCATTTATCTTATGGTTGATCGTGATGATGCGAACCGGATGTACGAACTTGGAGAGTGCCTTTTTAAGACAGGCTCGGAGGCTGAAGGAGAGGGAAAAACAGAGAGAGATATAGTCTCGCGAATAATGTAGTAGATATGTGTATAATAGATACGCAGGTATAGTATAGACCATAGCGATTGTTGAGCGAGTTGAGTTTGGATCAACGATGTGCTTTTATTGAATTTTTAGTTCTTTATTTTCATTCTTTTGATAATTTTTCTTTCCATTGATAAACGCGGTTAGAGCGGAAGGCCTTCACGCGGTTCGAAATACGCGGTATATATACGTAGCTGCAGTAATGCGGGCTAGTAGTTCCGGGCTGACGCCCTTGGACTTCCGGCGGATGTGAGGCGTCCTTGCCTCCTCAACGCTTCGCTCCTTTACGGTCTCGATTCTGATTCCTGCGGAGCTTAGATATGTGCTGCGGGTTGTGGTGGACAGGGTAACTGCCTGATACATTAATAACTGATATATGCTGATTTGCAATTATGTATGCACATAATATATATATTCGGATACCATGCAGCTGCAGGCTACTTGACTCCGCGTTTCATATATATGCGCGGGTTTCTCTTTTCAACCAAAGCACTTTGGCCACCACGCTGCAGCGCCCGATCACAGGGCAGAAAAACACTTTCGAGAGGATAATCGATCGGTCTTGCGGTTCGTTAGGCTGTAGGTTTTATATGCCTTCGTTCCATTCTACCCGCGCCCAATAAAGAAGAAAGTAACTGATTAAACCTTATTTTTTGTTTCAATCGTCTCACGCTACTGTGCAGCTCTCAAGCGAGTTTGGTATCACTAATTTATTCATTCAGCTATACGATCATCGGTACAATGTACAGTTTTCTTACACTCATTATACCGAATACATTTGCCTTCTTCAGTGGTGGATAAGCCTCTCGAATCGCAATTAGAATTATCGACTCCTCCGACACATTCCTAACCTCAAAAGGGTATAATATGGCGCATGCCTGCAACCACCTCGAAAACGCGGTTCGTTGTTTCTCGCAAACTACGTGAACGATCGATTTGAAACTTTGGGGATTAATTCTTCATTTCAGCATCAAGATTTTCCGGAATTTACATTTATTCCTCACTCATTACTCAATATTTTCACCTAACCTAAAACTCTTTCATTTAAATTTTGCAAAATTTTCAATTTGTGAAATTCTTGGTAACTTTTTATTGGAACAAGGTATTGATATCCAAAGTTCTATCCTGATCGATTATGTAGTTGCAGTGAACAACGTTTTCGAGATGATCGAACGATCGTTGAAATTCGTTTTATTTCAAATTGGGGATGAAATACTGAACTCACAAGTGAAATGGACATTTTATTAGGCTTTTAGATAAATTTTTGAAAAGTATATTCGACAAAATATGTATAACTGATTATTGTCAACTTTACAATCAATAGAATAGATTAAGATCGAGAATATCGTGCTATTAAGGCTGCGGATGAAGACTGGCAGACATCTTGGTTCGCAGTAATTAGAGAACGAGGTGGATATGGCATAATCGTGCTAGAGTGTGGTTATGGTCTTAATACTTATATCCCCGGACGGCGAGAGGCATACGTATTCGAGTATATGTATTCTACCCTTCGGGGTTTCGTGCGCCGGGTCCTTAGAGCATGTTTCTTTCTCGTTTTTCTTCTTCTTCTTCTTCTCCTTCGCCTGCGTCTCGTTCTTCGTCTTCTTCTTCTTGCTTCTTTTTCGCTCCCCCGTTCTCCCACTCACTATGAGGCACCCGCCGGACAGGTTACAGTAATTTTACCGGGTCCTGGGCTGCGGCACGAGAAGTCGCGCCGACCGGGACGTGAGCGAGGGTACAGGCGTACAGCGACTCTTGACTCTCGGTTAAGGCGATATGGTACAAGTCGGTTTCAACCTAACCTAGCTAACATAAGAAATATGAATCTGGCTGAAATTCTATTACTTTTTTTCAAACAGTAAAATATACTTAGCCACTTTCTGCCGCGGTGAACCATATTAAGCTTTCGAATTTCATTCCGGTAGGGTGTATAGTTTGGAAGAAACTACGAATCGCGTTTTCGAAGTGATGACAATTGGTAACAATGAAATCCCGAATAAAGTCCCGTTGCACCTTAAGGCGATATGGGAATCTGTTCGAAATTCTATTATTACCAATTGTTGCCACCTCGGAAACGCAAATCGTACTTTCTCGATGGCTACTCAACCGATCGAAACCAACCTTGGATGAATGAATTCAGTATTTTGGCAAAAAGTGGCTGAGTATGTCACTTGGTCGAAGAAACTGATGGGATTCCAGTGAAACTCTTGATTTTTAGTTTGCTAGGTTAGGTTCAAAACAATTTCTACCATATCGCCTTATACATTTAACAAAAATCTGATTGGGACGGATTCATTATCCGATTCGAATGAATAAAAATAGATCATTGTCTTCCGAATCGAAAACAGACTCAATCGGATTTTCTAAACGGGGTAGGATAGTAATCTAATCAAACCTCACTTACACTCACAGCTGCCCTTCAACTAATTCGAAGAATAAACTCTTTTCTGTATGTTTTTCGTTCATTTTTATCTCCTTTTCGTCACCGAAGAGGAAAATCAGATTCCCAGATAGAAAAAAATTGAGGTACTAGTACCGATGTTTATGTTTGAAAAAAAATTACAACCAGTGGTGCTCATATTCCACTGAACTTAGCTACAAACTGTCTTTGCACAATTAGATAATAATTCTATTTTTTTCTCTTGTTTTCTGGTACTGATTGTACGAATACTTTTCATGCATGCATCACATATTATACAGTTGTATACAGAAAGATTTGAATTGTATACATGTATAGTATATATGCAGCGGGGCGGAGAGGTTATAGAGTAGGAAGGTAACGTAAGTATAAAATTTCTACGAAATGGTTATAGTAGTTAGCGAGCATCGAGTATAGATATCGGTTCGCACCTGCCCGACCAGGTCAAAAAGAACGCGCAGACCTCCGAACCCCCCGAAACTAAGTTTATATAGGTAGGTAGGTGCCTCGCCCTTTTTGGCCTCCGCATGGGCCCCACCCGACGCGTCTGCTTATACCTATACATATATGTATACCTATATAGGTATAACCTCGCCCGAATTTTCCCGCCGGTTTCAACCTACGTATAGATTTATACGTACATGGTATGGAGTGCACGGTATTTGTAACGAGAGGTGCACCAGATTATATGTATATATTTCAATACGAGCGTAAGGGTGAAAAGGTTCTTATTTCACACGCATTATATCCCATGTATATATCTATAAATATATGTATAGCATGCGTATATATGCAACATTGGAATCAAGTTATGAATCTTGAAAGATTCTATGAAAGGCCGTAATAATTGTAGCGTGAATTATATACAATTCCTAGTTATACATTTACAAAGAGAAGGGGGATTGTCCCGTACTTTCTGGGAAATTATGCAACCCTGATGTGGTGAAAATATCCGCTACTTGGGAAAGTTGGATAATTTTATTCTCAGCAGTATTCCAATTCTCATTATTTCGCAATTTTTTGGACAAATGTTCATCGAAAAAATTAATTGGAATCAGAATTCATTGAAATCTCGATTACTTCTTATTGAAATTCCTACAACCATTGAATCTTGTACCTGGGAAGAAATTGAATTTTAAAAAATACGGTGAACATTTTTGGCTTTTGTATTCAAATTTCCTTCAAGAATTACAACCTTGTACAAAAAAATGTACAAATACATCCTTAGAATTTCGTATGAATTTCGTAAATAGCTGGCAAGATTTTTTTAGTGAAACGAATTCTTCAAACGGTGTAACATAGAAATATGGAAATAAGAAAGAAAGGATATCCTGCATCCGATTGGAGTACATGAACAAGAATCGTTTCATCTGAAAACCGAGCGTATTTTCGAAAAGCGATTCAATCGTTGCTATACCAAATCATGTGACACTTCAGCTATGGAGAAGAAAAAGTTTGGTGCTACAGTTTAAATCTTACAGTTGCTACAGGATTCCAAGATATCATAGTAGATACTTGGTTTCAAACGGTATTTGGTTCTCTAAGAAATGTATTTCGAACTGTGTCTGTCAACAATTCATGGCTGCTTTACTTTCACGCTAATTTGAAAAAAAAAATGCGATTCCACACAAAGCGACATGACTGCTCGAATTGGGGCGGGATTGAAATTCCGAATTTCAAAAGCTACGAAAGATTACAATTCCGAATTTTCTTACTACCGATTCACAGTTTATCGACGATTTATTCACCCAAAAGTCTATGTAGCCAATTTGAAAAACTTCGAATCGAAAAACACCGAAGGTTAAAAATTCCGGAAGCTATAAAGATCCGAAAGGCCAAAACTCCGAATCTCGGAATTCGCTAATGCAACGTCGTTTATTTGACAGTTTTGTCATGAGCTTCCCAAATTTTCAGATCTTTGGACTTTCTGAGGTTTCGAACTTTCGGATCTTTAAGCTGCCTGCATTTCGACGATTCCGGAATTTGCAAGTTCTGAACTGTAACGTTTCTAGAAACTCAGAATCGCGTTTCAATTAAATTCGGAATTTTCACCGTTCGGTTAACATTTAAAATTCGCAACTTCAATTTCACTGCCTCGAATCGAATGATGACAAACACTATCGCCGGGTATCAATCTGAGTCTGAAAATTGGTGCAAAAAAAAAAAAAAAAAAAACAGAGCCCAAAGCATACATCTCATCAACACCTAGAATGAATTCATTGTACGCCATTTGGTATCCAAAAAATGATTTTCGGTTGGTTAAAACGCCGTTGGCTTCTCGATGAGTGATTTTTCACATTTTCCCAACCTCTGAGTAACATGATCAGGAGAAAAGGCGGTTGAGGTGCACTTCGACGAGGTTAACGCCTCGATCGTTTTATTGTCTGATCCTTCGGCCTGCAGGGCCTAAAGTCAGGTAGAATCTCAGAAACCGTTTTGGTACTCGCATTCCTTTGAACACGAGCCTCTCCCACGTCTCCTGCACAGCGCGGCGTGTCGTTAGCCCTGCGCTTCTCGTAGTTAATGAACCTCCTGCAGGAGCACCGGGGTTGGTATAGAAAACCGAGAATCCCCGGTGCAAGCTGCACAGCCAGAAAGGGACCTGTGAGGATTATTCCCTTCCCTTTCCCTTCACTTCCCATACACATACCTGTACACTGCAGGGATGTAAATACATATATATACATGACACAATATTTCTATGGACATTTTCTTTCTGATACTTTTCAAGAACCGTTAAGATTATCCCATCTTACAAATTTCCCCACGAAATCACCTAAATTAGGACTTTTCGTTGCGCAGGGTTGGGGAAATTGGACCATTCAAGTTTGAAGTAATTTTTTTGACTAAGTTACCTTGAATTCTGAAGATCCTGAGAATCGACATCATCCGTAATTAAATGCTTCGAAGATTCCGATTCGTTATAATTTTCAAAATACATGAAACACTTGAGAATTGCCCAACTTGAATAGTCCAATTTGCTGGGGCGGGATTGAAGTTCCAAAGTCCAATAGTTCCGAATGGTCGGGATTCTAGATTTATTTGAGATGTATTTCTGAGTTTCTAGAAACGTCAAAGTTTAGAACTTGGAAATTCCGAAAGTTCGGAGTGCAGACAGCTGAAAGATCCGGAAGTTTGAAACTCGGAAAGTTCAGAAACCCGAGACTTAAGGGAAGCTGTCAAATAAACGAATAGTTGCTTGCACGAATTCCGAAATTTGGAGTTTTGGCCCTTCGAATCTTTAGCTTTTGGAATTTGAACCTTCGGTGTTTTTCTATTCGGAGTTTTTCAAATCCAGAATTTCAATCCCACCCAAGTTTGCCAGAGCAGTCTAATTTCCCCGATGTGAATTTGCCCGAAAAGTTCAAAAATTGCAATACATAGTTGTCAGAAATACGAAGAGTCGAAGCTTTTCATGTAAAGTCAGAAAACTTCTTAGAAATGTGATTTTCAGGAACCTTTCTAAACGGAATTATATCGACTTCAGAGTTTTGCCTGCAAATTTCCAAAGGCAATCGACTTTCAGGACGTTGCACGTGTTCTCCATTAGTCATTAGTGTATTCCTCGGGCATTGTCACCGATTTTAATCTACACGCTCACCTTGTTAAGCCTTTCTCATTACTGACCGCAATATAATTAACCGAGGATGTTTTCGAATTCCGTATATATTCGACTTCGAAGAATCGGGCTTTCCTGAATATACATACAATCAAGTTTACGAATACAAAATGATTGTCCGATAACTGATGTTGACAAAAAATTGATTCCTCGTATATCGTGTCGGATGTCTGCCAATAATCGACGGTCAAAACCTCAGGCGGTCTTCACAGTTATCGGTATTACGATCTGGACAGGTTTTTTTTATTTAATGTTATAGCTGTACATTATAACGCCTAGTCCGATACAGAATGCAAATGCAAATTAATCTCTATTCATAAATAGGTATAAAGTCGAAAAAAACTAGAAGATGGAGAAACACGAATAGAATTTCACTCATGAAAGTTGAACAGTCAAGCGAACGGGACGTGACTAGACAATCAATTAAGGGTTGAATCTCAATATTCAAGTATTATTCCGGTCCGTAAATATTGACCGGACCAGTATTTTGAGGTTGAAAAAGTAAACATAGTCTGAGAAGATTCGTTACTTCAGCAAAGTTCATTTCACGTCATTGTGATCGTGTCACTTCAAAACACCTGCTGCAGGAGGTATTTGTGGGATCAAGATTCTTCGGAATCCCAGCCTTCAGAAATTGAGTGGGATCAATTGGGGAATTTAATTTTTGGGCTGAGCTGTTCGAAAATGACCGAAAGAGAAATATTCAATTCTCTAAAAACCCCTCATGTTTGCTACGACAATTTTTTTTCTTCAATTTATTGCCGGCACTCAACTTATGGCAGCGTGCCATCTTCCAAACTGAATTCAATTTGTAGCAGGCGTTTCGAAATGGGACGATTCTAAAGATCTGAAATGCACTTTATTCAAGAAATAACGATTGATCTTAAACTGTGTTTCATTTTTCCATATTGCAAAAAAAAAAAAAAAAAAAAATTGCAACGTTGCTGAAATATTGCAGAAATCGTGCCATATTATGGGTGAGATTCGTATTGGGTACAAAATCTCACACCCGAGGAGACCTATGCACTCGAGGAATGGTCGAAGAATTCCATGTGAAATCACTAAGAAATCATTGGGATTGAGCAGGGAGCCGTTGGATAAATCATAGCGGAAGTACGAATACCCGATAATCCAGAGTACAGATTATTCCTGACGAACTCTACTGATTTTTACCGATTCAATGTCATTTTCTGTGATGTCTAGTTTCAACAAATCACTGGAAATGAATTCAGAAACATATACATTAGGCTATTCTCATAAATCCCATCGATTCCCTATATAAGACGACCTACTGGGATTCTTTGTGATTTCCACCGAATTCGTTGGGAATCGCTGCAGAATTTTCTCAAATCAGTTTCACGTGATTTTCGCAAATTGGAAATCACTGGGGACATTCTCTGAAAGTCATTTCCAGATCGCAGGAAAATTATCGAAAATCGCGGTGATGATTTCCTTCGATTTCCTATATAGTAAATAGTCCCTCGCTCATCGACCTATTGAAATAAGTACACCCTACAATTGCCATATGTTTCCATAATTCGTATAATCGTGAAAGATATAGTGACACGAACGACGGGCTGCTCACTCGCAAATTCGGTGGCACGACGATTTCCAAAAAGAATTGATTTCTTGTCATTTCGACTGCGATTCCCGCGTGATTTTCGAATCAATGAGATTACCTGCGATTCCGTGTGATTTCTGCTGATTCCAACCGCGATTACTAGTGATTTCTAAATTTCAGAAATCATTGATTTCTAGACTACTGTCAAGAAATGAACATTGATAAAAGCCTTCTTGCTAGGAAATGGGATGAGTGATTCCCAGCTATTCCCGAAATCACATCATTTTTCTGTGACTTCCCATGATTTCCCATATATTTTGAGAAATCATGAGGAAATCAGAGATCGCAGCGATTCGAACGATTTCCAGTGACTTTTGGCGATTTCTCGTCTGATTTCGGATGAAATGGTTCAATGATTTCTTGAGTGAGTAACCCCTCGTATAGATGAATTACCAATATTGTCGTATATAATGTTGTATTGTTGTATTGTTATATCATCATCATTATTGCGGATATAGCGATCAGTTGTCTTCACTATAAATGTAGGTGAACATACATGTACAGTACAGAAAATACGTACACGCGCAACAGCTCCCATATATGTTCATGTATGTACATACATACATGCATACATGCATGTCTGCTATATGCCTCAATATTGCGCGTCCGTGTAATATTCCACGTAGCAAGATTTCTTGAGCTGCTGCTGTTGCTGCTGCGGCTTGGGCGTTGTTTTATTTTTGGGTGAGCTCAGAACCGCGGTGTTAATCGTTAGCTGGTCGTTATGTAACGGTGTGTACCGAAGGCAATATGTGACAAAGATCTCCGCAGGCCGTGGCGAAATCTATACATACGTTGTAAAATATGTGTACATACACATACATATGTATAATTTACAACGTATACACATATCCAACACATATATATATATACCGAAAATTGACCAAACAAACTTCACCGATCTTCTACACTTGCACATCCATACATATGCATACTATGCGGTCAAAGGACTCACTGTGACAAAGCCTTTCCTTTCAATATGCTCCGATGTCATTTCTTTTTGATAAAATTTGATATTTAAATCGCATACATACGCTGTGTCTATCTGACCAATTCTTTTCAATGCTATACCTACATGTGTGTAGAACTATTATCCATCACCAGAAGAATTTAATTCATATTTGTGTTATTGTTAGTGTGATTATACTCAAAAGTGAGATTGTTGTACAGAATTCTTTACAAAATCAATTTTATGCCCGATGATATCTCGAAAACGTAGTAGGTAATCAATTTCGACGATTTTGGTCTCAATCGAAGCTACTTTTCCTGTTGTAGAACTATACCAATTTTGGGTTTCATCGGACCGGTAGTTCTTGAGTTATTCAATAAACCAAATATTCGGGAACGAATTTTGACTTTGTCTTCGAAATTGACTTTCCATTTTATCTAAGCTTCATATGCAAACATGAAAAATGTGATTTGAATATGGAATCGATTCACTTTCTGCATTGACTCCATCTTCGCACAGTTGCACGAGTATAAATGTAAAGTTAGATCAAAATTCTCGTTACGAGCAACAGCCCGGCACGCGGTATTGCCAAGTTAGAAGAAAAAAAAAAAAAAAAAAAAAAAACTTTAACTCGATATTTATCTAACCGTTTGATAAATTAAAAGAACAAACGTAACAAGGTCAGTCTGAGCGTCGAGAGAGCGGTTGTCCGCTGCACGATCCGTATAGTATATAGGTATATAGGTATAGCGATATAAGTACATAAGTCAGCGATACATGTACGAGATACAAAAAGATACATCACAGAGTAAAAATGGCCAGTGAAATAAATTATTTTTAATTTATTACGTGGGATCTTATTACATACATATAACAACAATTTCATCCAGTCATACGTATTATACATGTATAGGTGTACGTCATACGTGTTATAATCCACTTATATATTATACATATATCAGTTTTTTTTTTGTTTTTTTTTTATCTTGTTTTTTATTGTTCTCATTTTTTGCGAACGTGTATATAGTAATTTTTTTACCATCAGTTAGCGAGTTAACTGATTCTGCATCTTCCATCGCATCGAACATCGCTTCTACATCTGTGCAGTTCATTATGTACTAGTAACCGGAGAAAATGATCGAGTGGCATAAGAGCAGCAACATTGCGGATGCAGGAACCTCGGCATCGAAGTCTCCGCTGGCGACTAGATAGGTAACCAGAACTTCGTAATACCGCGAGTAGCGGTGATTCGAGTGACACTCGAACCCGAGAAAATATGATAAGCTTATCATCGATGTCAAACCCTACTTGGGCTACAGACACAAAGCTGCAGTTGATGTTTGACTTTAGTCGTTAGTCCATCAATAGGAAGAAAAAGAAGAAGAAAAAAAAGAAGAAGTACAAAGCTGATTCAATTATACATTTCGACCATTTCGCCTTCAATTATAATTTTATACGATTTGATAAATCCAAACGATTTCTTCTACGCCAGGAACAAAGATCAAATTAATTTATCAGCTGTATTACTGAAAAATGACCGTAACAGGAAACCACATATAATTGTATAGTTTCATCGAGATTAATTCTTAATTCTTACTCTCCAAATTAATTCATGGAGTAAAATGTATACGTCTGAAGTTTTAATAAGACTGAATTTTTCACCCACTTGGCGTCAATTTTTGCTCTAATCATAGGGTGGAATCTATGATTCCATTTCGGAGTAGAAAATTCACTCTTTTTCTATACTGATGCAATTTCTCACTGCTTACTAGTGAATTTTGTTGCCAAAAATTTCGGGAGATTTAAAAATTGGTTATAATTGGTTGAGATGCTGGAGAGTTCTCATAGCTCGTTCATATCCATCGCTACTTTCGATTCGACTGAAGAATAATGACTCCAGACAGAGCTGGCGTGACGTCATCTGGTATAGAGAGCGCCTTCGCGATTTAATATACCAGTTATCTGCGGACCTGGGGGGGTTTATTTCGATACCTCGGCTATACATATACACGTAGTGTGTAATAACTACCGCTGCAGCATTGTATCTAACCATCTACGTGCGAGAATCCGCTGCACCATCCGTATCACGATATGTATAAGGATCCGCTGCAGAAATTAAGGGCTGCAGTAGTAGATGCCTGCAGCTCACCTCGAAATTGCAATTCGTAATTTTTCCCAAAGCTCAGAACCGATCGGACTGGAATTTGGAGGATTTATGCTTTACTTCGGCACAAAATACTCGAGTATCTTACTTCTTCAGAATTTCAAACAATTCGGATTTATCTATCGCCTAATTGTTCTGACTAACCTCAAAATATGTCAAAAATGTTTAAAGTTCGCTGAAAATTTGTTGTTAATTTTGAAAAAGTGAATTGCTTGGCCATTTGCTGCTGAAGAAGTGAAGCATTATCCCCCAATGTTTGACTTAGTTCGGTATTGTGTGGTTCGCTAGAAATAACAAATCGCGTTTTCGTGGCGAACAATAGCGACTGCGAAAGCCCCTGGCAATATGAGGCGGCTACACCGTCAGACTTCGGAGTGTCCCGAATTATTCTCTCGAGTTCGTGTGCCTACAGGGTTTATATCTACTGTACAGACTGGTGCAGTCCAATGTATGTAATAATAATATAGAACTGGTAACAATATGGCGCCGAGAACAGAGTCGTACGACATACGTATGTAACATATACGTACAAACGAAACTCTGAAAGAGTGAAAGACCATAGGCCCGCGCGCACGGCGCAAGTATTATACCGGTTATGCAGATCACCGAGTCTGGCGGCTGGACCAGAGCCCGACTCTTCGCCATCTTGGAGATGGACTTTATCACCTTATACATGGACCCCACGTGCGTATGGATGTATACGTGTGTCTATATGTGTATCATCATGTGTAGGTATATCATCGCATACATCTTCAGATTTTAAGCCACCAGTCTGGCCGTGAAGCGTTTCGTATTATAGCCACCATTTTAGTTTTACACCGTACAGTACACTATATACTCGATTGCCACTTTGTTTTATTTATGCATTCTATATCTTGACATCGTGTAATTTTAAGTTTACCCCACGTTTGCTTATACGGTGCAGGTTCTGGAATTCTTTTTCATCCGAGTTGTTCAAATCCTGCGAGTACTCCTGTTTCAATTCTATATATAAAACCGAATCCAATAGCGACTCTTGTTCATTCATCTTTTGCATTGCCTTTGGCCTCAGATGCTATACAAGTCATTATGTGACATCGATTCGATACTATGAGGTGCAATTTGTGACTGGACTGCAAATGGCTGAGGGTGCAACATGCTGTTGTGAACACGGATCGTTCTCTCTTGTCTTGCCCGTGATTTTTTCATGTTCAACATTTTCCATGTAGCACAATACTTTGCAGCAAAGTTGCATCTATTTCCGTAATATTGCGATATTTTCGCAATGTTACTGCAATAATATGTGCTGTCTGGGTCGGAGCACAGTGCATTGATATTGAGAGATACATTCAAATACCGGACTACCAAAATATTGTAATATTTATTCATTCCACCAAATGATCCACGAACACATCGACACAGAAATACCATCAACTGTACAAAAATGTGTGTGCAAAATATTTCAACCTGTAATCATTTTGGATACAAAAAATTCAAGCTCTTTGTTGATCAACTCAACATTGTGCTATAAGTTGCACGTATTGGATAAATTTCTGTTCACGGTGTCTGTGAAACCTGAGATACATTTTACAACCTAGTGTTAGGTACAGAATCATTCTTTGTACACAAATTCTGAGCAACATACAACTTCTTTACGGCATAATCTATCTATAAAGAAACAGAAAATGAAAGGAGATTTGAAGGATGTATTGACCTCACATGTATTATCATGCAGAAGCCAAAAAGGTTTTCAATCCTCTGCATAGACTTGACAAGTTCCTACAGTGCAGGTAATGATCCAGAAGCTGTTCTCAGCAGTTATATGGAAACCACAAACATCGAATTGGCCAAGATGGTCATTCCTTCACATTATATCCGGATTGAAAACGAATTCAGAGGAACTGACTGTGCGTCAGAATCGATTCTTATGAATTATTTTCGGTTCGTCACTTTTAGTCCGAAATGAACTGACCAAAAAATGAATCGACCAATTCGCTTTAATTTACTGGGGTTTTCCGATACTTAAATGGAATAATCGACGTAATATCGAAGATCATATTAAGGCGAATTAATCTTTCAATTTGGGAATTGATGTTATTCGCAATTTTAGATTGGCTCATTGGCTCATTGGATTCACGTTACCGTTTTTTTCCCTCAACGAATTCTGGTTAACGGAATACATGATATGCATTGTATCGATTCATTTCATTTCGTAGATTGGAATTGAATGAAAACCTAGCAGACAAAAAAGAACCAAAGTGATTGGAACGGATTCTTGACCGCGGCTCAATTCGGATTCTTGGAAAATTACAATCTCCCGGCGGTCATCAGATTTTTCTTATTTTATTTATCCCTTTTCAGTCTCTTTCCTCCATTCACTTGCGGTGTTAATTATTCCAAGAGGCTAAAGTTGTCCTTAATTTAATAATTTATTATCATTGGCTAAAATGGTAGTACAAAAACACAGTTGTTAAAAAAAAAAAAACGCCGTGCAATCATCAAAGTCGATTTGTCTCCAAAAATGTTCAAATTTTCTTAAGTTGTGCCGTATGAAAATTTCCATTTACAGTTTTGCCGATTAAGGTAACGCATGGTTTTTGATTCGGTTTTCTTTAATTCCCATCGATTGAGCTTTGGCAAAACTTAGGTGTGAAAAATTAGCGGTGTGGACCAACTGACACTATATTTGAGGTTGTTTCGACATTATTTGAGGTCAACTTGACACAGTGACAATTCTCCGTACGTCAGGATCACCGACTTTACGAATTGACAACAAAAACCGATCAATGGTGGTCCTGCCGGTGAATTACAACACCAGCACTTCGTATGGTGCATTAGCAATTGAAGAATGTCTCCAGATGGATTGCGTAGCAGGTAACCATCGAGTGGTTTTCCTCGAAAAATCGCAACGTAAATACATCATGGCATATGCTCTATCTGCACGTATATGAACGTGAATCCCTAAACTCGGAGTTGACGACATCGGACACGTTTCTTACTGTACATACGTGTACACTAGTAAACACATCAAGAACTTCCACTTACCCATGCTGCTCCGTAGCCACGTGGTGGTCTCGTACTCGGATAGAATTTTTATTATCGTACTCCGGGTTCGGATTTTGCAGACATTTTGCGACGAACGCGTGCATTCTCAAAATGACTTGTATATCGTTGTAATCGACGTACATATGTACAAATATTGGCATGTACATGTGTACGATTTCATTGTAGGATGATATGTACTCATACGTGTACATGTACCTCGTATATAGAAGTTAAGCGAAAGAAAGAGAAAAACCACTTTATACAGCCTACAGGCACTTACACAAACACCCCAGGTACGTACATACATTCATATACACACTCGCCTATGTATAATATGTGTATATGAGAGGCTGCGGAGAGTCGGTTGGCCGGCGGAATGTGGCTTGACCAGCCGCCCTCCTCTCTTGCCAACCCAGAGACTGGCCCAACGGCCGTTGGGCTTATAATGGTCGGCATTGGGGTGCTCTCGAATGTTCCTTTACTATCACGGACATCTCGAACTCTGAGATGGATCCCTGCCTCACACCATTAGTCCGTATTCCACAACGTCGACTCCGACATAGAGTCCATTTCCTTTCAACTTTACATCATGTCATTATTGCCAACATCTTACATTACATTATCCATGAATTCCTTCAATCACTTCAATCATTCGACGTCCGATCTCGATTGACAGTGAAGACATTCGAAAATCACATCTTTAGTAGTCGATCAAGAATATACGAATAAATTTGCAGTGCAGCTTGGTGTCAATCTGACACTATTTGACTTTAATTCATAGTAACGCAGCGAAATCGAACATCAAATATTACTGAATTTCCGAATTGACCAGAACTACTATTCAATATGTACAGTGGTCTATTTTGCGTGCAATATCTGATGCAGAAATTTAGGAATAATTTGTTGTTCCTGAAGTTGTAGAAGGAGCTTAAGCGTGGTCTGCTCATTTGTAGGTTAGCACTTAGTGTTGGCAGCCCTAAGAGTGTAAAATTGGGCAGAATTTTGACCCGCGAATCGGAGGGAGACCGAAAGAAGCCACATCGGGAGGATTGGGTCTCGCGAAGTTTCCAGACGCTGGAGGCGAGTTTGGCGACGTTAGTTCTTCTACATGTAGACCCGTTTGTGTAATGTGTAGGTATGAAGGTATACTCATGTGTGTACCGGTCGCCCACGCCAATCCGTTAAACTTGGGTTCAAATTCCCGCGGCGGAATCCTTCGGTGTGTAACCCCCTCGAACCCCGCTACCGCCGACCGCCCCGCGTGGCGTAGTCATCATCTTTATCTTTATCTTCATCTTCATCTTCATCTCCATTCCCATCTCGAACAGCCTCCACGTTTCTCGTCTCTTCTCGCTCTTCTCAATTCTCAGTTCAAATTCTCCAACCGACTTGGTCCAAGCTCCCCTCCCACTCTCGAGATGCACGAACAATTCCGCAGTGTCGGAGCAATAGGGTAGTTTCGGATTGGTAATTTCTCACAAGTGGATTCACCTACCTGATAATTTCGTTGCGATCTTTCAAATTGTCAATCTTCATACATCAGTGTCAACTTTTTGCTACATATTTGTACTTTTCCATTTTTATCCTGTATCAGAGAAGCAAAATGAGAAGATTCTTGAGAGGAATTTGTTGTACAGTCGAACAAAATCGAGATATTGAATTGTCAACGCGTTTTTCACTAAAAAAAAAGGTATTTTTAATCCGAAGTACACCCTTAAGGCGATATGGGAGTCTGTTAGAAAATAGTTGTCACCTCGAAAACGCGAATCGTGATTTCTCGACGACTATACCCAACCGAACCGAA
Source organism: Ametastegia equiseti (assembly GCA_963989295.1). Taxonomy (NCBI): domain Eukaryota; kingdom Metazoa; phylum Arthropoda; class Insecta; order Hymenoptera; family Tenthredinidae; genus Ametastegia; species Ametastegia equiseti. The sequence continues at coordinate 16,577,621 of OZ022394.1, forward strand.
TGAACCCCCTACGGATGAAATCAGTTTTTTAACAGAAAGTGGCCAGGTATTTCACTCCGTGAAAAAACTGATAGGATTCCAGCAAAGCGCATGTTTTTTATATTAGCTAGGTTGAGTTAGAAGTGATCTTCATACATACCTTCTTGATTATGCGAAACATAGGTAAATTAGGATTCTAACGAATTCTACAACATAATTCATACCATTTATTATGCGTAGCTTGCAATATTTTCAAAATTGCACGGCAGGTATAACATTTTCAAATGGAGTATCAGGCCAGCTGAATTTCTATCTATCCAAAACATTGTAGATACTTCGTGAATGTTCAGATAATAAGAAATGTCACTCGATCGTCGATTTTTTCCGGAGCTTCGGTTGTACAACATTATTTGATACAGAAATTTCGATAATTCATAACCCCATTTATCAGGCCCCAGCAAGAATCGGGCCCCCTCGGCGTCTTAATACGCTACTGTCTGCGCGCAGAAGTGAGAATCCTACGATCTCCGAGCAACAAGAAGGATTATACTCCTTCGCAGTATCTAGATATATGTGTATCTAGATAAACCAGATAGCCGGTAGCTAGAATATTCATCTACTCCATATAGAATCACGTACGTTTCTATGGTTTAACTTCGATCAAATTGTAGTTCGGGCCTTGCGAAATTCTTTACGTTTGGTTACATCGAGCGCGGAACATGATTACGGTAGTAATGTGTTTCTAACCGATTCTTAACCGATGAACTATATCTCAGGAATCTAAATACTTTTATAGATAAGACTAGTATAGATACGAAATAAAATGTATCTTTTTATCTATGAATTTGTGTGAATGCACAGAAGACTGAGCAGTTGATGAATAAAGACGTAAATGCGGTTTTGAGGTAATATAGACGATCGATATGAGGACCTTTTATGGGTTTTGATACACATTTTGTAATCATGCGAATCTAGATCTGCAACTTATAACCTAAAAAAAACATGGGCGCCATTCATTAACGTATAGTTGCAAAGGTTTGATATATAGCTGATCTAAGTAAATGTCATTTTGATTTTGATCCAAGAACGTGTTGTGGTTTTTATTGGATATATATTGTAACGATGTAAGTTGATAATATTGCAACCTAACCTCAGCAACACGGGTGTAATTTATCAAGGTATGATATGGGGATGAGTTTACAATCTAGATGGCTAAAAGTTACACAGATAATTTCAAGCCGGTCGCACTGATCGTGAGTATCTGGAACGGCTTCTCATCTCGCCGCGGACGCCGCAAGACCGTCAGAAGAAGAATGCTGCAGGCAGACTGGGAACCACGAAGAGGCGGTACCAGGCGACCCGAGGGAACCCGTCGGGGAGTTCGGCGCGAGGGGGTACGGGGAGGGATGAGGACGACGACTACGACGACGACTACGACGACGACCAGGGAGTCGAGTGACCGGATGGCCTTGGATCCGAGACTTGGTTAGTTACGGAGCGACCGGGTACACATACCTACCTACCTACCTATACGTTCATGCCGAGGTTCTACCTCCGGCCAACTCTAGAGCTGTCTCTCGACGGAAAGTCTGAATCCGAACCAGCTTTGCTTGCTCCTTTCCTTACCGATACCTCCCCCTCTTATTCTCTCTTTATCTCTCTCGCTCTTTCGTTGGTTCTAAGTTTGGCGATTATCTTTTACTAGATAATATAACCTCTTCAGTAGATAACTGCTTTACGGATAAAGTCAAATTTTTCATCTATTTTCTTGCTCTTTAATCTACACTATTGATGGTCGCCGTATCAGTTAATTATACGGTGATATGTCGCGTACAGATTTTTACATGGAGTTTGCCATTCCACTCGGAATATGTCAGTTCCGTTGTAATACTAAATGGATATTAAAATCAACTGTATCGATATCAGCTGTTGCCAGTTCTTGAAACTGCAAGGAATTTGAAGCCAATCCATATAATTGTTACGGATTTTATTTTCAAAGAGTTTGGTACGTCCCCAGCTAGACTTGGAAGAACCTCATATACATGGAGCGGGAAATGAAACACGATGTTCAAAAGCTATTTTCTCCGCAAAAACATGTCCGATCAATGTGAAATTGATAACAGCCATAAGAAGAATACATAGAACGAAGGGCATGATATTCTTCGATTTAAAAAAACAAAGTTTTAGAGATTATCAAAAGTTGCAATGTTTTAAACTTTTTCTAGATTTTTGAAAATCAAAGTGTATCATGCCCTTTGTTCTATTCTTCTGCATTGCTGTTATATCAATTTCACATTGATCGGATGTGTTTTTACCGAGAAAATAGCTTTGAAATATTCCAAGTGGAGAATCGTGTTTACACCCCTTAACCTAACTTATGCCTGGTTTATGCACAAGTATTAAGTGGCTTATAACTTGAGAAACTACCAATCAGCAGCCATGCATGCGGATGGTGAATCGTCTATTGATCTATTCTTAAGTTAAGGCACTTAAGGACGCGTGCATGAACCATGCAGTATTGTTAGTGCCTTAACTTAAGCTTGGAGCAATGGGAAGACTGATCCAGCAGCATGCACGGGTCGGGATTGGTAGTGTCCTAAGTTAGGGCACTCAGTTATGGTTGATATCAAAACATAATGCCAGGTTTATGCACGCGTGCGTTAACTTAAGAATAGACCAATAGAGAGGATTTCCCAGTCGCATAACCGGCTACTGATTGGTCGATCCTTAAGTTAAGGCACTTAAGACGCGGACATAAACCAGGCATAAGAATCGCATAAGGAATCAACGAGATGAGATAAGTAGAATTTTATAGAATAAAGAATACGAGCAAAAGGTATACATAAATATACATAAGATGGAATAAGTACCTACTATAGATAGTTCTTATATGTATAATGAGTCGTCTTTATCGTTCTTGCTACATATTCGACAATCTTGTATAATTATTTTTGAATTAAATTGTAATTGGCCAATCATGAATGTTTGTTCAAAATATCGGATTGAAGCGAATCGAGAAGAATTAATTCGAACGTCGCAATCAATTGTTCTCGATTCACTACTATGTACGGAATCTTCGAAAAATATTGAACAATTTGTTTGATTACCATATTTTTTTGGTCCAATTCACCTCATAACGTAAGAGCAGAAAAAGGAGGAAGTTTCCTTCGAGATTTTAGACGATTCATTTAATGATTTTCAAATTATTTAAATATACATCTAGGAATACGCGTAGAAGAAGTTCTTCGGGAATTTAAATTATTAATCATTTTCTATGTACGCGGGAATTTAAGGAATGCCGTTCCATATATGATCGTTCAAATGCAAAGTTTATATTTTTTATGGGAAACTATATAAATTGTTAAGCCTCATTGAATGTATATGAATATTAACTATAGGCTTTTGCTACGTACTTTTACTCTTCCGACTCGTCCCTGCGGTCGATGATAGCCATAACACGATAGGTATGTAACTGTGTTACGGCACGCTTGATTAGCAGGAGCAGCCGTTAACGTAACATAACGTAACGTAACGTAACGTAACGTAGTTTCTTTCAGTACCCGTTGTACTGCAGCGGCTCTTTTTTGCCACGTAAAATGGTATACTATTATTGCAATGGATAGTATTTGTGTACAGTAAAATGCCGCATAAAAAAAGAAGAGGAATTGACGTGCATATTATAAGTGCAATACGAATGAAAACCTTGATGAAAATCCATGGTGAAGATTATACACGTATACACCATGTTACTATAATGCCTAGTTCATAGTTTGATCTTGACCGTAATTTATTGTTATATATAGTGCTTTAACTTAATATTCGACCAATGGGGAAGGTTTCTCCAGCTGCATAGAAAGCCTGATTGGTGGCATCTAAAGTTAGGGCATTAACGATAAGTTACGGTTAATTTCGATGCATAAACCCGCGGCGTCGTGCCATAAGGTTGTGCGTACGTGCCAGAAATTCAATTCTGGTACTGTATAGAAGGTTGCATTATTTTTTATTCTTTTCGGATTCGTCTGAGGATTAATAAATATGTGCTAATCAATTGAAATATAAATAATCGAAGATCCGAAGCAGAAGATCATATACGTATGTGTCCAACTCATAGGTAATACACCCTTTTGGTTTATAATTTTGATGATGTTTTGTTTAAAGTTGAATCAGAAAGTCATATCCATCCCAAATAAAAACAATCCCATTATTCATGAAAGAGCTAAAACCATTTGAAAGTGACAGCGGATGAGAAACAATTACAGAAGAAGTAGAAATGTTTGCAGATGCAAGCTCCTGGTTCAAACTTTGATCATTAAACAATTGAAGACAGAAGATCGTTTATCCTCCAATCTTCGATTTTCAAAATTCCCACGGATTTTTTAAAATGATTATAAATTTTGAGCAAAAAGCATAAAAGCAAAACGAAAATTATACCTCCTTCCGGTGTTAAAGAGATCAAAAGGTTGCCAAAAGTTCCTTATGTCCTTATGGCATAAGTCATCATCCTCGCAGAAACCGTTTAGAAACATACGTGTTTTTTGAATGTGAGACAGTGTGCCATGTATACACAGATATGTGTGTATATGCGTTTAGTGCGTCTACATCCCTCGTGTGAATTGTATGTGGATAGGATACGCTAAAAGGTATTATTAATAGCGGGATCGGGACGTGAGGTAGAGCAGAGTACTGCTTAGGATTAGCTCATGTCGTATGCGTATATCGTAAGCATATAGTAAATACATATCAAGTTTGAGATAGAGTTAATATATTGTGTAGCGAGGCTTGCGTAGGTAGACAGATAGGCGTAGGTACCAGTACGTTTTAGGATTTTAACTTTTAAACCGACGTGCACATAAGGAGTTTGCCCATCGAGACTAACAATAAGAGCCGGAATAGCGCGTTTATAATGAATATACAGAGACATGTACAACGTACTTATACCTACCTACCTACTGGTAAGTTCTTCGAAATTCTACGCACGAGCACCAACGAGCACCGCGCCTCGCGTCGAACCTTTCTACCTTATACTCGACGGGCCAACTTCTTGCGATCTCACAATTCCTGTATACCTGGCTACACGACGTGTGTATTATAACACGGCGCTTAAGTTCATATGACGTATTATTCGTACGGATGAAAAAGTCGAGCCTCAGAATTAATATACCAGCTCGATGAAGTATTCTTTAATTTTTATCACAATTTTCCACGATTTTTCATCTCAATGCCCGAAACTATGTAAATGCATCGAGAAGCTATTCACTTATGGGAAGCCCTATATGGTCTCAGAAGTCTTTGGAAGTCTTCGGAATTCTTCGAAAATCTTTGAAAGTCTTCGGAATTCTTCGAAAATCTTAGGAAGTCTTTGGAATTATTTAGAAGTCTTTGAAAGTCTCCAGAAGTCTTCGGAAATCTTTGCAAGTCTCTGGAGTGATTTGGAATTCTTTGGGAGTCTTTGGAAGTCATCAGAAGTTTTGGGAAGTCTTCGAAATTCTTTGGACGTCTTTGGAAGTCCTGAGAAGTGTTTGGAAGTCTTTGAAAGTGTTCGAAAGTCTTCGGAATTCTTTAGAAATCCCTAGAAGTCCTTGGAATTCTTGAGAAATCTTTGAAAGTCTTTGGAATTCTTTGCAAGTCTCTGGAATTCTTTGGAATTCTTCGGAAGTCTTTGGAAGTCTTTGGAAGTATTTTGAAGTCTTCAGAAGTCTTAGAAAGTCTTCGGAATTCTTTGGAAATCCCTAGAAGTCTTCGGAATCCTTGAGAAATCTTTGAAAGTCTTCGAAATTCTTTGCAGGTCTCCGGAATTCTTTGGAATTCTTCGGAAGTCTTTGGAAGTATTTGGAGGTCTTCGGAATCCTTTGGAAAACTTTGGAATTCTCGAGAAGTCTTTGGAAATCTTCAGAAGTTTTTCAAAGTCTTCGAAAGTCTTTGGAAGTCTTCAGAAATCTTTGGAATTCGGAAGTCACCTATACACCCAAAATCGAAGTGGATATGGCCCCTCGATATGCATGATAATATAGTTATATCCGCTTATGGATGAAGCATAAAGACAAAAAGGCTGTTTCAATGGAAAAATAGTTTATACAATTTTTTTCCCGATTTCTCTGTGGAAATGACAAAAAACGATCTATCGATCAATCAAAATCGGGAAATTTGACAAGTAAAGGCAAAGGTCGTAATGTATTGGGCGGATACAACCTTAGAGCGTTTTGATTTTGTTTCATCTCTCAAATTTGCTAACAACAAATAGTCGTATCTACCAATTTCTCACTTTTCAACGAAACTGCCAGTATACCTATACAAATTCGTAATTCAAATTTGATTATTTTTGACCACAATGTCGGCGAATTAATCGCAAAAGAGTCAATAATCGAGTATAAGATAAAATTATACGCCCTAATGCGCCTTCAGCAAAATGATCAAAATTACGAATAGCCAGCAAGATAGATTTATTTCTCGCTTTTGCTACTGAAATGACGTAAACGTATAGATAAGCTGAAATTAATGAGTTGAGCGCGTAAAATCAAAAAGGCCATGTCTATCAGTACATAGAACCTTCTGCTTTCAGCTGATGGATCATTCTGTTTCAATGTGCCTGAATATATATTCTGATATTTTCAGTACGTAAATAAAAAGAATAAAAAATGGTACATTCTTTTGCCTTGAGACACAGGATTTATTTCCCCGAAAATTGATGCATAGAAACGAAAGAAATGCTCTTGTCACGTCCAATTTTAGTTTTCAAATTTTGATTCTTTGAAAGTACTATCGAAAAATGGATCCTGAACATAATTGAAGAATGCATCTAATGTGAGAGTAGTGATTGTATTATATGTTGCTTATTTCAGTCCAGTAACCACGAGTTCGGGTCTTCTGAAAGTCCAGGAAACCAGTTTACGCCTTCTTCGGGTCAAGGAGCCGTTAGATCCAAGTTTATTCCCATGCGTCATTTGCTGCAGCGTGCAGAACTCGCGCGGTTATATACTTATACAGCTTATATGTAGGCATGTAACGTAATGTATCACTATACTATACTTAACTATACTAAAGTTTACACGGAACTCGCGTTCAATTTGTTTCTCGGGTTTTTCCCAAGGTATAATATAGTACACGCCATTTCTCTAATGGTATTGCTAAACCTCATTCGTATAGATCTCATCGTTGTTTTCGAATATTGCTGCACACACATATCGCCTTGCCACTTTCTGTGGTCTTATTAAAACTAGCAGATCGTAAAATTTCGGTCTAATTTTTGTAAGATTCGCCCTAAAAATTCATAAATATGCGTAAATCTATTGAAACTGAAAGAAAATCGTAATTTTTGGCGCTTCCAATTTAATGGTATTTCTAGAGTGTGATATATATTTACCTGAAAATCACTTCAACTGAATTAATTATTGACGATTAATTACAACGATCACACGTATCGACGGAAAGAGACTTGCTGTAGATCAAAGTTGATTCTAATTTGAATAAGCTTTAATTGATGATATGGGTGTCCGTTATCTTAATTCTATGCAGGTAGCTCAAATGAGCGGAAAATTTTCAACAGGTCCAGAATATCGTCGGGTTTATTTATAGGTACATTATTAAAACATCTGTACCTACGTGAGGCGCGTGTATTAACGAAATAATTATACAGTAAACATAAATTATTTTTTTATTAATACCCGCATAGCATATAATGCTGCAGCAAGATTTCAAGAATGTTGCAATATTGCAATATTATGTGCCAGGTACAGGAATATTGCAATATTTTGATACGGCAATGGAATAGTTCCTGCGGTTTCGCTGTAATGTTGCTGAATTTTGCAGTATTTCTAGAACATTGCAATATTCATTGAATTCTGCTGCAATAGTGCAATATTCTTCTCATCCTGCTGCAGGGTTGCGATATATTTTGCAATCTTTTGCGATATTCCCACTGTCTCGCTGAAATGTTTTAACATTCCAGATATTGTGTAGCAGTTCCTTCAGTTTTGATAGAATGTTGCTGCATTCCCACAATGTTGCGATATTCTTGAAATCCTGCTGCAATGTTGAAATATTCCCACAATGCTGCAATATTCCTGATATCCTGCTGCAATGTTGCAATATTCCCACAATGCTGCAATATTTCTGAAATCTGCTGCAGTGTTGCAATATTCCCACAATGCTGCAATATTCTTGAAACCCTGCTGCAATGTTGCAATATTTCCACAATGCTGCAATATTCTTGAAATCCTGCTGCAATGTTGTGTTACGTCCGATTTCCGACATCACAGTTGCAATATTTTCACAATGCTGCAATATTTCCACAAGGTTGCAATACTTATAAAATATCCCGTGAGATTCGTGCAATCTCACGGGATTCCGGCAATGTTATCGATATTCCTGAAATCTTACAACATTCCAGCAATATTGCCGAACTATTATATGCTATGTGGCCAGGATGTATAATATATTTTGTGTACATTTTTTACAATCTGTTGATTAATTCATACATTTTATATGATTAAATTCGTATATGAAAGGTCGCCAAAAAGTCTGGGGCCCTTGTGATAACGTGTTCGAATTCTAGATACGAGAGAGCACCGTCTCCGTCGATGTCACTTTCTTCTAATACTTTACGACAAACCGTTGCTACTTCTTCGGCGCTAAGACCTCCTCTGGCTAATTGTCGACAGGTGCGTTCCAAGTCTCCCAGACCCAGCATACCGTCTTCGTCGAAATCTTCGGTAAATTATACGCCGATTTTATGCTCATCTATAGGTATCCTTCTCTATTCTATATTGATACATCATAATCCTTTGTATTTTTTGTTTACCGTAAATTTTGAATGCGTAAAACACTTTCAAATCCCTCGATGCATGTTCGGAAAATACGGACATCATCTCCAAGAATTCTTCGAAGCATATACCTTCCTCGGCACTATAGCCAGGATCTCGACATTTGGTGAAAACTTCGGAAATTCTTTCCATAAATGGATTTTCCTGCATGAAAAATTCATCAAAAAAATACGTACACATATTTTTCTGTTTTGTTTAAACTAAATCCCACGCAGCATACAACATTGCAAAAATATTGCAGCAATATTGAATATTGCAGCTGAATTTGCAAGAGTAAAGTACCTCGCGGCAATATTTTAATGTTTCAGAATGATTGCAACAATATTGTGATTGCATTTGTAGCATTCCCAAATAGCAAAGATATTGCAATATTCCGGTAATATTGCTGCAATATTATGTGCTATGTGAGACGGAGATGGATTGCGGCAATATTACAGTATTCCAATTGCCCCGATTGATCCTGAAGATGTTCCGAGGACTGGTATGGCATACATCAAACTTACATGTATTGTATCTGCAGCAATGTATGTACCTAAATATGGTCAATATGATATAACCTCTGTAAATATTGATGTGCATTATTTGAAGTTAAGAATGCAAGTAATCTTGGGCTGAAAATATTAAGCAAAGAAATAGAAAAACAATTATGTAGACACGTGAATACCGATAAATCTTTTCGAAATATTGCACTAGAACATTGCAGCAATTCAGCAAAAATTTATTATGTCAAGAAGCGGCCATTGCATCTGTAATATTACCAAAAAATTGTACAGCACGTCACGTTTTTTCTTTCAAGATTATAAAATGAGTAAATAGTAAAGCAGAAAATTGGTGTTTTTGGTTGAATAAGCTCAAAATCGCACCTTTAGCTCTGGGAGACGCGCTACGCAGGATAGAGGCAGACGTAAGTTGCAAGCTTCTTGGGCTGACATAACGCGAGGAACAACTCCTGGGTCCCCCATGTCTCGGAATCTTTTGTGAATCCTGAATACCATTATACTTGGTGTATAATAATTGACGTTATTTAGCGTGACACCAGCGGAAACACGAACATTCAAAAGCCTTTTTCAATACTTTTATTTATTGTATATATTTTGTTGAAACGAGTATTGGTCAAGTCGACATTTTTCCTCAAGATTTCGAATGTAAAAAACAAAAATGACAAAGAATTTAATGTAAGAATCAATTCTTCTCAAAATCTTTGGAAGATATTCAATGAATTGAACAATTCCACTCGATAATCTAAAATTCTAAACAGTAAATACACTTGTAGTCAAAAATCAAACCTCAATATTTCTTTGCGAGTGAAAAACGTGCAGTCTTGGTAATCTTCGAGTTGTTCTTCGGTAAACGTTGCCACTTTATTCCCCATTGTACGATAATACGGTCTGTACTCTGTAAACTTGATTAGGCAGTATATCATGAATATATTTTGCATTCAATTCATAATTCGTGTACAGGAATTGATCGATTATTATAATTACCCGCTGATTTAGAGTTCCACAATACGTAGCAATTGAAGGCAATGGATGTAAAATTTAAATTTCTCAAGCTTCTTGTTTCCTATCCGTTTTTGCTATTCCTTTTTCAAAGGAATGATAATCCCGCGACCGACTGTGTCTAATTCCGAATACCTTCTGATTGTAATTGCGAAGGTGAGCCAACGGCACTCCCACATTAGGGGGATGGCCTGGCCTTCTCCCTGAAGCTAACGATACCATCGATATGCAACCACACCCGTTTATTGCTTTTTCTCGTTTATTTTTTACCAGACGGCACGCGATGATTCCTCGTAAGTTCGTGAAAACATGCCGATTGCAAGGGCGCGGTACTCGCGATCCCAAATTTCATGACAATTATTTTTCCACAAGTACTAAAAAAATATATCAATCAGTATGGATATTATTGAGAAGACTTAGAGTGCTTAGCATATTTGATCTTTAGAATTCCAGGATATTTCCAGGACTTTTTCAGAATCAACGGATCATTTTCCAGGATAATTTCCGCTATGTCGAATGTCAATTGGAAGAGGCAATTTTTAACCAAAATCTCTGATAAGTTCACGATAATATCATGTAATTTCAATGATATTATGATGAACACTACCGAACCATGGCCGAAAGTTACTGAATACCCAGACAGCACACACATTGCTAAAATGTTGCTGCAAATGTTGCTACAACGTAACTCGGGGGTTGTAAGATTGCAGCTACATTGCAGCAACATTCTAGCAACGTGTGTGCTGTCTGGATATGCATATGCGAGCGAGCACGGCAGAGCTGTTGAATCATCGAAATTGCGAATATGAACATCGTACTGATCAAGCATATTAAAAAGACAGTTTGAGGACACATTGAAAATTCTAGGGCATTTCCAGGACTTTTCCAGAAAGTTATTAATTTCAGGATATTTCCAGGACTTCTAGGATTTCCAGGACCGCTAGACACGAATTGGAAGTGACGAATTATACATCGATTTATAATACAATTACTAATTAATGAACTATGTATACTAGGGCGCTTTTTTTTTGGGGACTATTTTTTTTTTATTTACTCCCACCTCGAAATTTTCTTGTCTAATAATATTATGTAAGTACTCGCCCTCGGCGTTTGAAGATTTCCCATTTAAAATACACTTAACTTGAATTTTTTTTCCATAAAATTATTATAGCTCAGAGGCCCTTTATGCTATTCGAAAGTTTGAAGAACCAAATTACTGAGAATTGAATGCTCTACAAAAATGCTGAGATTTGGTACTCAGGACCTTTTTTTCAGGACCTCATAATGAGCCGCAAATTCATCAAAATCGTGAATCATGAAAAACAAAAAGCTTATTATCTCGAAAAATATCAATAATAGAGATCGGTGCCCAGAAACTTTTTTGAAGGAAATTCAATTTGCTACAACTTTGTATTTTAAAATTTCTCTGTATTTTCAGCCAATTATGAAAAAACAACGAAAATATAAGAAATTTATGAAATTCTGACTTCAATCACCTGTACTGTCTCACCCGTGTAAGTTACATTTCCGTTGCAATAGGCACTTTTGTAGAGCATTCAATTCTGAGTAATTTGTAAACGTTCGAATAGCATAAAGAGCCTCTGAGCTATAGGAATTTTAAGAAAAAAAATTCACGTTACGTGTATTTTGAATGGGAAATCTTCAAACGCCGAGGGCGAGTACTTAATATTAATATTAATGGCTCAAACTTTCAGGAAATTTTTTTTCTTAGGTTTCCAAGAAAATTTCGAGCTGGGAGTAATAAAAAAAAAAAATAGTCCCCACGAAAGAAGCGCCCTAATGTATACACAAGAGATATATTCCGAAAGGTTTTAGAAACACCAGAGACGAAATTTGAGCTTTATTCAATCGAAATACGTAAAAAGTTGGTAAAATAGCAGCTCGAAATTCGAAAATCGCACTTCAAACCCAAAAGAATATTTTTTGGATCCTCGTTTCCCGTTACAGTTTATCACAATGACTCAAAAACTGAATCCCAGTTACCGACTTTCATCGAAATGAAAAAACAAGTTCCAGACGTTCGTAAGAATACAAATTTTGCGAATCTTCATCGAAAATTCCTTGTAACAAATTCATTTGCGAATTAGGCCCCATGAGAGCAAATTTTCGCAGTCTTTCGATCGGATTCCAGGATCCGAAATCCGATCGAATGTCATAAAACGTCGTGTTTGAAAAAAAAAAAAAAAATTAAAATTAATAAATTTTGAATCCGAGAATTTTTTTTTTTTTCGCAAACCACAGAATTCTGTGTCACAATATTAAATTACATATATATATATGCTGGGGAAAGTTTACGAATAATGTTGTTTTCGGAGAATTATCTACTGCGATAAAATGAGTCAAATATTCTGTAAAATTATGTTAATTTTATTATCCTAAGTATTAAGAAGGACTAAATAAAGTACACGTAGCTATATTCGTGTTTCCATGCTAGTAAAAATAACTCTAATAATAACAAAAATATTAATTATAATAATATCACGTAGCTATTGAAATAATCAATTCTTTTAGGCATAGAACGTTTGAATTAGTAAAACTCAAATTCTGAAACAAGTCAAGTAAATTAGCGACTCATTCGTAATGATCTTCGTAAGCTTCTTTGTAGGTAAGCAGTTGATCGAGGCATTCGGTAAATTCGTCTTGTTCCAATCCACAGTCTTTGAAACTTCGGAGTTTGTTTATGTTCTTTATTCTACTCGCCTGAGAATGCAGAGAATCGAACATCTCCGAAAGGCCAGAACCGCTGTGCAGTCCTGCCATCACAGGAACGGACTTGATTTCTGCAAAAACAATGAGATAAAAGTACATTAAAAACTTTAATCGAGAGAAAAATCAACAAGCCAAATTCCATCTTTACTATTTTTGTAGTGATACTTCTTTGCTTTTTGCTCAATCGAAGCTCAAATCAGACAGAATCAATACAAAATGTTTAATGTCACAACCAGATTTCGAACCGCAATAACACATAAACTATATTATAAACTTCGTAACATTGAAATGTACCAAAGTCAGAAAGTAACTTATGAACTTATTTTTTATTCTAAATCATTTGACAAATATCAGATCATCCGGGTTTAAGGCAAAAATACTTGTTTTTCATCCCGTAAGAATAGAAAATCATAGCTGTGTAATTAATCGATTATTCCAAGTATCAAATTTGAAATTGAGTGTTTTTTCCAATAATCGATCAACTGATCAATCAATAACTTCGATTAATTGTTAATTGGAAAACATAATCAATCAATAAAACTTTCAATTATTTGATCAATCGACACAACAATCAAAAAAGTCTATTGACCCAGTAATCTGAGAAAACAATCAACCGAAAGTTTGATTAATCTTTCAATCTGAGAAAATAATTAATTGAAAGCTTTAATTAAACAACCAACTGCGCAGCCTTTGACAAAATTCATTCAATTCATAATCTGAGCTTTTTATACCAAAACTCGAGAACTTAGTATTAGGGCTGTGCGAATATTCGAATTTTCGAATTATTCGTTGCGAATCGAATAATTCGAATCGGCCGAATAATTCGAATCGGCCGAATATTCGAATAGTTCGAATAGTCGAATAATTCGAATGGTTCGAATATTCGAATAATTCGAATCATTTGATTCGACTTCCGAATAATACGAATCCTCCGAAAGACGAGGATTTTCCAGACAATTTTTTCTTTTTTAAGAACAAACTTTTAGTTTACTCAACGAATTGAATAGCTCCTACATCAATCAACATGGAATCTGGAAGAAAGCGCGAGCACGTTCAGAAAACAATTTAAAAGAAACAAGCGTTAGACTTTTGCGAAATTTAAATTTAGACCGAAAATAATTTTGCTCATACAAGAAAAGTTCAACCTAGTGAGCGTAGGAAGTGGCCCCTATCGAAATACATGATAAAAAATATTCGGTATTCGGATCGAATAATGCGAATCCTTCATTTACTTCAATTATTTCAATTTTCGGGAGATCGGACTCTTCAAATAATTAACCGCTCGAAAAATTCGTACAGTTCGAATAGTTCGAATAGTTCGAACTCGAATCGAAAACTCGAATATTTGATTCTCGATCAGCCCTACTTAGTGTCGATAATAAAAAAATCTGTGTTTCACTTGCCTTCGTCAACTGGCCATGGCGAGATATCTCCATTTTGGTGTACATTGCTGTTAAAAATGTTAGGATACGGTTCTTTGATGTTCAAGGGAGCTCTGATATTGGTCAAATGTGTAGCAGTAGCGTGACAAGAGCATGCCAAATAGAGGCTCATCATTTCGTGAACTGTTTTGCACGAGTACGCAGGTTTTCTCTGTTGTTCCTTAGCCAGATGTATCGGCCTCTTGAGTCTCTGCTCGTCGATTCCCCTTAGCACAAGACTCTGCATGCTTTTATCCATTGAAATGTCGCAGCTCGGAGTCAAACTGGTCCATAACGACCCTTCGTGATCATCCAAAATATCTATCAGGTCTCTTCCGGCTGTCATAGGGAAAGGAAGGCTCAAGCTAGTCGCCGCGGCTTTTCTCCCAAGTTTATTCAAATCCGCGCATAAATCGGATAGAGCAGATGTGGGGTATTCCTTCTGTCGGTATCTCAAACTTATCGTATCCAATGCAGTAGCGAGTATAGAGCTACTGTGGTAATCTAATCCAGAATTGTAAGTCAGAGATTTGAACTGACGGCAAACGCCAGTTTGTGGCCAACCGGTCTGACCCATGCACAAAGGACTAAACAACGATCCGTGCTCCCCGATACTCTGATAGCATAAAGTCGTGTTCAAAACTTTGACTAGATCATTTTGCGATCTGTCTAAATTCTTTCCATCGATTACCGGAAATGCTAGTATACTTTTGCCAAATTCATCTTGGAGATGCTGGACGCAGGAGGAACCAAGTCCAGAAAAGCCATTGGTAGAATCTAAGATTATCTGTGAAGGATAAATCAGTTGATTGATTTTGTAATTACAGTTTTTTGTCATTCTCAATTGTCTCTAACTGCTCGTCATGAGAACTTTTGCGCTACTCGACAGTAAAAGTTTGTCTAATAGACAGTTTGACGATGACAAAATCGAACCGAAGTTGATTCAGTATTTATTTTTGTTAAAATTATTACCTGAAAGCCTTGAAGAAAGTCGCATTCTTCGGCGTAGGCTCTAATACTGTCTGAAAAATCCTCTTGGAATTGATCAGTGTTCCACAAATTGCGGCCATAATGAAAAACGTTGAATGGTTGATCGACGGACTGGTGTTGATACTCCCGAACGATGTTTACCGTTCTGGGATGAAATCGTGGGACGAGATAGTCGGCCCAAACTGTGACGTCGTTTTCAAAGTTGAAAACTTTGGGCTCTGATTGTTGAGCAGCATCTTCCAAGCTCTGTATAAACGGCGCTTTAGCAACCGCCGGCTCCGTCGTGACTTCGAAACTCTGTTCATCCCACAAACCACTAGGCGGTTGTGAGTAATCTTCTGATGTGTTGTACAAACTTCCTTGCTCTGTTAAATGACCTAGACTACCTTTTAAATCGACTAGCAAAAGCCTTGGCGTGAAGGTCGTTTGTTTCTGTAACAAAACTGTATGCCATTGTAATATTATTGTATTAATAATAGTTGAGTTAGCCTTTTGAAGCAAATTTTGAATTGATTAACGTTGAAATTGCGTCCTTTCGTAATTCTAAGAATTATATCCTGTATCTATTTAAATTTTAGTTGTGAAATGAGTAAAGCAGGGATGATTGCAGTTTTGGACAACCAAAAATCGATAACGCTGCAATTAACTCTGTAACAGGAATATATTCTTCCTGAGTATGATTTGGATAGAATTAATATTGATTATATTAGCATTTGAGTAATTGAAATGTAGTCTTGGATTGCACAAGATATGAATGCGGTAGCGTGATTCTCAAGTTTAAATGACATACCTTTGGCGTTTCCCCTTCTCTGTACAAAACATCGTGATTTATTTCCGACGGCTGATTAGGATCGTAGGAAAAAGATGATTCCTGTAAACAAAGAGTTAGTAAGTGAGAAAACAAGTTTGATGGTGTATGCATATTCTTTCATACATCTTTATATCCGGTACTCATTATGTTTAAAAGTATATCGAATGTAATGTAATAATCTATGCAAAATCTAAACAAATGCACTCACAATCAGTCTGAGGTATCAAAGATGAAAAAAATACAACTATAGGTATGGTTTAACAAGGATAAATGACTTTGGTATACCCTCGATGTACAAAGTACAACATTTCAGAAGCATTATCAGTCAATTTGAAGACATGAAATAGCTTGAAAGCAAATTTACGTAACTTTAGGCGACATGCAATCAGTAGAGAAGGAGTAGAGAAGAAGTAGTAACGTCGCAAGGCTTCAACATATTATAAATGATTTTATGTAACTTCAGATGATTTTGAATGGTTCTATTGTTTGATGTGAATTCCAATGATTTTATACGGCTGAAAATGAGTTCACGTAATTTGAGGTAACATTAACTGACTGTATCACTTCATATGATGTCACTGTTTACATGACTTCAAGTCACTGCATCATATGTAATGACTACAAATGACTTTTGATTATTTCCTATTAAACCAAATAACTTCGAGCAACTTCATTTGTCTTTACATGATTTAAAGCACGGGTATGTGAGACCGTGATTTAAAGTAACTTCACATGAAATCAAATGGTTATCACATGATTTTACATGCTCCAAATTATTTCAGATATTTGAATGATCTTGAATGGCTTCACATGGCTTCAGGCCATTACAGATGATTTCAAATAACTTCGAATGACTTTGTGGATTTCATATGATTGTCAATAACTTCAAAACCCTTCGCAAAACTTAAAGTAACTTCAGATTGCCTGGAATGATTTTCAATTGATTTCCAGTGACTTCAAATCTACTCCGCATGACTTCGAACGATTACATATGACTGACTTGGTGGAAGTACGTGGTTTGGAGTTAGTTTAAATGATTTCGTACAACTTCAATTGACTTCATATCACTTCGAGGGACTATATATTGACTTCAAATAACTCCGAAATGATTTCACATGAATTCGAATGACTCGGGAATGATTTCACATGAATTCAAATGATTCCGTAATGATTTCACATGAATTCAAATGACTCCGGAATGATCTCACATGAATTCAAATAGCTTCAAATTACTTCATCTGACTTATCGTGATTCGAATTATTTCCAAGTGACTTGCTTTGACATCAGCGATGACTTTGAATGACTACATGACTTCAAACTATAGACATATTTAAACTATTACTTGTCTTCTCAGCTGACAATGAGCGAGTACTTGGAATTACGTCAATTTGATATCAATAAAACAATGCCAAAAAGTAAGCATTGGACGAATCTTCTCGTAGTAGAGTGCTGCAAACTGACCTGTATATTCCACCAATGCGTGCCAATAAAATTCGAATAATGTCCGAACTGGATCGTTATTATCTCTCTCGTACTCATGTTTATTTGAATTACGGCTAACCACAACTAGACGAAATTTATTACACGATTTTGATCGAAAAGTCGCTAGACAGGTATAGGTTAGGTTCACCAAGCCGTGAACGCTAGCGTCTTAGCCATGTGATAATAGATGATCCTAACCTCTCGTCGGTAAGTTGATCATCTTTGCAGATTGTCAACAAAACGTTTAAATCGGTGCTGCCATCTTTCTCCGATTCTGCAGAACATGTTACAGTAGACAAACACGAAAATCCCGATCAAAAATGAAATGCTTTTAACGTAATTCGTTGTTATTGTGTATCGTATACGATCAGTTTAATCTTTAATCTCTGAGAGAATAGTCGGCATTTAGTGAAAATACAATGGCTGCGAATACTCGTTCTCGCCAGAAACCGGCGACAGTTGAAAAAGCGGATGACAAGCCCGTCGAGATATCAGCGGATCTTTTGAAACGGGCCGAAAAAAATCGTCAGAAAGCGTTGATGCTAAAGAAATCCAAGCTGATCGCACATCCCTATGCAAAAGAGTGAGTTTATCAATGAGATGGTTTAAGATTCTAGTTTCTTCTATTATTCCCACGTTCTAAACGCGCACACACACACACACATAATTGTAACGTTGACACTGATTTATGTGTCCTTGCAGTCTCAACCTTCTTACACTATACTGACAATAAACATTACTTCTTTGTTATTGTTTATCAAAGGGATAATAACGGCGATTCTGTCAGCGGCAGACTAGTAAAAGTTCAAGGTCAACGAGTGATAGACAGCGGAGGTGGATTCCTCATCGAAGAAGATGATGATTTGGAGGAGCAGATGGTAATGACAACAAACGCTGCAATATTCATATTCATTTATTTCGGGGGGTTTGAAGGATCTAAAGTTTTTGTCTGCAATAATGGATTGGAAAAAGGATTGGAGTTTTGTTGATAGCTTTAGAGTCTATGAACAGCACATGGTGTTCAATTTTGAAAAATTTCAAAACGCACTCATTCGAGGATTGATATGTTACCTACCAGATTGCTAATTTTACTTATTTCATAAGCAGTGATGTACATTGAGAAGACACTGTTATTTGATGCAACGTAAAGTGGATTCGGACATGATGCTGAAACTGAAAGTCCTATGGCACAGAAAAGGAACGAAGTTGAAGTTCGTAACGTTAATGTGACAGAGTTTTCGAAAAAAATGTACTATTACTTGCCCCAAATGTTGTCAGATTTGAAAAATCGTGTGTTTCAGTTACTTTGAGAAATTATTCACTGTATTCTGATGTTTTTGAACCAAGTTTCAAGTTACCAGATCAAGAATTTTTTCCCATTATTTTGTTGTGTTAATGTTACGAACTTCGACCTCATAAAAAAGACATGTTTCGATGACAAAGATGTTTTTCATGTCTATTTTGCACTCAAACATGTCTCTGAGATGATTACTAGGTCTAAATACACTTAGTTTTGCTTAAGAAATGTCTTGGAAACGTAGTTTATCTGGAAGCACATCTGATATGGTCATGAACATGTTTTGAACATAAGTTTCATGTCATATCATGTCTGTTTTGTATTATCGCTGAGACGTTTCAAATACATCTTATAGGTCAAAACATGATTAATTCTCTCGCAAAGGTGTCTTTAAAACGTTCGTCATATAAAAAAAAAAACGTCTAATTTATATCATGAAACTATATTTAGAACATCTTTCGCGCCAAAAGACGTCTAGTTTAGCATACAAAAATATTTCGGAAATGTCTATATATAAACTTCAAAATACGTGTACTAAATTTATCACAAAGATATCTCGTAGACGTTTTCCATGTAAAAGTACAAAGACAAAGTGACAAAGACATTTGAAAACTGTCTTACAGATCGCAGAACATCTAGTTTAGTTGTGAAAGTATTTCAGAAACATCATTACATCCTCGAGTTCATCTATCCCTATCACAAAATTTTTTTAAAAACGTTTTTCATGTGAAAGAATGTATAATTTTGTCATAAAGGTTTCTCAAAAACGTTTTTTCACGTCAATATACATCCAGTTTAGTAGCAAAGATGTTTTAGATACAACTATGCTTCTCAAAATACATTAGTCGTCATCACAAAGATGTCTCGAACTGATGTCTTCTTCACATAAAACTACAATCAATGATTTCCTTGTAGAAGATATCTGTAGAAGATAGACATATATACTTCTATGTTAGAATTTGTCTATTTCCATCTCAAATCTGTTGTCACAAACATCTTTCGGGTCAAAATGCATTTAGTTTCCTCGTATATGCCAGCCTTTTGTTCATCTGAAAGACAGAACTTATTGTTAGTCTTTATACCGAGTGGGGAAAACCAGATACATTATCTGGTACGTCAGTACGTTTTCCTGGTTTTTCTACAATACATTGAGGAATACTCGATGAATTGAAACAATACCTATTTGTTCACTAATAGAAGCCCCGAAATATGTTACTGGATTTTGTAGACACTTTGCATTCACAGTAAGCTGTTTAGACTGATGATTCAAGCCCCTGCCTGAGGAATTCTGTGGCCATTAGATTCTCATCTCTCTAGTAATAGCTAAGCGGCAACAAACATTTTCAAAGTTAAGATGAATATTTCATTTGAAGCTGCTGATTAATACAACCAGTCAGTTATCTTGTAATGAATCGCAGCTAATCAAAGAATTAACTGAAATCACATGAAATCAATGATTCAATTTATTCAATAGAATCACACTGTCTCTGGTCTACATCCAAGATGAGAAATTACCTTTTAGTTAGCTTAAAATTGCATGAGATTGGAACTTCGAGTCGAACAAGTTGCAAAAATCGGATCAGAATCGTTTCAAGACGTTTTCTGATTAGCTAGACTACAATTTATCCACAAGATAAAGTAATACAATTGATCATACAAGTCAGTCGAAGAACATAGGGTTATTTGTGTATCTTTCTCAGTTAAAGATCACGTCAGTGCCGGCACCGATTATAAGTAAACTACCAACATGCGAGGAGTGTCAGAGTGAATTTAAAGACTCTTACCTTCTCCAGACCTTCGATCTCTTGGTGTGCGACAAATGCAGGTAAAATTTGGTCTCCATTAGCTAGCAATACAAATTACTCAAAAGTTAAACCTAGATCAGAATTTATTCCACTAGATTTTCATCATTCGAATTTTTTTAAAGAAGCAGATGTGTGATCTCTAGACTGTTTCATCATGACGTATACTACAATTGAAATTAGTGCATGTTGAGACGTTTGGTGTGACGTTTCACTATCACTGTGATCAATGGATTGCCAAACATCACCAAAATATGAATGACGTGTAATTGTTAATTAATCTTTGCTTCATAAATTGACAATCGAAGTGACTGTAAATTTTCACACTATGTGTTTTGGCGACGATGATATTGGCGATTCATTTGATCTGGTCTAGTAAAAAAAACGTGTGAAATTTTGCTGTTTTTATCGAAGATTGATATCAATTTTACAGAGATAACGAAGATAAGCATTCTCTGATCACAAGAACAGAAGCAAAACAAGAATACTTACTCAAGGACTGTGATTTGGACAAAAGAGAACCGCCGTTAAAGTATATTGTGAGAAAAAATCCGCACAATGTACGTTGGGGCGAAATGAAACTCTATTTACATCTTCAAATCGAAAAACGTGCCCTCGAAGTTTGGGGGACCGAAGAAGAACTGCTAGAGGAGAAAGAGAAACGAGACGTCAAGAGACAGGAAGGCAAAATCAAAAAGTTCAACAAAAAGGTCATTTTTCAATTTTCATCTTGTATAAAATTTTGGTTCATATCTTAAAAAGATCAAGTCTTTACAGAATCTAATAATGATGTTTAACAGGATCCTAAAACGTTGAATTCTCATAATCAGTTCAGTAGAATGTTATTTTTACAAAAAATCGGATAATGAAGACGATGTATAGAAATTGAATTTCAACGATAAACATACAATATTCAAGCGCATTGATTTTATAGGTCAAACGATTACGAATGACGGTGAGAAGTTCTTTGTACGATAAAACAACAAAAGCCTCGCATACCCACGAATTTGGAGAAGATACTTACAACGAAGATGACGACAATTACAGCCACACATGCGAAACTTGCGGCTACGAAGAAGTTTATGAAAAGATGTAATATCAAACTCAAACAAGAATCAATTGAATTTCACGTTTTAGAACTGCGGCGCGGATCAAAACACAATTTCAATATCTAAATTTAAGCAATAACGAACAAAAAAACAAAAGATGAATATAAATCGGGAATTCGAAAATAAACCCGGTTTTTTCTCTGTGGCAACTTTAGTTTACTTCATCTTAGGGTAGATAAAATTAATTTTCCCAACTGATCAAGTAATAACTTAATATAGGCAAGCTAATTTTTTCTGTTGTACGTACAATTCTGAGTTTATATTACTATACCCAAGACAGGATCAGTTAACACGTTCTTTTTATCGTTGATGTCCGTTTATTTATAGTAATGTTTTTTTTTTCAATTTTGATTTATTCATTTCAAACTTGATATGCTAAGGTGATATTTACCTATAATTTTGCATAATAACTTGAATGTCACATTTTACTAAAAATTTTTATTCTCTGTATTATGATGTTTATATGTATGTATGTCATGAACTGTACAATAAAATACCTGATAGAATAAGAAAAATTGTTCATATGTTAAGTAATTTCTAAGATTCTAGATTCTAATCTACGATTATTATTCCTATCACATTTAATTACAAATCATTCTGTTTTGCACCATTGTCGCGATTAATTTGGCCTCAAACTTTTCAGACGAATATTTCTTATTCTCATGCATTGAAATTTCACAATTTGAAATGCGGAATTGAAAACGTGAAACGGAAATAAGGTGAATCTATTTAATTTAATATCTGAGCTTCGAAGATGAACTACTTTTTCAAATTTAATTCTCTAGGACTAAGTCCTGATTACAGCTAATTCTCTACCGATAGACAAATCTTATTTTCTTCATATTTGCTACGGAACAAATTCTTTTGGCAATTATGGGCTGATCTAAAAGTTTTAATCGCTATAAGTATATTAAATACACTAGCTCAACTCGACGCAGGATTTCCAGACGTTGATATTCTTTCATTTAACATTTAGGCTTTTATGTCGATATTCGTAACTTGTATTTCACAGATAATTCAAGTACTCGATCGAATTTTCATAATTTTTAGGCAAATTAAAGATCAAAGAATCGTCATCTTGCAGTTTTTTTTTATTTTTTTTTTTTTTCGTTACGTCACTGCGATAAATCTTGTCAGGAGATCCTGCCCGACGAATCAATAATAATTGCATGAATAAATCTTTGAAATAAAAAAAATATATTTATCTAATTATACATATACATATATATATATACTATATTTATATATTATATATTAGTCTATCTGTTCCGTTGAGGAAGATAATCGCGTCGTTTTAGTACATCTACATTCTTCTTCACTTGCTCCTATCGTTTCTCCTTTGTCTTCTTGTTAAAAGTATATCTACCTATTAAATGTTTATGTTTGAATTCTGGTTTCATCACCTTGATTCAAAATTTTTCCATATGATTATTGTTTCTTCACAATGATTATTATAGGAAGAGAAAAATTCGCGTATCAATAGCTATACAATAAAATGGTACATTATTATTTCTATACCTACGCGAATCGCTAATTTTCAGTCGTTTAAGGCAATTCGCACTCAAGGATTATCATATTTTATATCGATTTTATATCGTCCCTTGATGTTTTCGTTTTTAAGTATGTAATAACGGTAATCGAATGATTATTTTCCGAGTGCTAAATTCCCCGTTGTCAAAATTGATATAAATTTCCATAACAATAATCATGCGCAAATTACTATTATCATTATTATTATTATTACTATATTCTTATTAAAGTATTTGATTTCATTGCTCGAACAATAATAAGTGTAGGTATGTTTTGTCTGTTTGCCGTAGGATTCGATTTTTGCTACGCGGATTTTTCTCTATAATACCTGATATATTATTAAAACATTTCTTGAAACTCAATGATGCTCTCCCATTGCAAAAAGCAAATCATTTTTCTCAATTGGTACTCGAATTAGGTATCTTTTTTTTGTTCAATACAATTAAATCTTTTAATTAATATTTGTAGTTAACGCTAAGACTGCCTTGCCGGTTCTGTACATTGCGGTTCTAATGGCGGCGGTACTAGATTTGGCACTGTCAATTTTCCACCTATACTTGTCCTTGTCAAATTCACAGGATTACTCATCGCCGTTGACGATCTGAAACAAGAATAACTTTGTGTAAGTAAAATGACGCTTAGGAAATTAAAACGAGTCTCAAAAACTTCCGAAAAACATGTTAAAGTCCAAGTCATAACTTTCAATCCTTATGAATATAAATCAAATCATCATGAGCTGTCGGTTAAGAATCAAGAAATGCTCCAAAGTAGATAGTCAGTTTGTAGTCGGAGAAAGTCTTCAGCATTATTTGAAATTCTTTCGAATTCTGAATCGGGACTATTCGGAAGTTGTTACAATTCTTCGAAAGACCTTACGAGTCATTTGGTATTTCTGGTACAGTTGGTATTTTTGTTACTGTACGCAGTTGAAAAATGAAGTGATGCTTCATAGTAGCGAACAGTGTTGGGCAGTATTTAATTACATTCGTAATTCAATGAATTTAGTTTATAAATTAGAATTGTAATTTGTAATTGAAAGTCAAATCAATTCAATTGCAAATTGTTAAAAAGTAATCGACAGCGGCTTTCCTTGAATCAATTGAAAATTACAAATGTAATTGACAGCTATTTTTTTGAATTTAACCGACATCTTCAAAACGACCCATGCATCATCGAAATTAGGTACAGATATCATTTATAAATTTTATTTGATTCGAAAAAATGTTCCAATTACATTTGTGATTTGTAACTGATTCGGAAAACTGTGTCAAAATTACTTTTGTAATTTGTAATAAATAATTCAGAAAAAGGTGTCAATTACATTTGTAATTTGTAATTGATTTGATTTTTCAAATAAACT
Source organism: Ametastegia equiseti (assembly GCA_963989295.1). Lineage (NCBI taxonomy): Eukaryota > Metazoa > Arthropoda > Insecta > Hymenoptera > Tenthredinidae > Ametastegia > Ametastegia equiseti. Next base: position 16,602,451 of record OZ022394.1, read on the forward strand.
TACAATTATTATTTTTAATTTGTAACTAATTGAATAAAAATTTGCCCAAAACCGGTAGTAAATTTCTAGTCTCTGAAAGACGCTAGTAGCTTTTGAAAATCACTGTCAGACTCATCTTGAGTCATGAAACGTCATTGGCAGTCATGGGGACCTGAATTAAAGCAATTGAAACTTGGAAGTCACTTGTAAGGTGAATAGTCCTTCGGATGATAAGCTTTTTACAAATTTTACATCTCGTGTCCTTCCGGACCGCATTTTTTTATCCCAAAATGATTCTTCATTATATTTACATAAGAACAGAATCAAGTTTAAAAATTCTTACCTGTTATGTCTAAGATGACTTCTGACTAGATGTCCAGCGGTAAGAGCAGCCATAAGAGAAAGCTCGCCGGCAAGTACAGTGGCGCAAACAACTCTGGCTACTCTGCTAGCATTTTCTCCAGGAGTAACAGGATGAGCTCCTTTGGCGCCTAAAATTCCCAAGCAAGCTCCCTGAGCCGGTAATCCAGTACCACCGCCAACAGTGCCGATTTCAATACTAGGCATTGTGCACGATACGTATAAATCGTTGCCGTCAGGTCCCCAAGGCTCCATCAAAGTCATGCAGTTACTGCTTCCAACATTTTGCGCAGGATCTTGTCCAGTCGCAATGTAAATAGCCGTCACAATATTTGCGGCGTGGGCATTGAAACCGCCTATACTTCCCGCTATTGCAGAACCGATCAGGTTTTTGCTAATGTTAACATCGACAAGAGCGTGAACCGATGTCTTTAAAACAGTCGTGACGATGTTTGCTGGAACAATAGCTTCGCAAACAACGCTTTTCCCTCTTCCTTCGAGCCAATTAATAGCAGCGGGTTTTTTATCGCTGCAGAAATTACCGCTGAGAGAAAGAATCTCCATATCTGTAAAACACTTTTGTACTGTTTGAAGCGACTTCTCAGTTCCCTTTGACAACATATTCATTCCCATTGCATCTCCTGTCTTTGCGACAAATCTTATGAACAAATGTCTCCCTGCAATTCTGATATGCAGTCTTGTCAGTCTGGCGAATCTGCTCGTTGAATCGAAAGACTCTTTCATTACTTCAAAGTTGTGCTCGTCCTGCATCCATGCCATTGCTTCGCTCGCTCTTGAGATGTTAGGGAACCTTACAACCGGACCTCTCGTCATTCCGTCTGCAACGACTCGGCTGGTTACTCCGCAATTTAAGAGAGCTCTGCTCCCCCGATTAGTCGAAGCGATTAAACAGCCTTCTGTTGTGGCCATGGGGACGTGAATCAGCTCCCCGTCTACCAGCAAAGGCCCAGCTATTCCGACGGGGATTGGTATATAGCCGATTACGTTTTCGCAGCAAGAACCGAGGACCTTGCTGTAGTCGTAATTTGTGAATGGCAAGTCTGGCAAATGCTCCATAAAACTTCCAGCCATCCCTACTATCTTACGACGCAAATTTACTCCTCGCTCCATGTCTCCTACGGCCTTCTCCAACTGATAGGCTGGAATGTATTTGTGCTTTACCAGCTTTATCACTTCTGAGTCCGACAGAGCACTCGCTCCCAACTGTGAAATACAAAAGATGACATTCTTTAGATTATTATTACCAAATTTGGGGTGGGATTTCAGTGAATAGCAATTGGAATCTGTGGATTTTGGAAATTCTTATCGCCAAATTACTTCTTGTTCAATAAAATCCGTTTTTTTTGTAAATTCCAAAGTGTCATATTGAGGGGAGACTCTGGTGAAAGAAGAAAGTCTGCCATTTTTTGATCAATTATTCTGAAATTTGGACCATTTATTTAGAACCCTGCAAGTCAAATTTGATTCAAATTTCAGCTGAATAGGCCAAGTAATTTGGAAGTTATGAATTTTATTCTAAGAATCCTTCGGAACATTTCTCGCGCTTCAGGTTTCGTCGTAGAAGGTTGAAATTTGTTGTTGATCCACTTACTACCATAGACTCAAAATTGGTGTAAGGAATTTTTGATTAGAGTTTTTCCAGTCATTGAGGCTATTACCTAAACTGGTTGAATTTTTATTTACCACAATTTTTGGTGTATCGCAAGCTGGGAAATGAGTTATGTTTGCCGTGGCTCAAATTCCCTGTGCCAATTTCAAGATAAGATGACTGAGAATATGTCTGCAAAATTGTAAAATGATTGGATGGAATCTAATGCGCAAAGAATTCTTTGAATACCTGAAAATTAAATTCTGAAACATACGCCACTGAAGTAAAATGAATAATTTCTGTAAAATTAACAGAAACTTACCTCAAGATGTTAAAATTATAACAATTCAACTTAGATATACCTACTAGCTTTTAAGCCTTGGGTAATACTGGAGTCTACGATTACTGTTCTCCGGAGCTCAAAACTTTGGCTTCGAAAGGTTTGCGGTCTGTCAGAAGTTAACGGAAGAGCTTCAAAGTTGCAGAATTTATTCAGAATCATGTTATAGAAACGGCAATAGAACGAACTTTGAAGAATGACTCCAAATTCAAGAATTTTGTTTTCCTCTTACCATTTATTATAATTTTTCTGTTCCTCAACATTAAAAACTAGATTTGAAAAATATCATAAACTATTCTTCAAATTCACTCCTTTAGTAGCTTTCGAAACATGATTGGATAAGATCTATGAGTATGAAGCTTTTTTGTAAACTTCTAAGACGCAGGGAACTTCCGAACCTGAAACCATGGGCTTCGGAAGACTCGCTCATAAAAACTGATCAAGACCTTTGTAAGTGTTCAGAATCCACATTGCTTTTCAATGGACTCTGGATGTCAGGCGATATTTGCATTTGATAAAAATCAGATGGTTATTGCGATATTTTTCATTGATGAGAAATGATTCTAATGAACCTTTTACCGTAAATGAATAACAATCGACTTTCTGGTCATTTCTGTGGAAAAATCTGACCGAAATCTGCCCTCAATAATTTTTTAAATGAAAAGTTCCGAAATCCTACGATTTTTCTTGCCGTCTACTCATATATAATAAAGTAAAATCGAACATACTTCGGATTTGTAAATGGCGAGGCATTCCTCGACGGTTCTAGAAGTATCGGGTAGTTCTATCGAAGGATTATCCGAAGTAGAATCGGGTGTATTTTGAGAGCACGGAATGCTTTTGTCGGTTTGAACTTCCTTGTCGAATAACTTCACTAAACTTTCCTCTCCGACTTCGACCCAGTCTCCGTTCATTCCAGTTATCGGAAATACCGGAGTGTGCATTACTGGTAAAGCTGAGCCGAATCTTTGCCTCAAAGAATTATCCAGCGCCGCAGCGTGCATATTTTCTTCCGCGATTCTCTCCCTCTCTTCGGTAAGTCTCAGCTGCTCAGTCAGCTCTCCTTTGTCTTCGAAGAATATGAACTTTATCGCCAAAGTAAGAAGCAGAATCAGAATAACGATCTGGTCTGCGCTGACCGACAGCCACTTCATAAAATACTCGTGTAACTCCGTCGGTATTTCCGTATCGTTCTGGTGATTAACAACTATGTGAGAAGTCACTTGGGATATAGTTCCCTCAACTACATCGGCACAATCTTCATGCTTGAACGGCCAACGGCTGAAAAGTAAAAGAAAATATGATTAACTCAACTGTGAATTAAATCCTGGGAGCCGATTGATAATAATTTGCAAATAAATGTTGTACCATGCGATAAAGTTGGCTCAAAAGACATGACAGAGTTCTGGCGTCGACTTGTTGTCTGTTAGGAAAAGAAAAGGAAGACTAGCGGGAGCGGATGTATCGATAGAAGGCGGGCGTTGAGCTTTGGCGAAGATGAAAAAAGGTGGATAATCGAGTCGAGGGGGAGAGTTAATTATGTAACAAAGTGTGTGAAAGATAGAAGAGTTTGGCGCACAGATTAAGCCGCACAAAGTTTATTTCACGATCAGAGTAAATAAGCGAATACCGGTAAGGCGTTATATGATATAAATATTTACAATTTATAGTCAGCTATTTGGTTTATGGTACGACGATGTAAGTGCGTGCGAGTTTTTTCTCAAAGTGTGGTAAAGATACCAAAGATCTCTCTCTCTCCTCTGTTCCGAAGTAAGAATGAAAACTTCCACCACCCTAAAGTTACTATTTTTGGCTACTCATTTTACTCTGTATGGTCGGAGTTGCTTTTGTCTGTAAGATATTATTATCTTTCCTCATGCAATATTCAATCGGCTGTAGATGAGAATATTTATTTTTAAAAAAGTCCCCCTTGTCACAGACTTCCAGTTTGTTTGATGGAATTTTAGTCATCTTCCTGGTCTTATATCAATAATATCAAGAGAACATTCTGGATTGAACATATTTCACTCATCTTTTCTAAACAGAATTCGTTTCTTTACGTCTATCGATAGTTTTGGTGCTATTAAATTCTAGCCGAACGTTAATATCGAAGAAGAGTTAGCAGTTTCCTATAACAGTTTGGATTTATCTTTACCTAACGATAAACTTCCAGTACGTAATCTCTTCTTAGAGGTAAATTGTAAGCCGATGTTAATGTATATATGATGATGCAACGTGAACCTGACCTGTAGAAACCGAACGACAAAGAATATCCTGACAATAGAATCATATTCACAGTGAATAAGATGTTCAAGGGGTCATATGGTACGTTGGGGCATTGTCAACTCGCCAGATTCTTTTCTTCTAGCCAATACACTAATACATCTCTAGATCCTCAGTGTCAGTGTTACAATTTGTAGCCATGAAATATTTCTTCGTTCATATTCTCCTAAGTTACCCACTCTACTTGTTTCTCTCTCTCTCTATCATTCTCTCTTTTTCTCTAACTTCGCAATGAATGGAAATGACTACATTGTTAATTTTGAATCCCAAGAGAACGTTTATCATGATGACATTCATTCCCTGATCCGGCTACCTACTTCTTACACAATAATCGATAAATAGGTCAATTTTCAATCACAATTACCTGTGAGCATGGACGACAATCAGACCGGCGCTCATTATCAGCTTGACACGTTGAACGACAGGATTAGGCTTCTGGTCTTCTTCGTGTAGGGAATGCATCAGCAGCATTTTATCGGCGCTGAGTTGTCCGATGGTGATGCTACCTCGGGAAAGCTGATCAGGGAGTTTAAAATCGATGAGAAACATTCACGGAGAAGTATATATGTGTTTGAAATAGTATCGGGACTGATACGTACCTCAAGAATAAGCGACAAACATGCTGGATAGAAGGTCATGAATATGACGTAGTTTACTATGACGCTGAGGCAGGCAAAGCAGCATAATATTTCAAGTCTTCTGACTCCGGACAATGTGCCGATACCGATTAACAGCGTTTCAACTAGAGTATCTAGCGTTATGGAAGGACCCAGGAGAGTCATTCCTCGTGCAATGTTAGCGCGAACTTCTTCCTGGCTTCTTGAGCTCAGAGCTAATTGCGCCAAGACACCGGCCTTTGAGAGGTCGATTAGTAGAAGGAAGAAGAATAGGGCATCTCTGTAAAAATGGAATATGTTTAGATCGTTTTTGTCTACAGTTGGTGCTCTTTTGAGACAAAAGTACCGGTAGCTGGACAAGTGAGGAACGGACAGCGAAGAATGATTTATATTTTTTGATACTATTTTTAAGGCTGTCCAGTTCCTCGTGCTTTCACGTTAAGAGAAAAAATGGTTTGGAGTATCGTTCACTTACTTTAAATCAGAAATGTCGCTTTGAAGAAAATTGACAACGCTTGATGTAAATACAAAGCTTGAAAACACTGTGAATAGTCCAGCGATTCCTGAAACAAAATAACTGAATGTTAGTCAACTGAAAAAAGCATGTAATAGTTTCATCAATCAAATCCTTGTTTGAATTATGAATACGTGCATCAGTGTTTAATTGATGAAATCATATGAATGGCAATCGCGATTTCTAGCATGTATTGCGATAGAAAATGAAATGTCAGAGGGAAAATGTGATGAGGTTTATTCAGAAGACAGAAGTCTTGATATAAGTACAACGAGATTCGTTAGTTTGAAATCATTTTGCTGATTTCGAAGCAGAATAAAGACTGCAGTATCTCGGCGAAAAAAAATCGTTGGAAGACATTAAAAAATGTATTTCGAAGTAGACAGAAACAACTTTTCAGAGCTGAATATGAAATCTTTGTACAATAATTTTCTCAAGCTTTTGGGATCATTTTGTAATTAAGGGAGCTTCGTCATCTTCTATGTTCTTCTTCGAAGGCATGCAAAATGTTCGGGAAGTTATCGAGCAAGGAAATATTCTGGAAATTATTCAACCTACAAGAAAGCAGCTTCAATTGGGCTGAACGAATACTTTTTTTTCGAAGCTAAATTTTAGTTCAAATCGTCCTATAATGAAACAATGACTCTTAGAAAATTGTTCCTAATTCGAAAACTATTGAGCTTGCCAAAAACTGTTTCGAGTTGGAAAATTTGTATTTCTATATTTCTGAATCATGTGAATTCTTTCCCAATTTTTTAGAGAAATCTCTATCTTTGACCACTTGTTACAAAAAGATAGACTTTACTGGCGAAATGGTTAAAAAACAAAAAAAGAAATTATGAGTATGACAAAGATTCGAGTTTTTCATTTTTTTTTTTCGAATCGTCCAAAAATTGCCGGATTTTTCAAAAAAATAACTTTATCCAAAAATTCTGAAAAAATTGACATGCATCCGAAGTACAGAATTGAAACTCGTGTTACTCGTGTCACACGTTTTAATAAAATCAACAGTTTTTTTTTCCTGCGCAATTTTCTGAAAACAATATCCAAAAAGTATATCTAGTAGAATATATTTTTAAATATTAATAAGTCATAATAACGATGAAAAATGTAGAAAAAGTTCAGCAAAAAAGTCGTGCAAAAAATGGCTCACATCTGAATGAAACTCTGTTTCCTAGTTTGACAATATTTTGGATATTTGTTTGCCAGATTACTTCCTAGAATCGAAGACGCAGTTACGAAAAAACCGGGGAAGATGTCCAAAGTCAAGTTTTTTTTTTTTAATCACATTGAAACAGCATGAGACAACAAAAAAAGTTGTTAAAATATCCCACAAAAAGTACTAGAAGTTGTTTTTCTCCACTACAAAACATATTCTTTTGAATTTCTTCCTACGATATTTTTTCGCTGACATATTACGCTTTTGATTCTACCTAAAAAGTTGCAAACTGATCTCGAGCAGATCCTTTCCTATAGGTAGAATCTCAAACTGAAATCATTACTATTTAATGAATGGATATAAACGTATAGCTATGATAAAAGTTCCCACACGATTTCCATATCACATACATATATGCTAATTTGTTCGATCTCGGAATCGTATGTACACAGTAGCCACGATACATCAGCTATTATATGAAATCGACAGTATTCTTGATTTTTTATCAAAGTTTTTTGAGTCATCGATATATACTGTTTGTCAATAAAGTTGAAAAGTAAAATACAACAATTACACCTCACGTATCGTTCTAAAAACTTAGCATACCTAGACTGGTGAGGATGTCTGTTTGCACTTAATAGAATTGCGTATAAAGCGATTAACATATACTTTGCGTAGATTAAAACTTGACCATCTAAATTATGATTGAAAATTAAGAATCGTTGATTTGAAAATCTAGGAAACATTATGGAATTTCATATCCAAGTTTGACAGTTTGATTAGATTATCCTATTTGAATTTTAAGACGACTGTGGAATTTCGTGTCAAGGTACATCAAAGTTATGAATAAACGTTCATCAATTTTATACGCATCGTGTCGTAATTTTCAATCACACGGTAAAGAAATTTGAAACTCAGTTGTACTGAAAACTAAAAAAAAAAAAAAAACGCATTCGGCATGTGCTTTCAATATTTTGAGGCAGTTTTGTGAATTTGATACAAGCGCATATTGATCTACAGAAATAATCATAGAAAAGTTATTAGGTTCTGCTTTGATATCAAAACGAGAATATAAAAAATCGAACTTCTGTACATTTGCTTCAGTCAAATGACCAGGAATTTTGAATTTTATGAATATTTGTATTTTAAGTTTCGAACTATAAAGTTTCAACAATGCCTCCTCGCATACTTTTCGTGAATCCTTTCCAATTCCTTGGATTGATTATAAGCGATTAAAAAAAAAAGTAGAATGCGAAATAAGCCGCAAGAATGCAGATGACTGATGCCAAATACGTTATTTGACCATGAACTATTGGAGGAAAAAATCACCCGGAAATTTTGCGATGTGATACGTGATGCCAGCTATAAAATGAACATCTTTTAAATCGTATTGTGACGAAAATCGATGTGTTTACGAAAATCGTGACGCATGTATAATACATAATATTGAAATGTGACAAAAGTCTGAAATCCGATTGACGACAATAGTTCAAATATTACAGTGGGCAAATATCAATCCATCCATATAAATTGGTCGCTATATATAAAGAACGCGGAAGAGTATACATATAATCTAACGAAAGTGAGGGTCTCACCGCGGTTCTTCGGCATCCAGAAATTTCACTTAGGCACGAGTTGTGCTTGACCGGATCGCAAAACTCTCACTTGATTTTTACTTTCCACGCGGTTGCGTGACACGACGCGCAATATATTTACTCGTGGTTTAAATATTCGCATAATTGTTAGCGAATTAAATACTTGTCTTCACCAGCGCAGGTCACACAGCCAATTCGCGTTTTATCCGATCATTAGATAATTATAAACATACATACATACATGTATAATAGCTTTCTCGAATATCTATAAGGATATTCATACAATTACGTAAGAATGAACTATTTTCAACTATATTTATTCATCCAATTTTTTTCTTTTTTGTTGTATTTTTGGATAAAAAGAAGAAGAAAAAAAATCAAGATCAAATATTATTACTTTTCTCTGTAACAGTATACGACGTACGCTTAAGGCGATAGGGTAGAAGTTTCTTCGAACCTAACCTAGCTAACTAAACATCAAGAGTTTTACTGTAATCCCATCAGTTTCTTCGACCAATAGTGACATACTCAGCCACTTTTTGCCAAAAAAAACTGAATTCAATCATCCAAGGTTGGTGTGGATCTGTTGAGTAGTAATCGAGAAAGTACGATTTCCGTTTTCGAAATGGCAACAATTGGTAATAATAGAATTTAGAACAGATTCCCATATCGCCTTAATAAACATACATACATACATTAAGTAGGTATTTTCATCATGCACGACTGTGTATATCGTATAATATGCAAATGTTTCGCGTACATCTATATGATTGTCAAATGTGTGTACTTATGTATGTGCAAAGTATACATGTATGTAAGTATATATATGTAAGTATATAGTGACGTCAGGTGGGTTGTGAAGTAAGAAAAGTAAAACGTTGTCACTTTCTATAAAACTTTCCCCGCGATGTTCAAGGCTTTCACGTGGTGCGAGAACCGTGAAGATCCGGTTTTATGAATGAAATTACTATTTCGTACATACATATAGGCTGGCATGGCCATAGGTGCATTTTACCTATGGGCCTATACATATGGTTGGTCTGGCTAAATCGTATAGTCAAACAAACTGCGAGGTGCGCGTTAAGAATTCGTTATCATAGGATTCTCGTAGCGTAGATGATAGAAATATAAGCCGCGTGTTGCTCCAGGAAGTATACATATAATAGAATACAAATATTTACACAAAAATTATGAAATTATCATAATTTCATAATTATCTTATAGTATAATTTCTGCGCTCACGGTTACACGTGTAGGACGTCTATAGATTTGTCAATAACCGCGACGTTTCCTCATATTATATCCCTGATAGAAATTTCTATTTCTATATGTATATCTATACAAATTCCACGAATATTTAAGGAATCCGTAACCTTGCGTATAGTTTTTGAAACATAATTCCAATTTTTGTTGTAGTTTTTCATATGGAAGTCGATAGTTTTTTTTTCGTCAATAATTGTATAGATCTTTGTAGCTTTTCATTTGAAAAATCGTCGATTATTGTCGATAAAACGATTTTAAAAAAGTTGCAATTTCCTATACACGAAAAACTGCACAAAGTTTGCAGTTACTTGAAGAATTATTAAAAATTCTTAAATATAGAATTATTTCCACCAAGATGAAAAGCGAATTCACGTGTGTAGATGTATGGGAGGTTAAATATACGAATCCTAACGATATTAAAAATTAAAAAATATCTCAGCTCTGTAACAATGATTTGAAAACGAAGATTAATGTACTTACCCAGAATGTACTTGGAGCCTAATTTGTGTAGATTACAAAATTGATAGTAGCTGTAGAGCACTGCCAGGCAACGGATAATTGTCATAACAATCATGTCTGCAGCATTGAGGTCCTGTATCGAGAATTGGGAAAGAAAAAAGGCAGGATTTAAACAACAATTATTGTACAACTTTTACGAGGTGTTAATAACATGATTTGCTCATTGCTAATCCAGGACTTGATCTTGGAATTGCAAAATTCAAAATAGCGTACTACTGAAATACAAAATTGAACGTAAATTGTACGAAGACAAATAATTTTCCTATTCCTGTTGGCCATATTCGAGCTACCGTTTTGAATCCTGTAATTGCAAGGTCAGATTCTCTATCAGTGATCGAAAACACTTCTAACAACCGATTTTTGTGAAACTTCGACTAATCGTTTTATTTTTGTCCGTTGTTTGGAATCTTGCTATTTTAAGGTCGGATCCGTAATCATACGATCCCGAAAACTCTTCGGAATATCGATTTCCATTGAAATGGGTCACTAATTTTTGTACTTTCGACTGTCATATGGATCTCGTCACTTTGAGATATCCTTCGACATAATAAGAGCCTTTGAAGATCCTTGATGACTATTTCTCACAATAGTCACATAATTTTCAAAATTTTCATCTGCCATTTTAGACCCACTATTTCAAATTCTGAAATTTTAACGTGGATATACGTAATCAGCGACCCCAAAAACTATCGCATACCGGTTTTCTTACAAATGCCACAAATTTTTGTATACCTTCGTTCACCATTTTGAATTTCGAGTTTCGATTTGGTATCGGAGACGCCAGGAACACTTGAAAAGCGATTTTCAGAAAGATTTTAGTATTCTTGTGCTCATGAATGCAGAATTTGACTAATTTCATGACAAACTCATAATCTGCAATCGAGAAATCGTCCGGAAGCGAATTGTCATTTAAAATAAAGAGTGACTTCCTGTTAGTCCGCCAAGTTGAATTTGACTAATTTGACTTCAAATTTCAAAAGAACGAGACCGGAAACCCGTGGCGTCGAATTTAAATTTCATGCAGATCGATAAAATATATATTTTCCATAACAAGTCAATTTCCTGAAAGGGTATTCGATTGGATCCGTTAGAGGATTAAAATTTCCATAAACATTTGGCTAAGACTTACGTCCGAGTGGCACCGACCATTCCAGCAATGTTTGCCGGTTGGAAGAGTCTTGTCTCTTTGATGGCTGCTTCCGGTTTCCAAGGTGATCATGCAAGCAGTCAAAGTTAGCGTCCCGACGATAACCTCTAGCGAATGGCTTGCGCAGAAACGGCCATGGGCCGCAAAAATTCTTGCGACCATTTTGAAGTTTTGGATATTCCTAAAGATCAGTCAAATCGATGCTAACTGCGATCTGTAACAAAGAAAACAAACGAGTCTCGATTTAGTTCCCCATGCAATTTCTATGCAACCATTAGATTATCAGTAATGCCAAAAAAAAAACAACAAAACAAACGAAGAACACAAAGACTATAATATCTAAACGTTTTTTCGGCAAAAATCTTCATACGTAGATCGACACAAGGCGATATTAATACCGATCGATTCAGTTATGGATCCGAAGAATGATACTCATGCCGCTTTGTGTTCTAAGACGATATGATACAAGTTGCTAAGAACCTAACCTAGCTAACATAAGGAATATGAATCTGACTGGAATTCTATTAGTTTTTTCCAAGAAGTAAAATACTCAGCCACTTTCTGCCATAGTAAAGCGTTGATCCCCTGAGTTTCATTCCGGTAGGTTGCGTAGTTTGGAAGAAACTGCGAATCGCGTTTTCGAGGTGATGACATTTCGTAATAATGGAATTCCGAACATAGTCATGTGGCACCGGCGATATGGGAGTCTGTTAGAAACTTCATTACGACCAATTGTTGTCACCTCGAAAATGCGAATCCTACTTTCTCAATAACTACCCAACCGATCCGAACGAACCCTATACGAATGGATTCAATTTTTTGGCAGAAAATGGCTAAGTATATCAGTTCGTCAAAAAAACGAATAGGATTTAAGTAAAACTCATATTTTCTATGATAGCTAGGTTAGGTTTAAAGCTGATTGTACCATATCGCCTGAAAACGAACAAAGATAAAAGCAGTCGGATACGTTCTCTGATATGTAATGATGGATGAAATGTAAGAAGGATATATACATGTATGTTACCGGCAAACTTTGAGGATGTAAAGCCTTGAAGTGAGCTGCAGAGTAAATACTATCGAGTCAATTGAATCAACGCCAAAATAGAACAGAATAAAAAGTCAGTAAAGTCCACCGGTAGAGAGTTCAGCGGTTGGATTAGCAATGACGAAAAGTAGCGAATAAACGTCTCTTATACCAGAATATGCATATAGATATATGAGAGGAGAATTTCCGAGGAAGTACATGTCATAATAGTTATTGTTTAAAACAACATATCATGTGCATAACGGTGCTTCGCGGTATCGAATATAGAAAAGAAATTCGGAATATAAATTTCATTCTAATAATATACGCTCTTCCTGAAATTGTGCTGGCTGTACACACGCATCGCATCATACCTATAGTCAATGCAAACTGAAGTAGTGACGTAATCCGCAATATAAACTAATCAAGCCGTTCTTTTTGCGTGTGTATTTGTCTCTTATTATACCTATATTTCAAACAATCGCGTTTTCTCGCTTTCTGGCTAAATTCTAGCTGATGCGTCTGTACTGGTACTGACAAAACGAGAACTCAACGCACGGATTGGTGGGTACCTAAATACTTGCATCTGTATGCAAGTTGCAGTGTGAACAGTCTCTAATTGTAAGCGAAATCAGTGGATCATCACCAGTCTTATAGCCATACAGTACCCCCATTTTTTATAAAGCAATGTCGAAAAAAAATTAAGAATACATTTTTTCTCCTGATATTCAAACGGCTCTTACTTCTGACATGTATCTTAGTTCGATGACTTTGTGAGTAGACCCACTACGAAAAGTTTAAAAAGCTCTTCGTATGAGCTTTCGACCGAATCCAAGCTGGTCTCTGTATGGAATGATTTTTGAGTGAAATATGAAACTTTGAATTTTTCACAAATTTGTCTTAGGGTGGGCGAAACCATTTGACTAGTACTGTATATTATAAGCTCACATAGATGACTTTTGTCCATTCGATTACATAGGTATCTTTTTCTTGCAGTACTTGTACATGCAGTACGGTCAACAATATATATGTATAGTTCTTCAAGATCCTTGACACTTCAACTTGTTTTATCTTTCCTTTCTCAGTGACATTTCGATGTTCCGTTTATTTTCGGTCAAATTTTGACTCGGTCCCAATTTGAAATATGAAAGTACGACCGAATGTGCAAAGATAATGTTGCAATGCAATGGGTCGTTATACCAAATTTAGAAATTTGGGTTATGAACGTGTTTTGTTATTATTCTACGATTCTACCCCGATTACGAAACCCCCAGATTGCATTCGATTCAGGTATTTTTGCTATGGGACAATCACTTCGTGCATTGATGCCAAGCGCGATGGAGGGTAATACGTTTTGGGGACAAGACTTTCTATGCAAAATTATTCAGTTTAATAAAGCAGCAGGTTCAAACGATTGTCCAGATCGCCAACAACTTCTGATTAATTCCTTATTTAGGGCTGCAGTCGGATAAGAATGATTTGGAAATCGTTGGTTGACAAAAAAGCTGCCATGTATTTCAAGGTCACGAAACATTCAATTCGCATGATGATGAAAATGAGCTAAAATGATACACAGCTCTGTGCAATTTTGGTTAATTCTTATACTCCCACGTTAGGAAGATTTTTCGTATAAAACAACATTGGGGTTAATCTGCAATACATCGAACGAATCGCATAAATAACTCAAGTTATAGATCCGAGATCTGTTTGAAAACCCGTTGGATTTATAGCACATTAAAAATGTTCCAACGAATACCAAGATTTCGTAGAGAAGACGTTGATCGAAAACACATTTCATATCTATGTAGTACACTGTTAGAAAATCTCCGGTGCGGATCATACTATGTATACTGAATGCAGCTTGATGTGACTTTGACACTATTTGAGGTTAATTTGAAACAGCGAGGACATTTTTGTATGTACACATCGCTAATTAATAATGCCTTACAAATGAATCGTTGAAATGAAAAATGAATCTTTCGATGCCATAATTATCACCTCCTGATTTCTATGCATACGCATGGGTCATGAATTATTCACGTTATTAATCTTGACCGTGGGTTTGATATATTAATTTCGAGTCTTGCGAGACTGTTCGACCGAAATACCTAATACAAGACTACCAATGAATGATTACAAAGATGAATCGAAGTGTATATAAACGGCATGTCTTGAATAAAAAAAAAAAATCAGATTTTCATAATAAAACCGCAAATGAATAGATCAAATACAAGCAAAAAAATAAAAAAAGAGCTGGGATTGCACCATACTGACCGTTCCAATTGTCGAATATTAAAAAGTACTTAGCCGTGTTCGTTAGCTCCGTAATTGATACCAGATTATGGTTCATTATCGTGTACAGTAGGTACGTAATCTTACATGAGCTTACGAGGATATAAATAGAGTCAAGCAAATTCAGGTTCGCACATACGTACAGATGATCAGTGAACTAAAGGACTATTACCGCAGATGTGTGGATATGTGTGTACATAGGGGGTTAGCACCTTAAAGAAATAGTTCTGCTGCTAGAGGCTAATTTGACGATGACTTGCAATCGCAATAAACGTGTACCTAGTACATGCCCAAACGCAAATCGTACGTCGTTCTTATACGGCGACTATCTTGTTTGTTGAAACGATTTCAGGGTTGAATACGAGCTTGCAAAATATAGACGGAGGGTTTCGTAACTGCGTGACTGTCCGCTATCACGAAGTGTATTTTGAACCTTCTGGCGGTGGTAATAACCGACGATTGTATAACATTACACTGTAGACGATCATGAAGGTGTCAAAATTCCACAATTATGCGGTTCGTTCAAAAAAATCAATACCACTTGATGTACGAAGATTTTTCGCTTCGTCGAATTAAGGTGATATAGTAGAGATCGCTTCCAACTTAACCTAGTTAACATAAAAAAACATGAGTTTTACTGGAATCCAATCCTTTTTTTTTTTTTACAAAGTGGCATACTTAGTCACTTTCTGCCGAAAAACTGAATTTATTCATCGAAGGTTCGTTTGGATCTTTTGGGTAGTCAATGAGAAAGTACGATCCGCGTTTTTGAGGTGACAACGGGATCATTAATAATGGTGAACCTCGATCAACAGACTCCCTTAAGGTGCCACGGGAGTCTCTATAGATAACAATGGTTATCCGCATTGTTGTCCAATTATTATCTGAAGAGACTCCCATGGCACCTTAAGGCGCTATGCCTTAACCTCAAATAGTGTCAGAGTTACATCGAGTTTCATTCTCTATAGCAATCCGAACGTAAATTAATTTCCATGGTACATCCGGAGTTGATCAACCCGCGTGTATCTCAGGCACCATGCATCGATTTGGAATAAAAAAAACCAGAAAGTCCTTGTCCAGTGTTTCTGAATGTTCAAGCATTGCGTATGGAACACGGCATTCAAGTGTCGGAAGAAATGCATAATTATGAAGTTTGTACATAATTCTCGTACACTGATGTATGCTGCGTTCTTGGAATCGAAAGACCAAGTTGAGAAAGAGAAAGAAAAAGAAAAGACCGACGAAAAAGTGTCGACTTTAATGTACACATGTGTGTGCAGTGTATGAGGGACTCTTGTGCCCGGGCATGATCGTCTACGAAATGTCTGCCAAGGTCGCCGACTTTCTAGAGTCCGAAGACTCAGAACTCTAAGTATGCTGGTGCAGCAACAGCAGCAGCAGCAGCAGGTTCGATATTTCACGCTACTTTATGCGTGTAGTCGAACATCCTGGATCGCTGGACACTGACCCCAACTATTCAACTATATGTTATAGTCTTCTTTTACGAGTTAAAAAAAAATCTCGTCCCACTCGTTAAGTGAACATAATCGGCCGTTCGAACTCGGTTCGGGGGTGCCACCTCTGCAGCGGCGTACGTACGTTCGGAACGTCCATTCGAAAGATCTGTGCAATAACTAGCTCAAGGTCCCCAGAGTGTTGCACTGCACGCAAGATCGTCGGAATCGTATTTCGCGGAAATTGAATCACACGATACCCTAGCGGGTTTGGGATAAGAATATAGTGATGGTATTCGCGATTACTTATCCAGAACAGGAATGATTGCTGTTAATGGGTACACGTTAATCATCACATTTCACGGCTTGGATCTAACGGTCTGTATACTCTGTTATAGAAAAAAAATGGCGTTATTAAATTTAAGCAATATGGGAGTCTGTTCGAAATTCCATTATTACCAATTGTTGTCACCTCGAAAACGAGAATCTTACTTTCTCGATGACTATCTAACCGATCCGAATGAACCCTGGAAAAACGAATTTAGTTTTTTGGCAGAAAGTGGCTAAGTTGTCACTTCGTAAGAAAAACTGATGGGATTTCAGTAAAACTCATATTTTTATTATGTCAGCTAGGTTAGGTTCGGAGTGATAATTCGCCGACGCGGACCTCGCTGCAGAACAATTTTGCGGTTAATTCGAAAATCGCACACTACTCAATGCCTGAAATTTATCGTTGCGGCAAATTAACCTCAAATAGTGTCAGATTAACAACAAATTTACATTCTACATTAGTTCGCGCCGCAAACTTTTTTATAATGGATATTGGAGATGCAGCTATGACCACTTCGAGAACAGGATTCGTAGTTTTTCGGAAAGGACAGAATCGATTTTGACGAAACTTTGGGAAATGTCTCATTGTTATGGCAGAAAGTGGCAAAGTATTTTACTTGGTAAAATTTCAAGAATTTTTAATTCATTTATTATCCGATCTGTACACCTAGCGTAAAAGTTGTAAATTCAAATTTCAGAATTTGAACATGTACGACATACTTGGCGGCTTTCTGCCAAATATTTATCGCAGAGCTTGAACAAAAATTATTGCAGGCTGATATTTTGCAATATTTTATAGCAAGTTCAGTTTTTATTATTTTTTCAGTGTATAATGCTAAGGAAGAGTACAGGTCCCCAATTATTTCCCAACAAACAGATATACATCGTAATTATTATGTATTAAAAAAGTAAAAGCCTAAATTCTTTCTAAAAAAAATTGAGTTCGATCTGTCGTTGTTTTATTTTATAATTCGATACACGATGATATTTCTCAACCTGCGATAAATATATTCATAAAAGAGAAACAGAATCGTACGTACTGTCCCAATTGAATTTCAAAATTCGTTATCTTGGCATTTATAGATAAATTTCTCAATATAATGTGTACATATATTTATGCATGTAGGTATATATAAATGCTCTTCGAGCAAAATTACATATATGTCCACACGCGTATAAGTTCGTTCTGTTCGTATAGATACACACGATTCTGCGGTTAGCTCCGCGAAGGTTGATTCAGCTAATATTAACTTCATGTACTTATAATTCCTGACAAAGTACTCGGAGATTGATTCGACTGCGCGAATAACGTCTAATAAACATCCGCTGTTAGAAATTTCTGTTCAGAATTAATAGAAACGGACACGTAAAGCAATTAATAGAATGCATATAAATAATTGAACATTAGGATACATAGTTAAGAAAATTTACCAAATATTACAAAATTGCGAATATATAAGATTCAAAATTTGATCGATTCCTGCATTTAAGTTTCAAAACAATTTTGGAATTTCACATCAAGAAAGCAATTAATATGCATAATATAAATATGCAGTTGAAAATTAAGATACATAGTTTAGGAAATTTAAAAAAATATTACAAAATTTCAAAGGTATGAGATTCAAAATTTCATCAATTCCTGTATTTGAAATTGAAGACAATTGTGGAATTTCACATTAAGATACATTATAATAAAGCCACCAAGATACAATATAATAATAAAGAAATGTTAAGTAAGTAAAAGTTTGGAAGTTGAGCACATGAATTTGAATTTGATAACCGGGGATTGTAAATTTCGTCAATTTTTGCATCATGCTTAGATTTCAGAACTATTATTCCAACGGTGTCGTTCTAAAATAAGAAATTCGATCTCCGCGTATTTCTTTCTCTCTATTATAAGTTTCTCTCTTATACGGTCATTATTTAGAAATTCGGACTCCTTTTACTGGTCTTTTTATAGTTGGTATATTAATATTGATATATTGGCATATATAATCTTATTTCAGTTTTTGCGCGTTTAACATTGAACCTTGGGATATTCGTTGGTCCAAAAGTGCAATATGTAAGCAATCAACGATGTCTCAATCGCGCTTCACGGCGCACATTTATTTATAACCATTCCTCGAAGATAGTATACATATACTAGGTAAATAATTGCAGTTTCTTCAAACTTTCGCTCGCGCATTACGCGCTCCAATTATCACACTGGAAAACACAAATCTTTTGCTAATCCTGAGTATACATCCAATTCCCGCAATATGTATGGAGTTTACTCGAAAGCTCAGCACCGAATTTTTTTATTAACCTCAAAAAGTGTCAAAGTACCTAACAGAACAAGTTTTATTCTCCAATAATCAAAACTGCGATTTTTATCACCGTGATATACAATGGATGCACGAAAATTTCTCACCGTACCAAATTAACCTCAAAAAGTGTCAGAGTAACACTAAAAATAAGTTAGATTCTATAATAATCTACATGGCTAAAAATTTCTTTACAAAAAATGGCTGGAAAGTATTCCAAAATTTGATACATCTCGACGATGAAATTTCACCATTTTTCGGAACTATGATACTAATTTTCCAAATTTTTAATCCTTGGGTGATAAATTTCCTAATGTTTTTGAATTTCTAATTATTGGAATAGATGAATATCAAACCGTATAAATAAATAATAGCGAATCACGTATATACATTTCTGATAATTGAAAAATAGAATTTTTTTTTTAACGGGGTTTTCATTTCAACGAGACATATAAAATAATAGATGATTCATCTCGGGGAACTCCCTGCAAAAAAGGAGCTTCGATAAAAGCCTGACCCCGTTGTAACACAGAAGAGGAGGTCAACTGGATGAATTGAACATGCTATACATGTTGTAGATACATAGAATTCTGACAATGGGCATTATACGGACGTAGCACAATCGTTTAAAAAAGCATCCCGCAGTATACGGAGTTATGACCTTGTAAATTCGTACAGGCTAATGAAACGAGAAAAGAAAAAAAGAAAGAAGAAGAAAAAAAAAAAAGAAAAAACCAAATTTCTAAAACCGATTAGAAAAATTTGTGGAAAATACGAAAATTTGGATGATAATTTTTTTCATAATCCTCGGAATACCTATAACAATAATCATTATCAGAAAAGAAAAAAAAAAAAAAAGGAAAAACCAATTTCTAAAACCGATTAGAAAAATTTGTGAAAAATAGGGAAATTTGGATGATAATTTTTCCACAATCCTCAAAATACATTATGACAATAATAATTATCAGATGCATGCCGTCATTGTAGTGTGGAAATCGAACTACATTATACATACCTACTATATAAACTTTTCAAGAAAAAAGAAAGTGTCTTCTATGATATAGTTATACCTTATGTATACCTAAACGTACGACGTGCTCCGCGGCATTGAGTATACGTATTATACAAATGTGTACGATAGGCGATATTAGGTAAAGAGAGAGAAAAAAATGAAAAATATAGAAAAAACTATATAGAAAAAATAGTAAAATAAATGAAACTGTGATGGGATTTTTATTCATACTAAAGATAGTTTCCACTTTCCTTTTATTTAAATTCGACAAAATGATTACATATATTTGATATATCTAAGCGGTTGTACTACATATATGCATATGCATATATGCAAATATACCTAGAAATTCTACCATCTCTGAATGAAATCGACCCATATTTCTATGTACTGCATTTAGGTATACATATTATAGAATTATAAGGACGGGAGATAATTCTATAAGGCCTAAGTATAGTTCTTCATATCGTATATAAATTTGACTTCTGGACAAATCGTTGTGTCTTTTCATTTGTTTATTTTATCTTATTTTTTTTTAAATCTATGTACAAAGAACAAGTAGATACTAATCGTTACAGTATTTCTTGCAGAATTGTAAAGGGGGTGAAAATATTCAAATCGTATTTTTTATATCTTTTTTCCGTTTTTTTTTTTATTAAAAAAAAAATAGTTCATCTCGTCACACTCGATTTATTACTGATAAAAAGACATAAAAAAGATGACCTAATCCATCAGCATGGTATATGGTAACCTTTAGCTTCCGCGAAAGGACGTCACGTCATTCTTACATTCCGTAGAATCCCATATTTTTATAGGATTATATTGAACCACATCAATATGTCATGTCACGTATTTGATACGATGTTTACAACTCAATTTTTCTGATCAACTGATGAGTATGTACACAAAGTGGATCAAGCTATCATCTTGCAGTGTTTTCGAATCAGTTTCTTCACTGAAAGAAAATCAGAGCAAAATGCACGTGAACCCGTTGAAGATTATTCAGCTGTTATCTACCTTTGGCATTTAATGCCATTGAGTTGCCTGAACCTTCAGCCGTAAATATAGAATCCGAAAAGCAACTGAGCAAAGATTTCGAAATAATTATTGAAGCTGCCATGATTTAACCGATGGAAACAGAAATCGAATCACTTTTGGACTTTATGAGCATCCGAATGAAGTTCACGGATTGGAAATTACGGTAGATAATAACGAAGAGGAAGAATGAAATCCTCAAAGATTTGCTGAACCTGAATTTTACTGATAAGCCAGACCAAGTCTGTAGGACTACTAACGAAGATTTGGAATACCGCGAATGTAAAAACCGGGCTGTAGAATTTTTTAGATCCGGCAAATGGCAAAACGGAAAGACATCAGATGTTCAAAAACAGGTTCAAAAAAGTTAAGTCTGTGTGCCAATTACGTTGCTGGGTGGTGCATCGAATGAACCGTGTCAGAACATGTAGAGATAAGTTAAAGATCATTTCGGATTACATATACTCTTAACCATCTTTATGGATGTTTTGAATAGGAAGTGGCCGATCCACGATATACTACTAGTAAAATTTGAGGGAATTCAAGAAGCGTCTCAGAATTGTGCAACGGAAAATCATAAAATATATCAAAGTCAAAGAGCGAATTAAAAATCCCTGGAAGGAAGAGTTGACAGCTTTTTCGAGGAAGTAAAAACTCACATCACTATAATGTTGGAGATGAAAACGTTTACAATTCTGCTGTATGGATTTGAATTTGAAGCTCAACACAGGTCGAATCTTATCAAACGCGAGGTGAAAAAAGAAACAGAATCAACTGTGCGATTAAAGTCATCGAGAACTTATAGTTGTACGATACAGCCTTTCGAAAGAACCCAGTGGAGGATTCAGCTTTCGAGTACGAGAGATAATGTCAAGACCAGAGAATGTATATTTTCTGCCTTCGAAATCTGGGAAATTGATCAGCGAACAAGCTTCAAGCTTTGGTTCCAAAATGTATACCTTCCAAAAGTGGGTCCGGAGTCGGTTATACATTATTGGATTCCTAGAGTGGCCAATGTCCAAGCATCTTTGCAGCAATGAATTTTCACGGAAAAGGAATGAAAATTCCAACCACATTGTCCCAGGGACAACTGGAATTACACAGGTTCATCGATGTGTATGGTTTTCGAGTGTCGAAAAATGCCATCAAACATTTCTCCGATGTCGTGATACTCTATGATCATGACTTTAAAGGGACCAGTACATCTCGCGATTTCAGAAATTTGAACTAGTCCAGAATTCATTCATGTTTCACCCAGGTTCATTTCACATCAAAAAAGGGTTCTCTTTTGAAATCTGTGTCGTTAGGATTTTGGAGGACCGTTGATAGGTAGTTGAGGGCACATCTTGTTTGGAAATGAAATTTTTGTTATGTGAACGAGAGACTCTGAAAAAAAAATCAATTGTGTGCAAACTCACAGTCAATTATTTAAAGTGTCCAAAATCTGGGCCATAAATTTGCTGATTACTTGGCCAAAACAAAAACATCCAAAAATTCCCTCGTTCACATGATGAGGATTTCATTTCCGAACAAAATTAGCTCTCAACGAAATCTCCGAAATCCTTAGGATACTACAGCTTTTGTAAGAGAACATTTTTCTTCGTGTAAAATGAACTTTGTGGTTGAAGAAAAAATCTATTCTGGAGTACTCGAAATTTGAACAGACTATAGCTGACCAGTACTGATCCCCTTAATATCCATTTGCGGGGTAATATCGTGAAACTGCAAAGTCTTACGCATAATCAATTCTCGTTTCCGAGATTCACTGCAAATTCTCTCAAATATTCGTAGTTCAAAAGTGAATATATGTATAGACATTCGAAAGTTCATTCAGATACTATCAAGTACGAGTGGTGTAAGCATTCGCTGTGCTTAAAACAATTTATTCATTCATATCATTATTGTCATGACTATCACCCATGATGAGATAAGTACAATATAACGTAGCCTGCCTATACCACGTATATGTTTATTATTCAAGTACTACTATGTATTTTATTATGAAAAATGAATGAACCAATTAAAGTAAAGCACTTCATTCATAACTACGCAATGTAATTTTCATTATAGGGATGTTTTTCTATAACAGTCACAGGGGTTGCTACAGATGATATTAATTTTGAATTTCTGGGGTCGCTGAATGTAAGAGTGACTTTCCAAAAATTAGGGTTCAAAGTGTCGAAATAAAAAAATTTGCTATTTCGAAGTTTGAATCCATTTTTGAAATCAAATGACGTGGAAATTGATCTTTATGCAATTCGCACCATGTTTGCAGAAGTTGTTACATCATCTTGAATGTTTCAATTTTGGCTTCAGACTCGGAATAGGCGACCTCGAAAACCCCTAGTCTGTGGGGGGTTTTTTTTTTGGAACTCTCAAATATCGAAAATTGAACATGTCTGACATATTCGGGGGTTGATTTCACCCCCTTGGGTTGAAATACAGCCGATATAAAAAATACGTGTCGAATATTTTCACCCCCTCTACGATCCTGCGATTGGAGAGGGACACGTGGCGATGTCTCCTTGTGAGCATCATGTAGCAACTATGAAATAGTGTCAAAAATTACGGTTTCAAAATACCAGAAATATCTGTGATAAACGATTAATATATTCTACTTCATGCACGTGGATTAGAATCAAGAGTGGCACATGGTCGCTTGACAGTAACCGTTAGTCAGAAAAAGGCTGGAAGGAAGAAGGAAAAGAATTAAGACACCTATACGTGGGTTTGAAGGTTCAGCAAAGATTGTGAAATTCCGTATTAAAGATTGAAAATTTCATGGGATTCCTATGCCTGAATTACAAAACAATTTTATAATTCCCCATCAAGATATGTCGAACTTTTGAATGCCTTTTTGCCAATTTTATACATCGTGCTCTAATTTTCAATCGCATGGTAATAAAATTCCGAACTCGGTCACACCGGAAATTCGAGAAACATACATCAGCATGTGCTCTGAATTGGATGGGGGTAAAAATATCTAAAGATCAATATTCAGAACGGCCAATATTTCGAATTTTGAAAATACGAATCCTAGAATAGCGGCAAATGAAATATACATTACCTATAATTAATATATATTATTTGCTGAGTACTGCTTTAAATATATTTTGAACGATCGCTATTTTAAGATTCGCGTTTTGATTGTTAGAAATTTTGAACTTTCGATATCTTGACCCTCAGTACCCCTTTGAATTATTCAACTATAAGACAGTTTTGGAGATTTCATGTATAAA
The DNA here is from genome assembly GCA_963989295.1 of Ametastegia equiseti. NCBI lineage: Eukaryota > Metazoa > Arthropoda > Insecta > Hymenoptera > Tenthredinidae > Ametastegia > Ametastegia equiseti. The sequence continues at coordinate 16,626,525 of OZ022394.1, forward strand.
AACATGCTACAATACAAATTCAGTACTTTTCAAAACATTTTTTCAAATTTCAAACATTCGAACGACAATTTCTTTCATTCAATTTTCCGATCTTTCTCCTCTCATCATCAGTTATTTTTTTATCTTAATTTTGAATCGATTTTGCACCTTGCAGAATTCGGATATTACAATAAGAGAGGTTTTTGATTTTGTTCATCAAAATGATCAAATCTTTGTTTTTCCAATATATATTTTATCATTCAACGCACGTTGCACATGTGTAGTACTATCACGTATATATATGTATATATATATATACATGCGTGTATATTTTCTCTCTCTAATATAACGTATAACGTTAGTAGGTACATACCTCTTGTGTAAACACTCGTCCGAAAATATCCCCTCTTATTTTCACTGTTCAAAAGTTTTGCAGATACCGTTCGCAGGCAACATAGCTTCACTGATTTTTCGATTTCAGCAACACAGTACCGTAAATATAGAACTAATAAGTGAAAACTACTATTTACGATATCGAAATCGTGATCACTGTGCCAGGCGCATACGCGGGTTCGTAGATACTATTCCGAAAATAAGAAAATACAAATTTTACCACTAAACCGTGAATTGCCACTTTCGCAAAAAAAACCTTTGCAAAATATACAAGTGCCGGTATAATTGATGACAAAAAAGTTTGTTCGTTTTAAATTATACAAATAAGGCGGTTTCTGGTATAGAAAATTGTAAAATAGGAGTATAAGTTTATTGAACAATTATCAATTTTTTGAAATTTTTGTTCTATTTTCAAAAATTTATCTATGTTCTTTTTTGTTTTTTTTAATTGTGTTATGTAGTTTCGGATTCGGGTCCGCAGATACGACGAAACGGACTGCGACTGACAGACACCGGCCCACCTGCCCACGGAGCGAGCAAACGAATGAACGAGTGGATATACGAACAGCTATAGTAATCCCACCACGCGCCGCGTCAAAAGCTAAGCAACAATGTTTGGATCGGAGAAACAGAGTGCCCCGTGACTTGGTTCTCTCGAAACCAACGATCGTAGGAGATCGTTTGGCTCCGGAAGTATTCGGCAAGTCGAATGGACAGGTTATAGTTTTGCTCATATATTAGTAGGTACGGGGCATTCTAAAAGCACTACTGTACCTACTGGGTTTAAGGGGACCCGAATATTCCTCGATCAGGACAATTAGATGCACTCCAAAATCAACTTATGCATTTCTTATTCTCCAAAGTCCTCATGATATTGTCCCATTTCAAAAGACCCTTTCCCCAATTATTAAGTGAGAGATTCCAACTGAACTGAGTGACGAATTGAAAGATGAATCAAGTCACACAGATTAGAAATTTCCATTATTCAGCAGGGTCATTTGCAGATATTTGCTGAGTGGAAAAGGAATGTTCAATTTTGTGCAAAATCGACCATATTCTTTACGGCAATTTGCACATTTTCACACGCATATATTCTATATAAACAATCTTGATGGTTGGAATCCTAGAGAAGTCGTGTCAGATTATCGGCGTGTATCAATTCGTACAGCAAATGTTTGGAAATGAGACGATTGTGATCATGTAAAGAAGTGGAATTTCGGGAATTTATATCTCGAAAACCAATCATCCAATTCGATTGGGGTTTGTTTTATCTAAAAGTACGTAGATCGAGCTTTGATCTTGTATTTTTTTCGTCAGAATCAATCGACAGCAAGCATTGTTATTTACAATAACGTCACACATTTTTCTCGCTGACGTATCTGTGCTATGCTTATAACGATTTTCCGAGTTCTCAGTTCATCTGATCGTGAACCAAAGAATACGAATGGATTCTTGATACAAAATGAATAATCCTCTGCAGAATTACCGGACGATTCCATTTTCTATTTATTATCTTGATATTTTTATCGATTAAATAAATAAAAAGTCGTAGATTTTTGACAAGAAATCGACTTTCAACTTCAAACGATCGCCATTTTGAAGAAGAAAAAAAACCAATCATTTGAATTATTACGAAACTTATTATGTAATTGCGTTTTGAAATCCATTTGAATTTGTTATTTATTTATTTTTATTTTTTAACAAATTGCCTGAAAACTCGGTGAGTCGAAGCAGAACGAAATGATTGACGTTATCGTTGATATCAATGTTTCGTATCGTTTGATTTGAATTTAAAAAATACGTAAACCTGGCCTCGATCTACATACTTTCGAACAGAATGAGCGGCAATCGAATTTTACGGTTGGTTAGCGAGATAAAAATTCCTCAAATTCCCGCACTTTTTCAGGCGCCTAGGTACTATAGTATGTACCCGCTTAGTGGAAATAGTGGGATTGGTTTATTTGTATCACACGTTTGTCGAATGAGAATAGGGATCATGAGCATGTACATACTATAGTTAATTGTCACGCGTTACGTTACGCGCGGTCGAGTCAAAACTTCCCGGGATGCACCGCGCGCGCGCGCGCGCGTTTCAGGATTCGAAATGGCGGGCGAGAGAGCGTTCGAAATTCACTCTCTCGTCACGTTATTAATTATCATTCACGTTGAATCGCCATAGCGTAAACATACTATGCATACACATTTTTATCCATTTCTTTAGCAATTTATTTTCATTTGCGTTATATACGTGTTCTATTACATATGGGTACCCTGCAGAGATATGCGTTGATTATACAATCGAACTTCATTCCAAGGTTGTGAAATACAACACGTTCCCTGATTTGCGACCAATATAGGGTAAAATCGGCGACGATAAACCAATTTGACAAATTGGACCGTTCCGGGTTGGTCATTTTTTGAAAGAGCATCCTGGATTCTGAAAAATTGCAAAAAATCGGATTGTTTGGAATGTTTCAACTACTGCAGCTCGAACCCATTTTCAGAATCTTCAGAATTCTGGCAATAGCTACGTAATTTCGGAAAGAAACAAACAATAACACCTATAACGAACTTTTTTCATTTTTGTACAGAATTTGAGGAGGTGATCCGAAATTTGATCTCACATTGAGTCTTGAACCTAATTCAGCCGATTTTTAACTTCCCGTTTCTCTGATTTCAAAGAAAATAGGAAGTTATTGTGATCACGCCGAAAATGAAAAGTTGAGTTTTCACTGGATCTCCACGTTTTGCGGTCCAGAGAATCACTTCTGACTATTTTCAGTTGGACGTCTGTATGTGTGTATGTATGTGATCAGATTTTTGTCCCGACGATATCTCGAGAACGAGCGGTCGGATTTTGATCAACTTGGGCTCAATCGACGCGGCTTTTCTCAACTTAGAACTGATCAAATTTTGGATTTGATCGGTCGAGTGGTTTTCGAGTTATTTGAAATCAAAATTTTGAAAAAAAAAATTTCAATTGCCGATATCTCGAGAACCGATCAACGGATTTTGATCATCTTGGTCTTGATCGATAGCATTTACTCCAACTTAAGAATGACTAAATTTTGAAATACATCAATGCAGTATTTTTTTTTTTTTTTCAAATCAAAATTTTTTATTATTTCATCTCGAAATGAGTTGGAAAACGGGAGGTTCGAAGGCTGGCTTATAGTCAGCCAAACCCACTTGTTTGTTATATGCTCGCGGAATAACTGCGTTACGGCAATATGGTACAATTAGTCGCGTTAAATCTAACCTAGTTAACATAAGAAATATGAATATCACTGGAATTCTATTCGTTTTTTCCAAAGAGTAAAATACTTAGCCACTTTCTGCCATGGTAAAGGATTAATCTCCTGAGTTTCATTCCGGTAGGTTGTACAGTTTGGAAGAAACTACGAATCGCGTTTTCGATGTGGTTACAATAATTGGTAATCGTGAAATTCCGAACCCAATTCTTGTCATCTGGAAAACGCGAATCGTATTTTCTCGACGACTACCCAACCGATCCGGATGAAATCTCTACGAATGAATTTAGTTTTTGTGGCATAAAGTGGCCAAGCATGTTACTTTATCAAGAAAACTGATAGAATTCCAGCAGAACTCGTGTTATTTATGTTAGCTAGGTTAAGTTGGAAGTGATCTCTACTATATCACCTTAACCCAGTCACTCGCGAAGTGGACCCTTTTCAGCTGAATACACACGCGAATTTTAGGAAATAAAACATGTGCAGTATATTTATACTCAAATTTCGTTTTATCTTTCGAAGACGTCGAGGTCAGGAGCTATTCATAGTCTATACCTTTCTGCAGTTGCGACGAGATAACAGGATTGGCTTTTTGCCGAGTCAAGATTCTGGATCGTGTGCTCGTATAGCTAGACCAACTTGGAAAAGAAAGCTTCATCTAAACACGATTATGCCTCCACCTATTCCGCGCAAAGCGTAATTCGTACTCATCGAATTGTGTTGCAAATTCAAAATTATCGTCTTGGCTTTCGAAGCTGAAGAGATCAAAGCCAATTATTTATTTTAGGAATTGGAGATACTGGAATTCGGTATCTTTACTGCCTGGAAACGAAAGGATTCGAGCTATTTCATGAAACTAACGTATAGTTTTGCAGCTTATGTATCAAAAAACATGTTCTCACTTTCCTGACATGATTGAAAAATGATTGTAGAACGCAGAAAGGTTTTCGAACGAAATCCTGCGATGAAACTGTCTCCAATTACTCGAGAAATACGGACTTATTTTTCGATTTCGTACGAAGTAGTACCTTTTCATAAAAATTCTTTTTTTTCAATTCAGAAAAACTACAAATAGGGGCGTTTCCCTATTATTTGCAGGAATTCATTAGAAAGAATCCAAGTTCTCGAAAGGTTTGACATTTCCAAAACATTTCTACAACAAGATATGACGAAATCAAGATCGTAAGAATGAGTGATGAGGCTGAAACTAACGGCTAGAGCTAGCGGCTGAAAGTAATAAAATTGATCAAAATAAAACAAGGAAAACCAATAATCAAAATTTTATCAAATTTCGTGAAAAGCCAACACTTCTGGCAAATTATAGGCATAAAACAATAATATATTATCCAATTCGAAAGACTTTCAGTGCCTCTATTTCCATCCGCTATTATAGTTTCAGCCTCATGAATGAGTGAACAGATTTTGTACGTAACAAAAACACTGGAACTCAATTGCCTCTAACAATCCCAATTAGCACATACGACATAAAAATTTTTTCATGCTTCCTCCTCTTTACAAACACACAAAAATTTTTTGTCAATTTTTATGCACAGACCCAATTCGACGGTTTCAATTATACCGGTTACGTCACTCGCAGTGCCAAATCATTCTTTATTTCACAGTATTTCTTCGTCAAGCTTGCTGCACGGATGAGGAAAAGGTTCTTACTTCGTTTCAAACCGTTCATTGTACATAATCAGTATTGCTTTTTACGTTTCCGAGACAATCATTCATTCAGAAGCCGCGATACAGGTTCGAATGTCGCACCCATAGCAAACGGTTTCTCAGTATAACTGAAGGAAAAATATTTTTGTCGTGAGATAATAGGTGTTTCACGATTTTGCATGCATTTGTTAAAATTGTTCCGGTCAGTCGTGGCCAATTGTTATCGTTTATTTCCATCGTCACATAAAACAGTAGATAAAATATTCGTTTTGTGGAAAATTTCTGTTGCCGAATTCTCAATTCTTTCATCAAAGTACCGCCAATTGAATCCAAAAACAATGAATAAGTGATTAATTGATCGCTGATTGGTTTTCGGAAGAAATTATCCTTTTGTCTAGCATGATGATGAGCCCTGCATGATGATATGATTTTTATGTCAAACGTGTACTTCTTGAAGTATGAATTGCAATAATTACAGGCAAATATCGCAGTAATATATCACGCTCAACTCCGAACCGCAAAATGTCCACATTTGTCCGCGGGGAGAAATTTTTATGCCGGACAAATGTTCTCAAGGAAGTTTCTTTTCCGTGGAGATATCGCGGTTACGAAGTTGAAATGAAGATACTGCGATATTGGGCAAGGCCATGGGTACACTACCTATTACATAAATAAAATGCCTAAGTATATACGTTGAGTATTGCAGAGAAATCTTATGAATATATCATTCAAGTATCTGGATTCCTGAGTGTCTGTGATTCAATTTAGAAAATGACTTTGCTTCTGTGCATCCTAATAGGTTTTTCTAAAAAAGCCATTGAGTAACAGCTAGCCCCCATGCTTACTCGAACGGCAATTGATCAATTATTTACTTATACGTGTATCGGTACTTAACCATTCAGTTATAGGTGCCTATAATTGTTTGGAATCGTGACTTCCTTCTATGTAATCAATGTTACACTCAATGATCAAATATGTAAAGGATAATGCTCTTGTTGATCAGTTACAGTCACTGTCTCTGTCAATTAGATTTTTGAAACAAAAACAAACTTCTCAGGAAGCAACAATATGCGCAGCAACAAAGTCACTCTAATAGATTCATTTAAACAGCTGGTAAAACAGATGAATCAATTCTCAATAAACACATAGACCATATATTTTTTGGAATCAATTGGAAATTTATTATATCGCGTACAGTTGCGCTAACAATCAAGTTCTAACATTGAAAAGTAGTGGATTAGTCATTATAACCGTAGGATAATTTGACCGGCATGGATAATTTGTCTCAGACATAAACGATAGACTAACAATAAGTTGCAATGATCAAATTCAACATCACTGTATACGTAGTCTAGAAGTATTAGCCTCACTTCCGCACAGATTTTTTCACCAAAAGATATCAGAGTATATAACTATACGTTCAAATTCCGGTCAAGTATAAGAGTAAGTGTACCAGTTACTGACCCTGTCCCAATTATTGATCTTTTTCGATGATTTCTTATTATCCGTGAGCTCTGAAATAATCAAAAAAATCAATTCGTATTCTTCGAGTCTCTAGCAACTGATTTGTGTAACGGAAACATTCGGAATTCTTATCATCGATTTGAAATTTAAGAAAATACTAGGGTCAATAATTGGGTCTTAAAGGGTCAGTAATTCGTACACTTATCTTATTGGTTAGTTCTGGAATCTGTTATATCAGTATGGATTACTAGAATGTTCATTAGGATTTTGAACCAAAGTTTGAAAAGAAGCTATTTGTTCAATGTCGTTTTAAATTCATCATTTCTTTTCCATTTTTAGGAGAGAAAGAATTCAAGACTGTACATAAACATCATTGTATCAATTAATTACACTCGGGCATACTTACTGCATGCATATTTCACAGTACCTAATGAATAATTATTGAAGCAAGTTTTGCAGCTACCCAATGTCTATATTCTATAAGATTAGGCTCGAATAAAAGGTATGAAATATGAAGCTGATATTCAAGGGGAAAACCTTCTTGTATTATTATAATGGATAAATAATTTTTTTTTCCTCTTCTACATCGTGTTATTATTATTATACCTTTTACATTCAAAATTTACATGGCAAATAATACATTTTTGCTATCGGAAGTATCGGTAAGCCACTTGTAGATGTACGCCGTGTAAAATCGCAGACAAGTTAGTAAGGTATGTAGTTCCGTGGACACGACTCGAATGATAATCAATACTAACAAGGGGACCTTCCATCGTCTTGGCTAACCGATTTAGATGAGATTGGGCATAAACGAACGGCTCGACCCCCCGCAGTGAGTTATGGCCAGTTCCAAAGTTATTAGGACCCACTATATGCGGATGAACCGCAGAAAACACGCGTTGTGAAATTTGTTCATCGATTCTCTAAATTTACAGCTGTAACACTATAACACCTCCATCAAATTATTTAAAAAAAATAGATATATAAAGATTGAAAAAAAAACGAAGAAATCATATATTTTCGAGGAAAGATTATTGCACTGATCCCGGTTATGAATATTGAATCTTGCCGTTCCATCTATTTAATATGATAGTCATTTCGAACGCCCACTTAGGTGACAGCAATGAATTCATGGTAATGAAAAAAAAACAAAATAGGAAACCATGTTGTCCAAGAATTGCAAGGCTTGTTTTTCCTCGTTCATAAAAAAAAAGTGGCTCCCAGGGGCCTAATCCCGTAAAGCTCTTATCACTTCTGTCACTTTTGATAGACGTTATGAATCACGTAATTATTGCAGAATTCTTAATAATTTATTTTAAACATGGTGGACAAATAACAATTTGAATTCTATTGAAATTTAGGCAAAAATATCGCAATGCAATTCTGGAACCAATCATTTACGATAATGATTGATCAGTGAATAGCAGATTCTGTGGTGAGTGCAGAAAGGAGGCGATATCCGACGAGTTCAAACTTTGCAGGACGAATCGTGCGATCGCATGAGTCAGATATCGCCTATCAGCGCGTCTCACAAGCGACATTGTTTGAAATTTCTGTAGAGAAGAGTTCATTGATTTGAGGAATAGAGGAAAGAAAGAAAATGGCTAACGCCCGATGGCGACCCCGATGCACAGTGCCTGAAGTTAGGTTAGGTTATGTTGGGTTAAGGGGCTTGTAGGCAGACGCTCGCTCACCTCGAAAACACAATTTCTAATTTTTCCCAAATCATACAACCGATTGGGCTGAAACTTTGGAAAGTAATGCTTCGCTTCGGCAGAGAATGATCAAGTATTCTACTTTGTCAAAATTTGGATAAATTCGAAGTATCAATCAATCGACATTTCTACCTAACCTATACGAAGTTATGGATACAAATTTTGAACAAGTTCAATACTTTGCCATTGGTTACTATAAGATTGAAGACTTCACAAGCTACGAATCGTATTTTCGAAGTTAACACAGACCACTAAACCCCCTGAAGCACGAAGCACATAACTTTACATAAGCCATAGCAGCACGCTCATTAGTTCGCAAGTGCTACTGATGGTTCTTCTTCTTCTCTTTCCTTTCATGGCTTTTTTGCCTTCTACCTATGACTTACAGAGTTTCATCTCCATTTCAATTTTCAACCGGAAGTGCGTAGCGTCTGCGCCGAAAGCCGCAGTGGGTGAAATAGAGCACTTGAAACGCATGCATGCGCTAACTTTTACCTGCTGCACGGTTCGGAAATTGGGAACTTTTCGCACGCTAAACGACTCTCGAGAATCAAACTTTCCAAGCAGATATTAAAAAAAAAAAGTGAATTTCTTCGTCTTTGAAATAGAATGTATGTACATTATATCACTTTCTCAAGCCACGCGCAATTCTCAATTATATGAATCGTTATAAACGCGAGAGCGAAGATCGATTTAGAAGGTACATCTTTTCTAATGACCAGAATTAGTTGGAACGAGCCCGCGTTGGGGTCTGGAATGTTTGTTGAGTAGGATTTAAAGCTCGTAAATTACACTCGAGTAGAGGCAATTGCTGCTTCCAAGGATCCCCGACAAAGTCGGATGTATTGGACACGGTGAGTGCATATTCATTACACTGTTCGACGAAATAGAGTAAGAATGAACCTGGGCATAAAAGCTATACAGAACATGTGCGAGGCATACACATGTATTATATTGGTATGGTGAATTATGTTCTGGGAATAAAAAGCTATAATAGGAATTGTAATCGGAGTGACATGTGTCCGTCCACATCCTATAAGATCGACTTATTTCTCTGAAACGAATATATTTAACAACAATCGCGTTCGGTATGTCTTTTATTAATCACTTCAATATATAACGACATATCGTGGAATGACGTAGTCATATGGTTTCTCCCATGGGCTTCCATGTGTGCATTAGCATGTTATATCCACTCCTCCGAGTATTTGCGGACGTGCTTAGCATCCAGTTCCACAAGAGGTTCGCATATTATAATGTAGTAGAAACTCAAGTGCGAGTATAACGTATCCGAAGATTGTCCATATTGAATGCAAAAAAATGTCAATGTGGACTATGTATGGACTGCAGCAATTCTTGATGACCGTTTCAGACTCTTCTATAAGTCTATTTGACACAGCAAGACATTTTTGCACATCAATTATATATACTGATGCATAATTTCAACACTGTAATCCCTTACCAGGGTGTTGATACGATTGAACGTAACATGCCAGACATATTTTGTGATGCAAGATTTATTTACTGACAACTCCGGAATCAATAATCGGAGAAAAGTTTCGAACGTTTTTGATATTTCAACGTACGGCGAGTTTACTTCGACCTTCGTGATGGTGGTAACAGTTTGAAACGTTTATAAGTTTAAAACCTTGGTCCTTGAACGAGATATTAACACTTGACGCTGGTCGAGGAAAGTGTCAGTTGTGATCGCGTACACGTACGTATACTTGTGCCACCTACTTACCTCAACAAAAATCAAATTATATTATAGTATTGCGCATCAGGACATCGCGATCGCACTGATTTAGAGACAAGGTCTTGAACCTTGACCGCCTTATTCTATCCTCTATGTTGAAAGTTATGTAATTTAGCTGTTATCACCGTCGGTTATTTTATTAAAATCATATATTATTACTATGGTGCAAATGATCGGTCGACCTTGGCTTACATATCCCTAATCTGCAATTACGTAGGTATACCAACTATTCCCACGTATGGTAAGAAAATGAGGAGGGGAAGATGGAAATAGAGAGAGAGAGAGAGAGAAACTCTCGATGACTATTTTCTCTGGATGTTACTCAAGATCCTCAAACATGTTGAAGTTTATTTTATAAAAGCCTACGGATCAACAACAAGGAATCAATGATGTTTATCTGACCATAGATTCTACTGCATAATCATTGCATGATAAGTTCGGAGTTTGCATCGATGAATTATGCACGTACAACATGAATAGTTCATGGGGTAGATGCCACGGCATTTTAGTGTCTGATCTTCACCATGCAGTCTCCATTTTGAATTTTTTTTTTTTTCGAAAATCCTTGGGACGATTTTTTGTTCAACTTCTCATTCTTGACATACGACGTGGATGGCCGCCGTGATGTGAATGTTGTCAGTTCTTGTAAGAAATGACGTTTCTTTCAATGAATGATCCCATCATGAACACAGTAACTCTAATTAGCGTATAAAAAATATTTCTTTGTCTCGAGATCCACGTTGAACATTCAGTAAATACCTGAACGTTCATTCGTTTACGAAATTCTACCCTTGACAAGATGCTTAATGCTACATAATGCGAACGACGGTGTTTTTGGGTTTCTCTTCAGCAATATTGTCAATTTTGAGGAATCATCGAACTGATACCTATAGTTCCGAAGAGCGATTCAACATGCGGCATTAAATAATGTTTTACTCATTATACACATATTGTAATATTCCTAAACAAGATAGAGACATATGGACAGCACAAATTTATGACTTTTGCAGGGGGAAAGAAGAAAAAGGTGATGTGCAAAAACAGCCCAAACGAGTATAGGATGAAGTGTTTCTAACAACTTTCGATGAAGTTGCAGCAATTGAAGTCGTGAGAAAAAACATGGTCCTCTTCGATATGGGTTTCCCTTCCCACTATTCATTTACCCTTATCCAGCCAGAGGGCTTCAAAGCTGTTATTACTACATGGTGGCCACTTTTTTTGGAAAAAAAAATTCCCTGACTTTCCCTGACCCGTTGTTCAATTTTCCCTGACCAAAGTGCTTGCTGTCTTCATTAGTGCTACGTATCAGTATCTCGAATTCTTCATTCCATTCCAATGTAAATTTATTAGGAAATTCAACAATAGCTAAAAAAAACTTCAGCAAACACATATAAATATATATGTACTTTTTTTTCAAATTATTTATTCTATTCTGCTGAAAAAAATCTATAACACATTGAGAAAATTATGAAGTTTTGAATTTCCTTTCAGTAATTTATCAAATGCTTGATAATTTTTTTTTTTTCCCTGACCAAGTTTGAAATTCCCTGACATTTTCCTGATTCCCTGACCAATTTTTTTTTTACCTGACATTTCCCGGTTTCCCCGGTTTTCCCTGACTGTGGCCACCATGTACTAGCTCGTGATCAAAATCGAAACTTTTTTAGTGGGTAGACCGGGGAACCACATTGCTCGTTAACCAATTTTACAAGAGAAGAAAACTACGTCATTTATTACAATGTGTACTTTATTACTCCTTTGGCGCACGTCAGCTCAATGCTTAGCTTAGAATCGCTTCGCTTCACATAGCGAATATTCTTAGAAGATTGCAAATATTTAAAAAATGTAACTAAAAAAATTCTCTACACACCCTTCACACAGTTTCAGGAGGCATTCTATCTCGTAGAATTGGAAAGTCTATGAATCAGTCAAATGAAGCTGAAGCATATAGCAGCCAGAATTAGCAGCGTAACGATTCTTAGTTAATGAAAATGAGGCAGTAATCTTCAAAAAATCTGAATTTCGCTATGTTTCAGAAAAAGTGAATGAATTTGACTGACAAAGTCATAAATCTGTACTGCATCATTTTATTCAGAAGTACGATTAGCTCGTTTGGCTTCTAACTCTGGCTGCTAGCTTCAGCTTTTTAATTTACGTACTTATAAAACACGAAACTGATTTTTAACACCAATTGTTGTTCATTCTCGATTACAAGACTGAAACACTTTGCATTTTGATATTTCTTGTTTCTGTTTTCCTGAAAACTTACTACTTTTGTCTAACTATTCTACACGCCTACGAATTCTGTGCTATAGTAACGGCTCGTATATGAGATAACTACAATCGATTCGAAGTATGAGTCATCTTTTGCAAGAATATATGAAAACTGAAATTTCGAAATTCGCATCTATCAATGAATTATATTTGTTGTGAGAAAAATGAGAGATCTTCCGAGAAATATACATGTGTGTTTATTTTGGCGCGGTGTCTACTATACGGCGTGAAAAATTTTTTCGAACAAATCGGAGAAGCCGCGGCGAGTGAACATAAATAAATAAATAACTAAGTTGACGCGTCAGATGCCCCAAATATTATGTTTTCCGGGAACCAGCTGCCCTCTGTAGTTCCCGTTATAACTTTAATCGCGCATACTAATTAAAATCATTCTTATATATACTGTTCGCGAAACATTAGCTACAACGATCGTGGCGGGTGACCAACCAATAAATCCGTCATAATGCGATACCGAGAACATAGTATATGTATATACTGTCGTGTCACGAATTAATTAGAATCTTGCAGAAGTCAGCATTACCGATATCTTTTTTAATTTCATTCATGTCTCGGCTATCATCTTCTGCGTTCAGTTATTCTTTGTAAAGTGTTCTTCCTTTCTCTTCAAAGTCAATATCATATTTCACCCCAAAAATGAAAAGATCAGTTTCCGCGAGATCTCTACCTTCTCATCTCCTCGAAATCACCTCTGATCATTTGAGGACGGCTTGATGTGTAACCAAATATTTGTCCAATGATATCTCGAGATCGAACCGATGGATTTTGATGATTTTAGTCTCATTCGTTGCGGTTTTTCATAAATCAGAACTGAGTGCATTTTGCATTTCATCCGTCCGATAGTTTTCGAGTTATTCGAAGAACAAAATTTCGGAACGAAAATTCGGATTGATAATATCTCGAGTACGGATCAACGGATTTTTATGATCGCCGTCTCAATCGATATAGGATTTGCTTCACATGAATCCGACTAAATTTTTCTGACAATCTTATCGGTAGTTTGAGAAACTGAATATCCAGGGTTGGTTATCAGATCGCTGATCAATCAAATGAGATCAGACTTTTCCAATTTCCAAATTTCAAGGTATAGTGGATTTCACATGACTGCCCCAGATTTTCAAAAGCTTATTATTGAGCAATTACTTATAAAAATTGGTGCCCGTGGGGTTTTGTAAGAATCGAAAACAGCGAAAACATGAAAACGCAAAAGTGATAACTTTCGGCTGGTCTAACAATCCATTTTTGAATATTCAAACTTCCCACTCAAAGAATACCATCTTTGAGGTCAAATAATCAGAGCGGAGAATCCCTCTGTGGTCAGCCGAGATATCTAGTTGTTAATAATTAAGTGGTGGGGTTTAGAAGTTTCTGCTTGTATATTTCAGTGCCTAATTGACTGAACGCTCATTTATATCTAAAGCGAATTCGCATCTGGCAATGACATAATAAAACTAGTATAATCGGAGTTTTTTCCTCTAACGAGTGAGTTAGCATATATCTACAACACGTGGTGGCAAACTGCGGTGAATGGAATGAATAAGATTATGAATTCCGAGAAAGCGTCGTACATTTTTTCACCATAAATGTTTACTTTCTTTTCTGATTAATAATTCTTCTTATTCTATAATTGTAAATCGCCAGCGCGGCGGTTCACGCTATACACATAGAAGTTCTCGCACACGATTCGACTCAACAATTAAAAAATGTTTCTTCTTATAATTCTATACTATTCAGATCTATATACGCATATCAAAAAAGTATCTGATCCAATTTTTTGTGCCAATCGTTTTCTTGTTATAACGAATATCACAAAATTCGACTGGAATATATCCTCCGATCTACCTGAAACAAAACACTGCAGGTATCCAACATCCAAAAACTCAATTTATGTGATCTATTCGTAATTGCAATAATTACTTTACCCCCAATTAAAATAAACAAATGGTTTTTAGTGCATATAAATCTTCGTATTAGCGATGAGAGCCTAGATTATTGGTATTTTGGTTGAAACATATCATATCTCATTCAATTGAGTTGATAAACGGGGAAAAAAAATGGTAAAGAACAAAATTTGCCATTTCATTCGTATAATTAGAAAATTGATAAAGTAAATCCTGAAAACTTCCACTTGAGATGTGCTGTCTTCAATACCCCTACACGTGCAAAATCAATTATAATATTACTCAAACCATATTCATAGGCATAGTGAAAATAGTATATATTATCCACCAAGGGAGAAAAGTGGGCGTTTTTTGTCGAGCGAAACCAGAAATGCCTTTCGCCCGTGGTTAATACGTGACTTCTTACTACGTATGCTGGAGAACGCGAGTTTTCTTCAGCCACAAATTAGCAATTTGATGTTTTGTCGAAGGGGGCGTGATGCTCAAAGTTTTTATACATATAGTTACGAGTTTTTTTTCCTCTGTTATCCATACTTACACTTTTTTTTCCTATTATCCATAGTTACGCGAGCTTTTTTCCCTGTTATCCATAGTTACAAGAGTTTTATTTTCTGCTGGTCAAAAAACTTGAAGACTTCTATCCTACTTCAACGGCTAAAAAACTCGCATTTTTCAAACATCTGTGATAAACATGATTTTTTAATCTTCATTATAGTAGAGTAAATCGCCCACAATCAGCTGGGACTCCAAAGTCAAGTTTTTAGATATAGAACACCCGTGTTTTGTTTCAAGAGGATCGGACGATGTATTCATGACTTTTCTTCGAAGTTTGTGAAATTCATAACAAGAAAACGGATGGAACAAAAAATTTGGAAAAATTCACAGATGCTCCTTTGGTATACCTACATCGTATGAAATTATTTAAAAAATTGAAAAATGTCGATTCAAATCGTGAGCGAGAATATGGCTATAATGCGCCTTACATGCATTATACTCGGAGATAGCGCGATCTCTTTCAGTCATATAATTCAAATCTAAAGCGGGTAACTGCGTTACGTTATTATGTTACGTGTTATGTAAATTCGGTCTCTTACATCTCAACCTATACAATACTGATCATTGAACTTGAATTTGTCACTTTTTTCCCCCCTCTTCTTCTTTCGGTATTTCTCAGTATAAAAGACAACATAGGAATGAGAGAAAAAAGTTGATCGATCACATTCTGACAAAGTGATGTTGATATATTCACGGCGTAAATCTTGAATGAAATAATAGAACGCGTTGTCGTTTGGTTCAAAACATTATAAGATAGACCGACTGACTTTAGACGATATACGAATACGCAATTTCGCGTACATGATAATAAATATTGCAAGTAAAATCGAACAGAAACTGCATGTTCGTTTTGAATGGGTTTCCAAATATGTATATACGTTTGCGAGGATTCAACTCACCGATTACGTAGTCCGATAAAGTGATACGCCGTAGTCCCTGGCCTGAAGTTTTGATATTATACTAGTTGATGGAGGAACGTGATCGCCAAAATAAAGTAGAACGTATATCGGATGTAAAAGTGTCATGTTTCAAACCGTACGGTTGATATTTAGCCAGTCATTGATGAATACATTTCGTGAAAAATATCGAAACAAGTTTAATCACACATTTAGCAGAAAGGATCGTCTGCTCTGATCATAGATCACCTAAAAATGCCGTAGTCTTTTTTACTACGGAAGTAAACTCACGTGGTTAAATAATCATCCCTACCCGTGGCGTTACCTAGCGGATTCAACCGACACCGAACCGTTGACTAACTAGATGTATAGTTAGACGGTACGAGATTCTGGACAAATTATTTGAATAATTGGACAAAACAGAATTATGTATCATAATTGGCGAATTCGACTTGCCGAAAAAGTGCGCACTGAGTGCGAATTCCCTAGTTTCTAACCAATAGGAATCCAGGAAAACTAGGGAATCGGCACTCAGTGCGCACTTTTTCGGCAAGTCGAATTCGCCAAATATTATTCAGATCCGCTTATTTTTTCGTTCTTTTCTTTCAAACTTATGATAACGCGAGCGCCAAAATACGCAATTGAAAATTTAATATTGCGTATTCGCTCGTGTTATTTATGGAGTATTCACATTTTGGTGGATACGACCGTTTCGATTATACACTTCTTCAAAAACTGAATTGACGTTATTTTTTTGTCATATTCATTTGATTCATTTTTCGAATGTGATCCGGGTTATTTACTGACATTATAAGGCGCAGCCAGTAAATTTTGAATCGCGAATTCAGGCGATTCAAATCGTAATCACAATTCCGTCGAACAAAAACAAAAGTTTTTTAATAATAAAAGAAAAAATAGGAAATTGGTGAATAAGACTTTGCCATTCATGAATGCAAAGAATACTATAGAAAGCCAGAATAGAATAACAAAAAGAATGTGCTTGTTACTTTTTACTTTTCAAAATTCTCGATTCTGTTCGATCTATGCGTTCCTCTAATCTCGACAAAAAATGCGCGAAAAGAAGAATATTCAGAACGCTCGTTGGCCACTGTAATTAATCGGCGTTTTGAGACGCCGTTCACATTCTTACGCCATTATATAGGAATAATTCTTATTGTTATATGTAGTTTAGTAGATGATGATAGTAGTAATAATAAATATATAGTTTTGAGATCTCGTTGTGGGTTTTTAATTTATTTACATGTGTATTTATACGTTTCGATACACATATTATGATCGATTGAAAAATTAAATAAAAATTTGATGAAAGAAATTTGTAAAATTTGATTATTCGTTTTTTTTTTGTTTTTTTTTTTCATTTCAATCTTTACTCCTGCTTCGTTTTCGTAATACTTGGACGTCGTAGCTCCGGTTGACCAGCACTTCAATAAGCATGTATTTAACAAGCTGGTAGCGTTCTTCCAAAAAACAAAAATAATATAATTTCAACATGATTATATGATGGATAAAGTCCAGTGCTACTCGAGTTACAATTTGTCAAAATCCAAAACACCAGTGGAGTTCCTAAATTTGAAAATTTCTCACACTGGGGGCAGCCTTCTGATTTTATGATCTCATAAATCACAATTTCAGGCAAAAACGTGACTCCACAAGAGACGATAGAACAAAATTTACAGGTTCTGAGTTTAGCATCTTGAGTAAACGATAAATATATGAATTTTTATAATAATTACCGTGAAAAGTCTGATGCAGGTTCGGCAAATTTATGTCTGACCATAAACGTAGCTACTGCTTCAGCGACTTTGTCCGGAACATCCTCATGAACGGCGTGACCACAGGCTGGTAGAACTTGCATTTGAAACTTGCCTAATGTTCAGAAAAATAAAGAGAAAACAACTTTTTAGATCTTTACCTAAATTGATGTTCCCTTTTCCCCTAAAATACGCTCAAGTATCGTAAAAGAGACAATAGTACCTACCCTGTTTTATTTTTTTTACTCTAAAATCTCACCTTGCATCTGGCCGACTGTAAGTTCTCTGTCGAGCCTATCTACTCCGGCAAGTAGCAGCATTTTTGGTGCTGTAACGTTCAGGAATGCTGCAGACAGTCCTTGAAACCAGCCAGACCAATGCTGCTCCGTTTTACCGAGATCTATTCTCCAAGTATACTTTTTATTACTGGAACTTGTACTAGTTGGCGAAGTTGCTGCCGGCGGTGACATTGCCAGCGGTTCTTCTTCTTGGATAGCATCTTCTCGTTGTGGTACTGGCTCCAAGCTGTCGACATGCTCTGCCGAAGCTAGGAGAGATTCGATGTCGTGCGTCGCTAGCTTGCCCGTTTTAATACTGCAAATATTTTGTCACGATAATTCAGAGATTGAAGTTATGCTGGTATTTGAAGAATAGGGAAAGTTGTATGCGTTTAAAATTTCTAGAATTTCTTATCGGACCTCAAAGTCAGATGGGAAAGAATGAATCTTTCAAGACATTTTTCAGTCTTAGGAAATTCGTTCTTTTTCATCCCACTTTCGAATGAAAATTAAATTTAAAAACATGCAAGTTCCCTATTGAATTTTTGCTAGTAACGCACTGTGAGTTATTCGAGACTTCAATCAACTAGTTGTGAAGTTTTTCAATCGAACCGATCAGCAGTTACTCACAAATGTACTAAATATGCATAGGTACCTGATGTGCACGTATTATTGAAATATGGTTTAGAATCTGCGATTCAGTTCACACTTTTTCAATCTATTCAAGAAAAAATGTGCAAAGTGGTAGCGAAATTTAGAGAATTCGTTTGAAATACTCAGAATATTGAGGATCAAGTTTTTCAGACAAATTTTTTGAAAAGAATCGTTGCTAGGTTTAAAATTATGAGAACTAGTCACCGTCTTTGCTACTTCGTTTGAGCTGAGGAATCAAAAATTGATTGCGAAAGTTTCTAACAAGAAAACCAGGCGTGGATAATTTCATTCCGTATCCATCCCCACGAGTTTGAATCATTCAATGTTACTGGAATAAATTGACTTACTTTTTTATTTGCCCAGGGACGGATATTTTTGCTGAATCAATGTTACGAATTTGTCCACTTCGTATACTGAAATGATTATAGAAAAAAAAAGCTATTTAAAAATGAAAACTAGATTAACAGAGGATAATATCTGATCATTTGATAATGAACTATGCAGTTTCTATTCAGAAGAACTAACCACCACTCTATTGCTTGAGGTATAGTCGAAAAGCTGCTAGGTCGTGATCTGAGAAAACTTTGCATAGAAGTAAGAGCATCCATAGCCGTTCCTTCCACAACATCGATAACAGCAACTCCAGCTATGTTTGGAATCAATGGCGCTGCACGAACCGCCACAGCTCCACCCATACTATGCCCAACCAATACTATGGGTGAAGTTTCGGCTACTGTTTCTATGATAGCTGCTACATCGCTGTAGAAAATGCAAAATTGAATGATATTTACTGAAGACTAGATAACGCAGCAGCACATTCAGTTTTTCTGTATTTTTATTACCGTGCTAACATATCTGCTGAAAGATCCTCGTCGTTTGTTGTGTGCGAGTCTCCATGGCCTCGCAAATCTATAGCCATTACTTTACATATCACCATCGTCATGATAGATTTCTGAAATCATTTTTCAACATCCATTGCAGTCAGTTTCACGTATTTTGCTATGAAATTGAATGAATTTAACTATGAGGTTTGCAAATTGGTTTGATAACGGAATCCCTCAACTCTTGACAATACAAGAAATTAATGAATTTTTCAGATAGTTTTTGAGTATGAATAAAATTGATGTTTAATCATCTGATTGTTGGACTGCAGATTGAAAAAACAGTCAAAATAGAGGCAAAATTCGCTTTAGAAAGCCTTCTGCTGTATTTCAAAAGCTAATGAATTGACCGAGCTTGAAACTTGGAACTATTCCAACATCGCAGATATCTTGGGAGCGATTTGCATAGATTTAACTTGAATTCATGAACTATTTCTAAATGTTTTGTACAGCAAGCAGGAAATATAACATCAGCAAAATGTTCATTTTTCGGTACACAATACTGAAAAACCAGTTGTCACTTTCAAACATACAAAAAGACTGTGTCTTATTCAACAAAAACAGAGACATTTTGTTTCCTACGAGATATTTATGTGATAAAAACGTTCAATATCTCTGTAAAATTCAAGATTATTCATGAATTTTCAATGCTTTGCCAGGATTTTAGGGCCCCGGAATAATTTCCGGACAAAATTCGAGACTTTCCCCAACTTTCAGGGACTTTAGACACCCGAAATAATTGAAAGAATGAAAAACTTTGAGGTAAACGGACTGTAAATTCTGCCCATGTTAAAGCGCTGAATCCACCACCATGGAGCAGGACTAAGACAGGGCCCTCATCGCCCTTGGTGTAAATGTGAAATGTATTTTCTTCGATCTTCACATCTTTAGACTCGTCGAAATATGGATGCCATCCGACAGGATCGTAGTCTCGCTTTCTTTGATAGGCTCTTGACTTGCATGCCCTAAAGGAACGGAAAATAGGTTGCAGTAATAGAGCCTAGAGGTCGGAGTGGAAGGCTTAACGGGCTATTGGAGTTGCTTGAAAACTCCGACGCAGTTCTCATTTCTCATGGTAACGCAGAGTTGATAAGCATGTTAGATAGTGGGATGTTAATGTTTTTAGTAATTGAAAACCAGATTAGCTCCCATTCAGTCATTTCTGCAGCAAATCTGATGAATTTGGGTTCTAAACGTGTGTTTTTTCAACGCTGAGCAGATCTACAGCTCTAAATCATCAAAAAAATTATGTAGTCGATAAGGGATCTGTAAAAAAATTGTCGCAATTTCTGAAAAATAATATATCGCTCCACTTTCTGCCAAAAAAATGCATTGATCTCCAAAGTTCCATTCGGATCGGTCAAGTGGTGTAGAAGTTTTGGCTCTCCGCGTTTTCGAGGTGATAGCGCGTCTCCAATAGCCCCTGAGGCAACGTTACTCCAAAATGGAGTTCTTTTGTCAAAACTAATCCAAAAAATGAACAAGTCTATAACTAAAATGTGACTCATTCTAAAGACAATTTCCAAGTACGTAGTTCAATGATCCATGTGGGTATGTTGTGACTATTCTGTACCAATTATGCACCGATCTCAGTTAAGCTAAGCGTTTCAAGCTTTGTTGGGATGACAAAAAGGCGATTTAAGGTATCGTTGACATCATTGCTGAAATTTATGCCAGTAACTGGTACCAAATGCTTGGGGCTAAGGATACATTTCATGTAAGAGACGAGTAAACACATCTGATTTGGAAATCTTTGCATAAAGCGTTGAGTAAAAGCAACTTCGGGATTCCTAAAAAAACAGGGATTTCATATTCCCTGACTATTGCAGACTTTTCAGGACCAAAATCACTTTAAACTTTGACCATTGTATACTAAAGTTTGCATAAACGAACAAAAGAATTGCGCTGATTTGCCATCTTGTGCGCGAAGGTCCAATATATCAAGATTGTATTTTTTATATCTAAGAAATTCCTGAGTTCTGTAGAAATTATTGCTGGAATTGCTGGACATTGCCCTGACTTTTTCAAACTTCATAAGTTCCTTGACGAAGGGTGAATCACGGTCGAGATATGTCGTACAAAATGCAGGAGATGTTTAGAAAGTATTGAGAAATATTAGAAGATAAGTTCCGGAGGATGTTAAGAGGTGTTAAAAATCTTGAAAAGTTATGGAAAAATGTTAGAATATACAGAAATGTGAGAAAAATGTAGAGGAAGATGCTGGGAAATATTTAGAAATTTGAGATACGGTATAGGAAGTTTTCCCTCGTGATTTAGGCCTCATTCCTTAACATTTCCCGGCAATCCAGGTTCTCAGGGTTCACAGCTACTCTGAACTCTAGCTAAATGTGTATATCGCAACTCGTTGCTTCTTCGTATTGACAATTTACTGGGAAATATATTTGAGATTTTGATGTGCGAAACTTCAAGTTATCGATGTCTCACTTGACGGTTTCTAAGCAATAATCGTCATGTCTATCTTCGCCTTTAGTAGCGAACGTGACTTTGTCATAAAATAGTCGCTGAAACCGACCGAAGGTGACTGAAAGGGAAAAAAGGGACCAACCGGGAGCCACGCTAGTCGTAGGAGTAATTGCAAACGATACATTATTGAAAAAATATAAATAATACAAGTTTGACAAAATAGTTAATTACATTTAGTTGTAAGAAAAGCAATGACGAGATTTAATTCGAATGAAAAAAGGAAAAGGAAGAAATCAGTGATTGATTTGAATGGAATATATCAATTTTCGAAATTGGCTTCTTTCTGGGAAATTCGGGACGTACTTTGACTGACAGCCTCGTTGACAGCACGTAGGAAGCCTGTTGGCTTTCATATCGACTTGAAAGTTAGATATTTTATTGATGAGATAAAAATCAACTAGATATTAATTTACGTTAATGAAATATGAAAGATGATCGAAAAACTAACCTAGAAGGCATACCGAAATCAAGCCCTGACGGTGGCAGTTTAGATTTCAAAACTGATTTTTGTAGAGAAGACATCACTGGTATTTTCCTAATCCAATAATATCGTTCAATTATCTATTTATCACTATTATTACTTTTATCTCGATTGTCTTAGCTCAGTTAAAAATATG
The DNA here is from genome assembly GCA_963989295.1 of Ametastegia equiseti. Classification (NCBI taxonomy): domain Eukaryota; kingdom Metazoa; phylum Arthropoda; class Insecta; order Hymenoptera; family Tenthredinidae; genus Ametastegia; species Ametastegia equiseti. The sequence goes on from OZ022394.1 coordinate 16,649,078, forward strand.
ACATACACCGACTGACAAACGATTTCAATACTCTAACACTATCTTCTGTATATTGTATATACATACACGCGAATCGCGATCACAAGTTCTCTGAATTACCGACTGTCGGTAAAAAAAGTCTCCTGCTTTATTCGCAGAACTAAAATGGGAGGCGCGGGGGAGGGGAGGGGGGATTCCCCACCAAACACGCATCTTTCGCGCCTTTTTATTCCGCATAAGTCATAACAGACGACAGACGTTCCTACACGTGTTTTGATCACGCCGTGAATTCAATAGATTTTAGCGATGTCTATCGATCACGCAGTTCTTCTATTTTTTCGAAGATAAAAATGCAGAGATGATCTGATGACGAAGTTTTTGTCATTATTGTGGAAGTGAGGAACGCGTAGAATGTGAAAATCGTTTGTGGAACATTTTCGGAAACAATGGCGAACCAATTTAGAGGGTTTTTGAGTTTTGTAGAGGAGACGACAGGCCGCTATCCCATAAAATTGAGAGATTCTTTTCGAGATATATACATATACGTTCCCGGGAATAAAGTACCGCCAAAAGCGAATAAGGAATCTACTTCAAAACGCACAGTTTCTATAACGAATTATTTTTCCAAACAAAGCGAAGACTTTCGCAAGTTGGTCTACTGCGAGGACTGGAATCTATTGGAACATCACTTGGGATCCGATCTTCTTCGGTTCGTTAAATGCTAGATCATTTATTTATGAATAACATGCCTGTATTTTCAGTGCGCTGTACATTATCTTAATCTACGTACGCGTGCTTTTGTCCGAGATAATCATCTCAGATAAATCAGCCTTGTATATTTTATCTTTTAACGATAATTATACCAACAAAGTTTATTATCTTTCATCTTCATCTGACTATAGTTCATATTGTTCATCTTCATCTTTTGTTCCATCTAACAAGATAAGATAAACTGCCTGAGAGATTTCGATTCTCGATTGCGAATTTTTCAAACCTAGTTTCTCAGAGAAAATACAATATCTGACTAATGCGAAATTGGTTTCAGTGATCGAGAAGAAAAGAAAGCGAATCACACTCTATGTGTGATTCAGTTTCACAGCTTAGTTATCAAAAGTTGCGTGAACTATGAAACGTTTTTTCAAGTTTTGCAAATCAAAGAGTGTCATTCTCTGAGTTCTCTTCTCTTTTTCTTGATCATTGATTCCATGTTCATATTGACCGGATTTATAATCGCTGAGAAACTAGGATTTGAACATCGTGTGTCATTTCCCCTTAATACTTTGATTTGTGATACTTGTATGTACATATATTCCCAGCGATCAAGAGAACCTGTAAAAAACCTCATTCAAATTGATATGATTCTTTGGAAAAGAAAATTCTTTAGAAGAGAATCATATCGGTTCTGGCAGACATTTTTACAGGTAGGACCGACTAGGAAACCTGTTTTACTAGCAATGACTTGTATTGATAATGATATCGAAATATTATTACAAGTTATGTATGCTTCATGTAGAATCATGCAGGATCAATTAATTCCGATTCTTCTGGATAGACGAGTGCAGAAGCTGATGGTTCTTCTCTTTAAATCAAACAAGTCGGTTTCAATGGAACATTATGAGTCCTTTTCAACACAGTCCTTTTATCAGGGTTTTTCAGAGTGAAAATTAAGTATTCTTGCCTCCTTGGCTCAAAAATGTGCTCACCTTAAATTACTTTCATCTTTATTATCATCCAGATGATGAAGACAATCTTATCTTGTACCAAGATAATTTCATGAGCGTTTATCTTTCACGTTATCCAGATAAAATTGTATAAGAATCCTTCTATCTTCATCTAGATAACAACACTTGTTGTCTTGTAGAAAAGATTTTTACTGGAATACCTGTATAATTTGTCATGAGGCTGAAACTAGCGGCCAGAGCTAGCGGCCAGACGTATTACAAATGATTAAAATATGGCAGAGAAAATTAAAAGTTAAATTTTTCATCAAATTCTGTGAAAGGCCAATACTTTCATCAAATTGAATGCAAACAACTATGGCGTATTGTTAACTTTCAGAGATTTGCACTCCGTTTGACCGCTAGCTCTGGCCGCTAGTTTCAGCCTCATTAATTTGTCTCGGCTTTGTATTCGGCTCTATCCAGTTCGATTTTATAATAAATTAGCCAAATTTCTCTGGACTGAGTGTAGTTAGTAATATGCACTGCTTAAATTTGCAGTATTCATTAGGAATTAGTATTTATTTCTTACAGATAGTTGTTATATGAATACATGAGACATTGCTATAATTCATCATACCGACTCTGGACATACGTTATCAAGAATCACATGCCATATAAAGTTTCATGATTGATAATTCTTGGGTCTGAAGGAAATGTCTATGGTTTTTCTTCAACAGGTTCTGTTTCAACGAGTGTATATTTGCCAAAAGAACAAAAGCCGGTGCTTTCATGGTATCGAGCTTGACAAACTTACACAAAAAGATAACAGCCAAACCCATTAAAAGATTGCATGAAATATTTCATTGCACCGCTGCATACAGGAAAGGTATTACATCCAAGAACATTGCACTTTTCTATCCTCAGCGTAATTGATTCTCAGCCAGTCTAGTTTTGCCCAACAATTTTAGAAACAGTCAATCGGCGCTCTCATACACAGCAGTACTGAGCACAGATCGGTTGTTTCTGGAGTTGTCTGAAAAAAAGCCAAAAGTAAAACCCATGGTCGAAAAAATGTTATTATCCAAGTTTATTGGCATTCGATTTTACAAATAACGCTAAAAGTTCAACATCGAATCTCTATCACAATTATAACAATCTTTTGTAATTATGAGCTGAGAATATGCCAAAAATCATTACAAATCTGGTAGTAGTTCAACTTTAAAGAATTGCATATTTATTTGTGACGAGTAAATTATTATTCATCAGAAATAATTAATATCTGGGATATCTGAAAAGTTTATTAATGTGAATAAATTCGTTGATTATGAATGAATGACTATGACTTTTACATTAAAATTACCACTGCAATTGCAATCAATAGAATTCACTGGCGTCACAAATCAATTGTCCGATAAATGGTATTTATATCAATACCTATAATCTATACCTATGACAAAAAAATAATAATAATAAACCTAGAAGATAAATTATATTTTTTGTATAAAAACTAGAATATTACCAAAATCAAACAGCAAACATGGCTTAAATAGTGAAGGAAAACGTTCCCAAATGGGTCCTCCTTTTCCATGATGAGATTATGCTCAGTTATTTTCTATTATGTTCATTACCATTTGCTTGATCACCATTCTGTTAACTAAAAACGGTTTGTTGATGTTTTAGAAAACCCAAAGAGCACCAATGATCTTCTATTTGTAGATTTAACAGGCAACGAACCTGTGGAGCGCAGGCTTACAGATAGACCAAAGCTAGCAATTGATCCAGAAAATCATTTGGATCAATTATTTCATTCTAATGAATTGGAAATTTCAACCGACGAAATGCTGTATAAAATTGCCGAAAGCCCAAAGTTTCCGAATAATCATATACTAGTAAGAATGGATACCAAAACGACCATTTCTTCTCAAGTCATTAGCACAAAAGTAGGGCATTTCAATATTGCAGAATATACAAGCTGCCTCAGACCACTAGAGGCGGTATTACAAAAGTTCAAAAAAGCACATAACAGATATGGCTACGACTACGCGTTGAACGCTTTGATAGATGCAAATAGGGAGGAAGATAAAAAATTTCAGAATCAGCTATCGGTTTCTCTTTTGGAAGCGTTTTTCAGAAACATTTTTCAGACGCTTATTCCAAAGGAATTGTTTCACAGCAATAAAAACATCAATATCTTGATAAAAGTTATCAGCGATTTGCTCCGAGCCCCCAAGTCTCAATCCATCAGTTTGAAATCGTACATGAAGAAAATGAAGGTAAGAAAACTGTCCTAGATCAGAAAGAAATGATGGAAATTTCATAAAATCATTAGAATCATTCAAAGCGTTTTTTTTACCTGAAAGACTTGATATTTCATTCAGAATTTGTATTAGGATATTCTTTGTTTTCGAAGATTACAGATGTCCGTTGGTTGAACCTGGTCAATAACATAAAAGCAAAATGGTGTATCTTTGGTAAATTGTTGAAATGGTTTTTCGACGAATATATACTGGTGATTTTTCGCTGCATGTTTTACATAATGGTAACTAACAGTTACGAGAAAATTTACTTCAAACAAAACGATTGGAAAACGATGACTTCTCAATTCCTGCGCAAAATGCGCAAGGAAAAAGTTATCGCTAACACCAAGGGCCTTGATTCAAAAATATCTTGCAACGGCAGGTGGACTTTGTTTCCAAAGAAGAACGGAATGAGGCCTATTATGTCTAACGTTAAGTAAGCCACATTCAACAAAATCTTCTTAGCATGAAGCAAAAATGTTCACTGATTAGGGCTTTAATTAGCAATTAATTATTAACAGGGGCAGCAAACCAGGAGCTATGACAAGAATTACTCTCTGCTATTTGCAGCAGTTGCACATGACCAAGTACGGCGAAACTGGAAAACCAGTATTCTTTGAAAAGTGGCGAAACCTTGTAGACAGATTTCGAAACCACGAACACAAAACTGTTTACCTGGTATCCTGCGATATAGAATTTGCTTACGGGTCTATAGATCAAAGTAAGTAAGTCTTTCTCGATTTTGAAATGTAATCCAGTTTTCTCTTTTACGATGTCGTGATTTCTTTGATGAAATCGACTCCAAAGAGTGAAAGATTCTCTGCGCATTTAAAAAAACATTCGATCACTTTCATACTTGCAGAAAAACTTTTGAAAATCGTAAAATCACTCGCCGAGGATACCGGGCCTGAGATAATACTTGAATCGTATCAAGTTGCGAGGGATTTTAAAGCAGTACGATCAGGCTGGTTTAGGAAAAAGAACTATGTTACTTATCCTGAAATGGAAATGCCCATAGCTTCGGATTCCATATTTGCTCCTGGCACCGACAAAGCTATCAAAGTCAGCAAAGACTTATTACTTCACGTGATACACCAAAACATACGGAATCAGAACGTAGGCAACTGATTTTCAATCTTCATTTAATATACCAAGTTTTTATCCGGGAAAAAAGAAGTTTTGTTGGTTTCTAGAATCCGGTTTTGGGAAATTCAGCGTTGAATTGTGTTTTCTCTCTAAAATACGAATTAAATATCCGTTCTAATTATTATAACATAATAATTACTCAACCCGGGCAGTATTTTGTAAAGAAAAATTCATCCCACGACTCCACAGATTCTGATGTCAGATGAAAAATTTTTACTTCAAAAAGGGATAGCTCAAGGTGCAATATTGTCTTCGGTGTTGTGCGACTTGTATTATTCTCATATGGAAGAGACGTGCATGTCCGAGTTCAAAAATGAAGCATTTTTGCACCGATATGTAGACGATTTTCTATTCGCAACTGTTAATGAAGCCATGGCTGAACGGTATAAATTATCAGAAATAATATACTGCGGATAAAATGAAGATTTTATTTATTCAATTGGAGAAAACTTTGATATTTGTTTCACAGATTTTTAGAGCTTGTGAACAAAGGGTTACCAGAATACAATTGTAGCTTTAACATGGCTAAAACTAGAACGAATTTACCCGGTCAGCCAAACAGGGAAAAACACATAACGTATCTGGGTTTCAATATTCATCCAAAAACTCTGGAAGTAACGCCAGAATATGCAAAAAGCGCGCGATACACGACTTTGCTGTCGAAGCCACGAAATAAAATAATTGAGTAAGCTTGAGGGAATTAAATGTTGCAAATTTGTTTGTAAATTGAATGCGTTTAAGTAGAAATGGCTGCGTTTTGCCACCGTCTAGGAATACGTTTGCTCTCAAGAATCATAAAAATGTTTTTTTTTAGAACATTCCACAAGAGACTGATGAACCTGGCTTCGCTGAAATTGGAAGGAATTATTTTAGATTGTAAAATAAATAGCGAAGAAACTATACTGGATAATATAAAACAGACGTTTATGAGGCAAGCCGAACGTTGCCTGTGGCTTTTGAAGGCACTGTTCGATGACATACCTAGTCAACTCAACGAAATCTACAGAATAATAAAACTGGCTAATCGGGAAATCGTCATACGTGTACAACGATATTTTCTTGCTAGTGAGTTATGTGATTATTGTACATCTATCATGTAGAATAATGATTTATACATAAAACTCTCCACTATTTTCTTCATTCATTTATTACCGATGACTGTGTGAGAAAAATTCATACAAATTATAAGAAAGTTGCATTAAAAAGCTCAATATTATTTCTTTATTGCAATGATTTGATTCCTGTTTCTATTTTTGGCCAGGTTTATTGAAAAAGTTTTAACTTCTAAGTTCAAAAATACGACACGGAAAAATAATTGTAACTTAGAATAGTAACAACTTCTACAATAAAATTGTTGAAGAAATCAAGAAATGAAGAATTTCGAAGGGGAAATCTTAAGCTTTTCAATGTTTTTTTTTTTTTTTTTTGTAGATAAAGACGAGATTTTCTCACAAAGTTACATAATATGATACCGAAAAATAGGCAAATAGAAAACAAAAACGTGAACTGATATTGATTACTTATGATAATATGTTTCCAGACGGATATGATTTTGAAAAACTTGAATCTCGTTTGGTCGTAATACCCTGGGCAGCATATCGACAAGTTTTTGGAAAACAGCCAATCATTCATGCCCATTTTCGAAGCTTGTTCCTTGTGAATAAAAAAACGAGTCAGCAAGCAGCAGTTGCTTGTCAAACTAAAGGCAATTGAGAGGATCTCATCACCTAATTATTAAAGCTACACAGGCAATATGATATTAATTGTAAGATGATATTGATTTATTAGTTTCAGATTTACTTGTCTAGTCCTTTTTTTTTTTACTTTGAATGTATAGATGTATCTACGTATTTATGCTATTTTTAAGAAAATCTTAATTCGTTTTCGTTTCTTTTATCTTCATCCATTATTTTAAGACTGATCAGTGTCATCCACTGACTGAATTTTTATTACATGTTCTATGTATCGTATGTGTATGCAATATACTTATGTATGTGATTCATAAGCATCCTGATTTTATGCTTCATGTCCCTTGACCTGCGTTCGTTCTCATTTATTCAACAGTTGAAATGAAAGAAAAATAATTTCATATGCATGTTTCGGATATAGGTATGTATGAGAAATAGAATCATTTTCAGTATTTGATACTAATTTTTGATGAGGTTGAAGTTCGTAACGATACAGCAACAAAATAATGGAAAAAAAATTCTTTATTTCGTGATATAAACCGTGCAAAAACACCAAATTACAGTGGATCGACTTTTCAAAGTGAGTAAAAATACACCTACCTAGTTAATTTTGCAAATCTAACAACATTTGAGTCGCGGAACAGTGAATTTATTCCGAAAATTATTTTCTTACATCAACGTTCGAACTTCAGCTACATAATTTTTTATTATTCTTTATCTGGGCAGCATTGTGAAATTCAATTATATAATCAGAACTGTAATTTTCTATTCTCCTTATGAGCATCACAAATTTGTGGCTTGATCAAATTGCAAAAATAAATTTATCGACGTCTCACGCCTTGCGTACACGTTCGAATTTGGAAGACGGCGACGTATCAAGAGGCTCGGGAGAGCCTCCCGCCAAGTATATTGAAAACAAATTTTTGTTCGTACATGCGAGCTTGCTTGACCGAGCCTCATGTACGTATGTAGATGTGAGCATATCCATAGTGACAAATGACAAACAAAAGTTGATAAATTAATTTATTAATATGTTGCATGTTTTCGTATTGAAAAAATCGTTTTTTTTTTGTTCTGTTTTGTTTTTTCGTTAAAATTTTGGAGGGCATTGAACATGGCTGACTATAATTATAGTTCATTCGTTTATTCAAACTGATTTATAAAAAGTGTAAAATTATTTCTAGATCATGCAAACATCCATATAGCATAATGTATTATCAAATATAACAATAACAACTTCAAAAAGCTAATTTTCTATTGAAACTTTCTTTTCGAAAGAACTCGAAACACATTGAGTGCCTTTTATTTGTCACCTTTGGAAAGTGTAAAAGACTAAAATGACATCTAATTGGTCAATATTTAAAAAAATGACCATTCACATGTAGTTTTCGGAGCTTTCGTTTCGGAAAGCTGACAATTAATAAAACGCACCCATAATTGATGCTTGAATATTATATATTCTAGATTATAAATGTTGGTTTTCTTTTTCTTTTTCTTTTCTTTTGAATGTGGCTGCGTTCGAACAAACAATCCGTTTACGATTTCTAAATTACATTAGCTGTCTGTCGGTGTTAATAGTTCTGATCACATGAAATCAACTAGTTTTTTACTTACATATGGCTACTTTTTAAAAAATGTACATATTCCAAAAGTATCGAACGTCTTTTGTTGGAAACTTTTGAAACACATGACGTATTTACTAGTCATTTAGATTCTGCTCTTTCAAATATTACAATATTCTATCTATGTTTATATTTATATCGATATTAATCAATAAATTTATTATAGGCACGTAAATTAATAATAATAATAATATACTTCGAATGCATAATCATATAGTGGTACATCTAAGGATTCCAACGATCAGAGCGGCAATACAAACTGAGTGCAAATTATCAATCCATATGAAACTATATAAGTGATGATAAAAATAATTATAATTAAAACTAATAAATTGTTGAGTTATTATTGTGGCCTGATTGGTCTTTGTTTGCCGTAAGGTGGAGTTGGTAGCTCGGTGAACGGTTGCTGTTGCTGCTGTCGCCTGTGCATAACTAGTAATTCTTGCTTGTACACTTCCTGCTTGTTGCTGTTGCTGCTGCTGTTGTTGTTGCTGTTGCTGCTGGTGCAGGGCCACTTATTGTCGCAAAGTCATCATATGTTGGAAGGCAGACTGTTTTTACTGAGATTGACCAGGCCCCAAACGGTCAGATCTGTGGCCACGTTGATTACCTTGTTGCTGGAACAAATGATTTATCATATATTCTCTAAAATAGTAATGCATGGTCGGATTTATAAAAATTATTTACAAATGTTACAACATTATCTCAGTGCACAGTGTATCGGGAACATACGCTATATTAGTAAATGGTATCAAAGGATTCCCACTGAGGTCAGAGACATCTCAACGAAACTTGAATTTTTTACTTGCGTGATGGCGATTAATATTAAGTAATAAGCATTTAGGTAACTTGAGAAGATAATGAAAAAAAAAAAAAAAACAAAAAAAAAACCAGGGAAGTATATCATGTGAAAACAAGTGAAAATTTAGATAAGGCATACTTCTCCACTTGCCACCTATAAAAGTATTATACCTGTCTGTGACTAATAAAAGTAGCCATTAGTCCAGGGTTATTCTTGAGTATTTGTGAGATTTGGTCTTGTTGCTCAGGCGTGTTGGGACTCCGAAGAACTTGCATTAGCTGTTGAAGGACGTCTTTGCACATCGTTGGTTGAGCAGCCGGAGGCTGCGGCTCAACCGAATTTGGAATATCTCCAGGTTGCCTAGGCATTTGACCATTGATTTCCATGATTTGTGATACCGGGTGTTGCTGTTGCTGATGTACGAACACTAATTTCAGTTACCCTGTTTCCTTGTAATAAATATTGTTTTTTTCCTCTTCTTCAGACCAACTTTTTCCTTATTCCCATTCGTATGCAGATCAGAACATTTACTTGACTACGTGAAGCAGTGTTGCCAGCCTCTCCAGATTTATATTACATCAATTCAGGGCTGTAAAATTATGGTATTTTTATGGTAAGAGAATAGGAGTACCAGCACCGTGCGAATCAATAAGAGTCATGATTGGGGCGGTCATTTTACCACCACAGTACAGTCATTTTTTTTTTAAAAGTAAAATCACTTCTCGCTATAATCAGGAGCCACGGAGAAGAATCTGAAAATAATATTACTTAATACTTTAGTGATTAGCGATGCTTCAAATTTGATGGTATTCCTACTATAAACTTGCTAGTTTTTGAAGATTGTTGATCAGAATTAGAGTTATAGTAGTGGTCAATGGCAATTGAGAGAGATTTAAAAATAATTTGGCATTTCAGTGAAAGTTTTGATCATTTTTATGTATTTTGGCACTATTGTTAAAAGCATAATAAAGATGAAAATGTTCGCGTTTGTGAAAAACCCCAAAGAACGAAACCGCAAGGTTTGTTTATTCGAACACAACAATGGAATTAACGAAATGCCGCAAATTTCAGAAGTGGAATATTCAATGTATCAGTTTACAGTATAACGTCTCAACAAAATGTGGAAGTCAAATCGTAAAAAAATAACGATTCACAGATTGAATGCTTTAGTAGGTATAATATAATATGAAGGTAAACTAGGGAATTTTTGCGACAATTCGAATCAATTATCGCTGCAGTGATTCAAATATTTGAATTCGAAGACAATCAATTATAATATTTTCGAAAAATTAAAAGACCTCAATTCGCAAATCGGTAACAAATAGGCTCTATTTCTGAATTATAATATTTTTCTATCATACATATAATTATTTAGCTTCAAGTAATGCAAAAAATACAACCCTACGTAATGACAATAAAAATGATAATGGAATAATTCAATAGCATTGTTGCCATTACCGCCATGAATTCTTTTGAGGTCTAGCCAACTTCAAGGATCTAAAAAAAAAACCAAAAAAGAAACACCAGAAATGAAACATAACCTCAAACTGTGAGATCAAAACATAACCTTGAAAGACTTGATGCGATTTTACACGAAGAATTGAATATGTTTTGAAAAGTGTACATATCAATACTTAGATAAAGAAAAATAAGTCTAACAAATCCTGGACGATGTCTTGGATACAATTTGAAAGTGGTAGAGAAAAAGATGCGGCGAGAAACGCTTTGCGAGAATCGCGGGATAAGATTTTAGAAAGGGTAAATATCGGTGGCGATTGTCATTCGCTTAATTTCAGAAGTCAATGAGACAAAATATTGGCTATCTATGTATATTTTTTGTATTTTTTAATTTTATTTTAGGCAGAAGCTGAGTATAACAAAAAACAGCTTCGGGCTGAACAAGCCAAGCTCAGAGGCGACGACAAGTGGATGCTTCCCTCCGTTGAGTCCAAAATAAATGGTGACAAAAAATCATCCAAGAAACGAAAGAAAGAAAAAAAGGAAAAAAAGTCTAAAAAGAAAAAAAAACATCGCTCCAAGTCCAGCTCGGTAAAACACCAAACTTAAAAGACGTTATTCGATACATACCTACCTTCATCTGCGTTCACTTTTCTCCAGAACACAAAACTAACAATAATAGCCAGTTTTGTTTCGATTGACGATTTCTTTGCAAAAGAAATCCTCTACATTTCCCCAAATATCCAAACTCTGTCTTGCACGAGTTGCAATTCAATGCCAACAATTTAATTATGCCAAAATGCAACAGTCAACTCAGCATTAAATGATCACCGCATTCAAGTTTACTGCAATAACATCGATAAAGAACGGCGTTATATCGATGAAGATTGATTAATTATTGAAAGCGGGAACCAGTAGCCCATTTCGTCCTGATATATTGCTGCAATCATTTTTATATTCGATGCTCTGTTGATGGTGGCGAAGATTTACTAAATGAACGTGCATCATTGTTTACTCGTGTATTGACGTCACCGTTGCAAGTCTAGCTAGAGGCATCTTCTACGGTTTTTATCAGAACTACGATAGATCCAGATGACAATTGGTCATGCAACGCTGATCAATCTCAAAATCAATCTTAATCCGCACACAGATGAATAGCACAAAGCAACATTTTTGTTGAGTAAAAACGTCTTTTAAGCCCATAACAAACCGATAAAAAGAAGTCTTGTGGTTTGAAACACTTCTCTTACAATTAGTCGAGGAGAAGCGATGCATTGGGCAGTGTATTTCGACATGCTATCGACGCTTCTCTTCATTTTTTACATTCATTAGGCCAGTATTCAATGCTTGTTATTTACCTGAAATGCTACCATCAATTGCTTCGTTGTTGGTGGCGTATTGGTCCAATTTTCATAAGGCAATCTATGCTTGTTCGATGCTACCATAAATTAGCCCAGAATTTGCATATCAGTTGTAAGCATAGTGCTGGCATTTTGCTGATATCAAATACCTAAATAAGTTGCTTGCAATAACAAGTTGTTAACAACGGTAAAATTGTCGGCATCAATTGCAATTCATTTACAGCGTTGATACATAATAAAGCCGTCATTTGGCCATCTGGGTAGCTCTTACCTCTTTCTTATATTCCTCTAAAATTCGATTCACGAGTATAAACGACATGGGATTAAGATTACAGTTGCTTCCACTTTAAATTCCTAATCTTTCGCCTCTTTTCTATGCACAACGAACTTGTCTTTGTTGTGCAAATCAAATTAATTGTTGGATCTGAGTTGTTACATCAGTTTTGCCTTCTCAAAAGGAAGTAGTTTGTGAGAACTATTATCGTTTTAACTTTATTTTTTCCAAACGAGATTAACCATCATGTCGGATTCCTATCAGACCAAATAACTCATGAGTAGTTGGAATATCAATAAGGAAGGAACTGATTTTGTCAGAATTTAAAACCCTGCTAGTAAAATGGTTGCGATTCATCTCTGAAAAATCAGAATAAAAAAATTGCAAAATTTCTTATTGTGCCAGAGTTCTGGATCGAGTGAAGAAGGAGAATGGGTAGAAAAAATAGAGCCTGTTGAAAAAAAGGAAGCTGAGTCTAAGGCTCGGATTGAACCCGTCGTTCGAGACGAGTGGATGAATCTTCCCGGTTTGTTTCCCTGTGTGAGTCGCAGCGACGAAAGAAGACTCAAAACGGAAGAGAGAGCAGAGAAGAAAGAAAAAGGGAGTATCGAACAGCTTGGAAGAAGCGAAAGAGAGCTCAATCCTTACTGGAAAAATGGAGGCACAGGATTGCCCGAAACCGAAGAAGCTAGTGGCAGCAATAACGCAAACTTAATGGACCCAAAATGGTTGATTAAAAGTTTACAAAGAGCAAAGGAACAGGCCGCCGAAGAAGGGAGAAGCCTGGAAGATGTAGCTGCTGAAAGATGGGGGGTATGACTTTGTTTATCATCAATTTTGGCTTTGAAAGGTAGAAAAATTGACTTGAATTTATACCTAAATTGACAATTCGACTCTTTATTTGTTCCACAGTCTTTGGAGAGGCTGCAATCGATGATAGCAGACGCTCAAAGCAAATCGAGGAACGTATTCGAACCGAAAAAAAGATACGAACAAGACAGAGGAAGAAAATCTGCCCAGAGTAGCGACGATAGGTACGATCGAAGAGGCAGAAATCGAAGCCGAAGCAAAGACAGGAGTGAATCTGATAGAGAAAGACGCAAATCAAGATCTAGAAGCAAAGATCGAGAGAGATTCGATGATCGAGATAGAAGTTCTGGCGCAAGGGAACAAAACGCTCATCGTAGAAGACGGAGATCGCGAAGCAGGGAGGAAAACGATCACCGAAAGGAGTCTGAGTTTAGACAGCGTAAATTGGGGTTCAAAAAACCTGACCAAGAGTCAGATTACTCGAGCGTAGCAGGCACGAGTAAATCCGGGTCTTATTCTGGCTCAAAAAACTGGAGGAAACCAGAAGCCGTGAAGAAGGAAACTGAGCAACGGATTGTGAAGCCTGAAAGCAAACCAATAATGTCTGATAGCGACGAGAGTTCTGATGTAGAATCGAAGAAGATGGAACAGGAAGACGAGATCATCATGACCGAGGCAGAGATGAATCAACTGGGAGCGAAAATTGTCAAGTGTGAAATAATGGGCGACGATGTTAGTTCGTTAATTCATTCCTCTATATTTCAGTGACGTTCATAAATAAGTTCCAGCTCACATGTTTCAAAGATTATCACGAAATTGAGGATGAGATTCTAAAAATGATTAGCAAAAAGCTTCGAACAGCCCGTTTTCTCCACATTGAAAGATGCTTTTTTTACAAGAGGTTGAAAAACTTCTTGTTCTGCTTTGAAATTTGCAAAGTGAGCTTGGAACTATGGAACAGAACTTAACGTTATATAAACTTTTAAAGCTTTCGGTTTTTGTCTTCTTTCTTACTGTGCGTTATTCTCAATTCCAGGATACGGCGCAAGAGTTGAGAGCGAAGTTAGAAAAAGCTAGAGAAGCTCGTAAAAATGCTCCAGCAAAACCAGCCCTGGATCGCGAAGAAGCTGTAATATTGACGAAGACCGATGCGAGAGGTAAAGGCCCAACGTAGTTTATAACTCAATAATAAATTCCTAAAGAAATAAATCATAGACTCAAAAAATAATTCTCTACTTTTGTCTCTCGCCAGGTATGACAAGACCCGTAGAGCCCAGAAGCGAATACGAAGAAGCTAAAGGTGGAAGAAACAAGAAAAAGAAGATCGACACTCACGAGGCTGGTCAAAGAGTCAGATACTTTGCCGATGACGACAAATATTCTATCAAAGACATGGTAAGACCCGATTAAATCTGATTTGATATCGAATAAAAGTATTAATGACAACTCTCGATCAGTTTCAGCAAGAAAAAGGACGTTCTACGAATGAAGACGATGCGATGTTTACAAAGATTGCTTCGAAGGTAAACCCAATCCGAGGAGTACACGAGTAATAAATAAATGGAGAAAAAATCAATGGATTATAATGATTGAATTATTTTTCCAGAATATGGACATGGACGAAATGTTCGAAGACAAAGTACGATTTAAAGAAAGAGACGCTAAACAAGATGAGCGAGATCGTTTACAGGCGATAAAACAACACGAGAAAATGACTAAGAGTCTAGACAACTGCAAGTGGTGTATAGATTCTAAACAAATGCTTAAGCATATGATCGTGGCGATGGGATCCAAGGTGTATTTGAGCCTACCGTCTCATGGATCGCTCACTACTGGGCATTGCATTTTAGCTCCGATACATCACGTCATGTGCCAAACACAAGTAGACGAAGATATTTGGGAAGAGTTACAGGTAATGAATAGATATTTTTTATCGATGCCAAATAAGCTTGTTGTTTATCGATTGGAATAATTATTGAGAGAAAAACAAAGAGATTTTCTACAAGGTTCTCAAAAAAAAACGTGGATTTCGTATCTAAAACATGAATTTTGATACCGATAAACCTGTTTTTTCAGACTTTCAGAAAAGCTTTGACTAAAATGTTCCTGGAGCAAGACGAGGACGTTGTATTTTTCGAAACTTCTATGGTTCATAGGAAATTTCCTCATATGCAATTGGAGTGCGTACCGATGCCGAAAGAAATTGGGGATATGGCGCCGATATACTTCAAGGCATGTGAATTTCCTTCAATTTTTAAAACCCTTATTCACAAGTACAAAAAAAAGAAAATGATCCTAACTTTCTTATCTTTATAGAAAGCTTTACTAGAATGTGAGACGGAATGGTCAACGAATAAAAAAGTAATCGATCTGAGCACGAAAAACGTTAGACGATCCATACCAAAAGGCTTGCCTTATTTCGCAGTCGACTTTGGTATGCAGGGAGGTTTCGCCCACGTTATCGAAGACGAAGAGATGTTCCCAAAGAACTTTGCACAGGTAAAAAATTGTAGTTTCGTTTACTGTAATGACTCATTATTGACTAATTGAATTAATTGTTCTGTTTTTAGGAAATCATCGGAGGTATGTTGGATCTGGATCGAAATTCGTGGCGAAAACCAAAGCGAGAGAACTTCGAACAGCAAAGAACAAAAGTTATGGAGTTTGCAAAAATGTGGAAAAAGCACGACTTCACCATCGATAATGATTCGGATTGATTTCAATCTCAAGAATCATTAATTTGATGTGAAAAATCCAACTACTACGATCATATCATTGACTTTGTTCTTTCTTTACCACAGAATATTCATATTTGTGTAAATTAACGCCAACTCGACTGTAAATAAATAACGTTTTTTCATCATTCCGAAGTTTTATTGAATTCAAAAATGTGTTTATATCATGAAACACACACATGAAGCACTGCAGTTTATTTTTTATATTGAAACTATCAAACATTTTCACAACAAAACTAGATTACTTTCCCTTCCGATGTTCTAGTCGTGGTCTTCCTTTCTTTGCTGCTGGTTTGTCTTTTCCTTTGTTCAACAACGGATGAGTTTCTGAAAATTATAGGACCCTTTGCTCACATATAGACAGAAAAAAAAAAGAGTATAAAATAAATAAAATACTAAGAAGCTAACAAATCAATTATAGAATACAAATAAAATAGAGTTTTATCTTCGAAAACAAACCGTCGGTTGGTGCTCCCTGTAAATTGATGTCATGAGATCGGTGTTTTTTAATCGGTGGTTCTTGAGGAGCCGATTGAGTGTCTTCAGACTCTTCGACGTCAGGTGATATTGGTAAAAACTGGAGTGACCCGATGTTTTCAGTTTCTTCATCGGAGCTGCAAAAAGCAGCTACCCTGTCTATGGCCGCAACGTCGACTTCAATTTCCTCGTCTTGCGCTTCTTCCCCTTGGACGACAGACTTGTCTTCGTCGCTAAGATCAAATTCACTCTCTCTTTCTTCGTACTCAACGTTTTCATCCAATTCTTTAAAGTCCGGAGCAAATGCTGACCAGTTTTCAACCTGGTTTTGAGCCCATATCGATACCACCCCTGACGATATAGAGGCAATTATTGGTCTCACTGGATGCCACTGGCAAAAGAAATACATCGATCATATGAAAATGTTAATCAAAGTGTTTCGTTCATCTCGATTCCTCATATTTACACAATTATCGAAGACATAGAGTTGAGATTATTGTTACCACAACGTCCAGTAGAAGTTCGCCTTTAGTTCCATGCAAGATTTTCACTAAATTCCCGATGCTTTTCTCCCAGACATAAAGCGCGTGCTGTCTGGCTGATCCGGCGCAAACATATTCTCCGTCTCCCGAAAAGCAGCATTTTTTCCACATGGTTTTGTTCACTAAATCCTGAAGTTTTTGGATCGGTTCTGGCTCTCCGTCTTTTCCACATGCCAGAACTTCGGTACTGTCGTAAACCCTGATTACTCTGTCCGAAGTATTGACCAGATAACACGCGCCTCGTCTTGCAAATTCGATACTTTTTACCGCCGTGTTACTTGCAGTGCCTTGAGATATTTTGTATGAGGCTTTTACGGCCAGGGTTTCTGCGTTTAGGACCAAAATTCTCCCTCTAGCATTACCAGTGAATACGTAATCTCCCCTTCGATCAAATGATGCCACTATATTCAAATCACTCTGAAAATTATCGGTATTTACTAAAATTGCCTAATTTTTTCATGGTTTTGAAATAATATGAATAATAGTCTTTGAAAAATTATTACACTGTAAGTTTATCTTGATATCGAGTAGCTAATTGATAGATCTGGGCTTCTAGGAGACCAGTTGGTTAAAAACAGTGATAAAAGTGACTCAAAAACGATCAATTTCAAACAAAATTTGCAAACGCATAGTTCAGTTACATATTGATTTATACTGTGTCTATCCAGCAACATTAGTACATCGATTAAATTTTAGTCAGGGTGTCCAGTCATCATGGATTAATTCTGAAATCATGGAATTCTCAAGGAACTCGAAGCTCTATGGAAAAATTCTTGGAATCTCAGGGAATTTCATGATATATCTGGAATTTTTTTCAAATCGACCTTAATTTTTCGAAAATCTAGTGGGATTTCAAAATATGTCTGCAAAGTCGAATGCCTTTGGCTTTAGGAGGCTATTTTATTCTTAATTTTGCAATCCTTGTAATTTCTCGATCCATTAACAACTAATTTTGTCGTCGGAACTGAATCAAAATTGTTGTGTTTCACATTTCTTCAAATCTTGAAAATTGATTACGATATTTGTATTGGATCATAATAATTCCAATAATTTTTAGAATCGGAACAATTTTGTACTCGAATTTTACTTTGGCGGATAACAATTTTTTTCTGGCAAACCTGTAATTCTCAGTAAATTTGAAATAGACAAATAAATGAACACTCTTGAGAGATTTCCAATAGAATTGGAATCTAAGAGAAAGTTCTTTGTATTGATATTTTGGTCAACAGCTTTGAAAAGCTTGGGCTGATTGAACCACAAAACATATTTTAGATTAAAATCTGAGAATTCTCTGAGTTTCCGCTACTTACGTTTTTTCTCAGTTTCAGAAACAAAAAGTACAGAAGTATCTTTGCTTTGTTGCAAAGTAGATGATTATTTGGAACCATACGAGTTAGTTGAATGAGATTTAAGATTCTACCGAAGCAAATGAATAAAAGTGAGAAAAATCTATCAATCTCCTAGGAGCCCTGCGATCGGAAACGAAGAAAGTCGTCTCACACTAAGGAATAAATTTCGTCAAATTTCAATGTTTTTTCAATACATCAGAAGTCATAACTAATACGTGTTAGAAGAAGTATAAACATACATCTTCGTCGAGAGGTATGACTCTGTGAGTTCCGTCAATCTCCACCATGACAGCGGCGTGCCGCATGGGACAGACCAAAAATTTGTTTGCATTTCTCGGGTGGAATTGGACCTTTAATATAGGCGATGGAAACCTGTATTTCTGGTCGCATTCCCCGGACAAAACATCCCAAATGCAAACATTGTTGTCCGTCGAAGCGCTCAACAGCTTATGCCCGTTTCTTGACCAACTGTGATCAAAAGTACATGAAAAAATGTGGTGATAGTAGCCCATACAGGGCTGGTGACTGCAGAGACCTCCACAAAACGTCAGAAAAGTGACTGTTTTGCTTAGAAAAAGTATCCAAAAATAGAAATCCAAAGTCAGTATTATTTTTATTTGTAGAGCATTCTTTGCATTGAAGAAATACGTTTTCCTCGATGTTCTACTTTGCCATCTAATCCTCGATTTGAATATTATATTATGCTTGTGCTACATTTCGAGCGACTACTTCCATGCCTTTAGTGATCTACAATCTTTAAAATCACTTGGCGTTATCAATGGAACCCTCGTTCTGAACTTTTAGGTCTTGTTGTTGAACTAAATTTGAAAATTGATGCATTTTCAATATGGCGTATGCAAAAAATCAGGTTTTTGTACGTTGACAACTTTTTTGAATGACTATTTTTTTACAGTGGCCATATTTTCATAGAAATTTCAAGAGACTCTATCAAATTGCATCTAACAACATGAGTTATCGACAATAGTACCAGAGATTCAACTTGCTGGGTCTGTTGTTTGACCCTGTGTGTAGTTTTGCGATGAATTTCAAAATGTGCAAAAGACGGGTTGAGCAATAGGCAATGAGCAATGACGAGGAAACTTAAGGGGACCAGTATGTTGCAGTTTGAAAAATTCAACAATGTCCGAAATCAATTAATTTCTTTACCAAAATTCATTCCATCTGATTATAATCGTCTCATCTTATATCGCCCACTGCACAAATTCAGGCACAATGGTGCTCTGATTCGATTCCTTTAGATTCAGACTTGTTCGGAATGTGAATTGTCATAAAATGAACAACGGAAATTGAGAAATTTCAATTTCAGGCCGATAAATTGATAATTCGCAAATAAGTGAGAATGAAAGGTTCAATTTGTGAAAACTTGACAATATGTTCTCTGAAAATTTAGATAAGCCGTTATTCCCCTCGTTCCTGCCTTCTATTCATGACGGTCCGTATTCCGAACAGTTTTCAACCTAGAGCAGTTGAATCGGATCAACTGTGTGCCTAAATTCGTGCAGCTGGTGTTTTAGGACGGGCTGATTTATTATAATGATGAAAATTGAGCTGCGGTAAAGAAATAAATTGATCTCTGACGATGTTCGATTTTCAAATCACAACATACTCGCCTCTGGAATTACATGAGTAATACTGAAGTATGAATTGAAAAAAAACTGAATTGCAAAACATAAAACTAGCCAAATTTGAAATTCTCAAGTAATCATGCAAATATGATTACAAAATTCATTGATTTTAATGAAAATAGAGACCAGCTTGTGACAATGAGTGACAATTAGTGAAAAACATGACTAGTCACCAGCCCTGATGATAGATTGGTAAAAGTCTATCTAGACAAAACGGTTGAAATATGAAAACAGTTGAATTATGTAGAATATTCGAAATTTGAAATTTTCCTGCCTTATGGAGCAGACGGGATGGACATGGGCGCTGATTATCTTGGCAATACCGCGGGTTAGGAAATCCCAAATGACGATTCGGCCGTCGTTGCATCCGACGGCTAGTAGGGTTCCTCTTTTGTTAAATGCGCAAGTAACGGCGAGAGAAATGCAGTCTAAAGTCCCGTCGAATTCCTGAAGAGTTAATAACAATTGTTGGATTATGTAGATTTAGCCAAGGATAGTATAGTTAAATATACTATCCTTGGCGTTGAGCGATAGAGATTTTTAGGTTAGGTTGCCGTAAACGTTTGCCAGAATTCACCTACCTCGGGGTAATTCTGTCCAAATGACTCTGAAAAATATAAAGATCTATGAGAATTTGGCCGCACGACGATATGGCGGTGAGATTCTTACCCAAAAGCTCCAAATTCATTTTTGGTTGAACGATTTCACTATGAAAGTTCGTTTGAAAGGTGAACGCGCGTCTGTGGTGATGAGACGCAAACAATTAACAAGTCCGTCGGCGGAGCTGTCAGATGTCAGATTTCCCGCGCGTTTTATAAGGGAAGACACGCTGATCACCTAGCAAAACGCGGCGAGCCCAAACGCCTACACCTGCAGTTGATAGCGATCAATAAAGGATCAATATGAAACTTTGAGAAATAATGCATCATACAGGCAGAATGTGCAGCGACTTTTTAGTTTTCCAATTTTTTGAAAAAAATGTTTACGTAGTTAAACAAAAAAAAAATGTCAAGTCTTCCATCTTGAAATTACATAATTCAGCCCATAAACCATGATTGAAGATATTATTTGACCCAAAGAACCCATTTCTGAATTGTTAATACCCAAGTAGTCTGCCAAAAATAGTGCAGAATAAAAGGTATCATCAAAATAATACTCATCTTAAATCATAAGAAAAATACGGGCTCTCCCACTCTGAAATTTACACAGCACTGAGAGGATACATATCTACGTCGGTGATTTTTTTTTAGATTAAAAAGAATGCATTTTTCCGCAATCTCTAATTGTTTCCAAAAATGGAAAAAAATGTGTGTTCAGCCATTGAAAATCCCGATGCACTTATTTTTTCTGAAAACTATATTCTTTTGCAAATAAAATGAGCCCAAGCCGATTTCCCTATACGACCAACGTAGCCAGAGTTATGATTTTCTGGGGAAAAAATGCGTGAAAACGACAAGGTTTGATGACTTCCAAAAAATCGGGAATTTCGAAAAAATCTCTGGCAGATATTTTTTTTTCATCGTCAACTACTTTTCTGTTTCTTGGTGTCAAGATCAGAAAAAGCCTTGCCTTCAAAAGCCTTCAGAAGCCTTGATCACTTGATATGAAATTGCCCATGTATGGAAATTACTTTCGATTTTGAAATTTTTGTAGTATGATGTTGTTACCGACCCAAAGGGGCCTTGGAACTTTTTCCAGATCCTTTTAGCCATCACTGAAATTTGAAAGAAAATCGAAAATCCAATTCTCATTGTATTTTTCATCGCCATTAATTTTGTTTCCTTTCACTTTTCCGGCCAAACCAGCTGGTCGATCTCGCTGGGACATGGCAATTTTTCGTCGTCAGCACACAAGCTATAATCCTGTAAAGTTTCAAATTTTTCGGTTCAGCCGTTTACCAGAACACTGGGTAGAATTGTATTTGTGACCGACCAACGGACAGACAGACCAACGTATGTTCAAAATCATGTGTGACATCAACTAGTGGTTCCAGAAATCGAAATTTTTTTAAATGGGCGAAGTTGTTTTAGACACGGAACCGATACTTCACTAGCTATCACTTACGTGATAAAAAATAACTAACCCGTTTTGGCCAAAAAGCTCATCGCTTTTTTGCGTGAGGCACGATCGCCTATTGTTTTTTTTTTTTACCTATGAAAGAACCAGCAATTGGATCTCCGAAGTCGCGTTCGCGAGATAAAAAATCGCATCCACCGCCAGCATGTAGGCAACCGAATAAACAGCAAGCAGTGGTGCTCCATCTTGTCGATTAAAGTGTTCGATTGCTGGGACTTAACACTGCGGAATTTACGGCGACCAAACAGCAGCTTATCGTGAATGAATGATAACTGGCCATTTCCATCACTTATCTTCATTGTTGTGTTTGGCGAAAATTCCATATCATAGGTGTTTTCGTTCGGGATTCGTAAACTTCCAAGCGTTACGTTCATAGACATATAAGAATAGACTGCGTGAGCGAGTCGAATAGCCGGTACAGGAATAAAAAGAGACAGCTGCATATGGGTCCCTCTCTGTCATTGTCTAAACGCGCATGCGCGGCTCACGCGGCAGAAGCAGGGTTGGTTTGGGTCTGCTACGTGCTATGCTATTTATTTTTACGTTGGATAATTGTTTGTGACAAACGATATTTATGATCGGTTTTCGTTTTATCATGCCTACATTGAACGATTTTAGAAAATTGTGAGTAGTAATGCACGTTGCATAGTGTGGTTATGGATGAATATGCTAGCACGCATGCGCGATTAGATAATGACAGAGGGGGCCCTATATGCAGCGTTCTCTTTCTATTCCGCTATCGCAGCCGCTAGAGTTCCTAGAATACAGAGTTGAGTCAATCGCCGCCATTCTGTACCGACGTAAAATTGCGGGAAGTTTCAAACTGATGTAAGGAAACATGAAAGCAGAAGGTCGTGTGTCAGATATGTATACATATACGACCTGTATGCCTTTGTTTTTATTTTTTAATGCAAACCTAAAGGCTGCGGAAGGCCTTATTCACCAAGAGACGATATTTTGCTTTCGGGTTGTTCGAATTTTTAATTCGGAAGTATCTGTCTAGAAGACTTTCCATCACTATTAAGGCAAATGACGAAATAAATAAAGAGTCTACGACCCTATGTCACCGAAATTGCTTTCTGGGTTCTTGCGACCTTATGCCATTAGACACGCGATATGTTTATCCGATATTATTACAGTTTGCAAACGTTATCAGCAGAATAATATTGAATGTCCATGCAATTTATTCAGTCATTCTGTAACTGGTCATTGTAAGAAACTCTGTACACCCCGGGTTAACCAGTAAACATAGTTTATTGTACAAAATAAATTGATTCGTCAAACAGTAGACAATATGCCAATATAGGCGGATAACTGAATATAATTAAAGGAACTGCCGAATGCCAAGATGTGGTCCGTGTCTTGGCTGAATTAGAAGTGACGCCTTCACGCCCCGGAATGCACTGCTAGTTCTAGCAATGCGTCTGTATGAACAGAGTCCTGGTTTACGTCATAGTCAGGTCCCTGGGTTCGGGCCTGGGGCCCGTTGTATATCCTAGGGTATGGCGCCGTGGTGTCAAGTGCGCCTAAGTATCGGGCTTCGCCTAAATGCTATATGCCGACGCACGGTCAATCCGAACCCGCGAACCTAGAATACAAAGGACCGTCGCCGGCCATAAACCTTTTTGGAATTTCTCCACTTTCTAGAAGCACATTTGGCGACCAAATGTGCGCGGCTAAAACTCGAAATTTCCCAGCTATTGTTTCCCAAAACTCTCCTCGTCCGACTTAAAAACTATCTACCTACATACCTCTTCCTAGAAAATCTATGTACGATTCCCGCTCCCAAAAAGTACGTCACTTCCGCCACATACCTCGACCAATAGCCAAAATCCACCAATCCTAATTTTCGACCAATCCCAATTTTTGACCAATAGAAAAACTTTTCCAACCCCCCAATTTTCCAAAGATCCTCCAAACTTCCTCTCCACTTTTTCTCCAGAAGATCAGTCTACACTAGCTCATTCTTCAAATCGACACCTATCCAACGACAAAACAAACTAATCGTCAAATCTAGGTCTATATCAAATCGTCAAATCAACAACGTCTAAACAAATAACTATCAAATCAATTTATCGTCTAATCTAACATAAATCTATCCATCACTAAAAATATCACTTGTAATCTCGTCAATTAATATTCGATCTCATTCTGTAAATAATACATATTCATTCGTTATCTGAATTCGTCTATATGATTTTTTTTTCACCAAAACTACCTGCACTACATCTAAAGTATAGTGTGGGACACCACAATGTGTAAACCTTTAATATTTTGAAAAAAATACATCACCACTTATTCTTGTGAAATAAATTTTGACCTTATAAATCCCTCTCTTCTGACGGCAATGAAATCGCAGAAGCTGCTCGATTTAAATCGTCTCACCATACTTCCCGTCTAACCACATACCTCTTCCGGGTACAGCCAGTAAATCTTCAACAATAAGCAGTTTCATTTATTATTTCTGTACATTTACAGAAACGAACATGATATCGTCAAATTATGACTAATTCAGAACCACATTTCTTAGCTTATCCTCACCGCTACTTCCGGTGACCACTGGGTTTATCCTGTTACAGATACCACAACCGAGAAGTAACAGCTATTTCAATAATTCTATGCTCGTTGTACTGCCTATATTTTTTGCAGATGTATATTATCGAAGATTCGCTTTGAATGTTTCAATGTGAACCACGGACTTCTACTCCTGGAAAATCCGCAGAAAATACTCGTTAGCTCGTCATTTTTATTTTATTGAATATGATTCCAGTTATTCGAAAAGTCCTCTGTAAAACCGAATAATGCACGTACAACGTGTACATAATGAATTCACAGTAGAAAACCACCAGTAAACGACAGTATTGTTATATGTATTTGGAGTTTTTATTTCTATTTCACCCTTTATTTTAGATTAACTTCACACACAGGTCTAGTAGCCCGTTAAAATCAAAAGACTAGTAATACCATCAAATGTTAATTAATAATTGAATTCAATGACTACGAATACTCTTGTTTTATACACAGTCTCGTTTCAGGACGTTAAAGTGAACACAAGTGCTTTGAATAAACACTCATTTTGTGTTGATCAATATATTTGCGTCTCTAGATCATTTTATTTCCCTCGGGAATCCGCCCTTTATAACGCTAAACACGCTTGCGTTTCAGTATATTGTGTGGCCAGTGCGTGAAGCAGGCGATTTCCGCTGACTGTGAAGTCTGCAGCACGAGTCGACGACACATGTGCATTTGTGCGAGTTCGAGTGTAGTTGGTGGCACCCAAAGGTGGCACCAGCCGAACTCGAAAGGGAGTGCCGCAAAAACACGAGAACTCGTGCGAATGCGGTATGTGCCGAGGCGAGTTCTATAATCACACGAGGCAGATATCGCCTTTACGCATGTGCCGCACACACTATTTTTTGTAATAAATGCGTAGGAAAGTGTAATTTGAGAGGCAAACCAATGCAGCATATATCTATACTTCCTATCGCCAAGGATCTTGCGAACGCTGACTTTTGATAGAACATTTTGCGTGACGGCGGAGTCCAGGGGCGAAGCCCCTAGTAAGAGGATCTCCCCCCCCCCCCCCCCCCCCCCCCCCCCGACACCAAACAAAACCTCAAATCTCATTGATTGGAAAACTTTTTTCCATCACTCTCATCACAAAATCGCAACTTCACCGCGATTTCGCGGCTTCCGTGATGAAAAATACTGACCGTTGCTCATACGTGAAGGCTTTTTGGCAACCCTCGTGCCGTAAACGTCTCCTATCGCCAAAAAGCCTTTCCATAGTCGTGCTGGAATGTACTTTTATATATAACTAGCTGTAAATGTATTCCTGCAACAATAAGATGGGTTGAAAAGATGTGTGTATAATATTTATATTAGAATTGAGCTTTTTGAATACAAGTAACAAATCAGTATGCGTCGTACATAAGTAATAAGTGAAATATACATCAAGAAAAGACGGAAGTAATGATAATAATAGTTTTATAATAGCAATAATTTCTTTCGATAGGAATGGCAAATCTAATCGCATCACACAATAATAATTGAATGAATAAAATCCATAATATCCATATATTATATCTATATACCTATAGAGAATTTTCAAAATCTGGAAAAAAAATCGATAAAATTTATGAGACTGTAGTAGAATAGTAGACTAAACGAAATAACGAAAGTATAGTACCAGAAATTATCGAATTACAGAAATAATTACAAATAGTCGGCGAAATAACGAAATGATAATAATAATCATCATGCGTACGCATTCATCGATCGATGAGAATATCAGAATTGGGATTTTCTGGACATCCGAACATCCGAACATCCGTTTTCGTACTTTACTGTTTTGTATATATGTACATGATTATTGAAAGGTGATTTTAAGCTCATAAAAACCAAGAGTTATGGGAGTCAATTACCACGGAGAGTCTCCATTGGGAAAGAGTTGAAAAATGAGAACAAAGATAGCGTTTCCTGTCCTATGGAATGTAGTAGGTACATACCTATATTATTAATTGTAGTAGAGGAGAGTCATGGGGCACAACGGACATCCTCGAAACGATTTTTTTTCGGCGGGTGTCCTCCTGATTTAGTTCGGGGTCTGTTGTGCCCCGATTCAACCAATTTTCTTCTAGAGTTACTCAAATATGTTGGCTACATGGTTTTGTTACCGAGCTACGACACAGCTGACATGTGCATTGGAAGGAAGTCTTGAACATCTTAGCAATTTCGTCACCCTTTCCTGTGAAACTCCATCCAGCCTGGAAAATGATGCGGTCATGTTTGTTGATACACCGAGGCCAGCCTCCGGTGACGATTCGTTGCGGTGGATGACTGATAATGAGCCCCACCACCAAAACTCGTGTCAGGAATAAAAGACTGCCGCGCAAAGTCGATCATTTAGTTGATTTAGTTCGTGTTCCGAGTTGACTGAGCTCAACTATCGGAAAACATTGAAATTCACCAAAGTTCACCGACCGCTTGTAAACTCTTGTGGAACGAGCTTTGACAGGGTAAGCAATTTCGGAAAATTGACAACAGGATTGAACAATGTGGCGTTATATATTACGGCCCAACGCTTCAGTCGAAATACGAGATAATTGAAATGGTGGTGAAAAATTACACACTACTTTGTTCACTTTGCCAAACGCTCCTCAGATATGAGTTTTGAGCAAAATCGTTGCAACCGTTAGAGCGTTGGACGATGAATTGTTCAGACAAGTTCTCCTGGATTCTACCGATCTCGAGCTGGAAATCTACATAACATATCATATTTCGACATCCGGTACGCAGGTCATTGAAAAAACAGCGTAGAGTTCTTCTGAATATACACGTTAATGGACCGCGCGGCTCAATTCGCAGCCGTAGAATGCCTCTAGTCCATAGTCATCGAAAGGTAAGCATATGCGAATGCTATTTCTTGCTTTCTTCAACAAATGAATATTCGACGTCGAATTTAGGAAAACCCACATCAAAGAGCAGTGGCAAATTCATCTTTTGTCCCATGTATATCCTGATTTTATAACGGTCTTTGATTTTCCTGATTCAAATTTTGGGCTTCTGAATTCATTCCCGAGTCGCTTTCCATAAGTCAGGATATAAGATGTACGTACACCTGCTTGGTATCACTTATCCAAAGCCGAAATTCAATTACGAGTATGGAGAATGAATAGGAGTCGAACTCATACGTTTGCAAAAATTTCAGTGCTGCATAGATTGGACTTTCTGTCTGTATTCAGTGTGACGGTTACGTTTCTTTTAAAGCGTAAATCGTCGGATGTGAATTGCATGAAAATTCAGGCCCGCGAAATTCAACCGGAGTTTCTTGATAAGTCAACTTAATTTCTACTCATAATTAGGTAGTGTCCGTATAACACCCATGTACAAGCACATGTAATATATAATATATGAGGTGTTCCGCGTGAAAACGAGAGCGATCTGACCTTGTGGTGTTCGATTTGGATATACAATTTTTTTTACACTCCTCATTCTGTGCTAAAACCATACCCCATGAGCGTTTTCCAATAGCACCTATCTATTCCGATCAATCAATTTACGAAAATTTCAAAATTTTCAATTTCACCAATTTTCGCATTTCTTTTATCCAAAACGTCGCGCTTTGGGGTGAAATTGAATGGACCGAAAATGTTCACTTTGAATTGAACTTTCTAAAAAAAAATCTTTTTGAATTCCCGTCACTAACGATCATCGGAAATATTCGAGTTTAAACTCTAAATTTGAGATTTCCAAAATACACTAGTTTTTATTTTGATTTTTGTTTTGTTTTGAAAAAAAGTAGACAAAAACACAAAACTTTTAAGCCCTCAACCGAGTTGCGGCGGATTTTCCTTGTATTTTTTTCGTGATTCTGAAGGTCGTATTAGTGACAAAAAATTCAATTTTCGAATTATTTTTTTTCAAAGCGGTCCACTTTTTTCACAAAGAGTCGCTTAATCGTTTTTCTCCTTTTTTTTTATCGAAATTGAAGAAAAATGTTGATAAAAAAATAAGTTTTAAAATAAATATGAAATTATTTTCAAAATAATTCGAAAATTGAAGTTTTTGTCACTAATACGACCTTCAGAGTCCCGAAAAAAATAGCAGGGAAATCCGCCCCAACTTGGTTGAGGGCTTAAAAGTTTTATGTTTGTGTCTACTTTTTTTCAAAACAAAAAAAAATAAAAATCAAAACTGGCGTATTTTGGAAATCTCAAATTTAGTGTTTAAACTCGAATATTTTCGATGATTGTCAGTAACGGGAGTTCAAATAGTATATTGTGCACCTAGGGCGTAACGTGGGTCTTTTTAGACCGAGTGTGGAGTTTGCAGTACGAGTCGGAGGCGAGCTAGCACGAGTCGAAGGCGAGCTAGCACAAGCCGAAGGCGAGTGCAGCAGCGAGCCGAAGACGAGTGTGTCTGCGAGCCGAAGACGAGTACTGCAACCACACGAGGTGAAAAAGCCCACTTAGCCCTTGGTGCACACCATATTTTTTGTAACGCATTTAACAGGAAAAGGGAGCTAGTACATAGGAGAAGAAAGTATAGATATGACAAGAATGACAAGAATGAAAGAAAGAAAAAATAATCCATTTTTGCCCGCTTATTGCAAAGCATACAAAAAAAGGTTACTTTAGGTTCGCTTAATAGGTCAAAAAAACGCAGAAATCGTGCATGTGTTACAAAAAAGATTTTTTTCAGAAAGTTCAATTCAAAGTGAACATTTTCGGTCTAATCAATTTCACTCCAAAGCACGACGTTTCGGATAAAAAAGAATGCAAACATTAGTAAAATTGAAAATGTTGATATTTTCGTAAATCGATTGATCGAAATAGATAGGTGCTATCGAAAAACGCTTATGGGGTATGGTTTTAGCACGAAATGAGAAGTGTAAAAAAAATTTTTAATCGAAATCGAAAACCACAAAGTCAGATCGCTCTCGTTTTCACATGGAACACCTCATATATACTTTGTGATGTTGTGTGCACGTATGTGTGTGTATGCGTGGAATATAATCACTCACGCACTTGCAATAAGTGCACCGAAAAAAAATACAGTTATCTTCACTATGCAAAAAGTTCTCTCAGGGTATAAGGATATTTTATAGTCAGGATAACTGCATTTTTAGTCTTCGATATTAACATCGTATAAGAAACTATAATTTTGGTTTAATTCAACTATAAAATAGTCTTATCCCCTTTGTACCCGATCTTTTTTCTCAGTGTGCGTGTAGTATGTACTTGTGTGGTGTAGTGTGTGTGTGCGCGTGTGTGTGGCTAATCACAAACTGCCATTGTTTTATTAACAGTATTAGACACTGGTATTAGACCTCGTGTGAGACAGTCGGCTTATCAGGAAGTTGGAAATTCAAGATGAAAGGAATTTCTATTGATATGCAAACGAACAAGGATTTATTGGAAATTGCGATACGTTTGACAATATGATAGTTCCGTATGAAGTGCCAGACTGCCTGCTTGTCTCCGGTGCCTTGGTCTTTTCATAGTAGAGTCCGGGTAGTGGAGGCGTCGCCTACATCGATGAGTCTTTATACCTACATTGATTTTTATAAATATTCATGATGAGTTATCATCTCGACTCGTACGTACATTCGTGATTCTTTTTCCGTCCTCGGGGAGTGATCCCCGTGCTAATTGCATGCTTGCCTATAGTGAGATAACGAGTATCAAAATCCAAAGAAAAGGTCTTCATGGATAGCTTCGTCCTGTGGACAAGTGCAAGTGCAGGCGTCGATTACCGCTTGTCCCGGATTGTTCAACGCTTTTGGGAATAATTGCATTATTTTCAAAAGAACTTCGTAGAATGATCTATCGCGCTGTATACGTGGCGCGCAATGACGAAATTTGAATCGCACCGTTTATGCTGTATCGTTCGAAATCGGACCGTCTCACCAGATCGACAATAAAATTTCCTCGTTTTCGAGCTGTGACTCTGATCATGGCTAGGGTTATTCAACACCTCCACCGACGATTCAACTGAAGATATTCGTTACCTGGGTTTGTCCCAAACTTTTGAATTTCATGCATAAACGGTTTTATAAAACGTGATAATCAAAATAATGGTAATATTCGATGAGAATGAATCTTGAGTATAAAGTACAGCTAGGTAACACGCGATAAAAATTTGACTGTAGAACGATAAGATCTGTCCGATTCTGAGGTTCCATCGCATAGTTTCGCCGATCACCCTTTGAGTTCAAAAACATTCTCAAAATAAATTATTCCCTGGAGCCAGTGCAGAATGCAGGTTTTTCATCACGGAGGAAGTATTAAACAACGAAAAAAATCTCTTATGATCTTTGTAATGCTCGACTGCCGCAAACATCCGGTCTGAGCGACTTTCTAGTGAGGGTCACCTCAGAGGGATGATCCGCGACGCCGGTTACACTGGCCCCGATCTTATAGAGAAAATTTTCTTTTATGGAGCAGATCAAGACAGCTCGTGTCAGAATCTAACCCCAGGAATGGGCGCCACTAAGAGAATTTCCGCAGCTCTTAGACTGCTATCCGGCTAGCTTTACGCCGAAAGATTGAAACTGAAACGAAGTAAAACAAAACGCACAGGGTGCAGGTCCTTGCTGCGTACTGGACCCTCACAGTCCCGAATGCAAACTCTTGGATAAAATGTGAATATTCCGACGTGCCTGGGCTTCCTAGGTAGAAAGGATATAGATAGGATACTGAGTCAATGTGAAGCCATCTTTATCTTTACTAATAATAACAGATTTAAGTTTTATTGAAGCTGATTGACTTAATCGGCGATGAAATTAGATTGACACCTCTCTTGGAGATTCTATACAATCGACAGTTTAAATTTTAGCTTGTCAACAAGAAACGTTTTGATTATGACTCGAATATACAAATTTCGTACGATTAAATTTCGATGTTGCGCTGAGACGTTGGACATTCAATTTAGGACATACACGTTTTGGTTTTCTTTTTCTTACGTAGACGAAGACGATGACGAGACAATAGCGGTGACGATGACCATGACGAAGACGTAGACGAAAAGACGGTTCCTTCTATTGGAGCAAGGACGGAGGTGCGGACCCAGACGAAGACTCGGATGACGTTTTCAACCAGAAATTTTTTTTGTTTCCTTTCTGCACACCACCCTCCGGACAAGCCACCGGGTGGGTGTGTAGATCGGATTCCCCTTGTTTCGTTTTCTGATGCGGATGCACTCTCCAGGAGTTGCATCAACGGATATTCCTTCACGGTGTATATCGACGGTCTTCGTTAAAAGGTTTTGTAACAACGGTTCCTTTTCGAAACTGGTGTCCGACTGCCAACTGATTGTCCAGGTCGTCCGATTGTCGAAGAAAATCCCCAGGGCGCATGCGCGGCTCCGAATTGTATGAAAAGAGATTTCGTATGTTATGTCGTCGGTTTTGTTTTGTTTTGTCCGTTCGATGAGTTTGTCTCCAGGTGTAAGTGGATGTCAACGTTTTTTTTTTTCCCAGATTTTGGCACGTGGCATTAGTTTACTGTCACATCTTAGTCAGGCAATAAATTGTCAGTGCCAAAAAAGCGTATGCGCCAGATTATACGCTCGTTTGCTTTCATGGGTGGCGTTTACGCCTTTCTGACGTTATACTCGACTTTTCGGCGCATACGTCCTTTAGCTTTTAGTCACACTATATGTGCTTTCTAGTCCTTATGTTCTGAGAGTCTTATGAGCTAAGTAAAATAACTGCTAAAGATAGTGACCCGTGATGAAAAGATATGATATGTGACATTTATCTCGAGGAAGTGGTGAAGAGATATGACTCATGCAGCAACGCCCAGTTATATACGAATGCTATTCCTTGCTTTCTTGAACAATTCAATGTTCGACCCTTTTCAACGGGTTTCTGATCTTATGGCTCTCGTGAAACAAAAACTATTTCGTGTCTGTGTTGATTGGGCATCTTTGATTTCGGATTTTGCTAACTTTGCAGCGTCAAGAAGCTACTCCTTGGATATGCTCTGAAACTTTACGTTGATGACGCGTGTCTCGTTGCCCAGTCACTGCGTGATTGCGAGTGGCCACCAGCTCCGACGCTGACTCGTTCCACTGCGGCTGCCAGATCCAGCTGCACTGGTATGACTACTGGAAGTCCATTCGGTAAGTAGTCGAGTAACTTAGATTAAATTGTCAACTGCCGAAATGCCACGATCCGGTCAAGCGGCTGTTAATTTTGATGAGAACGATTGATAAACATCTATGAACCTCACAATAAAATTCATTCGTGAAAATGTACGTAGGGTATATGGCGAATTCTACGTCAAATCGGCCGAAAAATGACCTCGTCTTTTTCCAGCAATTGATCTCTGTCTCACATGAAATATACGTGGAAAAAGTTAACGCATATGTTCCGGTTGGTTCGATTCATTCTTCATCGCATGGCGTGACCAAACATCTGATGACAAATCGAAACGAATGAAAAGGAACCGCTCTGAAGTCTGCAGCGTGAAACAAGAATTACCGGTAATGCGCTGATATTTGTGTAAGAATTAGAAGAATGGTCGATCCTGAGGAGAAAATTATGGAACATTTCATTATTAGTAACAACTAGAATTTCAAATGATTCCTATACCAGACAATTTGTCTATACGAACTACTTTTTTCAGCTTTCGAGTGCACTCATGTGAATATTCTACTCCGGCGAATAAACTCAGAGATAACAACTCCGAAAATTGGTTACTCGCTCAATTCCCATCAAGTTTGATTGCCTCGTGAATTCCGAAAATACTTTGAGACAAAATCTTTTTTCCTATCTATGTTGGCAAAAGATTTCACTTGTCGCGGCCGTGGTCCTTTGGCTGACAAGGCTCTGAGTTAATATTTTATTATAATTTTGTTGCGCGCCAATTGGTTTAAGGAACCTGCAATACCTCTATTCTGACTTTTATTTATTCACTTGTATGTATATTAGAATCATGGGACAATCACGAGAGGATTCACATGGAGGATCAATAAAATGTAAGATCAGTAGAAAAATATAGTATTTAACGGACAAGATATATTCATTTCTTGGCTTACTTATTGCAGCAACAGACGGCTGAATAATAACAATCCAAGACTTGGTTGAGGTTTTACAATTGACAATAATAAATAAAAGGAATCACATATGATAATCTGACAAATTGAATAATAAGTGTCTGTATCTTAGAAAAATATGAGTTTGACGACAAAACGTCTATATTCAGGTGAGACTCCTCGAGAACTGCTTCACTTGCCGATGTTTGACGAACGTGACGTCACTTGAGATGTGAATTCAGTATTTTTAGGCACATTTCTAGGATATTCAAATAATACTCGCAAGACTATACGCTTGACGATTTTACCTAAAGATCTTCAGGTGAACCTTTCTCGACGAGTTTCATACTGGAAATAATGTAATAGATTCAATAAATTATTCGGACAACACAACATGTTGGGATTTCATTGCAACACTTGTAATTTAGGGAGCGCTCGAGGAGTCATTTGAGCGTTAGGTCGAGGATAAATTTAAATTCCTGTCACAACTTCATTGTGCGACACGGACCGGAATTTTCTCAATGCTCTCATGAATTCTACCACTTTCGTCCCGCTACACTGTCTTGCAACTTTTCGTGCGCATATACATATTGTTAAAAAATTTTTTTGAACGACGAAGTTCTGATCGATGTAAAAATTATGAAGTCAAAAAATAGCCGAATCCAACCGATTTGACGTGAAATTCGCTATGTGCATCGTATAGTTCCATACAGGGCAATTCATGGGTAGACGGCCGTATGGTAAGCAATGGCTGATTCAATGGAAAACTAGTGCGTCGCTCGATCCAACCTTTAATGTTCGAATAGATGTCCCGTACATCTGCGTAGTATGCTCAGAATGAACGATATTGGTGTGCTTCGATGCAATGTAACATAGATACTTATAAAACACTCTGCTACTATATCCTTAACATCTTGAGCAAAGTGTTCACCTTTGAGGGTTAGTCTAACTTTAACGTCTTTTCAGAATATCCCAACACGATTGAGGAACTGCGCCAGAATAGTGCACTGCGCCGAATGATGCGCGGAGTGATTCGTCGCAAGCGAATTCAAAATGAATGTATACAGAATGATCGGAGAGACGAAGATATGAATAGATGGATCGGCGGATTGATCGCTGATAGAAACTCTGATAGAAATCATCACGTATGCCAAAATCGAATGCGCACAGATTCATCATTCGGGTAAGCGACAATTTTCGAAGAAAAAACAAAAACCATGCAGTTATCCAACTAGCACGGGTGTAGTATGAGACCATGATGCTTATGAGATCCGAATCTTTCCAAATATCAAGATAAACGCACGGTGGACGAAGTGCTTATTGGAAATCCATTTGACAACACGGAAGACTATAGAAGGCTGCTGATCAACTTTGCCCGGTCATCATGTCGGCTGCAGACGATGGAAAACCCTCCACATCGCGAGCCCATGATCTTGTCACAACACGTGAAGTTGACTACGAGATCCAAGAAGTCCCAGCCTTCGAGGAAGTGGAAACCTTCGATGCACTTGGAACCTTGACACGGTCGTGGCCCGGTATTTCTTATCAATTGAACCATTTATCTTTCACACTGAATTGTGCATTGAAGCAGAAGGATGCCGTTTTTTACTTATCCACGGAGATGATTGCGGCTAAAAAACTGGATGACATAGTATTGCAGTATAAAAACAATCAGGGGAAGCAGGTCGGCCGGTTCGTCCAAATCAAGTATAGAAGTGATCAGTCACGATTGATTTCTGCTGACCAGTTAGTGGGGAAAGAGAATGGCGCCTTTAACGTGTCAAAGTATTTCACCTCATGGAGAGAGATTAAAAAAAATGAGATATTCAATCGGATCGAGCTTAGAGATATGATACTTTGTACTAATATAGGCCTTGATTTGGCGGACTTGGAGAAGAATGGAATCGATTACGAAGTGGCGGGAGATCCTGATAAGTTCTTCGAACCAAAGGGTCGAAAGAAGCAAACGCCAGCGTGGTATAGGTTCAAAGCAAATAAGGAATCTAATGCGAAATTGTACACTAAATTGAGAGCAACATCTGAGGTTGGCAGGTTGGCAATTGAGCTAAGCTCTTGCATTTGCAAGAACAAGCCTATTAGGTTGGAGGGAGAATTCCTCGAGTATCATCTAGCCTTGGTACAGTACGTTTTCGATCCTGCCAATGTGAAGGAAAAAAACAAAACAACAGGGTCCAAACCAAAATTTCGTGACGAATTTATTCGTAACGAGTCCTTATCTCCGGAGGTTGGAAGGTTCCGACAGATTTTTCTTTTCGAGTTCAAGGAAATGGCAAGAGCAGAGGGAATCATTTTTTCTGAAGAGAATCTTTGGGAGAAGATAGCGGAAAAATTCGAGCAACAAGAATTTCCACAGGTTTTCGGCGAAGTACCTGTGGTCGACCCTAACCCCCAGTTGACCCATGTGGACGAACTTTCTCGTCGATTTGAAGAATTACTGAATGAAGCGACGGATTACCAGATTAAGATAGTCAGATCAGCAAGGGCAAAAGACGCGAAACAGCCAGCCGATGTCATCGACGAAAATATCGATAAGTTGGTTGGACATGCGTTAGTCAAGCACGACAAAAAAAT
Organism: Ametastegia equiseti; assembly: GCA_963989295.1. Classification (NCBI taxonomy): domain Eukaryota; kingdom Metazoa; phylum Arthropoda; class Insecta; order Hymenoptera; family Tenthredinidae; genus Ametastegia; species Ametastegia equiseti. The sequence continues at coordinate 16,685,134 of OZ022394.1, forward strand.
TGTGTTCAGTCAGCAATTTTTGAGTGATCATAAACCGTTAGCAGGAAATATGAATGAGTTTCGAACCGCATTGAAAAATCGAGTGGGGAGTAAACTCAAGCTAGAATTGTTTGTATTCGAAATGAATAAATTCAAGACTTACACAGAAAGCGAACTACACATGAAGTTGCAATTACCTGACGACGACGTCGAGAATGAAATATCAACTTTTCTGGAAGAATTCACTCTGGCAGTAAATCAATTAGATTCGGATCAACTTGATGATGAAATCAGACGGGATGTACATTCGCATTCGATGGTCAGTGCCTTGAAAATGAAAATTTTTAAATGGTTCGCCGGCAAGGGGAAACAAGGAAACAAAATAAAATACCTATCGCAGAAGGTGTGTAAGGAATTCTTGGACGTCATCAAACGTGACGTCAGCTCCTGCATAACTTCGGGGGTGAACTCGGTGTACTGCGAAAAAATGAGGGCGTACGATTTGTGCTTCAAGTCCGAGGTTCAGGAAGTCAAGGAATTTTTAGATATTGATGAGTCTTCTTCATCGTCGAGCCGAGTATTGCAGCTGGTGGCGAATTCTGAAAGCACTCTCCTGTACTCTCTGAGGGTCTTTCATACTCTCCAACAGATACCCGAATATGCCGAGAATGGCGGCCTGATCTTCATCCCTTACGATACTCTGATACTACCGAAGATAATGAAGCAAGTGAAAGCTACTTTCGAATATTCGAATCACGCCGACATGATGCTCGTTGACTTCGGGTCGAGAAGTGTGGGGGAATCTCTTCGTTCATTGTGGAGTCACTTTAGTGAGATAATTGAAAATTCGGAAAAGAAACGAATGATGATCATCACTCGTGGAGGCGACAATTCGGAAGATTCGGAAGTCGATCGTCAAATTCATCATGAAACGGATGAAGAACGTGGCTTTTGTCATCTTGCAGACGAGTCGAAGATGAAGCTGTTGGAAAAATGTCTCATCACATTCCAGGACGAGGAACGAAAAATAAGCTTTAAACAATTGATGGGTATTCGTAATTGCTGTAACATCGATGCAGCCGAATTGAAAGCTTGGGAAAACATAATTGATTCGAGCACATTGTGTAAACTCATTTGCAACATGAATATAAAAATCGGCAATGAATTGAAAGAATTGGGTGACATCGGACATTATTATATAAATCGGAGGATTTTTCGGAAACATGAAGTGATCAAGGAACGTCATGCGGCAATCGATGTCTCTAGTTTTTCTGGAAGTGGAGAAGAAGGTGGGACGCAATGTGAAATGAACGTGCGACGCAACATTAGTGAATTAGAACACGGCTTCGGGAAACACACGTACAGGGTCGAAGCTGAAGATGAGCATACAAATTTGGAGACTATTACGACATATCTTACCGAAGATCAACTTGCAGCCAGCGTAGGGCCAGTGATTATATCTGATATCGCGGGAATGGGAAAAAGCACCATACTGACTTCCTTGGCAATTAAGATGAAACAAAATGATTCCACTTTGCTAGTGATCAGAATAGACCTAACAGAATTTTCAAAAGAGCTCAACGAAGAACAGATACAACCAACTTTCAGTAGGGACACGAAAAATGAAGCAGTGGACTTTTTAGTCGACAAGCTTTCGAGTTTCAGCACAAAGTTGGAAAGTGAAGCTTTCAAAACGATTATCAGGACAAGTGGCAAAGCGGCACTCTTATTCGATGGATTTGATGAAATTAATTCGGACTACGGAGATACAGTTATCGAGTTACTCGAAGCACTGGCTCAGCTGAAAATTAGGAATCTAATCGTGACAACCAGACCGTGGACGAGTAAGGTACTGGAAGAGAAGTTGGGTGTAACGTCTTATACGCTGGAGCCTTTATCACGAGACGACCAGAAATCATTTTTGACCAGATTTTGGAAGCAAGGATCGAGTGGCAGCAACTCTGTCGAGACATTTGAAGGACATCTTGCAACACACGCAGAGAGAGTCCTGAGTCTCCTGGATGGACTTAATCATCAGATGACGGAGGTCACTGGCATTCCGTTACAAACTATGATGGTGGCGGAGGCTTATCGATATGGAGAGGCAACGGAACAAGCACCTTTTCACGGAATGGAGGATGATGAATCTGAATTACCGGAAACAATCGACATGATCGACTTGTACAAGGACTTTTTCGATAAAAAGTATGACATCTTTTTCACGGAGAAACAAGCTAGCGATCCCATAAACGTAGCGGCGAAAGAAACTCGTGAACGGGGACGTACAATATCTTTGATGAAGCATCAAAAATTTGCCTTGGATGCGTTGTTCAATGAAGAAACTGTATGTGCGCTTCTAGCTTCTCAGCCGAAAGTGAAGACTTTGATCGAATTTGGCACAGAAAAAAGTGAGCGTATTGAGCGAATTGGCATTATGAATCTATACGTTGACGGTAGACCACAGTTCATTCATCGCACCTTCGCAGAATATTTCGCAGCTACGTTTTTGATGGACACATTAAGAGACGATAGTCGAAATCAGGATTTGAGAAAATTCTTCGTTGCAGAGCTTTTTATCGAATCCCAATACAAAACTGTTTGTGCCTTTTTAAATTGTCTCCTATCGCGCGAATCAGGTGATGCGATCGGTGATATATCATGGGAACTTGATTTACGCGAACATCGCAATAAAAATCAGGAAACCGTGTACCATGTAGCTGCTAAAGAACGAAATTTCGAGGTTGTCAAGTTTTTTCTGAATCGCCTTGGCAGAAGAGACGAACTCGATTCAGAAAAGCAAGAAGCTGATATTAATCTTCAAGATTGTTGGGGCAGGATACCATTAGCTCTTGCTATAGAAGCTGGGTGTGATTCAGGCCTAGTGAAATGCTTTGTCGATAGGGGTACAAGTGTTCATTGGAAACGCTCGGATGGTGTCACATTGCTTCATGTTGCAGTTCAGGTGCTTACTAACTTACAGGTGATGGAGTATTTATGTGACAACGGTCTTGATATTCATTGTCTGGACGAAAGAGGCGAGTCGCCGCTGCATTACGCAGCTAGCCGAAGGGAAAACAAAGCCGTCATTAGTTATTTATGCGATAAAGGTGCTGATATTCATTGTCTGGACAAAAGTGGCATGACGCCGCTGCATTGCGCAAACCGTGTATTTCAAAATTTAGAGGTAATCAAGTATTTATGCGACAACGGTGCTGATATTCATTGTCTGGACAAAAGAGGCATGACGCCGCTGCATTACGCAGCTGAACAAAGGGAAAACACAGCCGTCATTAGTTATTTATGCGATAAAGGTGCTGATATTCATTGTCTGGACGAAGAAGGCAGGACGCCGCTGCATTACGCAGCTGAACAAAGGGAAAACAAAGCCGTCATTAGTTATTTATGCGACAAAGGTGCTGATATTCATTGTCTGGACGAAGAAGGCAAGACGCCGCTGCATTACGCAATCCGTGTAATTCAAAATTTAGAGGTAATCAAGTATTTATGCGACAACGGTGCTGATATTCATTGTCTGGAGGAAGAAGGCAGGACGCCGCTGCATTACGCAGCGAAACAAAGGGGAAACATAGCCGTCATTAGTAATTTATGCGATGAAGGTGCTGATATTCATTGGCTGGACAAAAGAGGCAAGTCGCCGTTGCATGACGCAGCTGAACAAAGGGAAAACATAGCCACCATTAGTTATTTATGCGATAAAGGTGCTGATATTCATTGTCTGGACGAAGAAGGCAAGACGCCGCTGCATTACGCAGCAAAACAAAGGGAAAACGTAGCCGTCATTAGTTATTTATGCGATAAAGATGCTGATATTCATTGTCTGGACAAAAGAGGCAAGTCCCCGCTGCATGACGCAGCTGAACAAAGGGAAAACATAGCCGTCATTAGTTATTTATGCGATAAAGGTGCTGATATTCATTGTCTGGACAAAAGAGGCAAGTCGCCGCTGCATGACGCAGCTGAACAAAGGGAAAACATAGCCGTCATTAGTTATTTATGCGATAAAGGTGCTGATATTCATTGTCTGGACAAAAGAGGCAAGACGCCGCTGCATTACGCGGCTGATCAAAGGGAAAACATAGCCGTCATTAGTTATTTATGCGATAAAGGTGCTGATATTCATTGTCTGGACAAAAGAGGCAAGACGCCGCTGCATTACGCAGCTGATCAAAGGGAAAACATAGCCGTCATTAGTTATTTATGCGATAAAGGTGCTGATATTCATTGTCTGGACAAAAGAGGCAAGTCGCCGCTGCATGACGCAGCTGAACAAAGGGAAAACATAGCCGTCATTAGTTATTTATGCGATAAAGGTGCTGATATTCATTGTCTGGACGAAGAAGGCAAGACGCCGCTGCATTGCGCAGCGAAACAAAGGGAAAACGTAGCCGTCATTAGTTATTTATGCGATAAAGGCGCTGATATTCATTGTCTGGACGAAAGAGGCAGGACGCCGCTGCATCACGCAGCTGAACAAAGGGAAAACAAAGCCGTCATTAGTTATTTATGCGATAAAGGTGCTGATATTCATTGTCTGGACAAAAGAGGCAAGTCGCCGCTGCATGACGCAGCTGAACAAAGGGAAAACATAGCCGTCATTAGTTATTTATGCGATGAAGGTGCTGATATTCATTGTCTGGACGAAAGAGGCAGGACGCCGCTGCATCACGCAGCTGAACAAAGGGGAAACAAAGCCGTCATTAGTTATTTATGCGATAAAGGTGCTGATATTCATTGTCTGGACAAAAGAGGCAAGTCGTCGCTGCATGACGCAGCTGAACAAAGGGAAAACATAGCCGTCATTAGTTATTTATGCGATAAAGGTGCTGATATTCATTGTCTGGACGAAGAAGGCAAGACGCCGCTGCATTACGCAATCCGTGTAATTCAAAATTTAGAGGTAATCAAGTATTTATGCGACAACGGTGCTGATATTCATTGTCTGGACAAAAGAGGCAGGACGCCGCTGCATTACGCAATCCGTGTAATTCGAAATTTAGAGGTAATCAAGTATTTATGCGACAACGGTGCTGATATTCATTGTCTGGACAAAAGAGGCAGGACGCCGCTGCATTGCGCAAACCGTGTATTTCAAAATTTAGAGGTAATCAAGTATTTATGCGACAACGGTGCTGATATTCATTGTCTGGACGAAGAAGGCAAGACGCCGCTGCATCACGCAATCCGTGTATTTCAAAATTTAGGGGTAATCAAGTATTTATGCGACAACGGTGCTGATATTCATTGTCTGGACGAAGAAGGCAAGACGCCGCTGCATTACGCAATCCGTGTAATTCGAAATTTAGAGGTAATCAAGTATTTATGCGACAACGGTGCTGATATTCATTGTCTGGACAAAAGAGGCAAGACGCCGCTGCATTACGCAGCTGAACAAAGGGAAAACAAAGCCGTCATTAGTTATTTATGCGATAAAGGTGCTGATATTCATTGTCTGGACAAAAGAGGCAAGTCGCCGCTGCATGACGCAGCTGAACAAAGGGAAAACATAGCCGTCATTAGTTATTTATGCGATAAAGGTGCTGATATTCATTGTCTGGACGAAAGAGGCAGGACGCCGCTGCATCACGCAGCTGAACAAAGGGAAAACAAAGCCGTCATTAGTTATTTATGCGATAAAGGTGCTGATATTCATTGTCTGGACAAAAGAGGCAAGTCGCCGCTGCATGTCGCAGCTGAACAAAGGGAAAACATAGCCGTCATTAGTTATTTATGCGATAAAGGTGCTGATATTCATTGTCTGGACGAAGAAGGCAAGGCGCCGCTGCATTACGCAATCCGTGTAATTCCAAATTTAGAGGTAATCAAGTATTTATGCGACAACGGTGCTGATATTCATTGTCTGGACAAAAGAGGCAGGACGCCGCTGCATTACGCAATCCGTGTAATTCGAAATTTAGAGGTAATCAAGTATTTATGCGACAACGGTGCTGATATTCATTGTCTGGACAAAAGAGGCAAGACGCCGCTGCATTACGCAGCTGAACAAAGGGAAAACATAGCCGTCATTAGTTATTTATGCGATAAAGGTGCTGATATTCATTGTCTGGACAAAAGAGGCAGGACGCCGCTGCATTGCGCAAACCGTGTATTTCAAAATTTAGAGGTAATCAAGTATTTATGCGACAACGGTGCTGATATTCATTGTCTGGACGAAGAAGGCAAGACGCCGCTGCATTACGCAATCCGTGTAATTCGAAATTTAGAGGTAATCAAGTATTTATGCGACAACGGTGCTGATATTCATTGTCTGGACAAAAGAGGCAAGACGCCGCTGCATTACGCAGCTGAACAAAGGGAAAACATAGCCGTCATTAGTTATTTATGCGATAAAGGTGCTGATATTCATTGTCTGGACGAAGAAGGCAAGACGCCGCTGCATTACGCAATCCGTGTAATTCAAAATTTAGAGGTAATCAAGTATTTATGCGACAACGGTGCTGATATTCATTGTCTGGACAAAAGAGGCAAGACGCCGCTGCATTACGCAGCTGAACAAAGGGAAAACATAGCCGTCATTAGTTATATGAATGTTTTCTCAATAATGTGATTTCCAAGTCTTTCATCCAAATTGTTTCTACACCGGATAATCATATACGAATGTGAGCGAGTGGAGCAAGCAAACAAGCTGTAACGTCCTTCTCTTCCTCTCCTATCCGGAAATCCCGTGTGTTAGGATTGGGAGGAATTGAGGGCGTTGTCCTTCGTACTTTTTAGGGTACGGTGGTGGTATATTTCCTATACCCGTGGAAATATATGGATGTCGGAGTGGGTGGAGGTGGGATTTCTGAATCCTGCGAGAAACAGCCGTTGACACGTAATGTGCAACAATGTCCGCTCGTAGGATCGAGGATCTTGTTGTGACGGATCTGACGAGGAACAGCCGTTAACACGCAATGTGTAACGATAGCCGCTCGTAAGATCGGTGGATTTTGGTTTTGCGGATTCCGCGAGAAACAGTAGTTAACACTTAATGTGCAACAATTACCGCTCGTGGAATCGAGGATTTGGTTATTTGTATCAGAAACAGCTGTTAACACGTAATGTGTAACAATACCGCTCGTAAGATCGGAGGATTTGTTTTGGCGGATTTCACGAGAAACAGTAGTTAGCACTTAGTGTGTAACAATTACCGCTCGTGAAATCGAGGATTTTGAGTGTGGTTCTTTGGTTTCTGGGATATTATGGATTTTACTTTTATTGAAAGAAATTATATTTATTTCCGTTTATATTTCGAGTACAAAATTTTGCCCTTTCTGAAGATGCCGATATGCCGATTGTTATGTGGGTGGGTCCTAATGCGGAATCCCGTATACTAATTGAAAATTTTGGGTCCTAATTTGGAATCCCGAATGCTAATTGAAATTTTGGGTCCTAATTTGGAATCCCGAATGCTAATTGATATATTTGTGATAGATGTTGGTTTCGCACAGAAGGTGCTATACCGACTGGCTTGTTTGGCCTAGCGCGTCGTCGTATATATAGGCGGCGACGCGTTAATCCGCATTGTTCTATGATGTTCGATGAGCCGTAGCGATGTTCTAGAACCTTCTATGAAGTTCGATCATGGATATACTCGATTCTATTTGATTTTTCACCTCTATTCATAGAACATCATGCGTTCCTAATGCGATTTGCCATGTTAATTGTTTATGCCAAATTCGGAAATATATAAATTTTAATAATTAGCAAAAATAAAACAAAATTATTTTTATACGACGATTTTGGGCGTCATAAAGCACAACGTTTTTCATTTTTTGCTTCACTTTCCTATACCCGATGAACTAGACAAGGTTTCATACGCGTCACACTATTGACGTAGAGTATAGAATTAAGTCTATCGACCTCAAACGCTATCCGTCGATATTTTAAAGTATGAAGTTTAATTCAGCCTGGTTCAATGCATTACATTGGGGTGTAGCGTAGATGAAAGCCTGTCGAAGTCTAAGGAACTGCGTTGACATGAAAAATAAAATGGAACTGATCTGAGTACAACGCAGTGTCGGCTTACCGTCTCGTTCTGACTAGACGATACGAAGATATAACCTATAGAGCTCGTCGGAGTCGAACGCACAACTTCTTCTTCTTCTTTTTGCTTTATAAGGCTTATACCCCTACGGGAAGTAGCCAGCCACGTGGTAAATTTTTCACTATTTATATTAATTCCAAAGTTTATTTTACGCTGAGGCGTCCCCCTGTTGTAACTCCAAATCTTGTACAACACTGGGCGGAGCTATTCCTCCTGTGTAATCTTTCTTTGAATATTTAACTGAAACTTGACTCTAATTCCCACACACATTCCTTCGTCGGCTCGGCTGTGACTCGAGCATTGATTCCTGCTTTGAAGGTAAAGAAGATACTGTCTTGCATCGCCGTTTGATGACCCTCTCTCTTAGTTCGTAGAATTCCCGCTCGAATGTGAAGTTGTAGGCTCTGCTTCCTTGGGTTCTCCTGCCAATTTGCTGGACAGCGCCTTAAGGCGATATGGCACAATTAGCTTCGAACCTAACCTAGCAAACATACAAAACTCCAGTTTTACTGGAATCCTATCAGTTTTTCTAACGAAGTGACATACTCAGCCAATTTCTGCCAAAAAACTGGATTCATTCGTCAAAGGTCGGTTCAGATCGGTTAGGTAGTCGCCGAGAAAGTACGATTCGCGTTTTCGAGGTGACGACAATTCGTAATAATGAAATTCCGAACACAGTCCCGTAGCATCTTAAAACGAATAAGCCGTTCAGCACTATTTGGGGCATCTTGCCGCTACGCATCTCATCGAATAGATAGCGCTAATCGAGGAACCAGCAGGCAGGAAGGAAGGCATCAGAACCCAAGCAAGCTTTTTAAATGCAAAAATGACCACCAACTAGCCCCCTGTGACGGCTTAACCCCGACTGAGCACCACGTTATTGGCTACCGTTTGACCCATACAATTCGGCTACAGACGGATATTAAAAAACGAGAGAAAGGTCAGAATAGGGCCTCGAACGCTTGGAATGGTTGCAAATGCCCAAGATATGTTATCATTGCTTCTACACCCTTTTTCCACCAACTTCCTAACCAAGATTTCCCTCTCCCGACATTGCCATAAGGGACATTTCCAGATGAGGTGGTCGATATTTTCTTTCCCCTGACCACATTCGCAACCGTCATTGTCTGTTATACGCATACGTTTTAGATGGTCTTTTGATTGGCAATGACCTGTAAGGATCCTATTTGCGTTTATAATCCAGCTTCTAGAATATTCTGTCTCTCCGTACCACGGAGATGTTTTAAATTTTCCCGCGTGGTCTAAGTAAGATCTCCCCTTCAGGTATTTATCGTCCCCATAAGTTTGTAAATCATCCTCTGTTGCTGCAAGCATGTTAGATTTAAAGAAGGAGGGGAGGTCCGAACTCGGCAGTTTTACTAACGCGGATCTATCCGACTCTGAGCCCGTTTTGGCAAGGTGGTCTGCCTTTTCGTTCCCCGGAATCCCCACATGACTTGGGACCCAGACTAGTGTGACCTTTATATTCTTTTCTTTTTGTAGTGACTCTATGTTACCTCGTATATCTCGCAAGATAGGGTTCATTTTGCTATCGAGACCTTCTCTCCGGACACTCAGTATGACACTAAGAGAATCAGAGCAAATGACCCAGTTTTTCCAATGAGAATTTGTCTCGATGTGCTCCAGCGCCCTTCTGATGGCGAACGCTTCCAGTGAGTATATCGATGCCCTTGAATTGATTCTCACGCTGAGCTCTCTCGCTTCCGACTCAACCCATACCCCGTACCCGGCCAACCCCTTACTCGGGTCCTTGGAACCGTCGATGAAAATCGTCCTGGCCGAAGGGTATTTGGCCGACAGTAAATAGAGGAAAGTTTCACAAGGTTTTTCGGACAATTTAGCCTGTCCCCCGATGTCTGCGTCGCTAATTTCCTTCAGATAAAGTGCGCTAAAGGGGATCGAGAAGGTGGCTAGTTCGTCCGACGTGATTACTATTTTAAGCATATCTTTGATCGAGACCCATGCTTTGATCATGAATATTGTATTTCTTTGGACCGGTTTGTCTCTTTCGAAGACCACGGATTCCAGTTTTGAAATGGCTGATATGACCGGATTCTCTTTCAGGGACCAGCAACGGCATAAGTAATTATCGGAAATCTGTTTTCTTCTAATGGCTAAAGGGGGAATTCCGTTGATGTGAAGAAGAGAATTGATGGGGGTCGTGCGAAAACAACCCGATACTCTACGTAACGCCTAGTTCTGGATGATCTCTAGTTTGTATAATAGTTTTTTCTTAGCGTCCGAGAAGACCGTGTAACCCCATTCCAGGCTGGGTCTCAGCAAAGCTTTATAGAAGGAGAGCATGGTTGAGGGGTGAAAACCCCAGGAGAGAGAGGAGATAGCCCTTATAGGATCGCCAGAATTTTTTTCCCATTCGAGCAAATTGCGTCTATGTGTTTGTCCCATTTTAGATTAGAATCCCATATTACCCCCAAATATTTGACCTCCACTTCATTGAATACCCTTTGGTTGTTTAATATGATGGAGACCGACCCCCTGTCAAACGCTTTCCCTTTGGATACTACGAGAAGTTTGGTTTTGGGAACCGATATACTCAGATCCAGGGTCGCTAGCTCTTCGTCCATTTTGGTAGCATCGTCCGATAGTGCCTTTTCAATATCTGCTAAAAAGTTGCAAGAAGCGTACATGACGAAATCGTCTGCGAAGCTAAGTACCTTAGTGATTGGCGACATACCCCGATTTATCTTAGATACATAAATATTGACTGAAAGAGGGCTAAGTATAGAACATTGTGGAAGTCCTTTGTTTGTGGATCCACCTCCTACTTCAAAACCGGACGAGTTAGCTTTAATTTCCCTGTTTCCCATTGAGACTTTAATAAAGTTAACGATTTTGGAGTGGAACCCTAATTCGATTAACTGCCGGCATAATTTTCCTAAGTTGACATTATCATATGCACTTTCGATATCTAGAAATAATATCCCCGTGTGTTTCCGGTTCATAGCCGCGTGTTCGGTGTCCAGACGGAGTAATGACAAGCAATCGTTGCAAGAGCGATTTCTTCTGAATCCAAACGCGTGATCCGGTAGAAGTTTGTTGTGTTCGACGAACCAGGAGCATCTGTCATTTACAATTCTCTCGAGAATCTTGAGTAACACGGATGAAAGGGCTATGGGCCGAAAGCCTTTCTTTCCCGGTTTCGGGATAAAGCACACCTTGTATTTCCTCCAATCTTCGGGAATCCTACCCGAACTGAGAACTGTGTTCAAGAATTTTTGAATCCAAATCACCATCTCTCTGGGAAGGAATTTGAGCATTTTATACGATAAGTTGTCCAGCCCCGGGGCTGAATTCCCTCTACTCTTATCTATCGCGTTAACTACTTCACAGATGGTGATCGGATCATCGAAAACATCGGTCGGGGGCGAGCAATGGGAATAGGGGGCTTGAAAATGTTCTGAATACTTATAATTCCCCGTGATTTTATTAACGGCTGCCGCTATGTTTGGGTTATTTACGACGCTGGCCTGTTGGTCCGATTTGGCAGGGGGATCCAGGAATCTGGATTTGAAACTTTTGATGCCTTTCCATACCAAAGTTAACGGACTCTTGGGGGATAGCCTACTGCAAAATTCCCTGAAGCCGGATTTCTTTGCCTTGGTAATGACTTTGTTGGCCTGGATTTTTGCCTCAATGAAGTTATTCCAGTTTTCGTCCGTGCAGTTCTCTAGATATGCTCTTTGGGTTCTCCTTCTTTCCGTCACTGCATTCGAGTAGTCACTATCCCACCATTTGGCTGCCGCGGGGCAGCTTGCTTTGTCTTTCCTCGACCTGCCACCCAAAGGACTAGCGTCCTTGATAGCTTCTAAGATTAAGTTAATGAAAGCTTCGTATTTGTCAAGAAAGTTCCGAGCATCCAGATCTCCATCCCAGTACCCGAAGCGGGTTCCTAGCAAATCACTAAATAGAGCCCAGTCCACCGCGTTGAGGTTGATGCGTTTTGTGGCCTTATCCATATGGATCATGATCCTCTCCAGCCCTATAACCATCGGAATATGATCACTACCTAGCGAATCCTCTGACACCGTCTAGTTAAAGAAGGCGGCTATATCGGCCGAAGCTACCGCCAGATCTGGGACGCTGATTTTATTTGATCCCGGAATAATTCTTGTGCGTTTGCCCGAGTTTAGAATTACCCACCCTAGGTTTTGGAAGATCTCCAAGGAGAATTCCCCTCTGGGATTTTTCAATTCGCTGCTCCAGGCGTTGGAATGGGCGTTAAAATCTCCCATTATCAGCAGGTTCTTGAATGAATCGATAAGTACACCAGGACCAAATTGACCGACAAGTTGTCCTTAAAAAGATTAATTCCCAGTGATTCAATGCCTGGACCTAGCCTCTGCTGCAGGACTATTTCCTTGTATTGTATATTTTGTTTGATATATAATATAAGCCCTCCCTGGCCGCTATTTCCTGATCTGTCCTTCCTCAGAGCGTTATACCCTTTCAGTCTGTCGGTGTAATAATGTTCTCGGTACATTGTTTCAGAGATCCCCAGTATGTCGAATAAGACCCGTGTTCTTTGATTAACTCCGGGAATTTACCTTTTAGCCCGTTCGCGTTCCAACAAAATATTTTCATTTTATATTCCCTCCCCTTAGGGGATTGCTTGGTCGTGCTGAAAAAATTTTTTTTTTTTTTTTTTTTTTTTTTTTCCTGAAGAGTTATCCTTTCGACACCCTTCTATTTATCTTTTGTCAGCCAATTTCGTCAACACTACCTGGAGGACGGATCGACTATGCTGCGAGTTACCCCATAAACCAGATTTGATATTTAATTGACTCTCGAAATTCCTAATAATAATTGTTCCCTGTAACCTATCCCTTCACCTTTTATTGACTACTCTAAACCTATAAGCCTGTCAGGCTCATCTCTATGTGCACCCACCGGCGCAACCACTAAGGAAGGTTTAACAAATCTCTGAGTCCGATTTGTACTCTTTCCTAACTAGAACTAATCCTACTCGTCCTAAGCAGATTAGCACTATCACTATTGATAATTAAACCTAGTAACCCTGTCGGATGGCTTCTAGACTCCGCAGGATTCTTCAACCAACCCCACCAGTTTCCGCATTTTATATCTATCGTTCAACCAACTAAGGCTAATTAATGAATAAAGAAACTTTTTTTTTTTAATTTATTTTTTTAATTTTTTTTTATTCATTTTTTTTTCCTTCCTAGGTCGAGCCCAAAGTAGGAGGAATAATCTCTTCCTCCTGGGAAAAGCTTACCACTTCTTCGGTTATTGGATCTTCGAGATTCAATAATGGGAGTTCGTCTAAGTTATCTGTCACCGAATTGTTCGCATAGGGATTAACTGCAAGATAAGTATTGTGAATTTCGTTTGAATCTTCACTCAAGGAACCCAGAAGCAGAGAAAATGAACGACTATTTATTTCTCCAAATCTTTCGTTGAATTTTTGTTTGACAATAATAGAGGCATGGAAATTCGATCTACCAAGTTTAGATTTGACTTCGTTTAGTTCTTTATAGTACGAAAAGAAAATGCAATCCGTAGATGACGCTTGATGAGGACCTCCAAAGTTGGCGCACTTTGGATCTCGCTCACACTCCCTATTTGAATGAGTATCACCGCAGTTTAAGCAACGCGTTGGGAAACGACAGGAATAGCCCAAGTGGCCAAATCTTTGGCACGAATAGCATCTACGTGTAGGGAGAATGAACTTGTTTACCTTAATAGGAAAGTCAAAGATTTCGACCTCGCTCGGGATAGAACCCTCGCAGTATAATTTGATATCTTTTGATTCGACCCAGTTCTGACTTACCGACCCCTCAGATTCCTCCTCCCTCTGTCTGCAACGTTCTATTTTTGTAACAAAGTTTAATGAGACCGAGTCCAGGCCACTTGTGATTTCTTCAAGAGATAAATCTAACGGAACGTCCCGGACGATGCCCGCCACAAAAATTGCCTGATCTGGGATGACTGCGAACCACCCCGGATCTACTCTTTCATAAACGCTGGCACTCTGCTTGATTCTTCTCACTCCTTGCCCTTCCTTGTTACAAGTCACATGATGCTGATATTCCTCAACTCGCGCATTTTCTCTCGTCAGATTTCCGAATAATCAACAAATGAAGATGAACCCTTTTCACTGAACTCTACTTGTACTGGAACGCGCGTCCGCTATGTTCCTCCATAGAGAAGGGACACGCCGAGAGAGATAGCGACTTGATGTAGTTTTGTCCCTGTCTTATTGCGTCACGCATGCGCACTTTCAACCATGGTATAGCAACTGCAAGAAGTTGAATCATCTGTCAAGAATAGGGCGGGTTGTGGACACTGTTATTTTTTGTTCGCTTCGAATAACTTTTTGAACGGGACTGTACGGACAAGGACAAAACTACATCAACTCGCTTTCTTTCTCGGCTTGCGTCAGAAACGTCCAGTATTAGTAGAGTTCAGTGGCCCTTTTTCTCCAATAATTGCATTCATTAATGAAAATCTACCACTGTTGATTCTTCCCAGTGAATCTAGAAACAGTTGAAGTTGCTACACGTGTTAAGTCAGCAGCGTGAGTGTCTCAAAATTATATTTCTCGGTTATCAAAAGCTCTGGGCACCAGGATCTACGTGATATGCTAACCTGCAGGAATATTTCAACATCTGAAATCGACGGCTCATCGGGCTCATGCATTTTTTGCCAAACCCTTTTCATGCTCTCCCAAACCTATTGTTAGGGGTGACGGATTAACCGTTACGCGGATGACAGCGGTGCTGGAGATGCATTTCCTCTTGTTACTACTGTAAATGTATCCGTCCCTGTCCAAAATCTTGCTGTCATGAAATTTGTAAATTTGCCCTTTGGCCTGAGAACAGGCTACGGCATAAGAATAATATGCATACATACATACCGTTCCTGCGAGCATCCAGCGAGCCATCGTGCGATCTAACTTTTGATTTTTTTTTTTTTGTATTGCGCAACAAGTTAATTTGATTCACTATACAATGATTTTGATTGTTTTTGGTGTATTGTTCAAAAGGAACCTGCTTAGGTAAGCTCACGTTTCCACGGCCACCCGAGTTTCTACCTAAGTTTCGTTTTTTTTTTTTACAAAACAGGAGTTTCGACGTTTTAGCACTTGGCCTTCAAGTCGCGAGTCAATCGCGAGGTGCGGCCCGGTGCGGGGATGCAGAGACCCGTGTGCTAAATAGAGCCAGAGTTGTACTCCAGGGTGCCAATATTCGTGAATAGCACTGTATATAAGTTTGTATGCCGTACTCTTCTATCGTTAGGACTGCCAATACGGCGATCTCAAATACCTCTCCCAATGAGATAATATTGTTTTACCTCATTTTGGGTCTATCCCTAATCTCAGTTGGAGCGTTAATTATCCTCCATAAGATTTCAAGGAAGAAGTCGATCAAGCCGAGTACACCTTATATTCGCCTTTTAATGGCGAATTTTTTCAACTTTGGTCATTCGGTTATCCTCCTGTCAAATGCTTAATCCGTTTCTCTGATTGGTTACCCGGGACTTTAACCGGATGATAAATAAATAACCAGGAGTGAAGAAGTCGGTCATAATATGTCAGAATTGGACTGGACTCACTAGGGTGGTACTTTGATACTTTGGGCGAACCATTTCGGGTTAACGGCGCTACTTTCACAGTGCTTCGTCTGGAATACCTGAACATATTCGTATATCGATGGACTAATACCAAACGGGCATAAGCGCCAAAACATTCTTTTTCTTGTGGATATGTCACAAGGTTTTATATATAGCATGGAAAAGATTTTCCCATTGAAAAAAAAAGAAAAATTTTGCCCTCACGCCCCTATGTTATTAGTCCATCGATATATTTGTCTATGTATACATTTTAAAACCACTTGTGTATAGATTTCCACAAGAGCAAGAGAGTTACAATGTTTTCATTTAATTAATTCTTTCATCATACCAACGCGCGAATCGTGAATAAGTAACTTTATTACTTCTGCCCGTATATGTGAGGGTTTAAAATTAGGACAAGAAGCCAATCTTCAC
Source organism: Ametastegia equiseti (assembly GCA_963989295.1). NCBI lineage: Eukaryota > Metazoa > Arthropoda > Insecta > Hymenoptera > Tenthredinidae > Ametastegia > Ametastegia equiseti. The sequence continues at coordinate 16,701,221 of OZ022394.1, forward strand.
GATCCGCGCGTCGGGAAGACCATATCATATTTTGTTACCAAATTTGTTACTACTTTGACTCGTGAGACATCAAGATTGTAAGTCCTCGAGTTTCGCTTTGTGATCAATCAATCGCTCAAGAATATACAGGCATTTTACCTATTAATTTGTATCTTTATTTGAGTTACCCCTCTTTAGATAAGGCCTTTTTTTTTTTTGGTTAAGGGTGTGGCAGGGGTCCACATGGTGGGGGTATCAGCACCAACGCATGTACACACCTACGAGTAAATTTCGCCCTCTAAATTCTCGTTGATAAAATAATATTTCGAATACCTGATACGTGGAAATGATTCCTTTGATGTAAATGTGGCGAATGATTAATTGTGATTAGCCAGTAACGCGGCTGCGGTAATAATAAACTGTTAGTGAAATATGATGACACACGGATACACACACTGACACAATAAACATGGCTGCCGGGCAGAAAAACTGCGGACACATTTCGGTGTTATAAGAATTCCTGGCGTTCGAGGATCATCGGGGATTATTTTATTCGCTGCAATATCATGGTTCTTTTAGGTCAATTATCCTCTCATGTCTGCGAGAAGTCTGACTTGGGAGAATTTAGGAGGCGAAAATTTCAGCGCCGATAGATGGCACTACTAGTAACTAGCCGATGCAGCTGGCAGAACCCATAGACGACCAGAAATTTCACTCACATAGTCACGCATGGTCACACATATTCACACAGCTGAAAGCTGTCGTTGCTGAGAATTCTTCAGTCAACGAAGCTGTACACTTTGACAGCGTTATAAGAATGTGCTAAAGGTTAAAATATTCGGATATCCCAGCAAATGGCATTCGACGATCAATGCGATGTCTTGCTTGGAATAGATACAGATAACGGAAAAAGTACATCTTCACACGGGTAAATTTCACCCTGGGGTGAAAATTACATTCACCTGCAGCATAAACTACTGTACCATACGTGAATTTTACTCGACAGCATAGCAAAATGTACTCAACAGTATTACAAACAAAAATTGCCCCTACAAAGTATATTTCACCTACAAGTTGAATTATTATCAGTCCATTTTTAATGTACATACAATTCACTATTTACATAGTGAAGTCTTCATAGCAGTGAAGTGAAATTTCCGTTTGATACGCGAAAGCTTTTTTTGTGGTGTGTGCAGTAGTGATTCGAACTTGACAGTACGGGTAATTTTTTCTTTGCTGGCAGTAAAATTTATCGCGATTCACGGGAAGATTTCATAATGCTGCGCACAACGAATTCAGACTTACATAGAAGCACAGGGCCCGTGCTAAGGCTTGAAGCCTGGTTTTTATTATCTGCAGTCTACGCTAGATGGCGTCACTTTAGCGATGTTTACATGTGTTGAGGGCAGTGGTATGTATTGGTATGTGTACATATTGATGGTGGAGTCTGTGTTGGGGAATGACGCTTAAGTGTGAGTGCACACGGGCATTGAGCGACTGTAGCGCCAGTCCTCGGTCGGGGTAATAACTAATCTCGGGGTACCCCGAAAATGAGCTTCAAACCCGCCTATCTTCCTGTGCTTCTATGTAAGTCTGAATCCGTTGGTTCTCGATGATATATAATTGTAGTCATGCTTGTCATGCCTTTGGCTACTTCCCGAAAGGGTATAAGCCCATCAACGGATCTGAATGAATGATGCTTGTCATGCCTAACTTCACAACGTTCAACGCGTAGCGGTAGTCATATCTTCCCGTTGCCAGGCTCCCTAACTTCATATTGTTTTGTTCAACGTACGATAAAATTATCACGAAGTATATTTCGTAAGATGATAGTGGGGACAACTTTGGTTTCTTAATATTCATCAGCTGAACCATTTTTGTCTATCGTTGGGTCGAATAAGGGAGGGAGACTATCATCTTCGAACGAGACCTTTCGTTTGATCGTGCAATTATACTACATGTCTCGTTCTCGATGATATATAATTGTAGATTTTCAGAGCACGAGTGATAATTTTTTTTTTTTTTTTTCTTGATTCAACATACACATGAACAATACACAAGTAGAACAATACACAAGTAGTAATTCACAGAGCTGGGATGAACTCAGAATTGAATGCGCGAACTGGTCATTATGGGCTTGAATTGGTCTGTTATAGAATTTAAAAAAGGTTTGTTGCAATTCGAATACCAAGCTATTGGACACCTCATATCTAGTATAGCAGGGCAATGACTCTATCGTTCAGCGAAATACAAGAATGCGCTAAACGTGGTATAGCAGGGCAACGACTCGATCGTATGGCGAAATACATAGCAATGTGCAGACGCAGCACCAAAAGAGTCATTAAAAGGCGGGCAGACGACGCGCCCGTCGTCAGAACATCGCGACCAGAAGCAAGACACGTTATATAGAGATTAGTTCGATATTAGCAAAGCCTTTGTAAAAACTTCATATATTGAATAAACTTGAATTACTTTGTACGACTGAGTTCCAACTCTTAATTCGACAACGAACCTTTAAATAAATTGTAGTTGTATGAAAGATCTCAGGATCCCGATTACAACAACTGGTGGCAGCGGTGGAGATCGTCGAATCGTACAAATAAATCAAGTGTCAAGTATCGAGAAAGTAAATTAAAAGAATAGTGATAGTGGCACCGGAAGCTGGCATCGTTGAAGAAATCACCGTGAAATCACATGTCAAAGAAAGGAATAGAACGTTCAGCATCCGTAGACTCTCCGACTAAACCTAAGTTACAAGGAGAAGTAAGCTTTGGGGATAATTCACCGTTGTTTGGCGTACTACCTCCCAGCCAGAGGCACGCCTTGCATTTATCACTGGCTGCAGCAGCACAAGAATCTTCGGGAAAAGAGCAAATGCCATTGAACTGGGACTTGGTGGAAAGACGCATTGCAGAAGGTAAAACCGCGTGGATTCAAGAATTACGAAGAGATCATCTTCTCCAAACCTGTGAGCATTTTGGCATAAACGTAAGCGAAGAAAATACAGTTGACGAACTTCGTGCGGCATTACGCGAATTTGTTAAAAGTAAGACTCGAGAACAAGTACCACCACAACAGAATCAGAACACAGCAGCGAATCAACTTCCAATCAATATGGCCGAAGACACCCCCACCGTGAGACAAGTGCTGAAGGACATCGAGATCTTCGACAGCAGTGACCGAGGAAAGGTTTGTGATTTTATTCGCTCTTGCAAGTATGCACGTGAAATAATACGACCTGCAGATACGGGAAATCTATTGAAAGCTGTTCTGAGCACCCGAATCAAAGGTGCTCCGGCACGAGCTTTAGAATACAGATCAATTGACACCTGGAATGCACTGGAGGAAGAGCTGAAGTCGATGAGCATCGATACACGGACATTAGCTTCGTTACAAGTGGAATTCAGCAGCTGTAGACAACGTCACAACGAGGACGCGAAGTCATATGGAGTACGAGTCGAGAAACTAACTGCACAGGTCATCGAAGTAACGATGAAGGAAGCCGCAGAAGAGGATTCGAAATCGACACTGGAACGCCAGGTTAGAAAACAAGCTGTCAATATCTTCATCAGAGGCTTGAACGACAAGCTGAGGATATTGGTCAAGAGCCGACGGTGTGAAAATCTTAGAGAAGCGATATCACTTGCGATAGAAGAAGAACGAGATTTAGGCCCCATTCGTGGATCGGATCGGGAACACAATCAACCGCGCAACAACAGAGGATCAGATAACAGAGGAAACAATTGCTACAACTGTGGGAAGACAGGACACCTAGCACGAGACTGTCGCTCAGCAAAGAGGGGATCCAGTTACCCTCAACGATTGCCGACACCAAGTAACTACGTAAGAAAAATTCAGGTAATTTGTCATTTTTGTAGGAAACCAGGGCACGTCATACGAGACTGCAGAACTAGATTAGCCGAAGAAAATAGACAAGGCTACGAGAGGAATCGGGGACCTCCTAGAAGAGAGGAACGGGTCCAGCCAGGTCCTTCTAGAGACGCCAGCAGGCGAGACGAAGAGACTCCGGGAAACGAGGAGCAGGCGCGGCGGACAGGCAACCGTATCGCGTCGTACCAGTAAATTGCCTAATGAATGAATCAAGACAGAAGAATCACGCAACGATCAAGGCAGATGAATTCAAAACGAGACACGGAACTATGCTATTAGATTCAGGAGCTGAGGTAAGCCTAGTAAAAATCGGAAAAATTGACGGAGAAGTGATGGCTGAAGACGGTGTGATCACGCTCAGAGGAATAGGCGGAACACCGGTTACGACCTTGTGCAAGGTCACGTTGAATATAAGGGTTGGTGATAGGCACATATCGCACCTTTTTCACGCAGTTAAAGACGATTTTCCACTAGAAGCAGACGGTCTCTTAGGAGGCGACTTCCTCGAGAAGCATGACGTCGAGCTTAGATCTGGGAAATACGCAAGATTGTACGGAACGACATGGAATTTAGGAGCCACAGGAGCTCACATATCGCTCGAACGAAGAAGCGAGAAGATAATCCGTGCAAAGACACGCGACGACGCGGAAGGCATCGTCGAAGGAATCGAGTTACAGCCTGGAGTATACCTAGGGAGTTGCATCACCAACGCAGTCGACGGTGAGTGCAAAGTCAGCATTTTGAATACGAACGATTATGATGTAGAACTGGAACAGCCGTGTGTACAAATCGGAGCACTAGGTCAAGAGCACACAGATATGACGCAAGCGTATGCATGCCGGACGATGACACCGAGTAACGCGAGCCGAATGCAACAGCTGAGAGACAACCTACGTACGAGTCATCTGAATCGAGAAGAAAAAGAGAGCTTGTTAGATATTTGTGAAAGATTTCATGATGTATTTCATTTAGAAGGAGACTATCTGGGTTACACGAACGCAGCTAGTCACAGAATCACAACGAATCCAGATATCGCACCTATAAATTTAAGACCGTATAGACTTCCAGAGAAGCATAAGCAGGAGATAAACGAGCAGGTAGATAAAATGCTTGCCGACGGAATAGTCAGACAAAGCAAAAGTCAATGGAACGCACCACTGCTAGTGGTACCAAAGAAGGCGGACGCATCAGGAAAAACAAAGATGAGAGTCGTAGTTGACTTCCGTAAGGTGAACGAGGTTACTGTAGGAGACTCCTTTCCACTGCCTAATATCACAGAAATATTGGACCAGTTGGGTAAGGCAAAATATTTCTCTACATTAGATCTAGCATCAGGATTTCACCAAATTCCAATGGAAGAAGAGGATAAGTGCAAGACGGCATTTTCCACTTCACACGGTCATTACGAATATAATCGCATGCCTTTTGGACTGAAGAACGCACCCGCTACGTTTCAACGATTAATGAATACTGTACTTTCAGGAATACAAGGCCTTAGATGTTATGTCTATCTCGACGATATTGTCATACATGCTCCTAGTTTGCAGGAACATAACAAACGACTGGAAGAGGTACTGGAACGCTTACGACAGAATTCATTGAAGCTACAACCTGACAAGTGTGAGTTTCTGAGGAAAGAGGTTAACTTCTTGGGACACGTCATCACTAGAGACGGGATAAAAGCAGATCCAGAGAAGATCCGAGCAGTAGAAGAATTTCCAATTCCAAAGAATGTAAAAGATGTTCAAGGATTCCTGGGTTTGGCCGGATATTACAGACGATTTATACAGAATTTCTCGAGTTTAGCAAAACCGCTTACACATTTGCTGAAGAAAGAGGTGAAATTTGGATGGACTTCGAGGGAACAAGAGGCTTTTGAAAATTTGAAGAAGACGTTGACGACCGCACCAATTCTACAGTATCCAGATTTCGAGCAAACGTTCATCGTGACGACAGACGCATCCGACAAAGCCATCGGAGCAGTCCTGTCGCAAGGAATAGTAGGAAGAGACTTGCCAGTAGCATACGCAAGTAGAACTCTAAATTCAGCAGAAGGAAATTACAGCACTACAGAAAAGGAATTATTGGCCATAGTCTGGGCAGTAAATCATTTCAGACCGTATGTATATGGTACCAGATTTAAGATTGTTACAGATCACAAACCACTCACATGGTTATTCGGAGTCAAAGATCCAGGATCACGACTCATGAGATGGCGACTGAAGCTGGAAGAATACGACTATGAGATCGAATACAAGGCAGGCAAGGCAAACACCAACGCAGATGCCTTGAGTCGCATGTACGCAGTGACTAGAAGTCAACAGAAAGAAGAGGATGAATCGAACAACCGAGAACAAGAATATTCGGAGGAAGATCGGAACAGGATCATCTATGAGTACCACGATACCCCATTAGGAGCACATCAAGGAGTTAATCGAACGATCGAAAGAATTCGGTTAAAACACGATTGGCCAGGAATACGGAAGGACGTCGAAGAACACATCTCGAAATGCGAGAACTGCCAGAAGAATAAGCTTAGCAAGAAGACGAAGGCACCAATGGTCATTACCGACACTCCAAATCAACCGTTCGAAAAATGTGCATTGGACATCGTAGGACCACTGACAGAAACAGAACAAGGAAACAAGTATATTCTAACGTTTCAAGATTGTCTAACCAAATTCAGTAAGGCAATACCCATTCCGAACCAAGAAGCTAACACTGTAGCCAAGGAATTTGCGACCAGGATCGTATGCGAACACGGAATACCACAGAGAATTCTCACCGATCAAGGTACGAACTTTTTGAGTAACGTTTTCAAAAATACCTGTAAACTGTTGAAGATCGACAAGATTCAAACGACGGCCTATCATCCTGAATCCAATGGAGCCTTAGAACGTTCACATAGGACGTTAGCTGAATATCTGAGACACTACATAAACGAAGAACAGAGCAACTGGGACGAATGGTTACCATATGCTATGTTTGCATATAACACGACACCCCACACTGCAACGAGATTTACGCCATTCGAGCTGGTGTATGGACACCCAGCTGAACTACCAACATCGTTGAAGAAGGATCCAGAAACAACGTACGCCTATGACGACTACGCACGAGAATTACGAGAGAGATTGCGAGCCAGCAATCTCATAGCCAAAGAAAATCTGCAACAAGCCAAGGAGAGGTCAAAAATCGAGTACGACCGACGAACCAAAGAAAAAGGGTTCAAGGTTGGCGATAAGGTACTCCTGTACGACGAAACTATACGCAGAGGACGATCAGAGAAGCTGTTATCTCAATGGATCGGTCCTTACACAATTTTAGAGGTAAATTCAGAAGTAAACTGTACCATAAAGGTCAAAAAGAAAACTCTCAGAGTACATGTAAATCGTTTAAAGCATTTTATCGAATAAGAGCTAATCATTTTGTAACATTCTCATCAAATAGTATGTCAGGAAAGAAATTAATTATACTAACCTAAATTAAGAAACGATTATATAAAACATTGTAAACGGATACATAATGTAAACCACTAACCTAGATATAGCATAATAGGCAAGCGTACAGACGCAAGCCAGCAGATTTACTTGATTTCAGGAGAAAAATCCTAAGGGCTTTTCTTCCAAGGGGGAAGGGATGTTGCAATTCGAATACCAAGCTATTGGACACCTCATATCCAGTATAGCAGGGCAATGACTCTATCGTTCAGCGAAATACAAGAATGCGCTAAACGTGGTATAGCAGGGCAACGACTCGATCGTATGGCGAAATACATAGCAATGTGCAGACGCAGCACCAAAAGAGTCATTAAAAGGCGGGCAGACGACGCGCCCGTCGTCAGAACATCGCGACCAGAAGCAAGACACGTTATATAGAGATTAGTTCGATATTAGCAAAGCCTTTGTAAAAACTTCATATATTAAATAAACTTGAATTACTTTGTACGACTGAGTTCCAACTCTTAATTCGACAACGAACCTTTAAATAAATTGTAGTTGTATGAAAGATCTCAGGATCCCGATTACAACAGGTTTGAGAACCGGGTGCCCAACCAGCATTTCGTCTTATAGTTGCAACATCCACTCCTCGCTTATAGTCCAGTCGAATAGAACATGAGATCTATTCTTGAATATGTGAGGTCTGCCGATTTTTTTACGAGCTCACTTTACCCCCACGCATATGCCGGTAAGTTGTCGTCAGGAATTTCCGACGCGTTTCGTGGCGAAAAATGTTCAAACAATTGAAAACCTACTTTTTGCGATCCAACTTTTTTCCTGTAGCTTTTACAGCAAAATGTTTGATACAAAAGTTGTTCGTCTCGTCGTCCCCGAAAAAATGAGCCCTTACAAAGTCATTTATCATTATTATTTCAACTGGAAAGAGCAATAAACAACGGGATTTTTTTGATTCGTTTTTTGCAAGTCATTCGCCGAATTTGCAACATACGACAACAAAACTCATACTACACCTAGTATGGATATTTTTCGAAAAGAATATGCAGGGTCGAGCTGGCTATGCATAATAGTTTCGCTGTAATAAACAATCTGCGAAAATCCTTAGATTGGCTCTAGTTTTACATATCCTAGGCTCTCATCGTGGAATAAATTCTGAGCAACAGTTTTCGATACCCACTTTCAATATATATCAAAAAATAATTTTTTTGGCCCAAAAATAGTACGCATTCCGAGGAAATAAGATTTCTGCTTATAAACAAATGGAAATAATTCCGACAACTTGCAAGTTACATGAAATGTTTTGACGGAGTCTTATACGTCTTTTTAAGACGCAAGTTTTCAAAAAAAAAAATTGAAATATCTTTGTTAGAACCGGAGATAACGCTGTTTTGCGTATTTATTCTTCAATGCTGTTATAATTATTATTTTTGGTTGAAAAAAATACAACAAGCGCTAGAGACCTGCACAAATGAATATGAATTTTTTCATGCACCTCAGGGCGTCTGTGTCGTTGCAAAAAATTATTGAATTGAGGCAAGCGCGGCGGAGCGCGTCCGCGCTTACGGCGAGCGTGGTGGGGGGCCACTCGGCCGCCCAATCCATGACGTCACGGCGCGCCGGACCCGCTTGATTGCAAATTGAATATCTCCGTTATAAATTGTCGTAGAACATCGCGTTTTTTCTTAAACTAACGTGCTTTTTTCCGTACAATCCGATAATCTAGTATAATTTACGTTTCTACTATTACTTACCGTGATTTTTCTCATTTTCCAACGAACGCGTCGTAAAAACTGCCGTAAGTGAATAGTAATTCGGTAGTAGTGGTGGTAACATGAATAAAAGACACTTACATTCGAGTAATATTTATTTTACAAGACGATGGCATATAAGCCTCCGCATCTTTACAATCTTCTCCTTTTTTTTGCGGGAGGTGGAGTTGCGCCTATTTCTGTCTCTACTCGAATCTCGATACCTCTTGCGCGCACGGTGGTTGTGTCGCCTTCTTCCAACGATTGCTCGCAGATTAGACACTTTTTTGCATCCATTGCGATCGATCTGGTTTGCAGTTGATCATACCAATCTGAAATACATTCCGATTGAACTTACATGAATCACATTGTTATGATGATATTGTAATTAATTTGCAGAATAAATAATCGACTCTCAAACAAATACGAAACTGGTAAAATGTACATTGTGTAAGAATATGAATTTTGTAGATACGAGTATACCAATTAAATTAGTTTATCACTTAGTATTATGGGGGCAACATAATATTCTCACTTACCAAAATGATGTGCTTTCTGCACACTTTGAAAGTGTTTCTTCTTCAGAACACTTCAAAATTATATTTCACACTACGATATTCGGTTGGACTACATCGTACAAAGCTAGACAGAGGGTCCGAACCGACCAGTTTCATACTTGGAGTCCCTAAATCCCCTCCACTTCCTGCCGAACATCTGCCTCTCGAGTGGACTTTTAGTCCTGGCCGACGCAAAGTTTTTCTTCCATCTCTTTCTCTCTGCAGCCGATAATAGGTCGATAAAAACCACACTTTCGGAACTCCCAGCAAGTCGAAACACATTATATTGCAATATTTCAATTCATTTATGGAAATACGTCAGTAACTCGATACTTAATGACAATACCAAATACCTACTACCGAATTACTATTCACTTACGGCAGTTTTTACGACGCGTTCGTTGGAAAATGAGAAAAATCACGGTAAGTAATAGTAGAAACGTAAATTATGCTAGATTATCGGATTGTACGGAAAAAAGCACGTTAGTTTAAGAAAAAACGCGATGTTCTACGACAATTTATAACGGAGATATTCAATTTGCAATCAAGCGGGTCCGGCGCACCGTGACGTCATGGATTGGGAGGCCGAGTGGCCCCCCACCACGCTCGCCGTAAGCGCGGACGCGCTCCGCCGCGCTTGCCTCAATTCAATAATTTTTTGCAACGACACAGACGCCCTGAGGTGCATGAAAAAATTCATATTCATTTGTGCAGGTCTCTAGCGCTTGTTGTATTTTTTTCAACCAAAAATAATAATTATAACAGCATTGAAGAATAAATACGCAAAACAGCGTTATCTCCGGTTCTAACAAAGATATTTCAATTTTTTTTTTTGAAAACTTGCGTCTTAAAAAGACGTATAAGACTCCGTCAAAACATTTCATGTAACTTGCAAGTTGTCGGAATTATTTCCATTTGTTTATAAGCAGAAATCTTATTTCCTCGGAATGAGTACTATTTTTGGGCCAAAAAAATTATTTTTTGATATATATTGAAAGTGGGTATCGAAAACTGTCGCTCAGAATTTATTCCACGATGAGAGCCTAGGATATGTAAAACTAGAGCCAATCTAAGGATTTTCGCAGATTGTTTATTACAGCGAAACTATTATGCATAGCCAGCTCGACCCTGCATATTCTTTTCGAAAAAAATCCATACTAGGTGTAGTATGAGCTTTGTTGTCGTATGTTGCAAATTCGGCGAATGACTTGCAAAAAACGAATCAAAAAAATCCCGTTGTTTATTGCTCTTTCCAGTTGAAATAATAATGATAAATGACTTTGTAAGGGCTCATTTTTTCGGGGACGACGAGACGAACAACTTTTGTATCAAACATTTTGCTGTAAAAGCTACAGGAAAAAAGTTGGATCGCAAAAAGTAGGTTTTCAATTGTTTGAACATTTTTCGCCACGAAACGCGTCGGAAATTCCTGACGACAACTTACCGGCATATGCGTGGGGGTAAAGTGAGCTCGTAAAAAAATCGGCAGACCTCAGATATTCAAGAATAGATCTCATGTTCTATTCGACTGGATTACTACCAGGCGCCACTTTTTCAAAGCTGCTACGCGTTAAACGTTGTAAAGTAAGGCATGACAAGCATGACTACAATTATATATCATCGACAACGAGACATGTAGTATAATTATAGTACGATGTTCATCCACCGCCAAGGCTAGCTCGGGTTGACTAGAAGCTGACATCTGAAGTCAACTTAAATATAATTGAAATAAGTCGACCAAAAGTCGGCATTTTCATTCAACCGAAAGACGGCTCAGATAAGTCGACTGAAAGTCCACATTTTGAGTCAACTAAAAGACGGCCGAGATAAGTCAACTGAAAGTCGACAGTTTGCCCATTCATGATATAGGTAATTCGTGTATCAAATGCCACATACGAGGAAAATACATCAATAATTGAGTCTGTTTCGCGAAATTTGATAACTGAACGTTAAGAACTAACATGGATTTTCGTCCGAAATTACGAGAAGACCATCACAGAGGTACATCTATACTCGAGCAAATTCCAGGGCTTGATATGATCAATGATTTTCCAAAAGATGCCTTGCATCTATTTTATTTGGGGGTAATGAGAAGGCTAATCATTATTTGCTGGGTCAACGGTGAACCACCGAACAAATTATCTGCTAACCAAATACAAACAATATCACAGCTTCTCATTGATTTGAGAGAAGATATACCGTGTGAGTTTAACCGGAAACCAAGGTCATTGGATGAATGTAAAAGGTGGAAAGGAACAGAATTTCGACAATTTTTACTCTACACGGGACCCGTACTGCTAAAGTCTGTGTTGAATCGCGAACAATACGCCAGTTTTTTATCCTTGCAGGTAGCTTTCACAATTTTGTCTTCCCCGAAGCCCCTACAGGCTCACCTACATTATGCGGATTCACTACTAAAATATTTTGTACAAACATTCATCATATTATATGGCAGACAAAATGCATCCCAGAATGTCCATAACTTGTTACACGTTTGTCAGGATGCGGGAAATTAGGAACGTTAGATCAATATAGGGCATTTCCCTTCGAAAATTACATGCAAGCATCAAAAAAGTGTGTTCGGAAACACGACAAACCGTTGGAACAAATTATGCGACGTATTAGTGAGAAAAATGTTCTCGCGCCTAATACGAATAAATTCGAACAACAGCATGAACCTCAACTCCGAAATCAGCACTACAGAGGTCCTGTAGTACATTTGAGTAATGTCAAGCAGTTTGAGAAAATGATATTCCGTCGATGCACTTTTACAATCCGCGAGCCAGATAACTGTTGTTGCTTGAATGACGGTGGTATTATTTCGATAAAAAACTTCGCCGTTGACGCAAAGGGTACGGTTGCAGTAATTGGACATAAATATCTATGTACGGACGATTTTCACACTATCCCGTGCAGATCGTCAAAATATGGCATCTTCAAAGTGGATGAAGTTATTGGGCCCTTGAAGATTTGGAAGTGGAACGACATTTCGCACAAGTGCTTGAAGCTCCGATTCAAAGATAAATCCGTCGTTCTACCTTTAGTACACGTACAATAAATTATAATACTATTATATTCTAGTTTAGATGTATAAGGTTCAGGTAACTACAATTGCACACAACATACAATTATAGTGATCTCGCAAAGTTCAAATTCACAGAATATTATATATTCAACAACACGTATCATGGCTGAGCGTACTTGGACTGTTGTGAAGTTTACGGAGCCGCCATCATCCGTTGAAGCTGTTCCATCATCGTGGATTATCGGGAGCGAATGCTATTGGCCCAATCTAACGGAAAACGATATGACAGAGGGTATTACGTTGAACGCAACGCCAGAGCCTGCGTGGACGAAATACCCGATCAAGAATGTTCGGAATAGCACCTATAGTAATTGAAGACATGAACATTTCATATTGCTATGCATTAAGGATGTGCGGGTACCCGATTCATTCGGGTACTCGGCGTTCGGGTCGGGTCGGGTACTCGTCGGGTCGAGATTCTTTCGTTACCCGATTATATCGAGTACTCGAATGCCTTCGGGTACTCGAATGTTTTCGGGTACTCGAATGTTTTCGGGTACTCGATCTTTTCGAGTACTCGAATGTTTTCGGGTACTCGAATGTTTTCGGGTATTCGAATGTTTTCGGGTACTCGAATGTTTTTGGGTATTCGAATGTTTTCGGGTACTCGAATGCTTCCGGGTACCCGAATGTTTCCGGGTACTCTAATGTAATATGATTACCGGCGCTCAGCTCGGGTAACCGTTAAGTTTCCGAAGAATGTCTCTATGGATCCATGTCGTTGGGTAATTCAAATTTAGTTGAGTGTTGGCTTTGACTTTCAATTTCAATTTTCAGGTCATATACTCATTTACGTATTACGGATAGTACTTCAGTAGCTAACAATAAGAACCAAAATTCGGGATGTATTCGAAAAATACAAAATGATATGACTACTATTCAATTAAATTAATAAGTTTAAAATTGCATACATATAAATAAAAATTGGAAGTCAAAGCCAATACTCGACTAAATTTTTATTTCCTCACGACATGGATGCATGGAGACATTTTCTAAAACCCGACGGGTATCCGAGCTAAGTGCAGGTAAACATGCGAGTACTCAAAAACATTTGAGTACCCGGAAAAATTCGTGCACCCCCGAACTTTCTTCAAGTACCCGATAATGTTCGAGTACCCGAAAATGTTCGAGTACCCGAAAATGTTCGAGTACCCGAACTCGTTCGAGTACCCGAAAATGTTCGGGTACCCGAAATCTTCCGAGTACCCGAATTCGTTCAAGTATCCGAAAATGTTCGAGTACTCGAAAAGGTTCGAATACTCGAAAGCTTCGGGTACCCGAAAGTTTCGGGTACTCGAGCCGCCTCAAATGAAAATTACTCGACCCGACCCGACCCGAGAAAAATGTCTACCCGCACACCCCTAAGTATGCATATGCTGGATCCGATTGGCCTTAATATCTACATTATATTTCGCAGACGATTACGGGGCTGCTAAATCGGCGGCCAAAGAAGCTGAGAAATACCCGGCGGAAGAGCCGTCCACCGCCGTCCACCCAGGCGTCCATCCAGCACACTCGATGTTTGATGCGTTTCAACAACAATTACCTTTGCGCGAAGAAAAGGTGTTGCAGGAGGTCGAGGAATATCTTAAAAACGGAAAACAATTCGCAGCTTCGGTAACGTTGCTAATCTTAGCCATAATTATTACATACTCAGTCAGATTTAGAGAATGAAATTGCAATTCGAGTTTGTTTGACGCATGCCACATAATTTTATAATTGATCCTAATGACACAATATGCGTGTTTCTGCACAACAGGTGAAAAAATTATCGGAAAAGGGCGGCTGCGGCCCGTATGATTTTATCAAAGAGTGTATGCAGTGTTTGTTAGGAAATGAACTGGCTTCGAAGTACAGGTGGCAGGGCACTAACACGAAAAAAGCTTTCAAGAAGTTAAAAATGGCTGATCTGTTGATGAGTAAGTTTGAATTATACAGACTTACATCTCTTGCATATAGATTAGACAATTTTGATAATGCTGCGTTTATAATTATGATTACAGAAGCGGCTCAAAGTCGCAAATGGACAGAGGAAGATTGCAAAAAAGCGATCCGGCAATGGCTAAACAGCGAAGGAAGCCGAATAGTGATGCGGAGAAAAAAAAGCAAAAAGACAATTACCGCCGTTAAATCGTCCAGCTGATAACATTGACGCATAACTCGCTTGTTCTCGATTGGCAGTCATAGCTAAAGCCCTCGGCACACGGTGCTTGTTTCCGTGCATTTTTACTTGCTTGATTTCCCGCATGCTGCTGTGCTGGCCGCGCTGCATGATGCAGAGCCTTGCTAGATTTCCTGCATGCTACTGTGCTGGCTACGAAAATAAATGAATTTTCAGTTTTACGGCACGCGCCGTGTAATGCCACAACCAGCAGGCCCTGCATCATGCAGCGTAGCCAGCACAGCAGCATGCAGGAAATCTAGCAAGGCTCTGCATCATGCAGCGCAGCCAGCACAGCAGCATGCGGGAAATCTAGCAAGTAAAAATGCACGGAAACAAGCACCGTGTGCCGAGGGCTTAACTCGACACTCTATAATCGATCCTTTTCGTTTTATTTGTCGGCAATTGATTACACAAGATTTGTTCTTTAATGATTGCCGATTTCCATTCGATCCAGCAGAGTACCCTCAGATCAACATTCATTCAGTAAGTCCTCGGCAAACATTTGTCCCGTTTCACGTGGAACAACTATGATCATACGTAGAATGTTGAGTTAATTCGTTTCATCATTAGCTTTCGCGGTAGATGAGCATATGTCATTGTATATTATGTATTTGTTTTGTATCATCAGTATGATTATTGTTTATTGTTCCCACTTTACGTGGAACGTCTGATACGTAGATTTTCAAGTATTCGTTTGATTGTTAGCTTTCGCGGTAGATAAAAAAAAAGCTGCACATAAATATTTGATATTCGATATCTATTATCTATTCAAAAATCGAATAATATACCTACCTGAATATGTGGGGCGTTCAAATCCCGCCAGGTGCCAAGTTAGCTACCATGACTTTTATGACCAATATCAGTTACCTGAACTTTAACTTCTTGTAGTATCATGCAATAAAAATTTATTAATAGGTCATAATTTATGCGAGATTTCTATTATCAATAAAGTTTTACTAGGGTGTAGTATGTCTAGTATCGATTGAGTTGACGAAATTACTAAACGCTTTTTAACATACCAAAGAAGTGTTATATAATTTTTGTGACGTGATTTGTCGGCATAATTTATTACGTAAGATTTGTTTTTCGCAATGAATTCCCGAAAAATATACCTCTATACGACGAGGCGTTCCATGCCATATTATTATATGCCTCATTTATTCTCAAAGTATTGTCTCTTTAGCGAGAGTACATGTCAGTGTATATCATGTATTTGTTTTGTGAGTAGGATTGTTGTTCATTCTTCAATTTCTGTCAAGCGATAATTGAGAAAAAGAGATGTGCATAACTAGTTCAAAGTATGTATGTCTATATTTTATTCAGAGTAGTAGTTTCAAGTTGGTCTTCGGCAAAAATTTTTCCCACTTCACATGGAACACCTGATACGTAGTTTTTCAAGTTGATTCGTTTGATTATAAGCTTTCGCTAAAATACACGTCATTGTATGTTACGTATAATTTGTTTTGTATGAGTAGAACTGTGGTTCATTTTGGCATTTCTGTTCCGCGATCATCAGGAAAAAGAGCTGTGCACAATATAACTAGTTGATATTTATTATTTTGTCTATTTCATTTCCAGATATATACCTGTGTATATACATATGTATACGATGATACGAGTCATTATACTTCGATTATCGTGATTGTTGTTATGATAGCGTAGAAACCTAGATATTATACGCAGTGTTAGTTTGATTGTTATGTGTCACAAATCTTGTGTTTTTTTATATGAAATGATTTGGCTATCATCTAAGTATGTATATACATTGTGATGAACTGTTAATAAAAATTAATTAATTACATAATGGCATATTATCTACACTTCAAAAACAAACCCTATTCACCTAGACGGCTCTCACGTACGTCCCACGGACATCGGCCGCGCGTGTCCTCCGGACATCCCAAAGATGGACATTATATGTACGAGGGGTAATCCGATGGACATCCGCTCGGATATCTGGTAATGACATGTCGTGGACGCCCTGTGGACATATGCGTTCACGACAAACGGACATCCCTAGTACGTACACCATATATCCGTCAAACTTCAAACGGACATCGATCGGACGTCCGCGATATCCGCCGTGGATATCCGCTGGACAACGATAAAATGTCCGGGTGCTATCTGGGGCAGCACAATCACACGAGGTAGAAATTACCTATCTTTCCTGTGTTGCACACGATACTTTCTATTACACATGCACGGGAATACCGATTTTCCAAGCCGTATTTCTGAATAGCATATCTAGCACGTTGCTTGTGACATGGCAACGTAATCTATAAACACGGACGGGGTCTAGGGGCGAAGGCCCCCGCCAACAACCAGAATATCTTGAATGATATTTTGAAAAAGTTTCATCAAACACAGTTTCATTTATAGAAAAATAAAATTAGGAAACATGACTGGAATTATAGTAGGGTAAGTGTACCAGTTACTGACCCCGTCCCAATTATTGACCTTTTTCGTTGATTTCTTATTATCCGTGAGCTCTGAAATTATTTAAAAAAATCAGTTCGCATTCTTCGAGTCTCTAGCAACTGATTTCTGTGACGGAAACACTCAGAATTCTTAACGATTTGGAATTTAAGAAAATATAAGGGTCAATAATTGGGTCTTAAAGGGTCAGCAATTATTGGTATACTAAGTATCCGTTGACTGAAGAATTTAAACACGGCTACCCTTACGGGTTAAGTATAGAGATCAGTGCAACGAATTCAGACTTACATAGATGCACAGGAAGATAGGCGGGTTTGAAGCTCATTTTCGGGGTACCCTGAGATTAATTATTACCCCGACCGAGGACTGGCGCTACAGTCGCTCAATGTCCGTGTGCACTCACACTTAAGCGTCATTCCCCAACACAGACTCCACCATCAATATGTACACATACCAATACATACCACTGCCCTCAACACATATGAACATCGCTAAAGTGACGCCATCTAGCGTAGACTGCAGATAATAAAAACCAGGCTTCAAGCCTTAGCACGGGCCTTGTGCTTCTATGTAAGTCTGAATTCGTTGGATCAGTGCTTACGGGGTTTTGCGTGCCAGGGAAGTGGGCTTGATGCCTGTTCTACACGCGCACTTTAAGCGAGTGTCTTTAGGCTCATCATTGGCCCTTTCCGCTCAGCTCGAGCTGTGATTGGTTCAAGTCCGTACTTGAGGGCTATTGGAGTCGCTTGAAAACTGGTCATTTCTCTGAATGGGGCCTAATCTGCTCACAGTTGTTATTGTCTGAATAAGAATTGCTGTTCAGAAAATCTCACACGATAAAACGTATAATATCTGTTCATGTATAGTGATTGCCACCTGGCATTGGCAGACGATAACAAGTATGGGTAAAATTATAGGCTCCTTCCTCGTTCGGAGCCGGAGAAAACTCACCCTGTATACCTGTACATATATACATATGTATACCTATAAGATTTTTAAAAATACATTACCACTTATTCGTGTCATATAAATTCTGAGCTCATAAATACTCTGCTATAGGCAGTGAAATTGCAGAACGTGCTTGATTCTAATCGCGGTCTTATCATACTTCCTGTCCAACCACATATGTTACCCGGTTACAGTGAGCGGAACTTCGACAATTAGCAGTATTTTTTTTTTTTTTTCTTCAATTTATTCATGGAATGGACCTTTCATCCCGGAAGTATGACTAATTTGAAACCACGTTCAGCTGAACTTATCTCCATACCACTACCTCCGGTTACTACTGGGTTTATCCTGTTACAGCCAGAGGAACCGACGATTAGCAGTTTTTTTAATAATTATAATATGCTCTTATTACTGGATACACTTTTTTGCAGACGCATTGAATATTTTCTCTGAACGTTTTAATTTAGACCACGGATTTCCACTCGTACGTAAGCTCGACGACTCTGTAGGAATATTCGCAAAAAACAGCCGCCTGCTCATCATATTTATTCTATTGAATGCGATTTCAATCTCTCGAAAAGTCCTACATGATGCACATACGTGAATTATGAACTCAAATCAGGAAAGCATAAATAACTTTGTATAATCGCATTGAGAAGTTTTTCCGCGATCACAAAAATCAAGAGTTATGGGAGTTTCCAATGACCACGGGGAGTCTCCATTGGGGATGAGTTAAGAAATGGGAACAATTAGGTTATTGGAGCGCATTCTGTCCTAGATGGAATACAGTAGACTCTACGTATATGGCCGAAAATGGGGCTGTAGGAGAGGAAAATTCTCGGCAACGGCCATAACTGGAGAGCCCTCTCCACGCGGTTGTGTTCATTCTGAGGCTAGTGGCACGGTGTTGCTAGCCAGTGCAGCAGCGTGCGCAACCGCGTCGTGGTGGGGGAGCGCAATTTGTGTGCGTGAAAGTGTGTGTGACGGAGTCCCCGCTTGCGCGTCCATATAGCCCGCGGCAATATACGTAGAGTCTACTGTATATACTATGCGGAAGAAGATCGTAATTCGGACAACCCGCGAAAAAGATCGTATCTCCCAAAAACATATTGTTCTTGAAATTTTGTACTGGTCCCACTGCACCCGACAATCGCATTCCTTTAAAAATGGGATCAGCTTTATAATTTTTGCATTCACGCTTCATTGCGCATAGGCACAACAATCGACCTCGGAATTCGACTTTACTCGCACAGTGAATTTTTTATTTTGAAGAAATCTTAAATGATTGTTGGATGGAATTTCAGAAGAATGTTCATTTATTACTTGCAGTTCTTGATCATTATATCCGATAGGCAGTGAAAGATCTCCTACTTTCCCCGTTAACCGATTACTGCGTTTGACCGGTTGCATATTGATTCATTTGTCTAGCAAATTGAGTATGATATTATGTATCACGAAATGATTTAATCATAATATTTGTGCAATATTCGGCTCGCGACCTCTCCTGCTCAATATGCATCCACTATAAAGTAGATTTCACCCGAGTCTCAGGAATATCTCTGGCATTAAGCCTGAAGGCCTACCCTCAAATAATTTAGCCGCGCATGAAAAATATACCAATTGACGCAGAAACTTGCCCAGGATAACATATTAAAATGTTTATTCACGAAATTCCCGAGGTCATAGTCAAATTATTAAAAACTATCAATAAATCGCGAGTCCGTGACTAAATCGCTCGGGGTTTCGTTCCAACTCATCAAAAAAAAAGAAAAAAAAATAGCAGCTTGTAGAGGAGATCATTCCACACAAATTCGAAGCGGAACCCATGTTCCACGATCAGCCGTTTTCGCGTTAAAAATTATTGAACTTTTTTTGGCTCAAACATCGCCAAACGATCAGCTGTGATCTAGCAACGCCTCCCGCTATCCCGCGCAGCCTGGTGGTAGGCGCGCGAATGCGCAGCGAATTCAAACTTACGCTACGTGCTATTCTTCATTATGTATGATTTTCATCCATGAGCAGTCCATTTTTGTTATACGTATGTGTTTATTTATCATACAAATCATGGCAGTTTTCGTTGGATTTTGCTAATTTCGCGCACTGTTTGGACTGAATTTTTTATCGCTAGTAGAATTATCCGTTACTAACCCATTCTACGTCGTGTTTCGGAGTTATCCGTGATTTATTTTTATTTTTCTTCGTTCGAT
The DNA here is from genome assembly GCA_963989295.1 of Ametastegia equiseti. Classification (NCBI taxonomy): domain Eukaryota; kingdom Metazoa; phylum Arthropoda; class Insecta; order Hymenoptera; family Tenthredinidae; genus Ametastegia; species Ametastegia equiseti. The sequence goes on from OZ022394.1 coordinate 16,721,694, forward strand.
ACGGTGGTTTGGGTATAGCATGCTCTTAAGAGTACTGCAGATTGTAAATACGTGTTCGCTAGAACAAAGTTCATTCTATGCAAACAAAATTCTTTCGGCACACTTGACTACAACATATCTTCTTTTGTATTCTCTGGAATCTCGACTTTCGAACTCTGGAATACAATTAATAATATTCCTAAAAGCATGCATTTATAATGTGTTGCAATATGAAAGTAACTCGTACTGAATCTGATTTCATTCGTTACTGGGTAAAAAGTCGCAAGATATTCAAGGTCTTGTTCTTTTTGAATCATTGCTGGATAACCGAGGATTGAGATTACGAGATGAAAGGAATTATGTACCATCACAGCTCCTATGTGATTTGTCTGGATCCCCATGTTAGCATAAGCATAAGCAACGTTATATTGGTAACGTTCGAATTAAAGTGCCTTTTCATGAGACACCCGTGTTATAAAAATTTGTTAATCATAGACGGAAACTTGTCCGCAATGAATGATCATAAATTGCAATAATCATCATTCCAAGTATCTAAATATTTTTTATTGTATTTTATTACATTTTGATCTTGTTTCTACATAACTACATCGTACAATAAAACTAGTACTACCTGAATGTAAAATTATTTATAATAATGTTTTCCTCTCTGTGTACATAACATTATAATATAATTTACAAGTTTATTGAAATAACCCGGAGCTTTGTTTTTCTTCTTTATATAATGTATAGGTATATTTATAGGTATAATATTCGATATATGTATAATATAAGCTCTCAAAGTATAATATATAATGTAATATTATTATCATTTCTCAAAAATTTGATATGTCTAAGTTATATGTAATACGGCATATAATATATAAACATTGGTCCCAAAATACATATCGGTGTTTTCAAATACATAATCAACATTTTCAACATATATTATGACATCTATGAACCTATATATCTATTCTTTTAAAAGTTTTATCATCATCATTATCATCGTTATCTCATTCATTGTAAATCCACCGTCAACCTTTGTCATTTTTAAGTTTTTCCATGTTGGGCCGATTACCCATATTAACTTTTCTGCTCGACTCAATGTCAGGTACGTTTCAAAAACTATACGGATTTATATTGCAATCCTCGACGTGTTGATAAAATCAATTTCAATTATTCGGATAAAGTCAATTTTAGTAAATCGACGTTAATAAAGCATGTTTCGTTTGAAGGTATAAGTTAGATATTTAAATAATTATTACCAACAAATATATGCGTATTTATCTTATATTGTTACCTCGTTAAGTATTTCAACAAATGTAAAAACGCTTTATCATCTAGTTTCCTGTTCTTTCATACCATATTGAATCGATTATGTCTTGGATAGATATCAAAATAGCAAGGAATGAAGTATAGAAAATGAAAAGAAATAAAGGATCCGAATAATAATCTCTGTGTATAAAAAATTCGGGAGAAATTAATTCGGGAAAAAAGGCTACACACATGATCATAAGCTTTAGAAAATAATTTTCTTTGTGTATAACCCATGAAATACATATTTTTGATAAAACGAGACGAAACTACTTTGTTATACTTTGCTTAAGATGCTATGACTGCGACGGCTTCTTTCGCCTACCGAACAAATTGCTCAATACAGAGCTGCGTTTGGTATCCCTCTCCTTGCGACTTCCTGTACTTTGTTCACTCTCTGAACCACTCTCAGACGGTCTTCTACCATCCAGGACTGAAATACCTTGCGCACCCTGGGCCACTGCTGGCGGCGGCGCTACGTAAGGCGGTAGTGACGCTGGCCTTCCAGTAAACGAGTTGACTGCTTGCTGGCCACCCTGCAAAGTAGAATAGAATTGAATAAGTAAGATGAAAATATCAGTCTAATTGCTAGTCATCGAATGTGCTTAGATTATTGCTTGACAGGCTGATTACACGATGTGCAGGTATTAATTGATCAATCAAAAATCTAATATTCATTGATAAGATGATTATTCAAACAATCAACTGAATAATTGTACAATTAATCGATTGGTTGAATTAGAATTGTATCGAATGGCTAATTGAATAATCTCAGAATTGGTTCGATTGACCTATGAATGTATCAACGATCATAATGTCAGTCAATTAATAATTAATCAAACGTCTATGATTGAACAATTTTCAATTGTTTAATTCTTCGATTGACTTTCAAATAATTCAATAACTGAACGAATTATTAATGGGTTAATCAAAACATGAATCAAACGATTATTGAATTATGGTAAACCGAGGGGGTAGCTCAAGTCAATGCTGTTATAAGCCTGTATAATGTATAAAGTAAAGTATTTATTGAAAATATTCTAGAATATTGATTAATGATTAGTCAATCATTTGAATCATGAACATAATTTTTCAACCATCAATAACGTATTGTTATTCATTGATTGTTCACATATATGATTTAAGAAGCAGATAGGTAAGCATGTTCTAGGACTTTCTAAATTTTATCTATATCATGCGTCGTATATCTCACCTGTCTGGCATTGATGGGGACATTTCCGTACGCTGAAACATAGAATATAGTATAAAATATTAGAAAGGATACAGCACAATATCAATCAGATAGACACAATGCCATAAATACTGTTCAAACTCATGCATGGGGCTTGGCATAATCGGATCTGTGATGCTATTTACAGGAACCGCCAACGATGATGAATGTATAATAAATGAAAAGAAATCGTAATGAAAAATGATTTGTGAAAAATGCTTACAGCCCATATACCAAAAATACGATACAATAACAAAGCTATAAACAGAACCGCTTTAGATTAAATAGTTGAATAATAATTCAAATTGTAGACACCATTGTTTTATCTTGAATTATCTATAATCTTTTTAGCAAACGATCAAAAGTTTCAGATTAATGAACTTATTCGGATATAAAAGAATATAATTGAAGGAAGGCAAAGGGATACAAGTGGTAAGTAGATAACAAAGTGGCTGTTTTCTCAAAGCGAATAAAAATACTGACGATGTATCGTTCTTCTAAAATCGCAACAAAGAAAGTTTGGAAGTAGAGATATATAAGTACACATGCGCTGAAAATAATATAAACAACAAGAAAAGACACAGGCAAGGAGGGAAAAATCAATTCTTTTTTTTTTTTTGCATTCTCTATTTTCATTGTTTTTTTGGTTTTTTTTTTCTGTAGTTGACTGACCGGGATCATTTTGGTTGTTCCATTGGACCGTTCTTGTCGGCGGAGGGGCTGTCGATGGCAGGGGAGGTGCTACTTCTAGATTAAATTTAAAACATTTATTTATCTTATCTAGCTCGGATGGATTTACATGAGATTTATAGCGATGAGGAAATAAATCTTCAGATATTCACCTTGCTGTTGCTGCTGCTGTTGCTGCCCACTAGTATCGACACTGCTTTGCCTCCTCCAGCCATCATTCGACGAATGCTGACTTGATCCGTTATGATTTGAATTTGTACTACTTCGAGGCTGATACGACTGTGGTCTACCTTGCTGAACGTACGGCTCAAAATCTGATCCAGAAAACATCAAGATTTGAATCTTTAAAGTGGCTACAATTTTCTTCTTGTTTTAAATTTTGTCAAATTATCTGTGAAAGTTAATCTAAAAAATGCGAAATAGTGCTATTGTAATTAGCTTTGTATTTGTCACTTATTAAGATGGTTTTCAGAAGTTTGTTGTCCCTATGCTAAGGAACTGGAATGATAAGCTGTATTTGTAAAAAGAGGGCCTGTAGTTCTGGGCAAAATTTCTACTTTGCGATTTTGTACGAATTTTTTGGGAATTCGAAATTCATAGTTTTGCATAAAAAATTTTAGTTTTTCGTGTTTTTTTTTTTTATAGAAAAAATGGCATATTGGCAGATCTCCGCAGTTTTCCATGAATAATTGATGATTTTCGTCCATAGAACCAGAAGAGATGATAATTTCTTAGAAAGAATTACGAAAAGTTTCATGCAAATTTGTAGAAATCTGGAGAGCTATTGTCACAAGAAGTTCCGCGAGCAATTCCACTGCAAGTCAAGAAAACTTTTATTTTTCCCCATTTATTTCTTTCGTCAACTTCGATCTTATCTCTGAAAAGTCGTGCTCAATTCCCTGATGGAAATAATTAGCTAGAAATTTCTGAAAATTATTTCAGGGAAATTGGAACTTTTTATAATATTTTATAAAAGCAGATGTAACTTTTTCCAGTTTTACTATTGAAAATAATAATTTTTTACGATACATTACGCAAACCCACGATGTTTTCTTGTGACAAACTACACAATCTACTATTTTTCATGAAGAACTACGAAGACCTGCCAACTTTCATGAAAATCTACAGATGAAATGTATCATTTTCCTTCAAAATTGTATAAAAGAAACTTCTAAGATAATAAATTTCAACCGAAATTTCTGTTGTAAAAGATATACATTTTCTTTTTTTTTTTTTTTTTGTCGCAAATATAATATTGAAGTAAACTGACATTTGATAACGATTTATAAAATACTATTTTCAATGGAGAACACAATTCGTCAAAGAATAGAAATCATATAAGAGGCACAGCAAATGTGCGTTTAGTGAAAGTTTCAGGAAAAAATAATTCTCAAATTCTTATAAATTCACGTAATTCAGTGAATTCAGTACGAATGACTTCAGAGATTGAAAAAAAGGGAATAATAACAAAAATTGAAAACAACAGGAGAATTTTCTAAAGTAGATTTTCTCGGTATTGGCTCAAAAATACATCTGCTTCCTTTCACATATGTTGAGTTTTAATCAATTATGAGCCACAGACATTGTGCTATTACGAAATTAAATAAAATCGATGATGAGGAAAAAAATCTGGCCCTTTTCTGATAAGTTTATTCCTATATCTTTAAACCGTGGAGCTTAAATGCCACATTGAATCAAAAATATACTAAAATCAACGTTTCTTACCATTGCGTCTCATTTGTACCGAGTTGTCAACACTGGGTGTCCGCATAGGTACAGGAGGTGGCGCGCCACGAGGTGGTATCGGTGGTTTATCGACAGAATGTGGAACATATTGTTCCCTTTGTCCAGCGGCTTGTTCTTGTTGAATAAGCTGTTGTTGTTGAGCGATTAGTTGTTGTCTGTGCATATGTAAGAATTCAGTTTGCGTCTTTGGAGGCTCAGAGGCTCTATGCATTGGGAGGAATTCGGCTCCTCTAGGATCGTGATGCTGCTGATTTTGCCTATGCATTTGGAGAAACTCGGTCTGTACATTTGCAGGCGAATGTTGATGCGACAAATCCCGTCTTATAACAGAATTTTTACGCTCGAGTTCAGGAGTCGAGGCTCTACTGCTTCCCGTCGATGCGTTGTCCTCCATATTCTCTGGCGCCGATTGCTGCAATCGATCTAAACTCTCCTGTAATCAAGAATCGGTATAAATAGGGTGAAATTAAAACAGATTAAGGTTTTCTTCATTCGATAATAACCTTCTGGGACTCGTCGTAGCTCAGCAGCTGCAAACTAGGAGGCAGTTTGGCGTGGAATGAAATCTTGTTCACCCATTCTTCGAGATCCTGAGCACTGGGCGCCAGGAATAGAAATTCTGATCCGTCGGAGCACTTAAGCCTGAAAACGTTCTTCTTCTTTGTATAATCGTCGGCTCTTTCGCAAGTCGCGTTGAAAATGGTGATGGGAGCGGTGGCTGCTTTGCTGGCAGAAAAATCTTCCGTGTCTTTGAAGAAGCATAGTAGTTGACCGCAAAGCACTGGAAAGTAACAAGAATAGGCTCTGTTAATTGCTGAAGAAGGAATAATACTAAAGCCGATTACTCTTGAACAGTGTTGGGCATAATTCATTACTATTTGTAATTATTTTTGTTTCCATTCACAAATTACAAATGTGATTAGTAATTTGAATTTTTCGAGTTACAAAATACAAATGAAATTTGTAATAATTCGGACATTTTTCAATGCTAATTACATTTGTATTATGTAATCAGGAGATTTTCCGATACTGTATACATTTGTAAATTTTTTATCCAAACGTTTTTCGATGTCAATTATGGTTGCATTTATTTTTGTAATTAGAAAGTATAATTGTTAAAAAAAAAACGCCCAACACTACTCCTGAAGCCGATGTACAATGAGATACGAAGTCCTATGGAATCTCCTGAGCCTTTGGAATCGTTCAAAGTCCGTAAAATCCTATGATACCTTATGAAACACAATGAAATTCTATTAAATCCCTTCAAGTTTTACGAAATCCGATTAAATCTTTCCGATAAATTTCATGATATCCTCAGAAATCCCTCCTAATTATACAGGGTGTATCAGAATGAGGCACTTTCCTCGCACCAGTGGATTCCTTGTGAAAATCTAAGACGAAAATGATCAATAAGGAAATGTTGAGGGTGTGACCGTTCTCAAGTTAGAGCCGTTCAAAGTTCGCTAATGTTAGAGCCGATGAGAGACCAGTGCAGGACCGGGCCATCAGTCTTTGCCACCCCGATGTCAATTGTCAGGTGCCGCGTAATATTCTACTACAATTGCGTCGTCAGAATAGCTCAGCTATAAACAACCGATATACTGTCGCGGCTAGCTTGTCATTTTGTAGGTTGGCGAAATCAAGGCGGCGAGTGCCCCGCTACGAACCTCAATAGCCTCGTGATAGCGGCCCTGCCATGGTCCCTTATCTGCTCTTGTATTGGCCAACTTTAAACGGCTCTAACTCGAAAACGGTTCTTCCCTCGACATTTTTTCATTGATCATTTTCGTCTTAGATTTTCACAAGGAATCCACTGGTGCGAGGAAAGTGCCTCATTCTGGTACACCCTGTATATAACATTCCATGGAATCTTATAAAATCCTTGAAAATCACACAAAATTCCCATTCCAATTTCTTGAAATATTATGAAATCCTATAAAACTCTTGAGATCTCACGAAATTCCTGTAAATTATTTATGGAAATCCTGTGAAATTTCTTCAAATCCTATAAAATCCTATGTAATCCTTTGAAATCTCATAAAGTTCCTCGAAACCCTTATAAGAATGGATTCAAAAAAAAAGAGGAATCCTTCAAAATTTCATAAAAATTCAATAAAAACCCCTTGAAATGTTTCAAAATCCTACGCAATTTCGTGAAATCTTCTGAAGACTTTAAAACAAAACAAAAATTCTTGAAGTACGGATGGAATCTTGGAAATCTCACGAGGTCTTGGAACTGGTGAAGTCCAGTGCTCTCAATTTATCAGTTTCAAACTTTTCGATTACCGATCACTTGTCCGCTGTTTACCAAAAAACATAACAAATAAATTTACCTGTGTAATATTGCTTCCAGGATCGTACCGCAGCTTTTTTCCCAGCGCTTTGTAGCTCGTGCTTCCTTTCCAGAAGTCCCTGTATCTCAACGGGAGGCAGAGTGTCCAGATTTTCCATACGCTGATGTTTTCTGAAGCTCTGAGTTCGTCTCCGAGTCGTAAAACTCGGTGTTCTTTTTGGTTTCTTTGTATCTACTTTCATGCTCTCAGCTCGTTTTATGTCATTATTACCTAGAATTTATCAGATATTACTTTTCAAACTTCAGTTGCAAAGAATCGTCATAAAAAATTCATCCACTTTTTATGTAGATACAACAATTTTAACTTATCGAATTCTTACTTCGCCTTAATCTGTCCCCAAACATATGAGATATGCTGTGGGATTTTTGTACAGTTGCATTTTCCGGGGGCTCGACAAGAGTCGAACTTTTCAGAGGTGGAAGCCTGAAAGTTGATTAAAATTGTTTATAAAATCGTTCCGTCGAACTCAACGAGCTTAAACAAATCCGTAAGCAAACCCAGTCACCAATGTGTCACACACAAGAAGAAAATACTCGTTTGAATTCGTTACCTAGGTTTGAAAAAACTCTTTCTCGTTGGTGATTCGGATCGCTCTGAAGACTGCTCTGGTTCGACGTCTTTAAATTCTGGCTCTTCGCTACTAAACATGCATTGCGAAGCAGATACCCAATAAATATTAGTGCATTTCCCTAGCGACTATGAGAAAGAACTGTGTTCAAATGCTCGTGCAACAAATCGTCATGGAATCTACTCGCTCTTTATGATAGAAATTTGATACAAACTTTCAGGGTAATCGGAATATTCTATTGTTTTCTATGAAAAATTGGAAAAGGTTTATTGTCTTTTACTTCAAAAATTATTATTTTTTTATCATGAAACCAGATAAACTACGGTTTCTCTTGAAACGTTAACTAATCGTTTCAATTTCCCTGAAAAATTTGTAAAAAAGTACCAGGTCTAATATCCTACGTTAATACGTTTTGTTATTCTTATTTGAAGCTTGCAATATAATGATGAAAAAATCGTGATTTCTTGGGTCTGGAAAGCAGACTTATTATTATTCAGACCATGCAATAACTCAAAATAAAGAAAATAGAGAAAGTCATGCATTATAATGAAGAAATTTTCTTCAAAGTTAATAAAAGATGCAAAGACTGTGAATTTTTCAGGAGTATGTAATGTGTACCGGTTGACTGATTCGTGTTGCTCCGAATTGCCGTTGACCTCTTCGTGAGGTAGGCGATGAGGACTGTCCAATAATCGCCTTCGTTCCTCCTCTCGCTTTCGCTCCTCCGTAATCCTCTGAACTTCTTTACGTTTGCGTTCTTCAATACGAGCCTTTTCTATTCTCTCTTTCTCCGCGTGTCTAGCCGCCAATTCAGCCTCCTGTTGCTTCTGGAAAGCTCGCTCGAGCTGTAACCCAAATAGTCGAGTACATGTGAGGAATTCTACTTCAAGTTCGATACGAAATAACGTCGCATTTTCTAATTGAGAAGTTAATTGTGACTCTAATTGCATGATTGATACATTCATAATTCATTAATGGTTTCGTGTTGAAAACGACGTTTGCCTATTCAAGAAAATTTTCGACTTGGAGACTGACATTCACCTGACGTCACACATGATTCTGGACATACGTTGGTCTGTTTGTGTGTCGGTCTATCACAAATACAATTCCTCGCAGTGTTTTGGAAAACGGCTGGACGTAGAAATTCGAAAATTTACAGCTTATGTTTTGACTATGGAAAATTCTCATGCCCCATCAAGAGTGACCAACTGGTTTGGGCGGAAACAAATTCAATGAATAAAAGCAATGGAAAAAAAAATAAAAATTTCCTGACTGAGTGTGCAAAGTTCGATTTTGCGTACTAATTCGAGTGCGCAAAATGTTAGATTTCCTCGCGCATTTTGTGAGCGTGCGTAAAATAAGATTTGCGTGCGCAAAATGAAATTCGTGAGTGCAAAATAACATTTTCCTAACAGCGTGCGGAAAACACTACTTTCGCGCACGCATTTCCGTGCGGAAAACACCACTTTCCCGCACGCTTCATTTCCGTGCGCGAAAGTAACTTTCGCGCACGGAAAGTTACTTTCGCGCACGGAAATGAAGCGCCTGGAACAGTAGTGTGTTCCACATGGAAATGCGTCCACGAAAATAGTGTCTTCCGCACCACGCTGTTAGGAAAAATAGTATACGCAACACGTGTGGAATAGGTATATCTCGCACGAGTGTGATTGTCACCCTCGCTTCGCTCGGGCGACAACCCTCACACTCGTGCGAGAATCACCTACTTTCCACACTAGTTGCGTAATGTACTATTTCCTAACGGCGTACGGAAAACACTACTTTCGCGCACGCATATCCATGCGGAAAACACCACTTTCCCGCACGCACGAAGCGCCTGGAACAGTAGTGTGTTCCACATGGAAATACGTCCACGAAAATAGTGTCTTCCGCACCACGCACGAAAAATAGTATACGCACCACGTGTGGAATAGGTATATCTCACACTCATGTGATTGTCACCCTCACACTCGTGCGAGAATCGCCTACTTTCCACACTAGTTGCGTAATGTACTACTGCGTTCGCAAAATGAGATTCCCGTGTGCGAAATAAGATTGGCGTGCGCAAAATGAGATTCGCGTGTGCAAGATAAGATTCCACAGTACGCGAAATACTGTAGAAGTGACAAGAATATAATTTCGCGCTCTACTTTCCCGCACATTTCATTTTGCGCACTCAGTTAGGAAATAGTACTTTTCGATACTAGTGCGAAAGTGTTGGTTCTCGGACGAGTGTGCGAGTTTTTCGCCCGAGAGAAGCGAGGGTGATAATCACACGAGTCGAGAATCATCTTTCGCACGTGTATCGAACTTTATTTTTCAACACAGCGCGCGTTAAGTTGGATTTTATGCACGCGAAGCGTGCGCAAAATCGAACTTTGCGCACGCAGTATGGAAATAGTACATTGCGAGTGACGATCATTATTTTTCATCGTGAGAGCCGTGAAATCGCGACGAAGTTGCGATTTGGAGGTTAGAATGATGAAAAATAGTATACGAAACTCGTGCGCAAGGCGATTCCCGCACTCGTCTTGTTACTCGCCCGAGCGCAGTTTGAATTGGCAAAAGTCGTTTTTAACACAGAGGAGAATTAAATATAATTTAGCGAAGTGTTCCGGAAATCGGCTGGACACAAAGAACAAAAAACGGTTAAAAAGTTCAAATGAATGGTGATGAAAAGTCGATATAAGCCTGGTTGACCCATTTTTATTTATAGATAAAGACTTTTAATTTCAACATGAATTCAGTTCGCCGATATCTTGAAAAATCGATATTTCCGGATCGATTTGTTGCGGAGAAATCATTCAAAGCACATTTGGAAGCCAAAGATGTACGCTTTCAAACTGGATTTTTCGAGCATGAAGATCATTGAAATTTCTAATTGTTATAAACTTCTAAAGTTCTAATTATTTCACTAGAAAACTAGCCAATCCGTCAGCTCTAAGAAAATATCATTCGATTCTTTATTCAAATCTTTATCACAAGCAATTACTTTTTTTTCCTATAAATTCTCAATGGAGTCAATTTCTTCAACGTTATATCATGCAAAAACAATTCCACTCAAAATCCATGTGTTTGAATAAAGATTTAGGTCTCAAGTAATCGTAAAATTTAACAACATCTCCGCAAACTCACCATTGTGATTCTCCTAAGCGCGCTGAACTTTTCTTCCTGGGCTTCGATAGTCTTTTCAAAATCTTCGTGTTTCCTGATCAAATCTTCGACCTGGGGTATACTTTCTCCCAATTTACCGTCGTGGAGCATCGGTTCTCGGCTCAGAATCCAGTTCTCTAACATCTCAGCTTCTCGTTTAAACAATTGGGTGTCCAAGTTCTGTTCGTAAATGTGTTTTCTTTGCTCCCAAGTGTCGTTAAGCAGTTGCTTCCTCTGTTCGAGGACGGATATCTTCTCTTCTATCTCCTTGGCCAAGAAATGGCCCTGTTTTATAAGCCCGTTTCCGGTTTTGTAGAATTTAGCAAAAGCTTCTCTGCGTGTATCAATCTCAGCTTTGTACTCGTTGTGTCTAGAAATTAGAGCCTCTGCTCCCAGCACGTCCCTCGCCAACTCAGGCGCAGTAACTTTAGCTACCATCTCGTTTATCCAAGCCATCAAATCTCTGTACTCGTCAAAATAGGCTTGCAGTTGTTCCGCTTGAGAAAGTTTTCCTCTGCGTTGAGCAGCCTTCTCCAAAAGATCGTTCCAAGTCTCTTCGGCCTCTTCGTGTTTCACTGCTATATGTTCTCTAGCATCTGGGAACAGCTCGGCCAACCTCGAGGCCTCCGCCATCACAGATTCAACCTGAACAAACAAATGATTGATTATTTACAAATTCAATCAAAAGAATTTTAGGATTAAACCTAAAATAACGTCGTTTTTAATCACCTGTTCTTTAACGGCTGCTAAATCTGTTTCAAATCCTTGATGTTTTCTGACCAATGCTTGAATCGTCTCTAAGTCATGTCCGTATCCGTCCGAGCTCAAGCTCGATTCCTTTTCTTGAATCCAAGAGATTGTTTCGTCGGCTGTTCTGTCGAACATATGAACTTGCTTTGCGCCGGCCAAAGCCTCTTGCCTTGCATGTGCCAGTTCTTTGAGGTCGTCCCATTGCTGTTTAGCCTCGTCCATCTTAGCGTGGATTTTACCAGCTTCTGGGTTGTCCTCGTCAAGCAATCTGCGACCCTGATCCATTACTGCTGATACTCGGCATTCGCTAGTCGCCAAACCGGCCAAAAAGTTGTCGAATATTTGAATAAGCAATTCTACGTGCTCCACATCACGCCCGTAATCCTCAGACGCCGCCACCTGTGCAGAAATAAAAACAAGAAAATATATTTCAGGTCTTATTTTGGACACAGTATGTTTATTAGTTCCGGATGAATATACGAATTTTTGGACAGAGCAAAAGACGTAATTAATTAGCGGAAAAATATGGTAAAGAAATATTCAAAACAACGTTTCAGAGCAGGAAAAACATGAGGTTGAAGTTTGTAACGTTAACGCAACAAAATTTTCTGAAATTTCCTGTTCTGATATTATTGTTTTCCAGAATTGCAAATAAAACTTATACATAATTTTTGAATCAATTCCTGAACATTTGTAGTGTGTTTAGCTGTTTATTCCCGACTCAACCGTGAAGACCACTTTTTTGACCTAAAAAGCGGGATAAAAGTGGGACTTGATTCCCTGCTTTACTTTTTGTCCCGCAATTTCACTTTTTTCCCGCATTTAGGGGAGAAATCTGAATTTGCAGGATGTAAAGTAGATTTGCGGGTCGTAAAGTAAGATTTGCGGGACACAAAGTATAGATTTGCCGGACATAAAGTAGTTTTTGCGGGACCTAAAGTACTTTATTGGCCAATTGCGGGACGTAAAGTACTTTATGTCCCGCAAATTTATGATTCCTTAAAATTGTTTTCAAAAACTTTTCTTTTTTAAGTTATAAATATTTTTTAATAATAATTTTTCAACTTGGTTTATCTTTGGTCTTGACTATTTCCTTTTCATATTATTATAAATTTTCAATGAGTTTCAGTCTGCAGACTTATGCGCTGCGGAAAATCTGGAATACTTTGCTTTTTTGCGTGGGTCTCACTCTTCAGGTCGGAAAAGTGGCCACGGTTGAGTCGGAAATAAAGTCCTATATGCAACACGGGAATAAAGCTGGTCATTTCCTCAGGCTTACTGCCCTCGCGGAAATTCCGGGCAGAAAACTTACCTTCGGGAATAATCTTCCACTTTATTCCCTTGTTGCATAATGTACTATTTTGAACCATTCGAGTAATGAAATAGAGAATTTTTGCAGAACATTTTGTTGCGTTAACGTTACGAACTTCAACCCCATGGAAAAACGAGCTTTTCAGAGCACTTTCTCTGGGTTTTAGGATAATCCACAAGACTGCAGGGAGTTTTTTATATTATCCCTATTGGCTTTCGAGGGTGTACTGATTTTTGGGACGAATGATTCGGCAAAAAGATTAAAGTATTTCCGATATTCCAAACTTCTTCGGATTTTCTATCGCGAAGTTATTCGACTTCTTGTGTGATGTATTGATTTCTAAAAACGGACTCATAACTCGAGAACTAATAACTTTAGAAGAGTCTTTGAAGTGGAAAAGTTTCACTCTTTTATTTTGAATGCACGTGAAATTTTGGACAAGTTTTTTTTTTGTTTTCAGCTAGTTTTTGCGGAAAAAATGTCTGAACGGTACTTTGTATGAGTTTTAATAGATACAATGATAAGTAATCGAATGCTTACCGTAGTCTGATCGCCTATCCATTCGATAACTTCGTCTGCTTCTCTGATGAACTTGTGGAGTTTTTCACTCTCGAGTAATCTTTGGGCTCTGAGTTGGCTGAGTTTCTGTAGCTCTTCGAATTTCGTTTGTATCTCCGTTTGTTTCTGGCCAATATTTTTACTGTCAAAATGATTTCTATCAACCAGTCCTTGGGAAAGTTTCTTCAAGTTCTCGACCGTGTTTTTAAAGCTTAATAAATCCCTGTCAATTCCTTCCAGTTTTTTCAACAAAGTTTGAACAGAGTCTTCGTCTTTTCCGTAATCAGGAGACACCAGCTGTGGTCGTTTCTCTTTTATCCATTGCTCAGCCTCCGCAGCCTCAGCGTAAAACTAAAAAAAAACAACAAACAACAGAATACTGTCAGTAATTTCCATATTTGAAATCAATAGAGAAGGAATTTTATCGTTATTTACCATTTGGGACTCAACGGCGTCGAGTAATCTCAGTTTTCTGACACTCGCGAGGTCCCTTAAGTGAGCCAGTTTCTCTTGCAGCTCTTTAGACAGCTTTTCGATCTTCTCAGAAGCAAAGTGTCCGCTTCTGATCATAACGGCGCCTCGATTAGTCAGAGAAGAAACGACAGGATCTCTTGAAATCAGCTCAGCTTCAAGCGCCTGATGTTTTTTTTGCAGTCGCTGAACTGTGGACAACGAATTGCCCAAATCGGTGCTCGAGGCGAGTGGCTCTTTGTCATTTAGCCAGTGTAATTCGTCCTCAACGTCCCTAGCGAACTGATGCAAAAGTCTCGCGTCCTCCAAATTGTCTCTGCGGATTTGAATAGGCTCTTGAAGACTGTAGTATCTGTTGATAGCAGCCAAAGCTCTTTCCTGAATTTCTTCCGACATGAAATGATCAGATTTTTGGAAGTTTGTTGCGGTGTCTTTTATCGATTCGCAAGCTTCGTTGTGACCCAAGACATCGTTTTCAAGGTTCGTATGCCTTTTTAAGAGATTGGCTACGCTCGAAAGGTCCTTTCCGTGATCTTCGGACTGCAATTGCGTCTCGATTTCGTCTATCCATGTTTCAAACTCGTCCAAAGTACGACCAAAGAGCAAAGCTTGATAAGCGTCGTTCAAACGGTTCTTCTTCAGCTCACTCGTTTCCTGCAGCAGTCTCCATTCCGCCTCTAGCTCGTCCAAGCGCTCTTGGATCTCCTTTGAAGCGTAGTGATTCTCCTCTATTAGAGCCTCACCTGGTCAAAGAACTTCAGTTTTAGCACAAGTACATAGGTGTGAATGTTAGTAGCTAAATTTACGCAAATTATCTGATATTTCGTCGGAGGGAAAGCCTAAAAACTAAGGAAATATCGAGGGGCTAATCACTTTGAAAAATTGCAGACATGGGATTTCGAGGCCTTGAAAGGCTTGTGAAATTTCAAATGTTTGATATTTTAATAGGGTTTTGCAGGATTTGATGGGATTTCTGGTTTTGTAGACATTCTGGGATTTGTACGATTTTGTTTAGCATTTTAGTTTCAGGATTCTGTAGAATTTTGTAGAATTTCATAGACTTTTAGAAACTTTGGAAATCACACGTGATTTCAATGATTCAATAAGGTTTCACGGGAATCCTGGTGAACATAAATCAAATCTAATTCGGAATTTGTCCAGTTTTTCGTCAGAACTTGTGAACATTTTTCTAGTTTCTTCGAAAAAAATGACAATTATTATTTGGACCTGTGAAAAACTATAACTTTTATGATAAGCTCCAAAGATGAATAATTAAAACCTACAATCTTTAACGAAAAATTACCAAAACTTTCAAATTCCCAGAAAGTTTGTGGAAATTTGTAGGGTATAGAAATTTTCACTAGGAATTTCATCGGACATTGCAGAATTTTATAGGATTCAAGGAAGGAGATTTTACAACAGATTTTCATGGACTTCACAGGATTTGAAAAGGTTTTCAGGGATTACATTGGATTCCATAGAATTCCATGGAACTCAGAATACTTCATGACTTTTCATAGAAATTCAAAGGGGATTGCGTAAGATTTTGAAGGACTTCATGATATCAGATGAGCTTTTAGAGATTTCATAAACTTTCGCATCTGAATGTCCCACTAGACAACAAGCTAGTCTAATCAATCCCTCATCAAATATTTTACAATCGAATAAGTCTTAGACAAAAAATTCTCACCTTCTCCAACAACAGCTCCGACTCTTCCCCGATTGGCAGCGAGTTCGCTATCAAAAGCAGCGTGTTTTTGAATTTTACTTTGAAGATTGCTTGAGTCTCTGTAATTCTCGTCGCTGGCGACTTGTTGTTTCTGATGAAGCCACCCTTCAACTTCATACATATTTCTCAAGAATTGTTGGAGCTGGTAACTCTCAAAGAGTTTCTTCCTCCTAGCCGATGCGCTATTCTTCAATTTGTCTCGTCTCACACACACACCGTTCAGCCTCTGCTTTATAACTACTTCGTCAGAATGTTCCTCCTCTAATATCTCAGCTGCAAATCTTTCCAGCTCTTCTATTCTGACCAACTGAGAACCGAGCATCTTTTCAAACTCCTCGTGCTTACGGACCAAAGTTTCTACTCCGGATAACGATTCTCCTAGGTCATCGTTGTTCAGGAACGCCTCCTTCGTTGCTAGCCAACTGTCCGCTTGATCCGCCTGCAATAAACCGACAATTTATTAATATTTGATCAAAATAATTCCGTACAAACAAAGAACTGTCCATAAATTCGAAATCACTTTGCAGATTTTGAAGCAAAGAAATCAAGCTTCAATTCAGGTCTTGTAAATCTTTTTGCTATGATTTCTTTTCGTGAAGTCGTTGAACTTTTTGTGTCAATTATATGGACTTGCAAAAAAAATTTTTTGGTAACTTCGAAGCTGCTGAGTCTTTCAGAAAGTATCAGAAATAATGAAGCTTGTAATTCTTGGCGTGTGATTAATACGTTGATTTTTATACAGAATTTTTGAAATAATTTATTTATCTGGCCAATTTTTGCTATCGAAGGTCCTAATATTTCATCGGCAAGATGCTAAACTCTGTAAATGTCGAAACAAAAAATTTATCAAGGGTAAAAGTTTTCGATTCACGATATAATTAATAAGAATTTTTTAGGACTTTGAAAGAAAAATTTTTGTTTTTGTACAAAGAATGGCCAGAATAAAAATTTATGCAAAAAAAAACTGATGATACTTTTTGACTCATATCCTTTTTGACAAAATCAATGGTTTTCTAGCTATGTGCAATTTTCTAAAAAATGACCAGACACAAAACGATTCCTAATATTCAATTAGTTAGTTAAAAAAATCCATCTTTACCTGTTCTTTGAACAATTGCAACTGATGGGCCTGAGTGAGTCTCATTCTTCTATCGTCCCAGGCGTCGGCTAATCCCTGTCTCAATTCTTCGAGGTATTCTAAGTTTGGTTTGACGTCTTCGGTGATGGGAAGAAGCCTCAGACCATGTTCTTTAAGTGCTTTGAAAGTCTCTTGTCTTCCGTCGATCTCGGCTTTTCTTTCCTGGTGTAATTCCAGCAGAGCTTCAGCCTCGGAGATGGTAGTAGGAGCTTCGGAGTCGTTCATACGTTTTATAGTATCTGCCACCCAGACTTCTAACTCGTGTAAATCAGCCTGGAATTTATGCAGAGTATACGCCTCTTTCAGTGCCTCACGACGTCTCTTAGTCAACTTTTGTAGCGAATCCCAATTCAATTGCAGATCGTGTAAAGTCGCGTTTATCGCCACTGCGTTGTCCGGGTATCTGTGAGACAGTTGAGTGGCTTCTGCCTTGTGACCCTTTCGAGAAACATAGAAAAAAAACGTTGATTACACAAGGTTTTAGCGACTAATAGTGAAATTTTCATCAAATTGATCAATTATTAACAAATATGCTAGACAATTACACGAAAATGATGTCTAATTTTATTTCTTAGACTATAAAATGTATTGACACTTGGCCCTTTAGCGATGGAAACGTTCACAGTTTAGATAGAAGAGACGGACTGAAATAGGAGCTAAAAATAGCAAATAGGGCAGGGTCTGGAAATTAGTACCGCCAAAGTTTTTGATTCTGATCTTTTTCTGTTTGACCGAACGTTATATTCACGTTTTCTTACACATTAGGAACAATAGGAATAAAAACTCGTTAAATTTAGTATATTTTTATAGATTTCTGATACATACTCTCAATTTTTCTTCTATAGCAGTCATATCTCGTTCCATCGTCTCTTGTTTTCTCTGCAATTGCTCCACGGCGGTCAAATCCTTGCCAACATCGGTGGTGTTCATTGCGACTGATTTTTCTGCCACTCTTTGACTCGTGTCATCTACGTCTCGGTTGAATAAGTGAATTTCCAAGGCGCCGGCTAGCGTTTCTCTGTAAGAGCTCAACGCACCTTGCAAACCTTTCCATTTGTTGTTGAAATTATCACGCCGTTGTTGTACGGCCTTCGATTCGTTGTCTTGTCCCTGATGGAAACGAAATTAAGAAACAAAAAGGATCAGAAAAAGTTGCAAAATGCAAAAAAACCTGCTAATGCTTTGAGAAAATTTCTCTTCATTCGTTGTAGTTTGAAAACTATAAACATTATGAAGAGAATAATGAGAGACAAAAAGGTTTGTGCTTTCGGTATTCGATATCATCGAATTTTTGTCAAGAATTCTGGGAGACATTGCTCCTCTGCAAAAAGTAGGAAAAAACAGAATTGTATCCACAAATTCTGTACAAATTTATACCTTTCCGAAGTAGAAGCCACAAACTTCTATACTTTCCAATCCATAGTGTTTAGTCAAATCAAAAGTTTCTAAATTTCGATATTTTTCTACGCTTCTTGTTCCCCGAAAAATAATGCTGTTTGTTTCGCTTGAAAATTATCCTCACCTGCTTTATGAGTTTGTCTGCCAAGGCGTTGATGGACTTGATCCTAGAGTCGTCGACTCTCATGTCGCTATCAACGTCGTCAAGTTTTCTTTGAAGACTCAAGCAGTGCTCGTAATCTTTGCCAGTGTCTCCAGCCTGGACCATCATTTCCTTGTCTCTGATCCAAGCCTCGATCTTCTCAACTTGATTGTTGAATTCTAGAATATCTTGAGCTTCCTCGAGACCTCGACCTCGGTTCTCAGATTCTAGCAGCAACTTTTGCCAAGAAGTAAGAAGGTGGTCTAGCTGATCACGGATCTCTGGACTCGCGGGATGTCTTTGGTGCAGCAAAGTCTCTCCTTTGCCTGCGAAGTAGTTCGATCATCAATATTTGCATTGTAATTGAATACATGAATAAAAAAAATATAAGACTACATATTTGATATCATTTTGATATTATTTTGTCAAATAATCGATAATTCTAAGAACCAAGAATCAAGAATGTAGATTGATCGGTTCAAAGCTGGTTTATAAATTGTTTTTTTATCTGCTCACCTTTAATCTCTTCGATTCTGCTCTGATTGGCAGCTAATTCGGCTTGGAAGGCTTGGTGCTTTTGCAATTTCTTTATTTTGTCTTCCAAACTGGAGACGTCGCCTTTCGACGCCTCAGCTTCAAGTTTCTTCTGTTTTTCCCCGATCCATGAAACGGCTTCCCCGACATCTCTGACAAACTGTGCATGTAATAGACTAGCTTCTAATCTCCGTCTCCTGACGTCGCACAAGTCGCGTACTTTTGCTCTTTTCTGAACGACTTCGTTTAATCTGACGGAAATGGTAGGAGAGTCGAAATGATTTTGGGATAATAATTTACTGCCGTGTTCTTGAAGAGCCGCAAGTTTTTCTTCTTGTGTTACTATCAGCTTTTCAAATTCGTTGTGTTTCTTGGCTTGGGCATCAACTTCTTCGACTGAAATCCCAAAGTTGTCGCCACTCAACGCCGCCTCTTGTGTTGCAGAGAGATTGTCTATCTGCTTGGCGTCTCTCAAGAAGAAATGCAAGTCTATCAACTGGTCTAGATGCACTTTCTTCTGCTGCCAAGCCGCGTGCAATTTCTGACGCTCTTCTAACAGCTGGTTACATTTCTCTTCCACTTCCTGAGACAAAGATATCGATACGTTAATATTTCATAAATTGGAATTTTGTCGAATAATTCCATTTGATTTAAATTCGGCATCAAATATTCCAACTCTACAAACCTTCCGAATTATATGAAATATTCCAATTGTGTATTCCCAATATTCTAATTATCTGAAATACTCCGAGAACTATTTGCATACTCTTAATATCCTGCGCACAGACTTGTAGAAATCTCTGCAGAAATTTTTATCTAAAATCCCCCGTTTAACATAAAATTTGTACTTTTTCACCGAGGGGGAAATAACTCAAGATTTGACTGACACATTATTTTTTGGGTGAAATAATTTAAATCATTACATTTATTCCATAGAAATAAGGGATGGCAAAGAGTGAAATAAGTATGAACACCGGTGGAAAGGCGAAGGAGGCAGGGCAGGCTCGGTAGGGAGAGAGAGGAGAGAATTAGGCAGGGCAGATACAATAAGGATACTTGAAAGATAAGGCTAGAATAAGGTAGATTAAGAAAATTGTAAAATAGTAATAAGGAAACGGAGTCCCATGTAACCCCAAAGGGGACATTAAATAAACCATACTCATTACATTTATTCCAAATTATTTTTTTTTATTTCAAATTATTCTTTTTTTATTTTACGTTTTTCATTTATTTCAACATTATTTTTTTTAATTTAAATGAATTTTTTTTTATTTCCAATTAATTTTTGGGAGATTATCTCACGATAAATTCTCGTTATTTCAGTCATTTCCTCGGTTATTTCTCATTATTTCATTTATTTCTCATTATATCTAAGTTGTTTTTTTTTATTCCAGTTATTTCTCATGCTCTTAATTATCTCTCATTATTTCAGTTATTTCTCGTTATTTCATTCATTAATTCAACGTCATTTCTTGTTATTTCTAATCAATTTTTCTATTTCTGATTATTTTTTTATTACAAAAGTAATTTTTCTACTTCGAATTGATTTTTGCGACGTTATTTCAGGATAAATTCTCAGTATTTCAGTTACTTCTTCGATGATTTCTCCTTATTTCAATTATTTTTCATTATTTCAGTCATACCCTGATTGAGTTCTCAATATTTCACGAGCTATTGACACGTTATTTCAACGAGTTATTTCCCCTTCGCTTTTCACACCTGGTATTAATAAAGAAATAAATAAAAAATACAATTTTTGACTCACCGGTGCGGCATAATGTCCAGTTTGTACCATTGCCTCTCCAAGATCGAGAACTGCGCTAAAGCTGTCTTCTCGTGCCTCGATTTCTCCTTTTAATGCCTCGTGCTCTGCCTTCAGAGTCTGAGCACTAGCAGCGTCTCGGACTTTATCCTCCGTAGACATAGTGGCACGAAGTCCAGCTGCCCAGCTCATTAAATCGCGCACCTGGATGAGAGAAAAGTCGGTTTATAATCGAGTAAACAGATGACGTTTAGTTGAATCGCAGAAACGAAAATAAAATAAAGAATTTTTAAATACCTGCGTTAAGAAACGCTGTAAATCGCAGCTGGCATGAAGTTGGTCTCTGCGATGTGCAGACCTTTCTTGTAGCTGTTCCCAATTGGCGACAACAAATTGTTGCTGTTGGTCGATGTGCGCCGCGTTATTTCCAGGGTAAAGAACCTGCAGTCTAGACGCATCTTCGACCAAGACTTGCAGTTGTGCTTCCAGGGCTACTAAATCGTTCTCAAATCCTTCGTGGCGTCTAATCAAAGCGAGAACTGAGTTCAAGTCTCGACCCAAATCCTCAGGCAAGGCAGCGTCTTTCTCTTGAATACGAGATAAAGCCTCAGCCACGTCTCGATGGAAACGGTGAATCTCTCCTGCTGCTTGTAGACGCTGCTCTCTATGCTGCATCAAGCCGAGAAGGTGCTGCCAGGATTCTCTGCGTTAAGAAATTGGAGAATAGTTTGTATTGGAGGTTTAATTATAATTCAGGGTTCGAAGTTTGGGAATGGAGGAGGTCAGGGAAGTTGGGGGAATCTTGATATTAAATTAGTCGAGTCTTGAACAGGAGGCGATAAAATCTACCTACCTATATTGGATAATAGAAATACTGTTGCGAGGTTTGAAACAGTTCTTTGAGTGAATTTCTGCTGCTGATATAGTATATCGAACAAACAAAACACCTCATTTATTTTGTTATATGTATCTTACAGAATGATTCACATGCCTGATATTAAAGAATTGTGTTGCTTCGATTCATTAAATTCAAGATCAGACTTCTATGGACTATAATGAAAAGGCCACGCAAGCAAAAAGCGATAGTTTTTCAACGTTTCTGCTGGCATTTCACAGCTGATTTTTCAAAATTGAATCAGCAATAACGCATTGATAAGATGAAGTTATGTTTCAAATAGTAATTGAGGTAAAATCCTCGTATAAAATTTAGTTTCTTCTAGTATAATGATAATTACTTAGGGAATAATAATCACGTTGGAATGATCGAGGATGCCTAAACTTTAAGAGCGAGTCAGGAAATTAAGCATGTCAGATATTATAAATGACTTTGAAATTAGAAGACATATTTCCTGAAAAACTTCGTTTCGGCAAAAGCAAGAATTTCTCTAGAAAATCTCCAAATCCAGCAAATCTCAGGGGAATAATTGAAAATTACAGCAGGTTTAGAGAGGGCAGGAGTTTTTGGGGAAAAGGATGAACCCTTACATTTAATTCATGATAATATACGGGATTAGATAGTGATGATAACATTTTAATAACAAAGATCAATGAAATTCCGAAAACCTCAATAATAAAGTATATAAAGAAGCAAAGCAGAGTTGTAGACGCAGCATTAGCTGAGAACAAAATGAACATGATCTCTCTTGGTACTTTTTAATTTGCAAAAAAATTGAAGAGGTAAGACAAATTTATATTACACGAATCTATGTCGTGAAAATCTCTTCAAATATGAAGAAATTACAAATCGTGGAAGTTCCACATGCACTAAATCCTCTAAATCATTCACCAGACTGAAAAGACCTTCCGTCAAACACCGAAACAGGATAGAGAGATCGTGTTAGTTATGTACCAAGAGTCCCTGAGGAAATGGGCCGTTGCCAAAACTGTGGCTCGGCCAACATGTGCTCAAATAGTGTTAATTATGAGTTTCAACGAGCATCTGAGGGCAACGGCTCGCTTCCTCAGGGACTCATGGGATAATTTACTTGGATCATTAGGTATATTTCACGAGCCACAAGCCACAGGAAAAGAAGCAAACAGGGCATTAGATGAAAAACATGATGAATAAACTCGGCGTTGAACCTAGAAGTGTGATTTTACACTATTTTAATTTAAAGAATTGAATATGATAAGCGAAAAAGCTCAAAGATAGAATATAAAGAGAGAATCGAATAGTCAGAGTAATTTCAACAACATAAGGAATGATTTTGTCGAGTAATTCCGAAGGTGGGATGAAAAAAGCGGACACAGCTGACGAACACACTTTCGTTTTTCATAATTCGAAACTCACCGTATGAGAGTGTGCTTGGCTAAAACTTCTTGCACTGGGTCATCGTCGTTTGGTCTAAATTAAATTTGTATTTACAAATTTTGTTAGTTACCAGCACCAGAAAATATTGTGTTAAAATATGTGTTAATTCGCAGCGTACCAATCGCTGATTATCAACAACGCTATCTCTCAAAAATGTTTTAATATCAGTTAGTAGCACTGAGGAAATAATCTTGGAAAAATTGTAGAAGAAATTAAGACACAGTATATGTATGTAAGTAGAGATAAAGAAAATCGAGAAAGTATATAGAAGAATGCGGAAACTACCAACACCAAATATAGTAAATTAGCGCAAAATCAAATTAAAGAATAAAGTATCGAACTACAATTTCTTACCCAAGCTGCTCCTGCCGTTTTTCAATATCTTGAATATAGGGACTATCATTGGCGATCAATTTCTTAGCCAATTCTTCGCACTGATTAAATCTCTCGGAACCGGCTTCGATCCTGTGTTTAAAATCGTCGAATTTGGTCTGGAGAACCAAAAGATGTTCGTAATCTTGTCCGTAGTCTTCGGAAGCTGCGGCTTGCTCCTGTTCCTTTATCCATTGCTCTAACTCCGTGCTTTCCAAGAAATATTCGTGCCGGTACATGCTCTCCATCAAACGTTGCTGTCTAGAAGTAGCTAGCCTTTGCAAAGCCCTCATCTGCTGAGCAATCGACTGCTGTTTACTCGCTATTGATTTACTGTCTGGATGTTTGGCGTTGACCATCGCTGTCGCTGTATGGCCCATTTCCGTTACGATTCCGTTATACGTGTCCAGCTCCAAGTCGACAGCCTGAATAAATTGGGTTTCGAAAAGTTTGAAGTGGTGAGATTTAATCGATTCGCAACTAGCGAGTGTGAAAATACCTTGTGCTTTGTGAGTAATTTTGTAGCGGCATCTCGATCTCTTCCATAATCTGTGGAGCTGAGAACGTCGTTTTTCTCGCCTAACCAGCTCTCGACTTCTCCGGCTTCAAAGAAGAACTCTTGAGCTTTGAGGGACAAGTCTAAAGCTCGGCTTCTTATATCTGCTTTATCTTGCAAGTCCTTCCAGGCTTCTTCCAACTCTTCGCATAGCTCTTGAATCTGTTGGGGAAACAGAGGATGAGTTACAAGGGTTTTGAGAACGGGACTAAGGAATTTGACAAAATAACAACACTGAAAGCTTCGTCGGGACCAGTTCGATTACAGAACACTGCGCCTGGAAAAAAATAACTCCGTCGAACATGTGAGTCTCATTTCTTTGAGGAACTATTCACTTCAATTTTTAAGTGGCGAGTGGCTTCTGGCTTATTGTTAGAATGATTGCGATTCACTATCCGTGACTTTTACTGACTCTGAATGACTGCCGATCACTCTAGATGAGTCTGATTCTGAGTTTATATGATGTTAGGAAACTAAGAATTAATATGAAGCAAAATGACAAATGATTTACAGACTTTTAAAGGATTCGGAAGACTCCCAAAAACAATGCAAAGAATTTCCAGGAATTCTAAAAAATTCCCGAATATACCATAAAATTTCAAATAATTTTCACTAATGCCAAAAACTTGCAAAGAATATCCAAAATTTTTTGAATAATTTGAAACAAATCCAAGAAATTTTAAAGTCTGTACAAAATACCACGAAATTGAATAAGTTCTGATAATTATATAAAGAATTCTCATAATTCATACAATTTTTAGGAATTTCGAAGAACTAAAAAGATTTGAAAAATAATTTTCAATGATTCCAAAAACCTTCAGATACCAACAACTGACTGTACTTGAGGAATTCTTTGACTTACAACTGACTATGTGTGAATTCTAAGTCATCAGCTAAGATTTGCAAAACTATATAACGACTTTCGAAGACTCAAAGTCACTCAATATGCCAGCGGAATTTGAAAACTGGTGAAAACGTAGAATCTGCTAAGTGAATAGTCCCTCGTATTTTTCTGTTGCGTTTTGCGTTTGCAGGTACATATCCTGATTCAGAAGCGTGTTAAGAGAAAATTGATACTTTGATGATCTTTTTTTCAAATTGCATGCTTCGTTATGGAATTCAAAACGATATAATAAAACAGGTGTTATTGAAACTCGAGAAAAAACAATTTACTGGTGTTACACTGCATGCGATATTGTCCATCTTACCTCGACGGACCCACAAATCGTGACGGTGCTCCAGCTATGCAAAAATGACAAATTCTTATGGTACTTTTTCACGCAAGTTACAGTGTGCGAGTATTTTTCTTCAGAAGAGAAAAATGATCAAGTCAAGACATGAAGAATTCAGAAGTTTAGTCCCCGTACATTCCCAATCAATCAATCAAACTACCTTTTTTCTTTCCGGATGAACTTGGTCGATCAACGAGGCTCCAGAAGCCAAAGTTTTATCGATCATTGGCTGATGACCCGCTATTTCCGCTTCAAGCTTCTTGTGCTTTTTATGCAGAGACTGAGCCTGGTGCAAGTTTTGTCCTAGTGTCGTTGAAGACGCTTGTGGAAGATGGTCTTTTATCCAGTGCAATTCTGCGTCAAGTTCAAATCCAAACTTATGGAATCTCAGGCTCTCTTCTAAAGCCTCTCGACGTTTCTGCGCAGGTTCTTTAAGGCTCTGGAATCTGCAAACACGAAAAAAAACCCGTTTAGACAATCCAAAAAGGAAAAAAACTTCATAACTGTAACATTCCTGATACAGAAACTCACTTTTTCTGCGTCGCCTGACTGTCCTTCAAGATATTAGCTGCATCGAAATGCCCTTCGTGCGCCATTTCCTCTCCCATATCAACCAGGTCTCCGACCTTTTGCTCCCACTGGCTCATATCGTTCTCTAAAGTCTGATGTTTCTTGAGCAACTCTTTACAGCTTCTCAGATCACTGCCAACCTGCCGACTTTGAAGAGAGCTTTGAATTTCTTCAAGTTTCAACCTGGCGTCTTCCATCGTGCGATTATAGTCGTGTTGAGCAGCGGCTTGTCTAAGTCTGCGGCCTTTATCTAGTGACAAAGCAACCAAACGATCCCACTGATCGTTCAAATCCTTCAGAGTCTCTGCCACGTCTTTAGATCTGTAATTTTCCTCGGAAATCAAAGCCTTTCCAGCTTTGTTTACCGCTCGAAGTTGGCCCTCGTTTGCTCTGAGCTCTCGTTCGAAAGCTTCGTGCTTCTGAAGCTTACGCTCCAGGTTGTTCAAGTCTCTGTAACTCTCGTCAGACGCTGTCTTCATTTTGTCTCCAAGCCAGCCTCTGAGATCGTCTACTTCGGCTGAAAACTGCTGGAAGTGCTCAGAGTCTTGCAAAGCTGCACGACGATGTTGGGCTGCTTCTTTCACTGCCAATCTACGTGCCAGGACCTGATTTCGTCTGTCATTTATACTGGAATAGGATGATTTTGTCCTTAGTTCATTTAACTAAATTAATGAACAA
The DNA here is from genome assembly GCA_963989295.1 of Ametastegia equiseti. Lineage (NCBI taxonomy): Eukaryota > Metazoa > Arthropoda > Insecta > Hymenoptera > Tenthredinidae > Ametastegia > Ametastegia equiseti. Next base: position 16,748,239 of record OZ022394.1, read on the forward strand.
ACTTAAAATTTTTTAATCATTTCAAAGAAAACATAAAAACAATATCGAAAAGGACCTGATTCCAAAATTTCGTACTTCGAAAAGCTTGTTTTCTCTGCGATGAAACGAGTTTACGAAGATTTCTCTAAAAGATATTAAGCCATTTGGTTTTTCCAAGAATTTGGAAATTGAGTTTGAACTCACAGACAATATTGTATACTCACTAATCTTTGTCGTAGTGATTTTGGTCTATAAGTTTGTCAGCGGTATCGCTGAAGGCTTTGAGTCTGTCGTCTTGTGCTTGGAGGGTGTTTTCGAATTTCTCGTGTCGTTTTAGGAGAGCCTCAACGTCGTCGAGGGTCTCTCCGAGGTCTGTGAACTCAAGGAATGCTTCGTGAGAACTGGTTGTGGCTTCGATTTGGTCAGCTTCTCGATTGAACTGTTGTAAAGCAAGGCACTGTCTCAGCCATTCTTCTTTAACGTTCCAGTCCGAAAGTACGGCTTGATGCAGGCCACTCAGCTTCTCCAGTCTCTCCCGGACTTCTACAAGACCAGGATTACGCTGAAGGAGCTGATTCCCGAGTTGTTCTACTTCTCTGAATCTGGTAAAGCAAAAACAAGGTTTCTTGTCAGAAATCTTCGAATAATAATTGAAGACTGAGAATATTTTCGGGTTTCAATCCACTTACTCGTCCTCCCGAGCTTTGATGTCTTCGCCAAGCTCCATGTGTTTTTTTCTAAGAAGTCCAGCAGTCGCTACATCCCTGACTGGTTCCTCAGCCTTCATAGCGTCCTGAACGTCGGTAACCCAGTTTATTAGGTTCTTTGAACTATTCATGAATATCTGCTGACCTACGGCATCCTCTAGCCGTGATCTGCGCTCTTTGGCTTTTGCCTGGACCTTCTGCCACAGGTCACGGATTTCATTTTGACGTGAGTTTACATTACTCAGCTCGTTGGGATAGGAATTCTTGACGCTGTTTGCCAACAGGTTGACTCGACGGACCTGAAATTAGTAGAAATCATGAAAAAACCGAGTGCAAACCGTCGCTATTCCTCGATGTTTTCTTCCCCTCTCTTACAAGACTTCTACGGTTGCCATGATAACTCAATAACCATATCAGCTATCGACTTGAAATTTATAGCAAAGTTTAACAACATCTTCAGCTTCGGTATGAACCGTACGAAATTTTTCTAGTCTGTGTATAGGATTGAATACATGTTTTTCCAGAAGTGTAGCTATTTGTTGTCACCATGATAACTCGATAACTGTTCAATCTATCAATTTGAAACTTGCAGAAGCATCTCAAGATTTGTTCATTTTCGGTTTGGCGTGAATTAATTTCTATTGTAAAGAAACCAATTGAAATTATACTTTTTTTCTAATCATTGCACTTGCATCTCACACACTCTGTTTTAAACTTCTATGCTGTGCATCGAATGGTTTTATAAAAACTAATCGTGAATGTGATAATGTGATTATAGTGATTAAAAATAAACTTGACACAGGTGTTTGTATCAAGCTTCTGTACATAAATCTAGAATCAATAGATGAAATAGTTTTTGAAAATTCGTGGCAACAACGATTTTCGGAAAACATGAACTTCAACTATTGTGTGGATATTAAACTCCCATCATTTCAAACTAACGTAGATTTACAATCTTAAAATATCTACAATCGGACTGCGAGCCTTGAAATTTCACAGATTTTGTCATCCCGTTTTGTATTTTCAATTTTGTATTTTGTTTTGATTTTCTATGTATTATTTCGTATTACCTTTTCTTCAACAGGAGCCAATTCCCTCTCAAGATGTTGATGTCTGCGCTGCAATGCTTGAACAGTTTTTAAGTCAGGTCCAAGCTCAGCGGTATCGAGCTGAGTCATTTTTTCAAGCATCCAATCGTGTGCCTCGTCGCATGTTCTGTTGAATAATTCAACGCTCGAAGCTCCCTCCAAACTCTTTTCTTTCTGAGCTTTAAGCCAGTTGAGATGCTCCCACATTTGATGAATGTGTTTCTGTCTCGCTTTCACTTTGTCCAATTGACTGTGTCCCTGATCAACAAAGTCCTGAACAGCGGCGTCTATTGCCTCCACCCGTTTTCCCGAGGCAGATAAATCTGTTAGGAACTTCTCGTACTTTCTTTTGGCAGTTTCGACGTTGTCACCAGAGTCGTCGGCGCGGAGCATTTTCTCCTTGTCTTTAATCCATTTCTCAAAATCGTCGCATTCTCTGTAAAACCCGTAGAGTCTAATTGCGTCTTCCAAAAGCGCATGCCTTTTGGCCGCGAGTTCCTGCAGCTCGTTGTAAGTGTTGTTGATCTTCTCCTGCCGTTTTTCAACGCTGTCGCTGTCGTTAACAGCCTTTCGTTTTATCGGCTTAACTGCAGACTTGATGGACTTGACTCTTCGTACTGGAACAACTTGCTTCACCATCTTAGTCTTCTTGACTCGCTGGGTTGTCTTAACTTTCTCAGGCCTCTTCACCTGCACCTGGATAACTTTTGGCTCTATTTCACGAACATAATTCGCTGGCACAAACCCATCGGCACCGTCAGCCTTCCTCACGCTCCACCAGTCAGGATTAGTCTTGTTCAATAGGAACATTATCTCCCCTTTAACCATATGCATTCCCTGACCGTTGAACGGATACAGACTCCGCACTTGCGGCACCAGCCGGTCCTCCAATATTGTTCTTGGCTCTAAACGCTCAACTATTTCATCGACCCACTCGTCTTGCGGTACCAGACGTACCTCTTTGCCTGCAACAGAAGTTATATAGGGCACTATTGAGTCGTTCGATTCCAAAGCCCATTATAAAGAGATTTGTTGTGAAATCATGTGATTCAATAACCAGCAGTGCATATCGTGTAGTAAAGCATCGGCAATGTTCTGCATAAGTCAGTCAAATCAATCACATAATCAGGAAACAAACCACTTCCTTCACTATATTTGCATTGGTTGAGATTGATTCTCAAAATAGTTCGAAAATTTGACGAATTTTGCGATTAACTTTTCTAGATTTGACCAGCTTCAAAATTGACTTCTCCCTTTCTCTTCATCCTCATGTCTATACCTCGAAAGGAAGTGGCTAAATTGCAGTTAGTTTTTCTGAAATCGGCTGGTGTAGAAATCAATTCCTGAGAACATGGCCGGTTTTGCGAGAAGTCATTAAAGACATGATCGGTTCTGAGACGATTTTCGGAAACATGGCTGATTTTACATAAATAAATGAATCAATGAATTAATCAAAAAACAAACAAATTCGAGAGAACATGGCCAGTGTTTGAACAAATTTTCAGGAACATGGCTGGCTTCAAAAAACAAATTTCTGAGAGCCAATAGCTAATTCCACCGCAAATTTCTGGGCGTTTCTGACGTGATAGATTCCTGAAGATATGGCTAGTTTCGAAATCAATTCGGAAGACATGGCTAGTTTGAAAAGAGATCCGCGGATACACGGCCTGTTTGGGAAAAAAATTTGGAAGACATGGCCAGTTTGGAAAGAAATTCGCGGAGACATGGCCGGTTCGAAACACAATCTCGGAGACATGGCCAGTTTCAAAAGAAATTTCCGGAGCAAGGTCAGTTTGAAAAGTAATTCCCGGAGACATGGCCAGTTTGGAACCAGAATTCCCGGAGATATGACCAGTTTGGAAAGAAATTCGCGGAGACATGGCCGGTTTGAAAAGCAATTCCCGGAGACATGGCCGGTTAGAAAAGCGATTCCCGGAGACATGGCCAGTTTGAAAAGAAATTCTCAAAGACATGGCCAGTTTAAACTAAATCCCATCGACATGACTGATTTCGAAAGTAACTACATGGGACAGATTTGAATTGAACTCAACACTCAGCGGTGGACATGGCCAATTTTGGAGAGAATGGAATTTTCCTGCGGAGTGTTACGGACAACTTGGCCCGATTTCAGAGCTTTTTAACTGTAAAATGATAAGGGATTGCTATATCAGAACAAGAATCTTTGAGTAACCGTGTTTGATTCGTTCACTTGGCCGGTTTTGGAACCCGACGACTAGCTTGTACTTCACTACAATACTGCATCGGTTACAAGTAGCTCTCGACAAAAACTCTTCAGAAAATATTAGCGACGCTATTACCATAAACAAGGGGAACTCACCCCATTCCTCTTGTTCCAATTCAGCGACTGGCTCAGGATCAGCAGATAACTCTAGCGTGGATATTCCCGCCTTGATCAGCTTCTCAGCTTGGGTGTTCAGCGACTGTACATCTCCTTTATAGGCGTTGAGTTCGCCTTGAAGATCTTTGTGTCTTTGAAGAAGAGCCTGAGCGCTAGGTTCGTCGACACCGTAATCCTGGGAAGCGACTAGAGCCATTTTTTCATTCAACCAAGAATCTGCCTCGTTGGCATCGGTGTAAAACTGATAAGCCTCCGCGGCGTCGTCTAGCTGTTTTTTTCTTAGTGCAGCCAACTCTTCGAGAACCTTCCAATGCTCCTGAAGGGAATCTATACGGTTTTGAATCTCTAACGACAAAGGATGGCTGTCTGCTATCAATTTCCTTCCGGCATCGCAAAGCTGTTCGGACTTTGGCCTCCTAGCTTTCATCTCGTCTTGAAGAACCTTGTGTTTTTGTTGCAGAGAAATAACGGCACGTAGATCTTTCGCCGATATTCCCGCCTTACAGATTCTCTGCTTTTCCACAAGCCAAGATTCCTCATCCTCGTGATCTTGAAGAAAATGATAAAAGTTCCTGGCGTCTTCAAGCCTCGCTTTACGCTCCTTGCTATTTTCCACAAGTTCGTCATACGCCTGGTTCAAATGGTCTAATTTCTGCTGTAGCAAAGGAGCCTCTTTGCTCACTGGTTCTGCTAAATGTTGAGCCGCTTGGCGACCCAATCGTCTTTGAGTTTCTCCCAAAGCCGTGACTTGCAATTCTTGAAGGCTGTGTTTTTGCAGAAGATCTTCAACCCCGAGTAAATGTGGGCCGACATCTGTGCTCTGGAAATTCAACTGAAGTTCTTGAATTGTTGCTAAAGTAGCATCGATTTCTCTCATCATTCCCATCAACGAACACAAAGCTGCCAGATTTAGCTTGTGATGATCTAAAAGAGCGAGGAGCTCCTTCCACCTTTGAAGAACCTCCTGTTCCCTCGCTTTCACTCTTTCTAATCCATGGTAATTTTCCCTGACCAATTCTTCCGACATATTTGTTAGGTCGTGGAATCGTTCTTCTCTGGCTAGAATATCCGCACTTATTGCTTCGTGCTTCTTAACTGTTGCGTCAACTTGAGCCAAATTGCTGCCGTATCTTGGATCTGACAGTACTTGTATCATTTCCTTAAGATAGCCTTCCCTCAGGACGCTTTTTCTCTCAAATTTGTAGTTGAGTTGCTCGAGTCTTTCTTGTCTGAGCAGTTCGGTTCTCAATGCAACTTCTCTGCGATGTTCGGCGCGTTCTAGTTCCACCCAATTTCTTTCTATGTCGTGAACAAGCTGCCCTTCTTGAGGGGTGAATGCTGGCTGATTGAGAGACTTCAATTGAGTGTTTATGTGGAAGTACAAAGCCTCTATCTCCGATCTTTCCTTATATTTCGGCGGCTTTTCTACGGTTCTGTATTGCTTGAAGGATAACAACTCCCGCTGGATTCCTTCCAATGAATTTGGGAAATTGCGGTCCTCCAGCACACTGATTTTCGACTTTATCCACTCCAGCAAGTCTGACGTCAACTTCTCGTAATGCACTTTCATCTTGTCTGCATCCATCATTTGGCCCACGATCTGAAGAAAAATGTAAAAAATATGTATGAATAGTAAGTTTTATATGCACAATGCACATATTGTTATTGAAAAACTTATACTTACGTTGGCGATTCTCTTTCCGCTTTTAATTTCGTTCTTCATCCTGGCAAAGGTGTGATAATAAGAGGCGACGTATGTGATGATAGACTTTTCATCAGGTCTGGCGGTATCGACATCTTCTGCATCAAGCAGTCTGGGGATTCCCAGCTCTGCATTAGCCACGTCGAAAGCAGAATTGAGATTGTCGATGTTCTTGTTTTGCTGCAGTTCGGACCAATCGACCAAATCTGGTCTGTGGGCATGGATGAGTGCATTGAAGCCGAGACCGCTCCTCCAAGACACTGAAAAAGTGGGAATGTGAAGGTTTAGCTTGTCTAAATATTCATCTAAAGATAAACAGTGAAAACTCTTTACCAGTAAAGTCCTGGATATTAACGCCCGGGTATCCATTTGTTTTTCTTTGACACCACAACAGCAATGCATCTTTGGCGGATTTCTTTTCGCTGCTTTCGTTCTCTTCATCGACGTCAATTTCAATCTCTTGGATTTGAAACCGAAGAATAATGGTCCATATCAAGCCGAGAATCAGTCTTGGGTTTCCATCTACTATATCCTCTGCTCCGATGCTCTCCAGACGTACCTGATGACATAGAGAACAGAGAATTGAAGAAAGAAATGAATACTTGAAAATTAGCCACTTAATAGTAAGTTGCGTAACATAGCATGCGATGTACGTATGTACCTTGTCGATAAAATCATGTCAAATAAAATGTAATCTCCTCTTAAGCCCATAGTCCATAGATTAGATAAGTTAAACGGAACAACCAAAATCTTGGTGAAGTCAAAAAATATCAGAAAAAACTATTGTGTTTGACTGACTAAAGGAATTAACAAGCTGATGTATGATAATGACTTGGGCATCTTCGACGTAACAGCGATTAAAAAATTCTTAGCAAAGCCTCAGAATGATTTAGTGTGTAAATATCACAGAAAAATATGTCTAATGCATCGATATACTTTTTCCTACCGTTAATCAATCAATTAGGTCTTAAAATACCGACCATGAGCAAAAACAAGCCTACTAGCTCAAGTTAAGCAAAGCTATATATGTACTGGCTGAAAAATCAAGAAACTTTGAAATTTGAAGAGAAGAGATGGAATAAAACTGAAGAAAATTCTATACTTGATACAATCGCTTTAATAATTTGATTTATGTAATAGATTGAACAGACACTTCAAGGTTTTCAACATAGCTGTTTGTGGATTACGATCAATTCATGATAGGGTTTTTCTTCTATCGAGGCAAAAGTACCGAATTAGTTTTTCAGAAGTAAGGAATAGAATACCCCATCATTAGGATTGCTATTTTTATGCCTATTCCCATGCACTCCTAGAATATATCTCTGTGGTTTGGAAATCAAGGGATTATGGAACGCATTGATGTATTTCAACATTCCATATAACAATGAAATTCATCAGCTAATAAAAAGTAGCGATGATATTGCTTTGCTAAGTATTTATCAAAGAGGCCGGTTCATAAAATAACAACGATATATCATATCGTTGTGCATCTATATAAGATTGTTGTAAAGTACTTATAGTCTGCAGCTGATCGAACTGGGCATTTCAAGCTTATAAAGAAGATATAAAAGGGGAAGATAAACTCTCATAATAGTTAGATAAGTTGTATAATTCTCTACCGAAAAACTATACAGACGAATCAGTTATCCAGTATGTTCAACTTTAATTTTCTCCTATCGAATATAGGAAATGTCTGTATACTATAATGAAGAGGCATGGTAGGTACTAATTGTGGGTATGAGCTGTTCACAGGTGGCAAATAAAGTCTAGCTCTAGGTTGGCTTTCCTTTCGCATTGGAATTTTCACACGGCGTTGAGAGAAAGCATATATACGTATAGAGCACATATAAGCATAGCCAGCACATGGAAACTGTCTTAAATAGCCCCATGGCTGCAACTGTGCCACATTGTTCAACGTCGTTGTTGTCGTTGTCGTATAAGTATCCGCGATTATTGTGAGAGAACGGTTTTGTTAAAAGGAGTTGTTTCCAGTCTCTGTGTCACGCATATACATATAATGTCGACGTTTCAGCAGCAATGGAATGCCGTTGGATTACTATCCTGTTGTTTGCCATCAAGGACGTTTGAGAAAATATGAAATTCGCCTCCATTTCTTTAGGCCAATTATTTTATCCTTTCGAAAAGTAGCTAAAAAAAATCACGTATTCGGATGAAATGGGATTCAAAAAACAAACTCGTTCCATTAAGATGTAGTTTTTTTTTGGTTTTTTTTCTCAACTTTTTCCCTTAAACATTCATTTAAGTATGTAACTAAGGTTTTTACCTCCATAATAATTTATTTGAATAGGTAATAATTAAAATATTGTAGTAACTTATTATATTATATTGATATAGATGTGCAATTTGTAGAACATTGATCAAGATATGATAAGGATGTAATTAAATATTATAATTAGAATAATTGTATAAATGTGTTACATATGTGACAGTTTTATTTACGGACGTTTATATCTGTATGGATTATATATGTATACAACTATTTCAGGTTGAAAGATAGCCATATAGCGCGGTGGTGCATTTACTCACGTAGAAATCAGACTTTTGAGCAATACGCATGAATAATGAATGAGTCCTGAGCTGCATAGCAAAGTGAATGCTGTACGCTTGTACTGTTATACGCGCGCCACGCGAGGTGTAGACAGATACAGTTAAATCCCCAGCGCGCCAAATAGTATAAAGAAACGAATACCTATATAAAGTGAAACAAACCAAAAAAGGCAAAGGAAAAGAAAAGGTAAAAATAGAAACACGTAAATGAAAAAACGATCGTAATATATAGTTTCGAATGAAATCAGACATCGTTCGTATCGCAACGAGATCTGTAAGGCAGTGCAGTACTGTAACGGTTTTCTAAAATTCAAATAAAAACAAAGTTACGTGAATGTATATTACCGCGCGATATATTACCCAATCCTCATAATTATAATTTGTAATTTTTTACGCAAAACATTTTACATATATATGTATGTATTTTCATTCTTATTTCTTTATCGTAATATCAATTTAAAAACTGTTAATGGCGAGAAACTAGCCAACTGCGACTTTAGCAGTTGCACATATTTCAAAATGTAGAATGCACTGCTACTAACATAAAACCTCAAATAATATTCGCTGATTTAGCAACGATGCTACCGTATATGAAAAATTTGCATTTAGATTGACGGATATACAATGCGAAGAGGTAATGAATATGAGGTGTCGGACTTTCAGATATATTCATACAGGTGATATGGTACAAGTCGCTTAGAACCTAACCTAGCTAACATAAAAAAAAAACACGAGCTTTACTGGAATCCTATTAGTTTTTCCGACTAAGTCACGTAATTGGCTAATTTGTGCCAAAAAATTGGATTCATTCATACAGGATTCGTTCGGACTGGTTGGGTAGTCATCGAGAAATTACGATTCGCGTTTTCGAGGTGACAAAAGTGGGTAATAATTGACTTTTGAACAATTGGTATCACCTCGAAAACGCGACTCGTAATTTCTTCCAAACTATCCAACCTACCGGAATGAAACTCAGGAGATTGATGCTTTGCCACGGCAGAAAGTGGCCAAGTATTTTACTTTCTGAAAATAACCAATCAAATTCCAGTCAGATTCATATTTCTTATGTTAGCTAGGTTAGGTTCAAACCGACTCGTGCCATATCGCCCTAATTATAGCTCGAGTCAATACACACAGTACGTATGCTTACAATTATGGCGAATTCGACTTGCCGAAAAAGTGCGCACTGAGTTCCGATTCCCTAGTTTTCCTGGATTCCTAGCGGTTAGAATCTAGGGAATCCGCACTCAGTGCAAACTTTTTCGCAAGTTGAATTCGCCATTAGTGAATGCTCATAAATCAAAGAGGCGCGAAATTCAAATAAAGTCTTATAGACAAACTGATAAAAGTCGTTTTTATTTCTCTTTGAGCAAATGTATAGGTGACTGCAGGCGATAGAGGTATATGAGTATGTGGCAAGATCTATTTGCTGTCCCGCAGATATAATAATCAGAAATGAGATTGTTTACAATAAGCGCGAATCGCACTCAGCGAGAACGTTGACTTTGATATTCTTTCTCTTCGCTCAGTATTGTAACACTGTGTGATGCAGCGGCGACTGCTTCAGAAATACATACCTATATACCTACCTACCAACCTACCATCTTTTATTATTCCGCTCGAGTGTTTATGAGTCGTGAAATGAAGCACCGTTATCTGCACTCCATTGCTCGCTCGAAAACGTAAACAAAATTTCACGCGGGATTGCATCGCCTAATTATTAATGTACCCTCTCAAAATTGCGCGTCTACAATTCCTCTCTTTAATATAAGTATCTACTGTCCAGAGACTATTCCATCGATTTAGACGAAGTTTGTGCTCTCCGAAAGTCCTTCGGAGTTCTTTTTTCAAACCCGGGGTTCGAAATCCGAAAATTCAAGATGGTGAATCAACTGATAACGCCTGGAGATCTAAAATTTAAATTCGGTTTCGAATGGTCTTCGAAACTACAAAAAACTACTAGATCCAGAATTGCAGCAGAAAACGTGAAATCTAGAGCATAATTCGTGCGAAAATCGGTTGCAAAATATTTTCGAAGTCGATAACCACTCGAATTTAAGCTCGAATTTGCTAAATTAAAGACGCCGGAAGTTTTTATTGGGTTGGTTGAAATCGTGTTGATTTCTGAAAATTCTTGGAATATCTCTCATTTCTGAGGGCAGATTTGTAAGCGGATATTTAATTGTGTCATTAGTATATGAAATAAAATATATCACGTGATTGTTACAAAACAAGAAGATATTAACACACGAATGTGATCGAAATAGAGTCTAATGAAAAAGAAACTGAGAATGATAGAATAATTTATTAATGAATTCCATTGGCAAACAACATTTACTGAAAATGCTTCCTCAGCGATGATAAATCATCAAATATGCGGCACTGGATCAGAGATTATCAATAATACTCGATTGACGTATAAACATAGGATTATTATTATTATTATTATCATTGTAAAAGTGGAAAAAATTTTGTAACGCGTCTTTAAATTCAATTGAAATTGACATCAACTGGCATCGTGACCTTTTAACTTATGTACACAGTATATATAGGTATTTATATATGTATATACATATATATATGTAATGTGTACAATAATGCAGTAAAAGGTCCAGTAGCACGCGTGACGTCACGCGAGACTTGCACGTGACCTCGAGTGACCGGGATTGTATCACGGATTGAATCGAGAACGTTGATCCTTTCGTGCAAGGTGTCTACTATCTGTTATAATACACACAACTTTATATATACCTACATAGGTATAAGTTGTACCTATACATACAAAAATCGAAGCTCACATAAATATACATATGTATAATATATCCACGCGACTGGTACATATAACTGTAACTATATATACCTACATCCAATATTTTGCAATTTTGTTTTTTGTTGTTTTTTTTTTTTTGTTTTTTGTTTAGTTTTTTGTTCAAAGCGCATAGACACCACCACGCCTAGTATAGTAAATAGCGTAATAAGGAAAAGTGCATGACTTGAGAGTTATCCTATGAACATATGGCATACGATCAACGATAAGACGCGACTTTACGATTATTGGATTCTATGTATGTAGGTATGTATGTACATAGATATACCTCTTCGCGTAGAAAACGTCGTTAGACTAGGCAATACTTATAGATACTTCGACCTTCCCCCGTACCTGCAACAAGACACGTTTTCTCTTCTTCGATCTTTGTGTTTGTTGAACAATTATTTTTGCACATTTTCGTTATATTGAACAATTATTTCTGTTTCCAATTATAAAAACTTGCAATTTCAATGACAGCGAGAAACTTTTCTTCAATATTCGCCTTCAGTGAGCAATTTTTCTTTTACATCGAATAATTTTCGTGCCTTTTTTTTTATTGAATAATTATTTTTGTTTCTATCTGTAAAAACTGAAGTGCAATTTGAATTAGGGTGAGAAACGTTAATTCAATATCCGCCTTTGGTGAACAATTTTAGCTTTCCGTCAAATAATTTTTCATCCCTTTTTTCCATTGAACAAATATTTTTGTTACTAGGTAGGTATATTTATAAAAACTTGCAATTTGAATTACTTTCCGCGAGAAACTTTCCTTCGATATTCACCTTTTATAGTGAACAATTTTCCCTTTTCGTCAAATAATTCTCATGATATTTTTTGATTGAACAATTATTTTTGCTTTTATTGATAACAACTAGCAATTTTAAATGCGGTAAAAAATGAGACCGTTGAAGTTCGTAACGCGTTAACGCAAAAATATAATTGGAAAAAGATTCTTTATTTCGTCGCTTGAACGTGGTTGGAAAACAGGAAAATACAGTGTGTAATTTCCCGAAGTGAGTTAAACAGAACCTATTCCTCGTCCATTTGGCAACTTTAATAACATTTGAATCATGAAATAGTAAAGTTATTCCAGAAATTCTGTTACATCAACGTCACGAACTCACAATTAAACTTCATGGTATATAAGAAATTTTCCTTCAATCTTCGTGTGCATATTGAACAATTTTCTGATCTTTTTATTCCTTATATCAAACAATTATTTTTTCGTCGATTGATGAAAACTCGCGATTTAAATCATACGTGTTTGTTATTAAACAATTATTGTTACTCCGATTGGTAAATCTTCGTGTTTGTTGAACAATTTTCTGACGCATATTAATGCCCTTTAATTAAATAGTTTATAATTTTTGCTTTAATAAACAAAAAAATAATTGCAATTAAAATTAAGATCTAACAATCTAATGATCGCGATTAATTCTATAGTTCGTTAAAAAATACAAACGATATTGTACATGAAATTTTGTATAAGAAGGCGTGCCTAATATAGTTAGTAATATATACATACTGTCGTCCTTATTAGTGATTCTTTATTCTAATGAATCGGATACATCTGCAATTATAATAACGAAACGATGACTACAGAATTGAGTCATCGAACGATCCGGACTGACTATCATGTAATAGGGAGGCTCTGACGACTGATGAATATATAATAACAGAATTTTCTTTTATATCAGCTTATGTGTACTTTGATCGTACATACGTTATATTTTATTGTTTAAAATTTATATGTCTGCCCTGGATTATCGATACCAGACTTTTATAATAATGCGAGTTTCCCTAGATATTATAGTTGTTTTATTTCCACATATTGATCGTTAATGTTAATTATAATATACGAATAACTATACCATGTGCAGACGCGATCAGATCGCATATCGATATAATAAACCATAAATTAATACACGCACGCGGTACATATTATTATATATAAATATAAAATATGCCCATATATGTGACAAAATAATGATAATTTAGTTTTACCTAAAGAATGATTATTAAGTAAGCTGCGAATATATGTTATTTATATTATACTCGAGAGATCTGCAGCAGCCCGCGTGTCCTCAAATTCTGCTCACGTATGCAGTGAAAAAAAGCAAAAGAGGAACACGAGAATAAGAATAAGAAGAAGACGAAAAAAAAGAGATAAAATAAAAGAATTACACATTATATATGTATATCTTTATATACGTATATGTTGATATATGTATATACGCGAGAGGCTTGCTCGCAAGGAGTGTCGTGTTACGTAATCCAAACGTAAGACACAAACGAAGCCTTAAGGAATTCCCAACGTCTGCGTGTAGAACAGGTACACGCATATATATACGAACAGACATATGTATATATACATTTGCGTATGTATAGCTATATATGTACGAAAGATTACAGTTTCGCACGCGAGGAAATGTCGATCTATGCTAGAAACGTTGCAAACGCGTATACATATACATTTGCACATGCGAATGTCTGGTATCGCAAATTTTAACAAATTTATAGCATTTTTTTGTTTGCGGATTTGTTGATTCACTAACTGGAACTTGCCATTTTGAGTTTGGAAATTTGGCAAATTTTAAGTCAGACACGTGATCAGTGAACTCGGAATCCTATACGGAAATCGATTTTAGTCTAAATCGCACGGATTTTCCTTGTAGCTACTTTTATCGGTGATTTTTTGCGCAGCACAATTTTTAACAAATTTATATAATTTTTTTTCAGATTTTGAATCACTAGCAGTTGGAACTCGCCATTTTGGATTTAGAAATTTTGCAATTTTTAGGTCAGATTCGTAATCAGCGACCTCGAAATCCTATGGATAAAGATTTTTGTCTAAATTGTACTAATTTTCCTTGTAGTGTCTTTTATCCATAAATTTTTGCATTTATATTCACCATCCTAAACTTTTTTTTTAATTTAGCCATCTTGAATTTCACAACTTGGGAATCATAGATTCGTAATTAGCTCGATCTCAAAAACCTACAGATATAAATTTTCATCAAATCGCACTGATTCTTATCCAAGTGTCGTCCGTCATTGCGAATTTCGCAACTCACAATCTGCAGGCTTCGGCAAATTTGTATATTTAGTGGCGCCAAAAAAGTTTGAAAACGATAATATTATATATATATAATACTAGGAATCTTCATGTTTGTTCGTCTTTTTATTGTTTTTTCGCCATTCTAGATTTGACTTTTTTAGGTGTACATACAATTCAGAGTCAGAAACTCAAAACTAAAAAAGGATCAAAATTTCGTACGATTAAATATCGATGAAATACTAATTATGTAAGTAAGAAGAATTGCGGATACCCACTTATATTGATAATTAATACACACTGTGACTGTAATAAACTATACATAAACATCTGCGGAAATAGGTATAACGATAAAACGTACAGTGCGTGTATGTGTTTGCATTAAAATACCTATAGGTACAAAAATCTACCTATATATCGTACGTCTAATGTAAACATAGGCTGAACCTAAACATATTGTATGTATGTATACCTATGTGTATGTATTTATATATACACATACATACATGTACACGCATATATATAGTCTTTACCCCATTATCACTCGTGCGTGAAACATATATTCGTTCGATAGCGACATTATCATCGTTTTATCAAGTATGTACATACATGTACGATCATGTATAAAAAGTAGTACATGTAGTATTGTAGTATGTATACGCGCACAACGGGTGATCTAATTCCGAATTGATACGTTCTATATTATAACCAACTGTATATGATCGTCCTTTTCGTTTTCTCACTCATATACGGATTGTTAGAATTTTCGGGTTTTAGAATTCCCGAAAAATCACAGTAGGTTTACCATCAAAATCAAACCGAAAGTTTGATAAAAGAACTGCCGATGTTTGCGGAAATTTCGACTTGTCCGTTATATCCGAATTTTAACGAATTTTCTTTGGAAAATTTTTATATCCCAGAGTTTTCGGTAAAAAGTCATGTGTACTACTCTTTTATCGTTTGTCGTAAAAAGTCGTTATTTTGTTCTCAAAACCAGAATGAATAAAAACCACATTTTTTTTTACAAAAAACTACAAGAGATTGTAATTCGCCTGAATATATTCGTAGCAATTCGTACGGATAGAATTATTTTCATCAAGGAAATCGATAACCCATTGATGATGATTCGTCAAAAATGACGAGTAGGAAACAGAAAACCATATGGTCCTATGTGTCAGTCAGATTTGCCCTTATGGCGTATTTTCATCATTTCTGTAGCGAATGACAAAATTTGAAAAAAAAAACGACTTTCTGGTACTAGAATCACATTTTTAGGGCTTAGGATCATCTGGCATTAGAAACGCGATAGGTATTGTATTGTGATTGAACTGGTTTCGGAAGAAATTGCAGTTTTATCAGAATTTTCACAATGCTAGGCGTATTGTCAGTAGAATTTTATCGAGATTTTCTAAATGAGTTTCCAATTGTTTGATACAGGCATTTCACAAATCTCATTAGCCGTGGGATTTGAGGGATTTTCACAGATTTGAACAGGAATTTGCCAGGCATTTAACGGATTTCACTCCGATTTCATCGTGTTATAAGGATTTTATAAGAATATCACGGATTTCGTCGCATTTCAAAGATTTCGTATACCTAGATTTTTACAAATCTCCGTGTAATCTATCCATACATGAATTTCATACATTCCTGTGATTTGAACAAATACATAGCTATCTGTAAAACTTCTGCGCGAAATCGAAAATCGAAACACTCCGTGACATCATATAGATATAATACGTCACGTATACAAGGAATTTCGGAGTAGTTCCCACAATGAATCGACGATAGTTTGGTACTCAAAAAATTTCACCGATTGCATGACATTTGTCACGAGTATTTGTAACAGCACAATGAATTTTCTTCGGATAGTTTCACGAAATTCGCATATCGGTGTATCGATTTTGAAATAAAAACAGCATCTCCGATTTGGCAGACGAGAAAATACGTCGAAGATTTGCGCAGTCTTTCGATTTCACGAAATTGGTCTCCCAATTTTATTTGTTCAAAGATTTTGAAACTGATTGTGAGCTCGAAACTTTTGACTCGAAGATAACTGATCCTGGATTGTGCAAAACTCAACCTCGTAGGGGCACGACAGAATTTTTCCCACTTTCTCAAAAAAAAAAAATGTACTCTTTTCCAATTTTGTCGACAAGAACAACGAATTTCATTGATTTATACATTTTTTTTCCAAAAATACTATTGAAATCTAGGGGCAGGATTGAAATTCCGAATTTCAAGATTCGCGTAAGGTCAAAATTCCGAATTTCTATACTATACCGACACGCCGTTTTTAGAATGATTATTTCGCCTAAAGTCTACGTAGCCAATGTGACAAACTCCTATAATCGAAAAACACCGATGGTTCAAAATACCGAAAGCTAAAGATCCGAAAAGCGAAAACTCCGAATCTCGGGATTCGTTTATGCAACGTCGTTTATTTGACAGCTTCGTCATGAGCTTCCCTTAAATTTTCGGATTTTCGGACTCTCTGAGTTTTTATCTTTCGGATCTTTGAAAAGCTGTCTGTATTTCGACCTTTCGAAATTTGGAAGTTCTGAACTCTAACGTTTCCAGAAACTCAGAATCGCGTCGCAAATAATTTCCGAATTTTGACCGCTTAGAACTTGTGGAATCCGGAACTTCAATCCTGCCCCAAAAAGTCTACAATTATATATTCATGAAAAACTACGCGGAAACCGACAGTTTTTGATGAAAAACTACAAAAAAGACTACATGTTTTTTTTTTCAGAAAATCGCGTATATGTATAATTGATAATATTGTGGGTACACGATTCTTTATTGCTGCAATTTTCGGAAATGGGTTAAGAATGAATCTTCGAAATCGCATAAGATCCGTTAGAGTGCAAAGTTGAGTCTTAAGAGCCTTGTTAAGTATTTGAAAAGCCATAGCTAAGTAGTTGAATAGTTCTCATCGAGAAATTGCAAAGATTTAAAGAAACTAACAACCACATAGGAGCTCAATAGCTCTGTATCGTTCGCCTAGTTGTTTTATAAAGGCTTCAGGTCTGCACGCGAGACCGTAAAAGAAGCCGTAGATAGAATTAGCTAAGTCAACTTCTTTTCTGTACCTACACCAGCTGCATATGTGCTCTCTGTCTTTCTCTCTATTTCTCTATACATATATTTCGCCCCGTTATATTCCGTCTCTCTTTATTCACATCCTATCTTCGATATATTTATAACGTCGATATACACTAATAAAGGCAAGAAACTCACCGTTTTCTATTACTCACTCCCAGTTTACTGTTCGAAATTGTTGTTCCATTTTCTCCTATAAATCGCCAACTCATCTATATAACCATCTGTGACAATCTACACCGATACAAAAGAGCAAGAAAGAGAGAGAGAAAGAAAAAAAAAATTGGCATTTAATATCGAATACAGGTAGATCATTCGAACTTTCAAATTGGCTGACAATACTAGCTTTGTAAGTACTCGTTCTGGGATTTTTATTATTAACAAAATCAAACTCGTAGCATCTATTCAACGATATATGAACAATATTTGACCAAGATCATTCGGTCAGACCTATTTTTTGACCTCAAGAATAGAATTTTTGGAGAGAAAATTTGATTGTTAGAAAACGGATTGTATCTATTACGTCGCGAAAAGGTAATTAATTAATTAGGTACTATTGCATTTTCGCATCCACCATTCTGAATTTTATTTATCCTTAGAAATCCTTAGTCAGCCAAATTGGACCCATCAAATTTTACCATTCGGGAATGAGAAATGTCTAACATGAGCTGATTACAGTGATCGAGTGACTCAAAAATGCCCCAGATACTGATAGTTTGGTGGAATACAAGTGGATGATGAAGTGAATGTTTCCTTCAGCTCACATACGTCACCCAATCGATCAGAGGAAAAATCTCATCAAATTTGAGTCGAAGCAAGTCCTATCGATTAAGACTAAAATCATGAAAATCCGTTGACCCGTTCTCGAGATATGAGAGATCGGGAAATTCGTTTGGAAATTTTGGTTCTTGAATAACTCGAAAACCACTGGATCGATTAGATCAAAAATTCTAGCAGTTCTGATAGTATTCGAAACCCGGATTGATCGATACAAAAATCGTCGAAATCCGTTCATTCGTTCTCGAGATATCGTTATAGACAAAAAATTGATGACACACGCAAACGCGGACTTCTATCCAAAAATGATCGAAGGCGATTCTCTGGTCAATTTGAAACGTGAGGATCTGGTAAAAATACATGGCTTTCCATGTTCGGAGTAATTATAAGTAATGAACTGCGGAAAATAAAAATCTTGAAGATGTAGGAGTGTGAAAAAGAGCAATATTTCCATTTATTTCAATTCATTTAATTTCTCAGCGAAATCAATAATGCTCAAGTATGCAGTGGGGTCATTTTGACCCCGGATGATCAGGAGCAGTTAGATTAGAAAGATGAGAATTAAAACTCAAATAATATATTCCTTCTTAATAAACCGCGCGCTCAACTCGTTTAACACGATATGGAACAAATTGCTTAGAACCTAACCTAGCTAACATAAGAAATATGGATCTAACTGGAATTCTACTCATTTTTCTCACACAGTAAAATACTGAGCCACTTTCTGCCGTGGTAAAGCGTCAATCTCCCGAGTTTCGTTCCGGTAGGTTGTATAGTTTGGAAGAAACTACGAATACCGTTTTCGAGGTGATGACAATTGGTAATCACGGAATTCCGAACATAGTCACGTGGTACCCCAAGGCGGTATGGTAGTCTGTCCGAAATTCCATTATTGCCAATTGTCGTCACCTCGAAAATGAAAATCGTATTTTCTCGATGACTACCCAACCGATCTGAACGAACCCTCGACGAATGAATTCAGTTTTTTGGCAGAAAATGGCTAAGTATGTCGCTACATCAAAAAAACTCATAGGATTCCAGTAAATCTCGTGTTTTTTATGTTAGCTAGGTTAAGTTGGAAGTGATCTCTACTGAGGAGGAACAGCAGAGAGGAATTATGAAGGCATGAAACGCCTTTCCAGCTTATGGAGTCGTTTTCAAATCTTTTTTCGACATTCTTCATATCCCCTTCACGAATTGTTTAAGAAAAGTCGAGTGTAACGAGATAAATCTCAGTCTGCTATGGACCAACGCGGTGAGGGAATCCATTGGGACTTACTATGAGACTCGCGGTCTGGAGGCTCAGCCACGGTCACTGACCTTTGTCTCTCTCTTTATTTCCTTCTCTTTTTCTCTTTTCTCCCCCCTCTCGAGCTTTCTCTCTTCCTCTTCCTCTCGCTCTTGCCCCCCCCCCCCCCCCCCCCCCCACTGCATCTGCAGGCGCCCCCCGATGCAGCATCCCAATATTTATGGACCAAAGAAAATTAACGAAAAAAATAACCGAGAAGTAAGTAGAGGGGGACCATTGAAATCCTCGCCGTATAGTCGAACTCCGGTGAAGCTTGATCCCCCCCCCCCCCCCCCCCCCCCACAATTTTCACCCCATATACTCCGATCTTGAGAATCGGAGGGGACCAGCGGGGAAATAAAACTGGGCCCTCTCCGGGCGAACCAGCAACAAACTTTCGGAGAATTCAAACGGATTCTTTCCTAATTATCGGGGGGTTGCATTCCTGGTTTCCTCTTTCGAGCCCGCGAGGCTGAAGCCAGCGATTGAGCGTACCTTCTTCTTCCTTTTTCCCTCCTTTCGGAATTTTTTTCCAAACTTAACTCCTGAGACATTTTTTCTTCGGGTCAAATTTTTGAACTAAGCCATAGCTACTTTGCTGCTGATTATATCCGCCGATCTGGACTTTTCGAAAAACTTGTTTAAACAAAAGTTGTAGCTCTAAAAAATCCCTGACTTTTTTCTTCACGGAAATTTTCTGTGACTTTAGCCGTTTTCTAAATAAATTGGAATCGGTTAATCGGCCACAAAGTACGACAGCTTCCTCGTGATGATGATGCCTTCGTTCTCTTATCGTCGATCACTAATCGGCTTTCGTCCGATGATCTGACCTCAGATAATAAGAGCAAGTCTCTGTGACATTCAACTACGATGCTCTATGAATATGAGAAACTATTTTCTAGCCCTTCAAGTTTTTGGAAAAGTTATTCTTGGCACTTATTTAACCCTCCCTGTTTACCTGGGGTCCAAATGACCCCGCTCCATACTTCGGAAAAGTAGAAAACGCATGAATGACCAGATAATACCTAATTGCCTTCTCTTTCTTTCAACGCCAGAAAAGATGCTCTTGAAATGGCAGATGAAAATATATTTTTTGGAAAAGTCATTCATTTTTTAAATGTGATTTCATACATTATAACAATTTTTCTACATTCTAGAGTGTTCAATCTATGATCCACAATTTTTTTACAGTCGTTTGGAACGATTCTGTCCACACAGCAACCATTACAAAACCACTGGGGTCTTTTTGACCTCGGGTAATCAATGTGAAATTTCTGGGAGGATGATCGGAGAAGGTTGAACGATGTTTGTACAGTTTGATGACCATCATTACAATTACAAGAATTCGCAAAAAAGTATAATATTTAGGGAAACCTCACATGCATTAAGATCGATTGGCAACATTACAAAACCATTTTACAATTCCGATTTGTGCGACAAAATATGCTTCGAAGTCTTTAAAAAATTATCAGAACTTGCGTTTGATTGTTAGTGACGTCACTGTATAGTGTTCAGAATGGCGGTATAGGGGAAATCGTAGTGAAGTTTCGCAGGT